>OX451738.1:1174150422-1174750422 GCA_948472305.1 Vicia faba
GGACTTCCCTGAGTGTGTTGCAAAATTTACTTTTCTTTGAAAGTCCCTGAGTCTCGCTACTCAAGTCAACCTGCAAGGTTGATGTTTGAAAATGGTGAATGATGAAAATGGAGTTACAGGAGTGTAACAGGTATTGGGATAGCTTTCATATGATGTATAGAGAGTGTATGGATGATTAGATTTTGAAACACATGGGTGGTTTTTAATTTGGGGGGTTTTAAGTTCAAAATTGTCAAGTTATGGCGAGTTCCATGCAGTAAGGTGCTTGGGAGGTTTTAAGGGTGCTTCAACTCGTGTCTTTGCTTGCAAATAACTTGACATTTCTCTCTTTTAGGGTTTAAGGTTTAAGGGTTTAGGGTTCACAATCAAAGTCTTTTATTTCTATCTTTACATTTCTTGCCTTTTTATCTTGTTTGCACTTTATCTGCGCTTTTACCCAAATTCCTGCACCTAAACTCTCCTCAACCCCTTTTTTCTATTTACTTTCTACACTCAAACTCATCCCTTTCCCAGTCGAACGTGCGTTCTTCACTTACATTAGCATTTATGTCAAAACAATATCAAAATTTAGCATATGTCCTAGGATCAAACTAATCGATCCAGCGAGTAACCAAAAAGTTACCCCTTTTTGGAAGATCAATGGTTGTTTACCAGAAAACACGGTGAACAAATTGGCACGCCCAGTGGGACCTTGCTAATTATCATTGCTTTATTTATTTTGTCTTCCAGTTTTTCTTATTATTCTTGATATAAATGCTTCACATAATTTTCTTTCTTTTACAAAGTTTTGCATGCTATTATAAGTGGTAAATTAACCACCAACGAGTATACAACTAGAAAGAGAAATAGTGAAAGCAATATGGCTAATCAGCCAAATAATGGAGAAATACATCCACCAATTACTATAGGAACAACAGTAATACCAATCGCTAGTGAAATTGTCTCGTTAACCGTTGGTTCAATACCAACGTTAATAGCAACCCAAACAGGACCAATACTTTCATATGCAGGTCCCAGAGGTCCAATAGGAAAACCCTCACCAAGGGTGAATCCAGGATCTCGATCACACGCTCCCCCTGGATTTTCGACAGCCTGGATGGGTCGAGACCAGCCTTGTGGCATGCCAACTACTGAAATGGCTAACCTTATGAACGATGCGCCTACATTTTAAGAACCTTTGGTAAGTGCGTCTTCACTATTACAGGGATCTGGAACTGGTATGGGTAGGACCAACTTTTATGAGGGACATCCCATGCAATGCCAAGCCTCACAAACGCTTCCAAAACAATTTTGAGGCAACATATGGATGAAAGCAACCATGACATGATACAAATGTTGGCCTAAACTCTAAGTACAATATTGAACCCTCTAATACAAATTACCACTCAGTCAAATCAACAAATGACAGCACAAATGGTGCACATCACTGAAGTTTTTGGGGTTCCCCAACCTATTCGACAACCCCAGAGAGCTCCTATGAGAGAGGATCAAGGTGTAGTCTTAGAAGAAGATATAACTATTAACCAAAATCCACAATTCGATAGGAGGAACCACAGAGTAGAAATCGAACAACCTAGGGTCGAAAGACCCAGACTTCCCCCGTAGATTCTTAGAGATGGTGATCAAGGTGTAATGATGGTAAATAGAAACCAAAATGCTGACGAATTGATACAACAAGTTCAACACCATAATTACGGCACATAAAATAATCTGACAGCCATGATCGAAAGGATCATAATACAAAATGGAATGAACATTGGCTTTCATAGGCCAAACTTTACATCCCTATTATCAGAATATATCTTGCAAACGGATTTACCCCCTAGGTGGAAAGTTCCAAAGTTCACTAAGTTTTCAGGGGATACGACAAAATCAACTGTCGAACATATAGGGAGATATTTGATAGAAGCTAGGGGAATATCAAATAATGAGAGCCTTAGGATTAAATACTTCCCAAGTTCTCTAACAAAAACGCTTTTACTTGGTTTACCACCCTTCCAGCTAATTCAATTCACAATTGGAATCAATTGGAAAGATTGTTCCATGAACAATTTTACATGGGACAAACCAAGATAAGTCTGAAAGAACTGGCAAGCATGAAAATAAGATTCATCGAACCAATAGACGAATATCTAAATAGGTTTCGACTGCTCAATCCAGATGCTTTATACAAGTGTCTGAGCATGAATTGGTCGAAATAGTTGCAGGGGGCCTAGACTATTCTATTAGGAAGAAATTAGATACCCAATATCTGAGGGACATGGCCCAATTGGCCGATAGAGTTCGACAAGTAGAACGTCTTAAAATTGAAAAATCTAAAGCAACTAAGACTTATCGGCGAGAAAAGGTAGCCTATGTCGAAATGGATGATGATGATCCAGAGACATCTAGTAATCCTATAGTTGTCAAAGAGAGCGAAATAGATTTAGCAGAGTTAAAACATGGCCCTCCATACTCTTGTAGAGTGTTACTGCCCTCAGATGGGAAGAATCCTACTGAGTCTGAAAAGAACAGTGATAGATTTCCAAAGAAAACATATAGTTTCAACGTCACAAAATGTGATCAGATATTCGACTTGTTAATGAAAGATGGCCAAATGATAGTGCCTCCAGGGGTAAAAATTCCTCCTTTAGAACAAAGAAAGAAAAGAGGTTTTTGTAAGTATCATAATTTTTTGGGCCATAAAACTTCACAATGTTTTCTTTTCAGGGATCTCGTTCAAGGAGCAATCAAAGAAGGTAGACTCAAATTTGCTGAAAAACCCCAAATGAAAATTGATGCAGACCCACTGAGAGCTGATGCCCACTATGCTGAACCAACATGCATCAATATGGTCGAAACTTCTGAAGACTTCATCAATATGTCGGTCTTTGGCAGATTTACTGGTAACATCTCCAGAAAGACCGCAGAAGCGGTTAGAAAGGCCACTGAAGGCCTAAACAAGAAGGCTAATGAAAGCCTAAGCAAAGGAGTTACTGAAGACTCAAACAAAAGGACTACTGTAAGTTCTTATGTGGCCGCCGTCAAGGGTTCGACAGAGGACCTTGAAGCCAAAATGCAAAAAATGAATCTCGCTGCCAAGAGCAACGTACAAGTCAACATGGTCGAAGTATCTGAGGCAAAGGCTTCAGAGGAAGCCATTAGACAAGAGGAAGTGAATAAAACTGCATTTCTAAAAGAAAATGAGAATTTGGCTGACTTTCTACAATGATGCTAGAAGAAGAAGTCTGAAGTTATGTTGTGTCCAAGATGCAGCTCCATCTTCGACAAAGAGGCTGCATAATACATACATGGCATAAGGGAAGTGAAGGAAAAAAGGGCCACCAATTCCCAACTCCACTTGGTTTATGAAGTCAGATATTGTTGTACCCCAAAATTTGCCCTCTCATTTCTCAAAAGATCATTCTAGACCCTCAGGTTTGCTTCTGGAAAGTTTCAAGTCTCAGATTACAATTTTCTAAAAAAGGTCATTCACAAGGGCAAATGGTCATATGCACACTAAAAATTCAAACTCTGACTTTTGGATCAAAAATCAAGTTTCAACAATTATATTTCATCAAGACATGAAATTTGTTCATCAAAATCAGAAGTCAGAAATTACTTTGAAAAAAAAAATCAAATTTTCTAAACATTTAGAAAATTTTCTAAGTGTTAAGAGAATATGATACTTCAGAACTTCTGTGCCAGCCCCCACGCAAGCACAATCTGAATTTGCAAACACGGCTCAGAGCATGATACTTCAATCAGAACATGTGGAAGCGATGTTTTTTGGTCAGAACAAGATTCTTCAACATATGATGCCTATGTTCAACGCTTCGGTCAGAACATCACCCTTCGAGTCTCACTCTGGTCTTCTGCGATCAGAACATCACCAAATCCCAAAACCTCGTTTGAGCAACCTGCTACACTGCTATAGCACAGTCCTGCAACCAGTTGCCATAACACTCCAAATTGCTGATGATCTAGTCCACACCTGCATTTTTCTCAAACCCCATATTTGCACCAAATTAGCATACAAAAGCTGTGATTAAAAGGCAATGGAACAGTATGCCAAAAAGGTTTAAATCCCATTTATTTCCCCCCCTAAACTACATCAAACTCTCCTATAAATAAGTTGCTCAATCACACGTTCAAGGGGATGGATTTTAGAGAGAGAGAATTGTCAAAAGAGAGAAAAGAAAAATGTGAAAACTTCGCCAAAATCCAGAATTCCCAAAAAGAAAACCAAACCTTTGTTCTTCCCTTTTAAAAAGAACATAATCTTTTCTTTTACTTTGCTCTCGCTGACTCCAGAACATCTGAAGGCAGCAACTCAAGTTCCAAGCACACGCTTCAGATTCAAGGTAAGTCCCTCTGACTTTGCATATTTTCATTCAGAACATCCTTAAATATGTAAATATCATAGTATTGATGCTGGCCATATCATTGCATAAGTAGAAGAAACTATGGATCACAACTTCTTGAATAAAGCTAGGCTAAGAATTAGAATTAGAACTTCTATAAACTGTTGTGCTTTTATCCTTCTGGTTTGCTGTTAATAATTGAATAAATTGTTGATGTGCTGATTAATATGAGGAAAAAGTTGAAATGTAACACATAACTTTTGGGTTCTCTTTACTATTTTAACACGAAAAATTTCTAGGATCTCTTATTGTTTTAACACATAATTTCTGATTTTTTACTCATTGTTTAACACAACACAGAAATTCAGATTTTCACTCATTGTTTAGCACAACACAGAACTTCTGAGTTCTTCTTACTGTTTTAACACACCAGAATTTTAGGTTTTTACACTGTTATGACATAGTAACAGAACTTCTGACTTTTACTCACTGCTTACACAACACATAACTTCTGACTATTCACCCACTATTTAACACGACACAGAACTTCTGACATTTTTCTCACTATCCAAACACCACGCAGAACCTATGTTTCCTTTCCCTCTAATGTTTCTTGCAGGACCTAAGAGCGTATCAATCCGGAACTTCTGATGATTATTGACGTTTCTTTCCGAGTCACAACGCGCCTGATATCAGAACTTTTGATCCTTTTTGTTTTGTTTGCAGCAGCATGCTGATTTTATCTCTTATTATTTTGCCCTTTTATCATTTTCAATATCAATACTCTTTTTATTAATATAAAAAAGACATAAAAATATTTCCTTTTTATTAATTAATTAATTAATTTTTTTATTCTTAAAGACAAAAAACCATTTCCAAAACAAGTCATTTTTCTTCTTATATTGTACATTTCAATATGGTTGTAATAGTTAAATAGGATTTAAGTTCTTGCAACCCCCCGTTTGTAAATTTGTACCCCAATCCCTAAAATGATGTAATAGCGTAGGACCTTTACATTTATGCAATTTATTGTTTTCAAGTATAAATGCTAGTAATTAGGGTGTGTATGGCAAGACATGAAATCAACAAATAGATCACCCTAATCAAGACTAAATGCATGCAAATCAAACACACTTGCACACTAACTTCCTTAGGGTAATCCCACTTTGTTGCCTTTCGGAAAATATTCATGTCCCTCGAATGCGGGAGTTTTTAGCAAAAACCCTTGATAAAAGATCGCAGTCCCTCGATGACCCTCGATATTGCCTTCGATAAACGATCTAGTCCCTAAAACGACATTGCTAAAATGTTCCATGGGTTTCCTTCTATGACTACACAAACGTCCCACGTCTATCCGTTCACATCCAATGATGGGGCTTCTTACCAAATCAATGGTAAGATAACAACATTTAAAGGTGGAGGAAAAGAACATCTAAGACCTTTTGAGTAAGTAGATTCGCTCCTAGTTGCTCGCTTGCTCACAACAAAATGTTTTTACACCAACACTTTCATCTTGAAACATTTTCAAAAGACAAAACACGTTGTACGCGTTCGTATAGAAACGAGAGCCATTACAAAGAAGACACCTTTTCAAAATCACTTTCAAAAACCACAAACACATTCAAACAAAAGCAAGTGATCTAGCAAGAAACTAAGAGCCCGTAGATAACTACAGATGAAAAGGGTGCTAATACCTTCCCTTTTCATAATCTATCCCCTGAACTCAAGAAAATATCTCAAAGGTCTTTCCTGTTCTTTTTAACCTTTCCTTTTGGATAAAATAAAAGTCGGTAGCGACTCTTGCTAACCGCAACATTTGCGATCAAACGCAAAAGAACCAAGTCAGTTCTACCACCGCGTTACAAAACTGGCGACTCTGCTGTAGAAAAATGAAAAGTGGGGTTACCTTAGGGCTAGATCACATCTACTTGCTTTCATTGTTTGAATTGTACACTTTACATTTTGGTTCCTTGTTTAGGTTACTGTTAAAAATCCTACACCCGGATTTCGGGCACCTTTTAGGTAAGTAGCTATAAACTATGAGGGAACTGTGTGGGGTATACTGACAAGGTTGAAACAGTAGCTACGTTGATGCGATAATTTGGTGTGTACTGGTAGCCCTTGAGTAATCAAGGAGAATATGGGGCCGCTGCCTGGTATTATAAAGCGTCAACTGACCTTAGCACCTTAATTGACCAACTTGGATTTTAGGACGTAGTGAGATAGCCGTCTTTGGTGTAAACCCAAAGTCGGTTGATACTCGATGCTACACTCATTGAGGTTAGACTCTCTAAGTTTTGTTTGGTGGCAAGTCAATTGTCTATTGGAACAAAATTTGGGGGAAAGACAGGTGATATTGAGAGCCCTTAGAACCCGGTTTACTATATTTAGGACAGGTTGAAGCAATCCAACTTCAAGAGGGTATACCTTAAAATCCATGCAAGCTTTAAACCTAAGGTCTTTGTGTGATTTTCCTGTGTTTGCTATATATTCTATATCTGAGCATAATTATGACATCATAACATAGCATACCATACTAACCATTTCAAGGATTCTTAGGGTTTATTTTTGTCTTGTTTTGTAGGACATGGCCCTCGCCCGCAGATTCACTATCCAAGTCATTCTGGTAAAGGTACCTCCTCAGCTTAAGGAATCGGTATCAAGGGTTCCTGAAAGCTCTCCCTTCACTGAAAGACATGGTCGACTTCTCAGCTTAGTCACCTCAAACCCTAATGAAGAAATGCTAAAAGTACTCTTCCAGTTCTTTGACCCTCTACATCACTGCTTCACTTTTCCGGATTACTAGTTAGTGCCTACTATGTAAGAGTTTTCTCTGTTACTGGGGGTTCCTATCCTTAACAAGGTACTTTTCAATGGAACAGAAAGAGACCCTAAACCTGAATATTTGGCTAAAGCTCTGTCCTTACAGCGGTCTGACGTAGTAGCAAATTGGGAAACCTGGAGAGGTGTCAAGGGTTTTTTGGCTAAGTTCTTGTTTGAGAAAGCTCATCATTTTTGGGATACCCTGGACTTAAAAGCTTTTTAAGAGGTATTAGCCCTTCTCATCTATGGGTTGGTACTGTTCCCCAATCTGGACCAGCTCATAGATGTGAATGTAGTTAAGGTTTTCTTGTCGCGCAATCCAGTACCTACCCTGCTTGGAGATGTCCTACATTCTCTGCATACTCGCACTATAAAGAGAAGAGGGACCCTTCTCTGTTGCCCTCCTCTTTTGGCTAGGTGGTTATTTCGCACCTACCCCGATCCGTCCTAAAGAATGAATAGGGTTCAAAGTGGTCTCATAGGCTAATGACTCTTACACATTCGGGTATTCATTAGTGTCCTCGATCCTCGGAGAATGTTACCATCATTGATCGATGCGGAGAATTCCCTAATGTCCCTCTCTTAGGCATTAGGGGAGGAATCACTTATAACCCTTGTTTGGCGCTACGACAGTTTAGATATGAAAGAAGGGATGGTCCTCATAACACACTTATCCAAGGAATCATCTTCGACTATGAGAAGGATGCTCAGGGTTACCGTAAAAGGTTCATGCGAACTTGGGGCATGATACATAGAGTTGATAGCAAGACACTGGGGCACAAGAACTCAATCCTTCTTGAGCCTTATCTCAAATGGGTGCGAGCCTGTGCTCAAAGCCTTATGATGCCTTACCCTACTGTCCTACCAATGATTGTGGAACCGGTCGCTGAAGGATACACTTCTTATCTTGTTCTCCATCCTGACATGCCAACTGATCATGAGAAGTTACAAAAATCCTGGGTTCAACTCAAAGAGGAGTGGGATACATTTGAAACTCAATTCTATGCCAGCAAGAAGAAAGTCCCGGAACTTACTAGGATACTTCATGAAGAAAGGAGTGTAAACGCCTACATTGCACCAAAGAGGATGCGCTCTTGTGAGACCTAATTTCTTTTTTTTTTGCTTTAAGTTTTGTTTTGTTGTAAGCCTGAAATGCACCCTTTATAACAATTCAAACTTATTAATATAATTAACGTGTGTTTCTTTTGGTTAAACAAATTTGAGCCTTTAAGAGTCCTTGAAACCATTGTGTGATACGGTGGGAGAACTGACTTGAGGTTTTGCGTTTTGTTCGCACTTGTGCGGTTAGCAAGAGTCGCCACCGACTTTTCTTTTATCCAAAAGGAAAGGTAAAAAAGCATAGGAAAGACCTTTCGAGAATTTTCTCGGGTTCGGGGGGTAGATTTATGAAAAGGGAAGGTGCTAGCACCCTTTTCATCCATGGTTTTCCATGGGATCTTAGTTACTCGTTTATATCACTTGCTTTTGTTTGATTGTGTGCTTGTGGTGTGGGTTTTAAAAGTATTTTGGAAAGTTTCTTTGTAATGGTTCTCGTCTCTATAAGAACATATACAAAATTTTGTTTCGAAAAATAGTTCAAAGAGGTTTTGGTGAATCGTGTTTCAAAAAGTGTTTTGAAAAGAGGTTTTGCCATGGTTCTCGTCTCTATAAGAACGTATGAAAAACGTTTTGTCTTTTGAAAGTGTTTTTGAAATGGAGGTGTAGGTGTAAAAGTTTTTGTCGTGAGCAAGCGAGTAACTAAGAGCGAATCTATCTACTCGAAAGGTCTTAAGTTGTTCTTTTATTCTTCCTTTTAATGGTGCTATCTTACCATTGATTTGGTAAGAATCCCCATCATTATATGTGAAGGGACATGCACGGGTCAATTTTACAATCATTGAAAGAAACTTGTGAGACGCTCTAGCAATTTTGTAAGGGACGGGATCATTTTATCAAAGGCAACATCGAGGGTTGTTGTACCCCAAAATTTGCCCTCGTATTTTTTCCACAAGAAATCACAACTTCAGGCTTTTCCTGATCTTTTCAGATTGGCTCAAGAATCGGTCAAACAGACTTTTCTCGTCAGTCAGACAAAATTAGGGTTTTCATTGATTTTCATGGCTCTGGAACAATTCAAACAGTTTGCTTAGAGTTTTGGTTGATTTTGACTCAACTTCGATCAGGCGAACGCTTCTTTGGCATTTAATCAGGAATTAGGGTTTTTATGCGCGGTTCCTCAGAAAGATTTGATTCTATGGTGCTTTGCAAGTTATTTCGAGATTTGGATTGAATTCGCCTTGTGTGACTAAATCAGTGAAAGGATGCATTGGGTTTGAATTTGCAGTGTTTGATTAAAGTCAGTAAAAAGAAAATACATCTGGGCAGTTGTTGTGATTGACTGTGCTTTGCTTTGGATTTGTGAAGCACCAGATTTATTAGTTGATCGATGCTGAAACATTGTTTATTTAATTGTTTATTATTCTGAGTTTAGATAATTGGAATTTATTTCCATTTATTATAATTTTAGAATTATAAATAAAAAATAAATAATTGAAAAGGAGAAAAAGAATTAATTGGATAAATAGAATTTTTTATTTCATCTTTAAATATTTGTTACAAATTATTATGTAAATACAAGTGTTCATTTACACGGTATTTATAATAATAATAGTTACAATAATTAAATTTAAAATAAGACTATCCTATTTTTTTCTAAATCTTCAATTCTTCATTCTTCATCTGTTGCTAAATCCTCTCCATTTAATCTGCAAAGAAAAGAAAAAGAAGTCAGAAATAGATAAATTGAAATTAAAAGCAGACAATTAAAGTTTGGGTTCATCATTAAGGGCAACTGACTGGAATCAGTTAGCCCTCTCTGCAAATCACGGGATTTCTCCCGGTTCAGAGAGGAATGAAAAATGCTTGCAAAAGGTATGAAATGCACAAAAGTTATAATTATACAAATCCAAGTTTTCAAATATCCTGCATAAATCCAAGTGGGCAACCAAAAAGGCAAACTGAGTAGTTACTGGATATGCCAAGAGAACAATGCAAGTCACAATTTCAAACTAGGTTCAAACTGAACTAACAACTGTCCAAAGTTGTCCAAGTACAAAAGGATGTCAAGGCTGTCAAAAGTGTTGTCACTAAGAAGCAGATAATATGGAAAAGATAAAGTATGCAGAGAAAACATGTAATGCAAGCAAAGAATCATATCATCATTTTCCAGTGCTGCCCTTTCAGAAAAGTACACATAAACATTATTTTAATGCTTTGAATTGTACTGGAGAGAGAAGGAGGAGAGAAAAAGAAATAGGGCTTACAGTTTAGGCTTGAGACAGAGGAAAAAATATAAAACAACTAACACAGTCAGAAGCATAGGAGGGGCAGAGTTAAAGATAAACAAAATCACAAACCCAAGGATAACTCAGAGCAAGCAAACGGCCTCCAACTTTGAATCTCAAACTTAACCTATCAAACAATAACCACAATTTGTCTAAGCCTTTCAAACCTCCAAAATAACTCATATAGCCACAAACTGTGAAGCCCAAACAATACCCTGTCAAACCTGCTGAAATCCATATCTAAACAGCATACAAGTCTCAACCTTCACAAGTCTCAACCTGCAAAAAGTCTCAAACCCAAGAGTCAAACCTGCTGAAAAGAAATGACCAACTCAAGGCCACCAACCCTGTCCAAGCCTCACTGAACTGTAGAACAACCAGCAAACAATACCAACCATCAAACAAAACTAGCCTAAAACCAGTTCACCCAAAGTCAGCACATAAGCCTAACCTGGAAGCCCTTAACCATCAAAAAGAAACAGTATAAGCTGCTACATCAAACACATCGTACCAGTAAACCAGGTCAAACCTGTACCAGTCATCAAAGCATTCAAGGGCAACTCGAAAATTAGGCAACTCAAAACCCTCATAGTTCCTCATCATTGGGTTACCAACATAAACATAACATTCAAGATATCAAACACTGATCATTCAATCTCAGCATACAACAAGCATTCCAAAAGGCAACAAAAGTGAGGTAGAAAGAAGAGAGGAAAACATATTCAAAGGCAACTCAAAGGCAAGAAGCAAACAGAAGCAAAGCATCAAGGCAATGAAGAAGAAAGAAATGATATCAAAGAAAGGCTTTCAGACAGCATCATTAAACCTAAAGAGGTGAAAATACAAAGGTACCAGGAAGCACAGCCTCATCAAGTTTCTCCGCCCAAAGCCGCCTACGCGCCTCCTAGATCCCTCCCCCGTCTCCGAAATGTAGTCTTCTTATATCCTTTGCATGCATGTCGAAATAACGGAAGAAAACACATAAATCAAGACCCAATCGAAACTTAAAATCAAAGATATAACGAAAGCCCTAAACGCGAGAAAGACAGAGTTCGAACCTTGTAAGTGTCGCCTAAACGGTCCATTGGAGGGAGAAAAGGGAGCGGTGGCGCCAGTGGCTTTGGATGAAGAAGCTTTATCGGAAATTGGCCGGAGAAGACAAAATGAACAAACGGCGCGCCTCTGTCAAACCCTAAAGCCTTCCCCAAATGGAACAAAAACTGTAAACCCTAAAGCTATTCGTTTCAAACAGTTGGGCCTCGTCCCATTCTCAGCTCCTAAAGCCCAACACATTCCAACTCACACCCTCCCCCCCTCATGTCCATTCTGGCTAAAGACCCAATTTCCCTTTGGCCTATTCAACTCTCTTACTCATCTTTTTAACTTGTTTAAATTAATATAATTAAAACTTAAGACTTTTGCTCTTTGCTTTATTAAAACTCCTTTTATTTAAATGTAAGTTTAACTTAAAATATTTTTAAAAGATACAAAAAATAACAAAAAAAAAAAAGGCTTTGTAAGTAAAATACAAATACATAGAAATAACTCTTAAGATAATACTTTTCACTTCTTAAAATATTTTTGTACATAGATCATAATTACATAATTTTTCCTTTTAAGATAAATACTTTTTTTTATTTTAAAATAATGCTTTACATTAATACCTTAATACATAAAATACATTATTTAAAACACTTTTTTTTAACTTATTTTGGTTTGTACATAAATTCTTTTTAAGTTAGTACATTTTCTTTTCTTAGAAATAATTGGTACATAATCAATTAAAATATATTTTTCTATATATACATAACATAATTAAAATTTAAAATATTTTTCTTTCTTTTAATTAAAATATTCTTCTTGTACATATTAAAGAAAAATACAAGATTACAAAGATTAAATAAAGAAAACATCCAATTCTTTTTATTAAGTAAACCATACTTGATGACACATTAAATTCACATTTCACAACCTGTAAATAAATTATATACATATATACACTTACACTTACACAATACATTTTACATTTGATGCATTATACATTCGCTATACTTTGCTATACATCATTTACACTTTTATCACAATTCGATTTGGTTGTAAATTATTGGACGCTACATTCCTAAAGTCTCATCCCCATTTGTGAATTTGTACCCCCACTCTCGGATACTATTTGTAATAGCGTAGACTTTAAATTCTCGCAATTTATCGCTTTCAAATTATACCATGGTTAGACCTAGGGTTTGTATGTACATAAAATCAAACGCTAGATAACCTAATACAAGACAAATACATGAAATCAATACACAATCACACTTGCGCCCCCTAGGGTAATCCCACATGTTGCCTTCCAAAATGGGCCATGCTTGTACGTCGAGTTTCTTTGGCAAAACAAATTCAAATGATCATAAGTCCCTCGATGACGCTTTCGAAAGTCGCCTATCAAAATGATCAAGTCCCTTCAAAGCGAATTGCCAAAGACACTTGGCACCATTGCATTCATGGTCCATACGATGATCCGCGCCCGTCCCGTTAAACATCCTAAACGCAAGATTGTCCACCAAATTCAATGGTGGAACAAAATTGTTAAAAGGGTTAAAACATGAGAAAAACCTTTGAGTACAATAGGGGTAGACAAAACTCTTAGTTACTTGAGATCAACTTGCAAAAACACTTGCCTCCTTTTCAAAAACCACACTCCACAAACACTTTCAAAACAAACTTTCCAAAAACAGTTTGAAACATCTTTTCGAAAAGATACACACCGTTGTATATACTCAAACACGAGTCATTACAATGGTTGCCGAAACAAAGGCGTCTATTTCAAAAACATTTTCAAAAAAACACACACACACCACAATTTCAAAGCAATCGAAAATTAAGGCAAGTGATCTAAAAAACCAAGTAACTAAGAGCCCATGGATAACCATGGATAGAAAGGGTGCTAATACCTTCCCTTTCTATAATCTACTCCCCGAACCCAAGAAAACATCTAAAAGGTTTTTTCTGTGCTTTTTAACCTTTCCTTAGGATAAAATAAAAAGTCGGTGGCGACTCTTGCTCAACCGAAACATTTGCGAAAACAAACGCAAAACCCTAGTCAGTTCTCCCACCGTATCACAGAACTGGCGACTCTGCTGGGGAAAATTCTAAAGTGGGGTTACCTTAGGGTTTAGATCACCTTTACATTCTTGCTTTGATTGCCTTGATTGATTTATCGTTTGGGTCCTTGTTTGGGTTTGTTGTAAATCCTACACCCGGATTTGGGGCACCTTCTTAGGTAAATAGCAAAAAACTGTGAGGGAACTGTGCGGGGTATACCGACATGGTTGAAGCAGTAAGCTATGTTAGTGTGACATATTTGTGAGTACCGGTAACCCTTGAGTTCAATCAAGGAGAGTACGGGGCCGCTGAGTGATGTCGTGAAGCACTAACGAACTCTTAGAACCTTAATTGACCATCTTAGCCTTTTTAAGGGTAGTGAGATGACCGACTTTGGTGCAGTCCGAAGTTGGTAGATACTCGATACTACACTCATTTGAGGGTTGTTTTCTTGGAATATTTTGGTCGCCAGTAAGTGGCTAAACCGAAACGATGAACACAGAAAACAATCCAATGATATTGAGCTCCTTAGAACCCGGTTTCTATTTTAGGACAGGATGAGCCAACTAACTTCAAGAGGGTACTTACCTACAACCCCATGCAAGCCTAAACCTAAGGACTTGTTTGCTTTGTGTGAATATGATTACCTGTATATACACTTACTTGCTTGTGCATACATGTACATAACATCATGACATCATACCATAGCATTTTCAATAACCATTTCAAAGATCTCGAGGGTTCTTTTGATGCAGGGTTACGTTGAACCAGACGTCTACCAAAGGGCAAGAGGTTTCTCCTCTAACAAATGCCATCGAAGATCAAGTACAACAACTTGAATCAGTGGCTATGACCCACTCGACATGGTGAGCTTGATTCACGTGGAAAGGCATCCACCGGTGCAAAGTTCTCCAATCAAAGAGCGAAGTTCAACCTCTAACATTCTCTTGTGTTGACCCCAAAAGATCCTTGAAAACATTGCATATATATCACACATATCATTGCATAACAGGTTTCTCCCATACAGGTCTCCTTATCTTCTTACTGTTTATTTCAGTAAGATGGATATGGAACAAACTGTGAAAGATCTCCAGGCTCAAAATGCTCAATTCCAACAAATGCTTCTGGCTATGGGGAAAGGGCAAGAGGATCTGACAGCTCTTCTTCTCAAAGACAAGAAGAAGAAGTCCAAGAAGGCAGCCCGCATCCTGAACTTGAGGAGAAGGCCTAAGACCCAAGACCTTGCAACTCCATCCAACACAGGGGGCAGTCTTGAAGAAGACCACAATGTGGAGATTGATGAAGCTGGAGCTGATTACTCCGAAGAACAATATCCTCTCACTGATGACAAGTACAAAGAGTTGGAGGATCGCCTCAATGCTATGGAGATCCAACAAATACCTGGCTTGGATTTAGGAGACATGGGTTTGGTTCCTGGATTGGTCATCCCTCCAAAGTTCAAAGTCCCTACCTTTGCTCTGTACGATGGAGTTTCTTGCCCTAAGATGCATCTAATGTCTTATGTCCGCAAGATTCAACCATACGCAACTGATCCAAGGCTTTGGATCCATTTCTTCCAAGAAAGCCTGGTAGGGGCTCAACTCGAGTGGTTCTATCAATTGGAGAGTTCTCGCATCCACACATGGGGGGACTTAGCTACTGCTTTCTACAAACAATATCAGTACAATGCTGATCTCGCACCAACTGGAGTGCAATTGCAGAACATGACCATGGGTTCTGACGAGCGCTTCAAAGGATACGCTCAAAAATGGAGAGATCTGGCTGGTAGGGTGCAACCCCCTCTAACTGACAGAGAGCTGATTGACATCTTCATGGGGACTTTTACCGGGCCTTTCTTCAAACACTTAATTGGAAGCTCCTCAGCCGGGTTCACCGAGCTGATACTGACCGGCGAGAGGGTCGAAGCTGGCAGCAAGAGTGGAAAGATCCAGGGAGCTACAACCTCCGACACTCAGATAATTCCCTACAACGGAAAGAAAGAGTCTAATGCTGGGAACAATCAAAGGAGTCGTCATGATCAACATGCAGGGGCAGTCCTGATCTCTGGTTCTACGTCACGCCGACAACAGCCAAGGGGAAGTCAACAACGACCAGACGAGCCTAAGAGACAGTTCACCAATATCAACATGCCATTGTCTCAAGCACTGCAACACTTGTTGAACATGAATCTGATTGCATTAATAGGGCCTCATCCAAACCCCAAGACTTCATCTCCTAACTACAATCCTAATGCAACTTGTGCTTATCATTCTTACAATCCTGGGCATGACACTGACGACTGTTGGGATTTGAAGTACAAGATTCAGAATTTGATTGATGCCAAGGAATTTGAGTTTGGTCCTCCAGAGGCCCCAACATGATCACTGCTTCTATGCCAGCTCATTGAGATTGTGTTTGTTTCATTTTGAACTTTCAAAGTTGTAATCTTTTGTTATTCAAACAATTATCTTTTAATGTTAAACTCTGTTTCATTAATGCATTGCATATGTTTGTCTTGAATTCATCCATTCGTTTTCACTACTCTTATGCTTTTCTTTATGATATTTGACTCTTGATAAAAAGCTGCAAGCCTTTAGAGGGAGGATGACGAAACAATACCCTAATCTCATACAGTATGCTTTTGAACAGACCTTGCTGATGATGTACAGGCATTTCTTTCAATTCCCAAACACTGGAGTTATAGGGAAGATAATCCCTAATCAACCCCTTCGAGCCAAAGAAGTAGGAGTTTTCTGTTCTAAACAATCAGAACCTTTGATATAAACCTGGGGCAGGGTAGTATCTCAGTTAATTCAAAAAGAAAATGCGCATTGAAGTCGCAAACTCTCAGTTCGTAAACACAACGAACGACGTCAACAAAAGAAAAGCATTCCCTTGGAATCAAAAGACAGGGTGGTTCCCTATCACATAGATAGTCAATCTCTCAAAAGAGAAAAGCCCACCAAGCCAAAACCTATAAAGGAGGTTTAAGAAAGACTGGGGCATCCCGCTGACTGTAATCTCGAAAATAGGAACAATCAGGCAAAAGTTAGGGATAACAAATCAAAATCAAAATAGTGAGGCCATTACAAATCCTCAACAACATGAAAAATGTTGCAAAAGAAAAAGGAGATGATGACTGTCTTCCAAAATTCAACTGGTGAACCATCTCCCAAAAGTCGTTCCAAACTCAAAACAGAGTGCGACGCACAATTAACTGAGCTTAGGTGTGAAGAACATCACGAAGAGCGGGTGGGTACAAATACACTTTGAGCCTTTATCCTTTGTTTCTTAAACCGTGAACCAAGCCACGTTACAACCCTTCAAAAGTCCTAATTTAAGCATGGGTTAGTTCGAAAGCATACTGTTACCAAAAGGTATCCTGACTCCTGTAAGGCTTTGCTCTAAACCTTGTGTTGAATTTGTCTTATGAAAAGTTTTCTACTAAAAAACGCATTTTTCAAAACTTCAAAGACAAACATAAACTTTGCATTTCTTGAATATCACTGTCTGCATTTGGCTTTTTGTTTGACAGCGAAGAAATTCATACAGCGAATGTTCGGAGGAACGAAAACTATCTCAGTGAGTAAAATCACTTCAAAAAGGATGACACTTCCATTGCAAATCTCCTATCAACAAGGGGCATGACAGGTCACCATCCAGATAACCTGGGGCAGTCCAGTCAAGGTTTCAACAGATCTTTCAAAATTCAGTTAACCTGGGGCAGTCCAGTCAAGATTTCAAGAAATCCCTCAATTCGCAGAGTAATCTGATTCAAGACTCCTTCATCATCACTTGGGACATTCGAATGTCAAAAGTGCTCAATCATTCCTTCGCCACCTGCTGGAAATCACAACCACCAACAGATCAACTATCACAATTCCAGATTCGATTCCTGTATCCAGCCACGGCATATCTGTTGACGACTATTTCCAAACTCGATTCCTGTATCTAGCCAGGGCACGTCTGAAGAGTTTGAAGATTCGATTCCTGTATCCAGCCAGGGCATATCTGTTTACGACTATTTCCAGAATCGATTCCTGTATCTAGACAGGGCACGTCTGAAGAGTTTGAAGATTCGATTCCTGTATCCAGCCAGGGCATATCTGTTGACGACTATTTCCAGACTCGATTCCTGTATCTAGCCAGGGCACGTCTGAAGAGTTTGAAGATTCGATTCCTGTATCCAGCCAGGGCATATCTGTTGACGACTATTTCCAGACTCAATTCCTGTATCTAGCCAGGGCACGTCTGAAGAGTTTGAAGATTCGATTCCTGTATCCAGCCAGGGCATATCTGTTGACGACTAATTCCAGACTCGATTCTTGTATCTAGCCAGGGCACGTCTGAAGAGATTGAAGATCAACACCTGTAACAAGCCAGGAAATCATCTACAACACCACTTGGGGCATTCGAATGTCAAAAGTGTTCAGCAATTCCTTCATCACCTGTTGGAAGATACGGTCCAGATGTGCTCCAAACACGGTTGCCATTCTGTCACCTTTCTTAAGTTCCAGATCAACACCTGTAACAAGCCAGGAAAACATCTGTGGACGACTGATTATGGATCAACACCTGTAACAAGCCAGGAAATTATCTACATCACCACTTGGGGCATTCGAATGTCAAAAGTGTTCAAAAACCCGATGCAGTTTTACACAGACTCATCGTCAGGAAACCCTACACCGGTTCCCTTTCAAAAACCCGATGCAGTTTTACACGGACTCATCATCAGGAAATCCTACACAGATCTCCTTAAAACAGGAAGTCCCCAGTAGTTTGGCACACAACCCAAGCTTCTGATTTCCCCAATAGTGGTCCCAAGACTTCTCATTTTCAACAATCAGAAGATTCTTGCCCTCCCCGGCAGCAGTCAAGGTTCTTTTATCTTCAGCCATCCAGGATTCATTTATCCTCAGCAAGATAGCTCATCAGCTTACATGCGCATTCATCACATTCATGTCATAAACATTGATGTCACATACATTGCATCATGCATCATAACATTGCATACAACTAACCCTTTACCTTTTCAGGTAAGATCAGTCGACAGACAAAGATCATCTTCCGAGATTCATCCAGAAATAGTTCAGATGTGACCCAGACATGGCGACATTCTGATACCTATTCCAGATTCACTCAGAGACAGTTCAGATGTGACCCGGACACGACGACATTCTGATACTTGTTCCAAATTCATCCAGATGCAATTTTACACGGACGCATCATCAGGAAACCCTACACCGATTCCTTCTCCACTTCAAGACTTCTGAAAACAGTTTACGGATTCTTCCCAACAACAGATGTTAATCTATCGCTTGTTCAGATGCAACTTTTGAAAACAGTTTACGGACGCTTCCCAACAACGGATGCTGCTCTATTGCTTATTCAACTTCAAGACCTTCGAAAACAGTTTATGGATTCTTCCCAACAACGGATGTTAACCTATCAATTGTTTAGACTCCTTTCAACTTTTGAAAACAGTTTACGGATTCTCCAAACATGGATGTCAATCTATTGCTTATTCAGACCCCCAGTTCAGAGATGCTCCAAAACATGGATGCCTTTCTGATACTCGTCCACTCACCAATGAAATACAGTTCAACAATTCCAAATGGTATCTTTAAGCCCATTTCCAGATGGCATCTATAAGCCCATCCTCCTATCAACAATCATTTCTAAATGGCATCTTTAAGCCCATTTCCAGATGGCATCTTTAAGCCCATCCTCCTACAAGCAGTCACTAGATGGCATCTTTAAGCCCATCACCAAATGGCATCTGTAAGCCCATTCCCTCTACCATCACATCACCGAGTGCAAATTTTAGGGCACTCTAGTGTCCAATCTTCTTTTACCTTCGAGTCGCGAAAGGCAAACTTGCCAATCTAACTCTTCAGGTCCAAGAAGATTGAACAGGGGCAACTGTTGTACCCCAAAATTTTACCTCGTATTTTTTCCACAAGAAATCACAACTTCAGGCTTTTCCTGATCTTTTCAGATTGGCTCAAGAATCGGTCAAACAGACTTTTCTCGTCAGTCAGACAAAATTAGGGTTTTCATTGATTTTCATGGCTCTGGAACAATTCAAACAGTTTGCTTAGAGTTTTGGTTGATTTTGACTCAACTTCGATCAGGCGAATGCTTCTTTGGCATTTAATCAGGAATTAGGGTTTTTATGCGCGGTTCCTCAGAAAGATTTGATTCTACGGTGCTTTGCAAGTTATTCCGAGATTTGGATTGAATTCGCCTTGTGTGACTAAATCAGTGAAAGGATGCATTGGGTTTGAATTTGCAGTGTTTGATTAAAGTCAGTAAAAAGAAAACACGTTTGGGCAGTTGTTGTGATTGACTGTGCTTTGCTTTGGATTTGTGAAGCACCAGATTTATTAGTTGATCGATGCTGAAACATTGTTTATTTAATTGTTTATTATTCTGAGTTTAGATAATTGGAATTTATTTCCATTTATTATAATTTTAGAATTATAAATAAAAAATAAATAATTGAAAAGGATAAAAAGAATTAATTGGATAAATAGAATTTTTTATTTCATCTTTAAATATTTGTTACAAATTATTATGTAAATACAAGTTTTCATTTACACGGTATTTATAATAATAATAGTTACAATAATTAAATTTAAAATAAGACTATCCTATTTTTTTCTAAATCTTCAATTCTTCATTCTTCATCTGTTGCTAAATCCTCTCCATTTAATCTGCAAAGAAAAGAAAAAGAAGTCAGAAACAGATAAATTGAAATTAAAAGCAGACAATTAAAGTTTGGGTTCATCATTAAGGGCAACTAACTGGAATCAGTTAGCCCTCTCAGCAAATCACGGGATTTCTCCCGGTTCACAAAGAGGAATGAAAAATGCTTGCAAAAGGTATGAAATGCACAAAAGTTATAATTATACAAATCCAAGTTTTCAAATATCCTGCATAAATCCAAGTGGGCAACCAAAAAGGCAAACTGAGTAGTTACTGGATATGCCAAGAGAACAATGCAAATCACAATTTCAAACTAGGTTCAAACTGAACTAACAACTGTCCAAAGCTGTCCAAGTACAAAAGGATGTCAAGGCTGTCAAAAGTGCTGTCACTAAGAAGCAGATAATATGGAAAAGAAGATAAAGTATGCAGAGAAAACATGTAATGCAAGCAAAGAATCATATCATCATTTTCCAGTGCTGCCCTTTCAGAAAAGTACACATAAACATTATTTTAATGCTTTGAATTGTACTGGAGAGAGAAGGAGGAGAGAAAAAGAAATAGGGCTTACAGTTTAGGCTTGAGACAGAGGAAAAAATATAAAACAACTAACACAGCCAGAAGCAAAGGAGGGGCAGAGTTAAAGATAAACAAAATCATAAACCCAAGGATAACTCAGAGCAAGCAAATGGCCTCCAACTTTGAATCTCAAACTTAACCTGTCAAACAATAACCACAATTTGTCTAAGCCTTTCAAACCTCCAAAACAACTCATATAGCCACAAACTGTGAAGCCCAAACAATACCCTGTCAAACCTGCTGAAAGCCATATCTAAACAGCATATAAGTCTCAACCTTCACAAGTCTCAACCTGCAAAAAGTCTCAAACCCAAGAGTCAAACCTGCTGAAAAGAAATGACCTACTCAAGGCCACCAACCCTGTCCAAGCCTCATTGAACTGTAGAACAACCAGCAAACAATACCAACCATCAAACAAAACTAGCCTAAAACCAGTTCACCCAAAGTCAGCACATAAGCCTAACCTGGAAGCCCTTAACCATCAAAAAGAAACAGTATAAGCTGCTACATCAAACACATCGTACCAGTAAACCGGGTCAAACCTGTACCAGTCATCAAAGCATCCAAGGGCAACTCGAAAATTAGGCAACTCAAAACCCTCAGAGTTCCTCATCATTGGGTTACCAACATAAACATAACATTTTAGATATCAAACACTGATCATTCAATCTCAGCATACAACAGGCATTCCAAAAGGCAACAGAAGTGAGGTAGAAAGAAGAGAGGAAAACATACTCAAAGGCAACTCAAAGGCAAGAAGCAAACAGAAGCAAAGCATCAAGGCAACGAAGAAGAAAGAAATGATATCAAATAAAGGCTTTCAGACATCATCATTAAACCTAAAGAGGTGAAAATACAAAGGTACCAGGAAGCACAGCCTCATCAAGTTTCTCCGCCCAAAGCCGCCTACGCGCCTCCTAGATCCCTCCTCCGTCTCCGAAAGGTAGTCTTCTTATATCCTTTGCATGCATGTCAAAATAACGGAAGAAAACACATAAATCAAGACCCAATCGAAACTTAAAATCAAAGATATAACGAAATCCCTAAACGCGAGAAAGACAGAGTTCGAACCTTGTAAGTGTCGCCTAAACGGTCCATTGGAGGGAGAAAAGGGAGCGGTGGCGCCGGTGGCTTTGGATGAAGAAGCTTTATCGGAAATTGGCCGGAGAAGACAAAATGAACAAACGGCGCGCCTCTGTCAAACCCTAAAGCCTTCCCCAAATGGAACAAAAACTGTAAACCCTAAAGCTATTCGTTTCAAACAGTTGGGCCTCGTCCCATTCTCAGCGCCTAAAGCCCAACACATTCCAATTCACCCCCCCCCCCCCCTCATGTCCATTCTGGCTAAAGACCCAATTTCCCTTTGGCCTATTCAACTCTCTTCCTCATCTTTTTAACTTGTTTAAATTAATATAATTAAAACTTAAGACTTTTGCTCTTTGCTTTATTAAAACTCCTTTTATTTAAATGTAAGTTTAACTTAAAATATTTTTAAAAGATATAAAAAATAACAAAAAAAAAAAAGGCTTTGTAAGTAAAATACAAATACATAGAAATAACTCTTACGATAATATTTTTCACTTCTTAAAATATTTTTGTACATAGATCATAATTACATAATTTTTCCTTTTAAGATAAATGCTTTTCTTTTTTTTTTTAAAATAATGCTTTACATTAATACCTTAATACATAAAATACATAAAAATACATTATTTAAAACACTTTTTTTAACTTATTTTGGTTTGTACATAAATTCTTTTTAAGTTAGTACATTTTATTTTCTTAGAAATAATTGGTACATAATCAATTAAAATATATTTTTCTATATATACATAACATAATTAAAATTTAAAATATTT
The DNA here is from genome assembly GCA_948472305.1 of Vicia faba. Classification (NCBI taxonomy): domain Eukaryota; kingdom Viridiplantae; phylum Streptophyta; class Magnoliopsida; order Fabales; family Fabaceae; genus Vicia; species Vicia faba. The sequence goes on from OX451738.1 coordinate 1,174,173,178, forward strand.
TTCTTTCTTTTAATTAAAATATTCTTCTTGTACATATTAAAGAAAAATACAAGATTACAAAGATTAAATAAAGAAAACATCCAATTCTTTTTATTAAGTAAACCATACTTGATGACACATTAAATTCACATTCCACAACCTGTAAATAAATTACATACACATATACACTTACACTTACACAATACATTTTACATTTGATGCATTATACATTCGCTATACTTTGCTATACATCATTTACACTTTTATCGCAATTCGATTTGGTTGTAAATTATTGGACGCTACATTCCTAAAGTCTCATCCCCATTTGTGAATTTGTACCCCCACTCCCGGATACTATTTGTAATAGCGTAGACTTTAAATTCTCGCAATTTATCGCTTTCAAATTATACCATGGTTAGACCTAGGGTTTGTATGTACATAAAATCAAACGCTAGATAACCTAATACAAGACAAATACATGAAATCAATACACAATCACACTTGCGCCCCCTAGGGTAATCCCACATGTTTCCTTCCAAAATGGGCCATGCTTGTACGTCGAGTTTCTTTGGCAAAACAAATTCAAATGATCATAAGTCCCTCGATGACGCTTTCGAAAGTCGCCTATCAAAATGATCAAGTCCCTTCAAAGCAAATTGCCAAAGACACTTGGTACCATTGCATTCATGGTCCATACGATGACCCGTGCCCGTCCCGTTAAACATCCTAAACGAAAGATTGTCCACCAAATTCAATGGTGGAACAAAATTGTTAAAAGGGTTAAAACATGAGAAAAACCTTTCAGTACAATAGGGGTAGACAAAACTCTTAGTTACTTGAGATCAACTTGCAAAAACACTTGCCTCCTTTTCAAAAACCACACTCCACAAACACTTTCAAAACAAACTTTCCAAAAACATTTTGAAACATCTTTTCGAAAAGATACACACCGTTGTATATACTCAAACACGAGTCATTACAATGGTTGCCGAAACAAAGGTGTCTATTTCAAAAACATTTTCAAAAACACACACACACACCATAATTTCAAAGCAATCGAAAATCAAGGCAAGTGATCTAAAAAACCAAGTAACTAAGAGCCCATGGATAACCATGGATAGAAAGGGTGCTAATACCTTCCCTTTCTATAATCTACTCCCCGAACCCAAGAAAACATCTCAAAGGTTTTTGCTGTGCTTTTTAACCTTTCCTTAGGATAAAATAAAAAGTCGGTGGCGACTCTTGCTCAACCGAAACATTTGCGAAAACAAACGCAAAACCCTAGTCAGTTCTCCCACCGTATCACAAGGGTCATCGAGGGACTACGATCTTTGTTTATCGAAGGGTTATTTGCTAGAGTGTCGCATATTCGAGGGACATGATTGTATTTCCGAGGCAACAAGCGAGATTACCCTAGAGGTGCGCATGTGAGATGTGTGTTGATTTCAAGTTATTTATTCTTGGATTAGGTCATCTAGCGATTGATTTTTGAATCTTGCCATACACGCCTAGTTACTACACATTATATAGAAAGCAATAAATTGCGGGAATTGAAATTCTAAGCTATTACAAAATGTTCGGGAATGGGGGTACAATTGTTACAAATGGGGATGAATCACATAAAAATAAAATGTCCAAATAATACAACCAAATCGAATTGTTGTGCGATTCAATATGAAGCTATGACAATTTATGAGATAAAGAAATCAATGAAGTATGAATGTATGTATTTACTTGAAAAAAGAAAAATAATGACTTAATCTAAAAAGAAAATGTTTTAAGCTAAAAATCTTTATTATATTTTTGTGTATTTTATTAATTATGTAAACTTGAAGAAAGAAAACTAATTAATTCAAAGTTTTTTTGATGTTTTTATTGAGTGTAAGAAAATTAATAAAAAAAAGAAAATGATAAAATAAAACTAATTAAGAAAATCAAATTAATTTTGCAAAAATGAAGTTTTAATATATTATTAACAAAAAGAAATAAAAGAAATCAAATTAAATTGAAACAAAACAAGTGAAAATGGGCTTGGGTGAATTTGAGTGTTAGGCCCAAAGAAAAAAACTAATATTGATGCTGAAACAAAAAAAACAAAAGGCAAAGGGGGGTAAAGGCTAACAGTTACGCTTGGGCTTGAGAAACTGTAAACAGAAATGGCCCAAAAACCTTAAACTTGTTTATTGTTTCTGATTAGGGTAAACGTGAATTAGGGTTTGTAGTTGTGCTTCTCCCAGCGGCGCCGCTCTGTTCCGTCTCTCTCACTTCTTTCTCTCGTTCATCTTCCTCACTCAATCGTCCCTATTCGTTCATCTCTCCATCTCTGAACGTCTATCTTCGTCCCTGTCCCTCTTTGATTCAACTTAGTTTACATTTTTCTGGAAATGCCTAAGTTCTGAAATGGATTTGAAACGCGTTGATCTGATTCTCCCTCTACTTCCGTTGCCGGAGCGCCTCACACTCCTCACTTCCTAAACAGATGCTAATGGTTCTGTTCTTGAAAGGTAAAGTTTTGCTTTTATCTTAACAGTTCATTGGTTTTGAATGTTGTTGTTCATGTTTCTTTTATGTTAATCAAGCTTAATGTTCAATGAAATGCAGAAAAATGATGTTATGGTGAAAACATACCAGTTTGGGATTTTTATGGACGAGGATAGTGAGAGGGAAATGACGGTGCTCCTTGGCGGCCGAAAATGGGGAGGGAAGAAATGGTGATGGATGCGTGAGCTCTGGTAATCTTTTCTTTCCCTTGAACTTTGACTGAATGATGATGATGATGTTATTGTACTTCTGACTGTGATGATGTTATTGTGCCTTTGTTGGTTTAAATACTGATTTTTGACAGTTTTGTGTAGACTGTTTGATGATTTGAATGTTTTTGATAGTTTACTAATTTTTGAACTGTTGAAAATTGTTGGACAGTTTTGATACTTTTGGTTTGAACTTGTTGGAAATGAGTTACATGTTTGAGATGTTGGAATGTTGGGGCTGTTGATGGTAGTTTGTGATACTTGGTTCTGTTTGAAAATAGTTATGAAACTGGCTTGGGATTTTGACAGTGCAAGTTTGATTAGTTAACAGGTTGGGATGTTTGAACTGAGTTGGAAATGTATGTTTTGGACTGGGTTACAGGTTTTGGGTTTTGAAATGGTTTCAGTTTTAGATGTTTGCTATGTTGTTGTTGGTTATGGTTTAACATGTTTGGTTGTTTTGGCTGTTTGTTTGACAGTTTTGTAGGGTTGGTTGTGATTTCTTATGGTTTTATTGTTGTACAGTTTTGGTTAGGCTTTATGAGTTTGAGAGTTTTTGCTGGTTGTTGTTGTACAGTTTTGGTTATGCAGGTTTTTGTGTTTTTGAATTGTTAACAAGTTGAAGGGTTTTTGAAATGGTTTGCAAGTTTGTGTTGGTTTTGGCTTGAATGTTTTGCAGTTTGGTTCTGCAAGTTTTGAAATGTTTTTTTTCAGTTTGGTTCTGCAGGTTTGGAGGTTTGAGAGTTTTGTTTTTTCTGTTTTTACCAAAATCTTCTCCTCCTCTTACAGTTTGATGGTATTATATCTTGGTTTCTTTTTGACAGCCCGTGGGTTTGAGAATTGAGGTACAGGTTTTTGAAACTGGTTTGGCCCTGTTTCTGAGTTTTTGTTGTTGTTACAGTTTGTTAGGCTTTTGGTTTAACAGGTTTGAAAACTGGTTGTTGTGTTTTGTTTTGCTATGCATTTTTTTTCTCAGTTTTGTGAGTTTGAACTTGCTATGCAGGTTTGGAAGTTTTTGAGAACTGTTAACAAGTTTTGGTTGTTTTGAACTTGTTATGTTTTGGAGGTTTGATGGTAGTTTGGTGTATTGACAGTTTGAGGGACTTTTGAAATGAGCTGCAATTTTTTTGGTGTTGAACTGAGTTTTGATGGTTAATATGTTTTGCGGTTTGGTTCTGCAAGTTTTGTTTTCTCAGTTTGACAAAAAATGTTCTCCTCCTCTTTTGCTTGAGCCTTCTCTCTGTTATATCTGCTTTTCTCTTTTTACAGCCTGTGGGCAGGATGGCCAATTTGTACCTTTTGTGCAGTTCCAACAAAATAGGTGACCTATTTCCTCTCTCTCCTCTCTCAATGATAAAAGCAAATGCTTTTTAACCTTTTTCTGAAAAGTTTGCCAAAATTTTGGAAAATGATGAAAAGCTTTTGAAATAAGCCCATTGCTTGTTGTTTGGTTTACCATACTGCTGTACTTATTGCTATGCTACCGCATTGTTATTTTCCATGCTGCTGTCTAGTTTGCTACATTGTACTTTGCTTGCTTGTATTGCTTGCACTGCTGCATCCAGTTTGTATTTTGTCTGCTATTTAGTTTGTCTTTGGACAAATTTGCTGTTTGTTGCATTCAGTTTGGCGCCTTGTTTGCATTTGGACAAATTTGCTTTGCATTCTTTTTTTATTTGGACAACTTGCATTTTTATTTTTATTTTTGTGAACCAAGAAGAGTAATCTTCTTGTGATTTGCAAAGAGAAAAATAAAAACATGATGAATTGAAAATAGCCCCCTGATTCCAAACGACAAACTTTAATGATGAACATTTTTCTTTCTTTTTGAAAATTCTTGCTTATGCCCAATTAACTGTGCTAATTATTTTTCTGTCTTTTTTTCATGTGAGCGCAAACTGGATGGTGGCAAAGCATATGAATCAAGAGATTCTTTGGCGAGCATGGGAGCAATGGAAGCTTAGTCATCCTTAGGCTTAGATTTTTTCTTTGTAATTTAGAGAGAAATACTCAAACAATTGTACTAATTTATTTTTCAAATACAATAAGTTGTACAACTTAAAGCATTTAAATAATAAATTGTATTGTAACAATTTTTTTGAAATAAATGAGAAAGTCTTTATGAGATAATCTGATGTTCAATAAAATCCATTACTGTTGGTAACTTGTAATTCTCTCTTTGTGTCTTCACTGATTCTTAAAGATTCCCTGATCAAGATAATTGAACTGTATTCCAATAATTCCAATCAGGACAACTTAAACTCCAAGTAATCCAATAACTCTGTAATCTTGTAACCTTGCAACTGTACTCCAATCAAAACACGCATTGTGTAATCCAATAAACAAGCAAATGTTTATTCCCTAAACGAGCAAATGTTTTGAAAGACGCAAATTATCTGGTTAACCTGAATCAAATAAACACTGCCTTTTTCCAGTAAATTTGAGAGAGCATGAAAACATGTAAAAATCAATTGAATTTCTGAGAACTCAATTTCTTCTGAGAAATGCGATAAAAACCCTAATTCCTAATTTACTGCCATAGGAGAAAATCTTTCAGATCGATTCCTGAGCCAGTCTTGAATATTTGAGATACCCTAGGGTTGTGCTTTTCTTATGAAAAATGGGAGGGAAAATTTTGGGGTACAACAGCTGCCCCTGTTCAATCTTCTTGAACCAGAAGAGTTAGATCGGCGAGTTTTATCATTCGTGACTCGAAGGTGAAAGATGATTAGACACTAGAGTGCCCGTAAATTTGCACTCGTTAAAGTATAGTTGTGGGAATGGGCTTAAAGATGCCATTTTGGAAATGTGAATCTTGTTGGAGATGGGCTTAAAGATGCCATCCAAGACTGTTTGTTGAACTATAAGTTATAGGTCAGAAGAATGAGCACCAGAATGGTATCCGTGTCTGGAGCATCTTTGAGCTGGGGATCTGAACAAGCAATAGAATAACATTCGTGTCTGGAGCATCTCTAAGTTGTTTTCTGAGCTTTGAATCTGAATAAGCAATAGAAAATCATCCAGTTCTGGAGCCTCTCTAAGTTGTTTTCTGAGATTTGAATCTGAATAAGCAATAGAAAAGCATCCGTGTCTAGAGCCTCTCTAAGCTGTTTTCTGAACTTTGAATCTGAATAAGCAATAGAATAGCATCAGTGTCTGGAGCATCTCTAAGTTGTTTTCTGAGCTTTGAATCTGAATAAGCAAATAGAATAACATCCGTGTCTGGAGCATCTCTAAGCTGTTTTCTTGATTGTATATTGCTAGCTTGTTAATCTTATCCTGAAAAGGGTAAAATGTTAGCTGAAACACAAAGTTATGTTGCATGAAATGTATGACGCAATATATGTGTTTTATCAATGTTTATGACATATGATTGTAATGTATGCGCATGTAAGCTGATTAGCTGTCTTGCTGAGGAAAATAAATCCTTGATAGCTGGAGATAATAAAATCTTTGACTGCTGCCGGGGAAAATAAATCCATGACCACTGTTGGAGATTCAAAATCTTTGACAACTCGCGGGGATTATCAAAAACTTTGACAACTTCTGTGGGGATACGAGAATCCTTCACGACTTTCCTGGGGATGTAGGGATCCTTCAAGTCTTTGGAGTATGATAAACATTATGTTGTGAGAATAAATGCCAAGTGTTGTTTGAGAAACCTGCTTGGGGAATTCCGAGAACTTTGATGACTATGGATGGAGATTACACAAAGGGAATCCTTACTCGGCTGAGGAATAGGGAAAACTTCTAGTGATCTCTACCGGGGATCAAACAAAGGAAAACCTTGATCTGTTGGAGAATAAGGAAGACTCTGATGGCTTCTACGGAGAGTTGAGAATGAGAATCTTCAATCTGCTAGGGGAATTTGAATCCTTGGGGACTTCAAGCCGAGGAATCAAGAATGAGAATCTTTGATCTGCAGAGATTAAAAAATCTGACAAATTCATGCTGGGGAATGATGAAGACTCTGGAAACTTCACTGGGGAATCAAGAATAAGAATCTTCAATCTGTTGGGGAGTGAAAAACTCTGTGGGGAGTAGCTATACTGCTGGAGAGTAAGCTATCCTATCGGAGGGTAAGTTCAAGACTCCGGGGAAAAGCTTATTCCTGTTTGGAAGAAGTTCAGGAATTTAGGTTGTATGCCACTTTAAGAATGAGAATCTTCTTTCTGTTTGGAGATATCAGGAGCTTGGGTTGTATGCCACTTTAAGAATGAGAATCTTCATTCTGTTGGAGATTTCAGGAGCTTGGGTTATATTCCTCTTTAAGAATGAGAATTTTCATTTTGTTGGAGATATCAGGAGCTTGGGTTGTATGCCACTTTAAGAATGAGAATCTTCATTCTGTTGGAGATGTCAGGAGCTTGGGTTGTATGCCAATCAACTGGGGTTTCAAAAATGAGAGTCTTCATTCTGTTAAGGATATCAGGAGTTTGGGTGTATGCCAATCTTCTGGGGTTTCAAGAATGAGAATCTTCATGCTGTTAAGGATATCAGGAGTTTGGGTGTATGCCAATCTTCTGGGGTTTCAAGAATGAGAATCTTCATTCTGTTAAGGATATCAGGAGTTTGGGTGTATGCCAATCTTCTGGGGTTTCAAGAATGAGAATCTTCATTCTGTTAAGGAAATCAGGAGTTTGGGTGTATGCCAATCTTCTGGGGTTTCAAGAATGAGAATCTTCATTCTGTTAAGGATATCAGGAGTTTGGGTGTATGCCAATCTTCTGGGGTTTCAAGAATGAGAATCTTCATTCTGTTAAGGATATAAGGAGTTTAGGTGTATGCCAATCTTCTGGGGTTTCAAGAATGAGAATCTTCATTCTGTTAAGGATATCAGGAGTTTGGGGGTATGCCAATCTTCTGGGGTTTAAAGAATGAAAATCTTCATTCTGTTAAGGATATCAGGAGTTTGGGTGTATGCCAATCTTCCGGGGTTTCAAGAATGAGAATCTTCATTCTGTTAAGGATATCAGGAGTTTAGGTGTATGCCAATCTTCAGGGGTTTCAAGAATGAGAATCTTCATTATGTTAAGGAGATCAGGAGTTTGGGTGTATGCCAATCTTCGGGGGTTTCAAGAATGATAATCTTCATTATGTTAAGGATATTAGGAGTTTAGGTGTATGCCAATCTTCTGGGGTTTCAAGAATGAGAATCTTCATTCTGTTAAGGATATCAGGAGTTTGGGTGTATGCCAATCTTCTGGGGTTTCAAGAATGAGAATCTTCATTCTGTTAAGGATATCAGGAGTTTGGTGTATGCCAATCTTCTGGGGTTTCAAGAATGAGAATCTTCATTCTGTTAAGGATATCAGGAGTTTGGGTGTATGCCAATCTTCTAGGGTTTCAAGAATGAGAATCTTCATTCTGTTAAGGATATCAGGAGTTTGGGTGTATGCCAATCTTCTGGGGTTTCAAGAATGAGAATCTTCATTCTGTTAAGGATATCAGGAGTTTGGGTGTATGCCAATCTTCTGGGGTTTCAAGAATGAGAATCTTCATTCTGTTAAGGATATCAGGAGTTTGGGTGTATGCCAATCTTCTGGGGTTTCAAGAATGAGAATCTTCATTCTGTTAAGGATATCAGGAGTTTGGGTGTATGCCAATCTTCTGGGGTTTCAAGAATGAGAATCTTCATTCTGTTAAGGATATCAGGAGTTTGGGTGTATGCCAATCTTCTGGGGTTTCAAGAATGAGAATCTTCATTCTGTTAAGGATATCAGGAGTTTGGGTGTATGCCAATCTTCTGGGGTTTCAAGAATGAGAATCTTCATTCTGTTAAGGATATCAGGAGTTTGGGTGTATGCCAATCTTCTGGGGTTTCAAGAATGAGAATCTTCATTCTGTTAAGGATATCAGGAGTTTGGGTGTATGCCAATCTTCTGGGGTTTCAAGAATGAGAATCTTCATTCTGTTAAGAGTTAACTGTTATCTGGTTGATCTCCAGGCTTTAAGAGAACTTGCTGGGGGATTTCGAGAAACCAGATGATTTCCGCCGTGGTTGAAAGTTTCAGCTCCGCTGGGGGTTGGTAGTTGGCAGTCTCATCTCTGCTGGGGATCTTAATGACATGCTGTAGAGATTGTGTATGAAAATGGATTTAAAGATGCCATCCAAAGGTGATTGTTGACGGAAAGTTTTAACTGGATCTGAACAGAGAAAGAATCAGAATAAACCGTTGAGAGATTTATCTGTTGAGAGATTTTATCTGAAACAACAAAATCTGGAAGTGAATCAGAGTAAACCGTTGAGAGATTTATCTGAAACAACAAAATCTGGAAGTGAATCAGAATAAACCGTTGAGAGGTTTATCTGAAACAGTAAAATCTGGAATATCTTCAATTGGAATAAGAATCAGGGAGATCTTAGTGTCGATCTGACTGAACCAGAGAAGGTCTTGAATTAACTTTGAACGGATAAGAATCAGAAAAATCTTAGAATCGATTTAACTGAGCCAGACGAAAGTCTTGGAAAATCTTCAACAGATGCCGGGGAAAATAAATCCTGGACTGCTGTTGAAGGGGAAAGTTGAATGAACTACTATCTGGTCGTGGTCCAGGCTTCATAGCTTGAATTTTGTGAGAATTTGACTGCATCCTTAATGAAAGGTAAAGGTTAGTTGCATGACATATATCAAACAATGATGTTATCAAAATAAATGGGATTGTGTTGTATGATGTCCTGATGTACGGATATGTAATGTTTTCAAGATGATCTCTCACCGGGGAAAATAAATCCCGAATTGGTGCTGGAGAAAAGAGTTGAATTCTTCGTTTTCGTTGGCGATAGTGAAAATTTTGGAGACTTCAATGGGGAAAAATCCTCAGGGATTCTCGGAGTTGACTTAGCTGGGAAGAGGTTATCAAAGATTGAAACTCTGGCTGGGAGCCATCCTATGAGAAGGATTTTGGAGGGATTTGTCACTGCCCCAAGTAGCGAGTGTTTATGGCTTTGCCAGGAAATGTTTGACTGTATGCAACCCTTTGTTGGGATTAACATTCAATGCCCCAAGTGACGGTGACAGAGACTTGCCCCTGGTTACTCTGCACTTTGAGAGATTTCTTGAAATCTTGACTGAACTGCCCCAGGTGTGCTGGACAATGACATGTCATTCCCCCTTGTTGATATGAGATTTTTGCAACATAAATGTCATCCCATTTGAGGTGATTTTGTTCACTAAGAGAGCTTTTCGTTCATCGGATATTCACTGTGTGAATTTCTTTGATGTCAAACAAATAGCCATATGCAAACAAAGAAATTCAAATAATGCAAAGTTTATGTTTGTCTTGAAATTTTGAAAATGCGTTTTTTAGCAGAAAACTTTTGTAAGAAAAATTCAACTCAGGATTTAGAGCAAAGCCTTACAGGAGTCAGGATACCTTTTGTAACAATATGCTTTCAAAATAACCCATGCTTCAATTAGGACTTTTGAAAGGTTGTAACGTGGCTTGGTTTACAGTTTAAGAAACAAAGGATAAAGGCTCAAAGTATATTTGTACCCACCCGCTCTTCGTGATGTTCTTCAGTCCTAAACTCAGTTAATCGTGCGTTTGAACTCTAAATGAGTCTGGAACGACATTTTGGTGATGGTTCACACAAGCTAAATTTGTTGGAAGGCAGTCATTTTTGCAACATTATTTTGATGAGGGTTTGTAGTGACCTCTTTATTTCAATTTATTATCCCTAATTTTTGCCTGACTGTTCCTGTTTTTGAGATTACAGTCAGCGGGATGCCCCAGTTTTCTTAAGTCTCCTTTGTAGGTTTCGACTCAGTGGGATTTTCTTTTTTTGAGAGATAATGACTTCCTATGTGATATGGAACCGTCACTGTCTTTTGATTCCAAAGGAATTTTTTTGATGTCATTCATTGTATTACAAGATGAGAGTTTGCGACTTTAACACGCATTTGAATTAACTGAGAGACTACCCTGCCCTAGGTTTTGATTAAAGGTTTTAATTTGTGTTAAAACAGAAAACTTCTACTTCTTTGGCTTGAAGAGGTTGACTAGGGGGTATCTTCCTTATAACTCCAGTGTTTAGGATTTGAAAGAAACGCCTGTACATCGTCAGTAAGGTCTGTCCAAAAGAATACTGTATGAGATTATGGCATTGTTTTCATCATCCTACCTCTAAAGGTTTGTGTCATAAGAGGAATAAAAGCATAATTTAACAATAGTGAAAACAAAAAGATGAATTCAAGACAAACATATGCAATGCATTAATGAAACAGAGTTTGACATCAATAGATAATTGTTTGAATAACAAAAGAAATTACAATTGGAAATTCAAAATGAACAGAAGCCTCTTAGTTCGAACTTGTCATTTCAGGTGGAGAACCCTCAGCGGAATATTTTCATCTGGCAATCCTGTGTGAACTCCAGCGTTGTTTCTTTGATTAGATCTTGAATTTTGTTTCTCAATGCCCAACAGCTATCGGTGTCATGTCCAGGACTGTTGGAATGATACACACATCTTGCTTTTGGATTATACCCTGGAGCGGATGTGTTAGGATGCCGAGGGGGGTTCCTTAATACAATCAACTTGACTTCCAACAAGCGTTGCAGCACTTGGGATAATGACATGTTAATCTCAGTGAAGCTCTTTTCAGATGTATTTTGCCTATGCCGATTACCTTGTTGACGTTGGTGAGGTTGCTGTTGGGCTTGTGACCCTGAAGCAGACTGGGGAGGTTTTCTCTCGGCTTCTTGTCTCAAGGGAGGCTGAATGACGAATTGATCTTCAACCTTAGTTGTTTTCCCCATTTGGTTACGTTCGCCTAGATGAAGTTTGTTGATGAGGACCTTTAGCTCCTCTTGTCCTTGAGCCAGGTTTTGAATAAGAGCCATATGGCCCACCAGTTGTCCCATCATCTGAATTTTCATTGTTGCCATCTCAATCTGTAGCCCTTCCAACTGATCATTCCTGATGCCCCCCAGATTCCCTATGACCATGCCCCTTGCGAGGAGAACTTTCACCTCTTCTTGTCTCTTGGACATGTTCAAGAACATCTCTTGAAGTTGAGCGTTTTGAGCCTGGATGTCTTTGATAGTCTTCTCTAGAGCCATCTCTATTGAAATAAAAAGTAGGAAGATAAAGAGATTTGAAGGGGAGAAACCTGTCATGATAAGATGTATGATATGTGGATGCATGTTTTCAAAGATCTCGCGGGGTAAACACAAGAAAATGTTAGAAATTGAATTTTGATCAACATCTTTGATTGGAGAGCTTCGTATCGGTGGATGTCTTTCCACGAGAATCAAGCTCACCATGTCAAGTGGTTCATAGCCCTTGACTCAAGTTGTTGTATTTTATTTTTAACGGCGTTTGTTTAGAGGAAAATGAATCCTCTTGCCCTTTGGTAGACGTCTGGTTCAAAGTGACCCTGCATCAAAGACCCTCGAGATCCTTGAAATGGTTATTGAAAATGCTTATGGTATGATGTTATGTACAGATATGCAAAGTAAGCAAGTTATATACAAATAATCATATTCACACAAAGCAGACAAGTCCTTAGGTTTAGGCTTGCATGGAGTTTGCAGGTAAGTACCCTCTTGAAGTTTAGTTGGCTCAACCTGTCCTAGAAATAGTAACTGGGTTCTAAGGAGCTCAATATCACTGGAATGTTTACTTGTTCATTGTTTCAATTTATCCTCTTACAGGCGACCGAAATATTCCAAGGAAACAAACCTCAATGAGTGTAGTATCGAGTATCTACCAATTTTCAGCTCTACACCGAAACCGGTCATCTCACTACGTCCTAATGGCCAAGTTGGTCAAGTAAGGTTCTAAGGTCAGTTGATGCTTCACGACACCACGTGGCGGCCCCGTACTCTCCTTGATTCAACTCAAGGGTTACCGGTACCAACAAAAGTGCCACATCAACGTAGCTACTGCTTCAACCATGTTGGTATACCCCACACAGTTCCCTCACAGTTTATTGCTACTTACCTAAAAGGTGTCCCCAAATCCGGGTGTAGGATTTAAAACAAACCCAAACAAGGAACCAAAAAGTAAAGCATACAAATCAAACAAGATAAGCATGTAAAGGTGATCTAAAACCCTAAGTTAACCCCACTTTTATAATGATTCCCCAGCAGAGTCGCCAGTTTTATGATGCGGTGGGAGAACTGACTAGAGGTTTTGCATTTTGTTCGCACTTGTGCGGTTAGCAAGAGTCGCCACCGACTTTTCTTTTATCCAAAAGGAAAGGTAAAAAAGCATAGGAAAGACCTTTCGAGAATTTTCTCGGGTTCGGGGGGTAGATTTATGAAAAGGGAAGGTGCTAGCACCCTTTTCATCCATGGTGTTCCATGGTCTCTTAGTTACTCGTTTAGATCACTTGCTTTTGTTTGATTGTGTGCTTGTGGTGTGGGTTTTGAAAGTATTTTAGAAAGTTTCTTTGTAATGGTTCTCGTCTCTATAAGAACATATACAAAATTTTGTTTCAAAAAATAGTTCAAAGAGGTGTTGGTGAATCGTGTATCGAAAAGTGTTTTGAAAAGAGGTTTTGCCATGGTTCTCGTCTCTATAAGAATGTATGCAAAACGTTTTGTCTTTTGAAAGTGTTTTTGAAATGGAGGTGTAGGTGTAAAAGTTTTTGTCGTGAGCAAGCGAGTAACTAAGAGCGAATCTATCTACTCGAAAGGTCTTAAGTTGTTCTTTTCTTCTTCCTTTTAATGGTGCTATCTTACCATTGATTTGGTAAGAAGCCCCATCATTGGATGTGAAGGGACAGGCGCGGGTCAATATTACAATCATTGAAAGCAACTTGTGAGACACTCTAGCAATTTTGTAAGGGACGAGATCATTTTATCGAAGGCAACATTGAGGGTCATCGAGGGACTACGATCTTTGTTTATCGAAGGGTCATTTGCTAGAGTGTCGCATATTCGAGGGATATGATTGTATTTCCGAGGCAACAAGCGAGATTACCCTAGAGGTGCGCGTGTGAGAAGTGTGTTGATTTCAAGTTATTTATTCTTGGATTAGGTCATCTAGCGATTGATTTTCGAATCTTGCCATACACGCCTAGTTACTACACAGTATATAGAAAGAAATAAATTGCGGGAATTGAAATTCTAAGCTATTACAAAATGTTCGGGAATGGGGGTACAATTGTTACAAATGGGGATGAATCACATAAAAATAACAATGTCCAAATAATACAACCAAATCGAATTATTGTGCGATTCAATATGAAGCTATGACAATTTATGAGATAAAGAAATCAATGAAGTATGAAATGTATGTATTTACTTGAAAAAATAAAAATAATGACTTAATCTAAAAAGAAAATGTTTTAAGCTAAAAATCTTTATTATATTTTTGTGTATTTTATTAATTATGTAAACTTGAAGAAAGAAACCTAATTAATTCAAAGTTTTTTTAATGTTTTTATTGAGTGTAAGAAAATTAATAAAAAAAAGAAAATGATAAAAGAAAACTAATTAAGAAAATCAAATTAATTTTGCAAAAATGAAGTTTTAATATATTATTAACAAAAAGAAATAAAACAAATCAAATTAAATTGAAACAAAACAAGTGAAAATGGGCTTGGGTGAATTTGAGTGTTAGGCCCAACGAAAAAAACTAATATTGATGCTGAAACAAAAAAAAAGGCAAAGGGGGGGGGGGGGGGGGTAAAGGCTAACAGTTACGCTTGGGCTTGAGAAATTGTAAACAGAAATGGACCAAAAACCTTAAACTTGTTTATTGTTTCTGATTAGGGTAAACGTGAATTAGGGTTTGTAGTTGTGCTTCTCACAGCGGCACCGCTCTGTTTTGTCTTTCTCACTTCTTTCTCTCGTTCATCTTCCTCACTCAATCGTCCTTATTCGTTCATCTCTCCCTCTCTGAACGTCTCTCTTCGTCCTTGTCCCTCTTTGATTCAACTCGGCTTACATTTTTTCTGGAAATGCCTAAGTTCTGAAATGGATTTATCAAAAGGGGTTTGAAACACATTGATCTGATTCTCCCTCTACTTCCGTTGTCGGAGTGCCTCACACTCCTCACTTCTTAAACAGATGCTAATGGTTCTGTTCTTGAAAGGTAAAGTTTTGCTTTTATCTTAACAGTTCATTGGTTTTGAATGTTGTTGTTCATGTTTATTTTATTTTAATCAAGCTTAATGTTCATTGAGATGCAAAAAAATGATGTTATGGCGAAAACATACCTGTTTGGGATTTTTATGGAGGAGGGTAGTGAGAGGGAAGTGACAGTTCTCCTTGGCGGCCGGAAATGGGGAGGGAAGAAACGATGATGGATGCGTGAGCTCTGGTAATATTTTCTTTCCCTTGAACTTTGACTGAATGATGATGATGATGCTATTGTACTTCTGACTGTGATGATGTTATTGTGCCTTTGTTGGTTTGAATACTGATTTTTGACAGTTTTGTTTAGACTGTTTGATGATTTGAATGTTTTTGATAGTTTACTGGTTTTTGAACTGTTGAAAATTATTGGACAGTTTTAATACTTTTGTTTCTTTTGGTTTGAACTTGTTAGAAATGAGTTACATGTTTGAGATGTTGGAATGTTGGGGCTGTTGATGGTAGTTTGTGATACTTGGTTCTGTTTGAAAATAGTTATGAAACTGGCTTGGGATTTTGACAGTGCAAGTTTGATCAGTTAACAGGTTGGGATGTTTGAACTGAGTTGGAATTGTATGTTTTAGACTGGGTTATAGGTTTTGGGTTTTGAAATGGTTTCAATTTTGATGTTTGCTATGTTGTTGTTGGTTATGGTTTAACAGGTTTGGTTGTTTTGGCTGTTTGTTTGACAGTTTTGCAGGTTTGGTTGTGATTTCTTATGGTTTTGTTATTGTACAGTTTTGGTTAGGCTTTGTGAGTTTGGGAGTTTTTGCTGGTTGTTGTTGTACAGTTTTGGTTATGCAGGTTTTTGTGTTTTTGAATTGTTAACAATTTGAAGGGGTTTTGAAATGGTTTGCAAGTTTGTGTTGGTTTTGGCTTGAATGTTTTGCAGTTTGGTTCTGCAAGTTTTGAAATGTTTTTTTTTTCAGTTTGGTTCTGTAGGTTTGAGAGTTTTGTTTTTTCTGTTTTTACCAAAATCTTTTCCTCCTCTTACAGTTTGATGGTGTTATATCTTGGCTTCTTTTTGACAGCCTGTGGGTTTGAGAATTGAGGTACAGGTTTTTGAAACTGGTTTGGCCTTGTTTCTGAGTTTTTGTTGTTGTTACAGTTTGTTAGGCTTTTGGTTTAACAGGTTTGGAAACTGGTTGTTGTGTTTTGTTTTGCTATGCAGTTTTTTTCTCAGTTTTGTGAGTTTGAACTTGCTCTGCAGGTTTGGGAGTTTTTGAGAACTGTTAACAAGTTTTGGTTGTTTCGAACTTGTTATGTTTTGGAGGTTTGATGGTAGTTTGGTGTATTAACAGTTTGAGGGACTTTTGAAATGAACTGTAAGTTTTTTGGTGTTGAACTGAGTTTTGATGGTTAATATGTTTTGCAGTTTGGTTCTGCAAGTTTTGTTTTCTCAATTTGACAAAAAATGTTCTCCTCCTCTTTTGCTTGAGCCTTCTCTCTGTTATATCTGCTATTCTCTTTTTACAGCCCAATGCTTGTTGTTTGGTTTACCATACTACTGTACTTATTGCTATGCTACTGCGTTGTTACTTTCCATGATGCTGTCTAGTTTGCTGCATTGTACTTTGCTTGCTTGTAATTCTTGCACTGCTGCATCCAGTTTGTATTTTGGCTGCTGTTTAGTTTGTCTTTGGACAAATTTGCTGTTTGTTGCATTCAGTTTGGCGCCTTGTTTGCATTTGGACAAATTTGCTTTGCATTCTTTTTTTATTTGGACAGCTTGCATTTTTATTTTTATTTTTGTGAACCAAGAAGAGTAATCTTCTTGTGATTTGCAAAGAGAAAAATAAAAACGGGATGAATTGAAAATAGCCCTCTGATTCCAAACGGCAAACTTTAATGATGAACATTTTTCTTTCTTTTTGAAAATTCTTGCTTATGCCCAATTAACTGTGCTAATTATTTTTCTGTCTTTTTTTCATGTGAGCGCAAACTGGATGGTGGCAAAGCAGAGGAAGCAAGAGATTCTTTGGCGAGTATGGGAGCAATGGAAGCTTAGTCATCCTTAGGCTTAGATTTTTTCTTTGTAATTTAGAGAGAAATACTCAAACAATTGTACTAATTTATTTTTCAAATACAATAAGTTGTACAACTTAAAGCATTTAAATAATAAATTGTATTGTAACAATTTTTTTGAAATAAATGAGAAAGTCTTTATAGATAATCTGATGTTCAATAAAATCCATTACTGTTAGTAACTTGTAATTCTCTCTTTGTGTCTTCACTGATTCTTAAAGATTCCCTGATCAAGATAATTGAACTGTATTCCAATAATTCCAATCAGGACAACTTAAACTCCAAGTAATCTAATAACTCTATAATCTTATAACCTTGCAACTGTACTCCAATCAAAACACGCACTGTGTATTCCAATAAACAAGCAAATGTTTATTCCCTAAACGAGCAAATGTTTTGAAAGACGCAAATTATATGGTTAACTTGGATCAAATAAACGCTGCCTTTTCCAGTAAATTTGAGAGAGCATGAAAACATGTAAAAATCAATTGAATTTCTGAGAACTCAATTTCTTCTAAGAAATGCGAGAAAAACCCTAATTTCTGATTTACTGCCATAGGAGAAAATCTGTCTGATTGATTCCTGAGCCAGTCTTGAATATTTGAGAAACCCTAGGGTTGTGCTTTTCTTATGAAAAATAGGAGGGCAACTTTTGGGGTACAACACATTGCATATGCATATCATCCATGACATTGCATAAACAGGTTTCATAATAGTTTTCTCATCTTCTGTGCTGTTTATTTCAGCAATAATGTCTTCTGAACAAAGTATCAAGGGCCTCCAGGCACAAAATTCCCAATTTCCGCAAATGTTTGTAGCCTTGGCTAAGGAGAAGGAAGATCTGAAGCCCTTATTCTGAAATAGAAGAAGAAGAAGAAGAAGACCGCTGGTGCCCTGAATCTGGGCAAAAGATTCAAGGGACCGTTGAAGCAACCGGTTGATCAGACATCCTCGTCTAAAGAAGGGGAGAATTAAGGAGGAGAGACAAGGGAGGAGGACCTTAGCCCTGAGATTTCTGATAATGACACAAATTACAATGATGAACAGTATCCTCCTGCCGAGGATAGGTACAAACGGTTAGAGGATCGTCTGAGCGCAATGGAGATCCAAAGAATACCAGGGCTGGATTTTGAAGAGCTGGGTTTGGTATCTGGAGTAGTCATCCCACATAAGTTCAAGGCTCCAGTATTTGCGAAGTATGATGGTGTGTCATGTCCCAAGCTTCATCTTCGTTCCTATGTGAGGAAGATCCAACCTCACACTGCTGATAGGAACTTGTGGGTCTATTTCTTTCAGGACAGTGTATCCGAAACTCAACTTGAGTGGTTCTATCAACTGGAGGGAACCAATGTCCATAACCGGAAAGATTTGGCTGCTGCTTTTTACAAGCAGTATCAATATCATGCTGACCTTGCTCCTACCCGTACTCAACTCCAGAGTATGTCCATGGGTGCAAGCGAAGGGTTCAAGGACTATGCACAGAAATGGAGAGATTTGGCAGGGAGAGTCCAACCCCCTTTGTCTAATAGGGAGTTGGTTGACATGTTTCTTGGTACACTGTCTGGTCCATTCTTCAATCACTTGATTGGTAGTTCCTCAGCTGGTTTCACCGAGTTGATATTGACTGGAGAAAGAGTAGAAGCAGGGATCTGGAGTGGCAAGATCTAGAAAGACACCTCGTCAAGTATAGTGAGGAAGCCATTCACGGGTAAGAAGGATGTCAGTGCCATTTATAACTCAACAAGTCAGAGCAGAGTTGGCCGCCGTCCAACGGTAGGGGCTGTAATGATACCTAGGCCTATGGCTACTCAACAACAAAATAATCAGCAAAGGGTAGAAAGACCGTAAAGTCAGTTCACCCGGATTAATATGACGTTGACTAAGGTTTTACCCCATCTGTTAAAATCTAACTTGGAAACCTTAAAGGAGGCTCCCAAGAATCCTAACACCACATCTCCTCGGTACAATCCAAATGCTCGGTGTTCTTACCATTCTGAGAGCCCAGGCCATGATACAAATGACTGTTGGGCTCTAAGAAATATGATACATGATCTAATCAAAGCCAAGGAGATTGAGTTTGATGCTCCGGAGAAGCCTAATGTCATAAGTTCTCCCATGCCCAAGCACAACCATGGTGTTAATGCCATTGATACTGATCTGTTTGTCACTTCTGTTGATGAAGTTTCCACTCCTCTCATGATTTTCAAGAAGAATTTGTTGCTAGCCGGTTTATTTCCAGGCTGTGATGAAGGATGCCACATGTGTTTATCTCTTCCTTCTGGTTGTTATTTACTGAGAGCAGGTGTTCAATGCCTGATGGATAGTAAAGAGATTTTGTTTGAAAAGACTTCGATTCCAACTGTCCTACATGAAGATGTTGCTATCATAACCATTTCTGCCAATCCTTCCAAGGTCTCCTCTAAGAGACCTGTTAGGATTACACCTGCTTCAAGAATTGCTCCATTGATAATCACTTTTCCTAGTCCTGTACCGTACTCCTCGAACAAAGTTGTCCCTTGGAATTATGGTGCCGACATTTACTATCATGGCGTCAAACAGAATTTGAAGATTGAAGAGGCTGATCCCAATATCAGTAACATTGTCAGGACCATCAAAGTTACCCAAAGTGGAAGAGTTTTCTCTCCCGAGATCTCCTCGAAGACTGTTGCTAAGCCTATTGTTATTCCATCTATTGTTCCTGCTGGTACTTCTAATACTACTCCCATTCTTACTCCAGTTGTTACCCCTGACGATGAGTCATCTGGGACTCGGGGCAAAGAAGCTATAGGTAAACCTGCCCGAATGAAGTCACCTGGAAAAGTTGTTTTGGAATCCTCTAAGCAAGAAATGGAGGAAATTTTAAAAATAATCAAGAAGAGCGATTATAACGTGGTCGAACAGCTAGGGTAGACTCCTTCAAAGATATCAATGTTGTCTTTTCTGTTGTGTTCTGAAGCCCATGCAAAGGCTTTGATTGCATTCCTAAAGACGACGCATGTGCCACAAGAAACCCCCGCCGACCAATTCAAGGACTGTGTGGCCAGTTTGACTGCTGACAATGGGTTGGGTTTTTCAGATGCCAATTTGACACCAAAAGGGAGAAAGCACAATGATGCTCTGCATGTCTTGATCGAATGCAGGGGAACTACCATGGCTCATGTGCTAGTGGACACTGGATCGTCACTGAATGTTCTGCCTAAGAAAGCTCTTGATAGGTTAGATTGTGAAGGCTTGACCTTAAAGCCCAATAATATATTGGTGAAGGCTTTCGACAGGTAAAAAATAATGGTGCACGGGGAGGTGGACATCCCTGTCAAAGTGGGTTCCCAGACCTTTGAATCCACCTTCTACGTGATGTATATCAGATCATCATACTCTTGTTTGTTGGGTCGTCCTTGGATCCATGAAGCTGGGGTGGTTACTTCTACGCTACACCAAATGATTAAGTATCCAGTGAAGGGGAAGATTCTCACTGTGCATGGCGAAGAGGAGTATATGGTAAGCCACCTAAACTCTTTCAGGTATGTGGAGATGGACGGGGAATTCATAGAGACCCCTTGTCAAAACTTTGAAGAGGTTCCCCAGATTATGGCATTGACCGAGACCATCACTAGTGCACCAAAGATCACCAAATCTCCTTTGAGGATGGCTTCTCTCAAGGACGCCAGAGCGGTAGTTGAAGAAGGTGGGTGTACCATTTGGGGACAACTCCCTGATTTTCCTCATAAAATTGACAAATTTAATTTGGGCTTTACTTCAGGAGCTCAAAAGGCGGTTTGACGTGCTCGGGCTGGAGGACCTCCCCTACGCATCAACAATTATTGGGTTAATGCTATAGAAGACAATGATAAGGATTCTGATATTGACAGTTGGTCTACCCTACTACCAACAGTGGACTTAGTAACTGGATGGCCAGAGATTTTGTGCCAATTTCTTTTATTCAGCAGTAATTGTCTTACTTGTTTTTCGAATTAGTAATGAACAATATAAACTCTATGGCCTTGTGTCTTACCCGAGGCACAATGGTTTATTTGTGAGGGTTATTATATGTCATTTTCATATATCATCAATAAAGCATTGGATGTTTCTTGCATACAAATTTTTTGCTCTCGGTTTTTCTTCTGCTTTTTCACTTTATCAATACATCTATGCTCTTACACACACTCACATATCAAACTGCAGATCCATATCCACTCTGGACCCATTGATAACAGTTCTGCTATTGCTAGTTATAACTTCAAAAATCCGATCAACCAAGCCGAGGACGAAGGTGAGGAATATTGTGAGGTGCCTGGAGAGCTCGCTAGGTTGTTACAGCAGGAAGAGAGGGCTATACAGCCTCATGAAGAGTCAGTTGAGACGATAAACTTGGGCATAGAGGTAGATAGAAAGGAAGTCAAGGTCGGATCAAATCTGGAGACTAAAGTCAAACAACGGATGATACATTTATTACACGACTATGTTGAAATCTTCGCCTGGTCATATGAAGACATGCCTGGTTTAGACACTGATATTGTGGTACGTCGTCTTCCGACTAAAGAAGATTGTCCTCCGATTAAGCAGAAAGTCCGTCGTATGCGCCCTGAAATGTCATAGAAGATTAAAGTGGAGGTTATGAAACAATTCAATGTTGGGTTCTTAGCCGTCACCTCCTATCCGCAGTGGTTTGCTAACGTCGTTCCGTACCTAAGAAGGACGGAAAGGTAAGAATGTGTGTGGACTACAGAGACCTGAATAGGGAAAGCCCAAAGGATGACTTCCCGCTCTCCCTCATCGATGTTCTGGTTGACAACACCGCATAACACGAGATCTTTTCCTTCATGTATGGGTTCTCTGGGTACAATCAGATCAAGATGGCTCCCGAAGACATGGAGAAGACAACCTTCGTCACACAGTGGGGCACTTTCTATTACAAGGTGATGCCTTTTGGGTTGAAGAATGCTGGGGTAACTTATTAGCAAGCCATGGTAGCTTTGTTCCATGATATGATCCACCATGAGATAGAGGTTTATGTTGATGACATGATAGCTAGGTCTCAAACCGAGGAAGAACACATTGATCATCTACAAAAGCTGTTTGACAGGTTGAAGACATACAAGTTGAGGTTGAATCTGAACAAGTGCACCTTCAGAGTAAGGTCTGGTAAACTTCTGGGGTTCATCGTCAGTGATAAAGGTATGTATTCAGGTAGACCCTGCAAAGGTGAAGGCTATACAAGAGATGTCGGCTCCCCGTACTGAGAAGGAGATTAGAGGTTTCTTGGGACGCCTAAATTATATCGCCAGGTTCATTTCACATCTGACTGCTACTTGTGAGCCAATCTTCAAGCTCCTAAAGAAAGATCAAGTGGTAAAGTGGAATGACGAATGCCAGACCGCTTTCGAAAGAATCAAGGAATACCTTAAAGAACCACCAATTCTGATGCCTCCGATTGAAGGAAGACCCTTGATATTGTACTTAGCGGTGCTAGACAGTTCAATGGGGTGTGTGTTGGGGCAACATTACGAGTCTGGTCAAAAAGAGCATGCAATATACTACCTTAGCAAAAAGTTTACCGATTGTGAGACAAGATACTCACTGCTCGAGAAAACTTGCTACGCTTTGGCATGGGCTTCTCGCTGACTGAGACAGTATATGTTGACCCACACTACTTTGTTGATATCTAAGATGGATCCTGTTGTATCCCAAAATTTGCCCTCCCATATTCTTCAAGAATTGCAAAGTCAAAGCTTCAAAATTCCCCAAGGGTTGCACAGTTCAAGGACCTCCTAACAGTCAAAATTAGGGTTTTGGTTCTGGCAAAGAAATTGAAGTTTCCAAGGGTCAAATTAAGTCCCACATGCCTACAAATATGGTCAAGCATCCTCATACCAAGTTTCAAGACTTTCAGCACAAAATTGCACAGTCAAAAACCCTAATTGCACTACAGTCAACTGTAGGGGCAAAATGGTCATTTGACAGTCAAAAGTTCAAATTTTTGGTCAACATCTCATTTTGAAGCCACAAACATCATTTGATCAATGCTTGATCATGATTCTCAAAATTTGGCTCAAAAATCATCGAGATGCAAAAGTTTCCTTATTTGGACAGTTGAAAAAGTCAACTGTAAATTGACCAGGGCATAACTTTCACATGGATTATCAGAAAAATTCCATCCAAATCTCATTTTGAAGAGAAAGACATTTCCAACAACTCCTCTTCATACTTCAAGTCCAAGAAATGCTCTCACAAAAAGTTATCAATTTCAACATTATAGGTCATTTTCAAAAGTCAACAAAAAGGGACTTTAAGTCAAAGGCCATAACTTGAGATTGGTAAATCAAAATGACATGTGACCAAAGGAATTGGTTAGAGGACTCAAAGACCTTTCCAAAATGTCCAAGAACATGAGCAAATCTTAAAAATTGAGCAAGTTATGCCTTGTGGAAGTTGGGAAAATTTTGGATATTTTGAAAAGTCAACATTGATTCAAATGACCTAAAATTGCTAATGGGCCTCTTTTTCTCCCACAATTTATCATCCAAGACATGTGCACGACCATTTGGCCCAAAGGGAAGTTTTTTATCATTTTTATTTATTTATTTGATTTTTTATTATTAATAATTCATTTAATTAAATAAAATACATGGAAAATACTAAACCTAATTTTCTAAATCTTTTTGTGCATAAAATAATCTCAATATTTCGTGTACAATCAAATATGGAAAGTATCTTGGTGATTGAACATGATTTGAACTAAAAAGCATGAAAAAAGATTGAAAAATTATGGTTTGCAAATCAAATATTTTTCACATCAATGCATGGATTTTTGATCAAGTTTCTTAACCTAAAACACTCCCACATAAGTACAGAACGAAACCCTATTCAAAGGAGACTGGAAGCTGCGCCAAAAAAGCATAGAGAAACTTGAATTTTTGTCAAAAAAAGTGGAAACTGAAAACTAGGTTACAAAGCTTTTCAAGGCCAAACACCTATTCCATTAGCTTGCCAAGGTTGCCAGGAGACTTTTCCAATCAAGAACATCAACTATAACGCCTTGAATCAGTGTACAGAAATCGAATTTTTTTTCATATAAATGCACATTCGTATTCTGAGTTCTAGGCATTTTCATGGCATTTTATTTGTAGATTCATACTAAGTGATGTATTTTAAAGCTAACCATATACTTTGATTGGATTTTTATACACTGTATGCGAAACCACCATTGTCGTTTTTTAGGGTTACAGGAATTCTGATTTAGGGCTTTGCGTTCAAGGAATAATTGGGACACGATAATGGCACCATCAGATTCAGAAGCTTCATGCCAATCAAACCCATATGTCGCGCCTAATTTATGAGGCCCCAGGGGCTAATCGCTATTTTCCAATAGGGTGCCTATAGGGACGGTTCAAAACTGTTGCTGATTGTGTTTTTGTTTCAGGAAAAAAGAACAACACGAGGAAGACGCTTAGGTGGAAGGCAGTGGTTGGTCCGTTTAAACTTTCGCGCGAAAAAGAAGCATTAACGTGTGTTTATTTTATTATGTTTATTAATTGTATAATATACAAAGAACTCAAACAGCATGGATGGCAAGGCATAACGTTGGTAAACCACAGGACCTGGGTTCGAGCCCCAGGTCCCCCACCCCTTTCACATTATTTTTCTATTAATGATCCTGTGCAGGTTTACTATAAGGGAATACCATACGTCCAAGATCTCAGCCTGCCACGCGCTCAGCAACCTCCCTCCAAGGGCCCAGATCTGATGAACTCAGTGCACCCTGGTCAACACACATACACGCTGGCATGAAGGTCAAACAGGCCAATGACAATTGGGCCCAAATTGCTAAGCCAAAACCTCCACTTGGGGACAGCACCCCCCTCTAGTTTGTTTCTTTCACTTTTTTTTATATTTTTCTTTTCTTTATTTTAATTAATTTCTTTTAAATTATTATTTTCATAATATATAAAAAAACACAAAAAAATCAGAAAAGATAAAAAAATAATAAATATTTTTATTTAATTAGTATTTTTGTAAATAAAGTTCATTAATTAACTTAGTTTTTAATTTAGGTTTTAACCTTAACCTTTTTTAATAAAATCTAAAATCGGTAGAATTAGGGTTTATAATAATTTTATCCCTTTTTCTTTTCTTTCATAATAATTAAATATTTCCTATTATTTATTTTTGTAATTAAATTGCATGTAAATAATTAGATTAAGTTTAGGTTAAAATTTAATTCTTTCTTAATAAACTAAAAAACAACTAGAATTAGGGTTAGCATTTTATTTTAATTAATCTTTTTCATTAAAATCATAAAATACAAAAATACCAAAAACAATTCCTTTTCCTTTTAATTTTATTAATTTAATCATAATAATTTAATTTCATCAAAAAGGGTCCAACGCCCTCGTTTCTAATTTAAATTTCAATTCGCATATTTATTTCTTTTTTCTTTTAATTATCTATGTACCTCTCCCAAAGCCGTGTAATTAATTTCTCGCACTTTACTTTTCTTTAATTCTTTATTTTTCTGTCAAATCGGGTTCAGGAAATTTTGGCGATGTGGACCCGCGCCTTTTGTAATAGCTTTAGAACTTTATCTTTCCGCATCTTTTTTAACTGTTAAACAAATGCATGCAAGAATGAATGGCCTTAAATAAAAAACAAGCGCATAGATCACCAATAACATGACAAGATAAAATATATGAATCTGACACACAAATCACACACCACCCCTAGGGTACGCCTCACTGTTGCCTTGCCTCGAAAGGTGATCGTCGAGTAGAGGATGTTTTAGTAAGTCCTCATGATCCGGGAACCTGGCATGAGGGTAGCTTCTAAGGTATCTTCCCATTGCTCTGGTGATCACCATGTCCCGAACCTCGAATTGACCCGAACACCTCCAACGGTGGTGCTACCTACCTCTCAATGGTGGGATGGCACTACTTTAAAGGACATTTACACAGACGAATTCCTTAGGGTAGGTAGACGACTCTAGATACTTGCTCTAATTTCAAAACAAATCAAAAATACTTTTCACACCGACACCTTTTCAAAAAGCTTTCGAAAGCAATTTTTCAAACACTCTTGAGGACAGATACAAGAGTCGAACTGAAATTTTCAAAGAAACTTTTTTAAAACCCACAGTTGAAAAGCAAACAAACCATTTTTTAAAACACAAATGAGCAAGTATCTAAGAGCCCATGGATAACCATGGATAGAAAGGGTGCTAACACCTTCCCTTTCTATAATCTACCTCCCGAACCGAGAAACTATCTCATAAGGAATTTTTCTGTGCTTTTGTCCTTTCCATTTGGAGAAAATAAAAGACGGTGGCGACTCTTGCTTCCGCGACATTTCGCGAACCAGCGTTAAACAGTCAGTTCCAGATCCACCGATCACAGAACTGGCGACTCTGCTGGGGATAAACTTAAAGTGAGGTGTACCTTAGGGTTAGTTCATAACTGTGTTTTCAATTGTATTGACTTACCTGCTTTAAATTTGTGGTTTGCATGGGAGTTACATAGATCCTAACCCGGATCTGGGGATACCCTGTTTAGGTAGCATAAGCTGTGAGGGACCTGTCCGGCGTAGACCGACACGGGTGAAGCAGTGGCTACGTTAGTGTGGCGCCTTGGTTTGTACCGATATCCCTCGTGTTGAAACGGGGAGAATATGGGTCTTCCAAGGAGTCATTAAGCACCAACAGACCTTAGAACCTTAAAAGACACAACTTGGCCATTAGAACAGTAGCAGTATGCTACGCCCATTGAGGCTAAACTCTCGTGATGGTTCTGGCTGCAAGAAAAGATTGCGATGCTGAAGTTATGACCGATTGAGGGTAGTCAATGATATTGGGATCCTCTAAGAACCCGGTTACTTTGATAGGACAGGTATGAACCAACCAACTGAAAGAGGGTAATACCTAGACCTCATGCTGGCATAAACTCTAAGGGCTTTCTCTTGTGTGACTTGCGTGCCTTCGTACTTGACTACTTGCATGCTTTATCTGACACATGAACTTCCCTGCAGGTTTTGTTTATAGTCCGAGTTTACTTGCAGGTTTTGTTTATAGTCCTTAATTGGGACTCATAACGGAGTACTAAGTTCCTTGCAGGTTTTGGTTTGCAGTCCTTAATTGGGACTTGTAACAGGGTTTACCTACATTACCCCATGCATAGCATGACATCATACCATTGCATACATCCTGCACAAAGAACTAATCCATTTCAAGGATCTCAAGGGTCTGTGATGCAGGTCGTGGTGAATCAACATCTCATCAAGGGGAAAAGAGGATTTATTTTCCTCTAGCCAAGGTTGTCAGGGGCTATGACCCACTGGATATGGTGAGCCTTTGACCCTTTGAAGAAGGACTCTCCACAACATACAGTTCCTTCAATCAAGCTACCGGATCCCAATTCTAACAGTTTTCTTGTTTACCCCGCGAGGTCCTTGAAAACATTGCATGCATATCATACATATCATTGCATTGCAGGTACCCCTTTTGACAGGTTGCTTACCTTCTTCGCTGTTTATTTCAGCCGATCGTCATGAATCCTGAATCATCAACTGAGCAGTCCATCAAGGCCCTTCAGGCTCAGAACGCCCAGTTCCAAGAGCTGATCATGAATTTGACCCAGGGGCAACAAGATCTGAAGACCCTGCTCTTGAAAAAGAAGAAGAAGAGGACTGTTTTGTTCAGCCCTAGACGCAGATCTGGGAACACACTGCAGGATGAAACTGAGAGGACTACTCCATCTGTTGGGAAAGACAGTCACCATGAGAGAGAGGTGCCTAGTCCAGTGGTCTCCGACAACGAGACAGATTTCAACGACGAACAATACCCTCCTAGGGAAGACAAGTATAAACAATTGGAAGACCGTCTGAAGGCCATGGAAATACTACAGGTACCTGGGCTGGATTTCGGAGATTTGGGTTTGTCTACTGGTGTAATCATTCCTCGTAAATTCAAAGCACCATCTTTCACTAAGTACGACGGGGCATCTTGTCCCAAGCTACATCTCAGGTCCTATGTTCGGAAGATTCAACCGTACTCAGCGGATAAGAATTTGTGGATCCACTTCTTCCAGGAGAGTCTTTCAGGGACTCATCTCGAATGGTTCTATCAGCTGGATGGGACCAAGGTTCGTAACTGGGAGGAGTTGGCTACTGCTTTCTATAAGCAGTATCAATATAATGCCGACCTTGCCCCTACACGTACCCAACTCCAGGGTATGTCGTTAGGTTCAAGTGAAGGTTTTAAGGAGTACGCTCAGAAGTGGAGGGATCTGGCTGGCAGGGTGCAGCCTCTGTTGACTGACCGCGAGCTCGTCGACATGTTCTTAGGGACCCTGTCTGGTCCATTCTTCAACCATCTGATTGGGAATTCTTCCGCTGGGTTTACAGATCTAATCTTGACTGGGGAAAGGATTGAAGCTGGTATCAAGTCTGGGAAGATACAGAAGGATGCTGTATCGAGCACCGATAAAAAACCTTTTAAGAAGGAATCCAGTGCGGTCTATGGTTCAAGGAGACATAATAGACCATAAAGCCGCCAAGCTGTCAATGCAGTGGTGATCTCAAAACCTGCTGGTGCTCCTCAGCATCACAATCAACAAAAGAGCGAGAGAAGGCATTTCACTCGGCTCAGCATCACCTTGTCCCAGATGTTGCCACAGTTGCTGGAGACCAAGCTGGTAACTCTAAAAGAAGCTCCGAAGAATCAAAATACAACGTCACCGAAGTATAATCCCAACGCCCGCTGCGCTTATCACTCTGACAGCCCGGGGCATACTACAGATGATTGTTGGAGCTTGAAAAATAAGATCCAAGACTTGATTGACGCAAAGGAGATTGAGTTCAAGGCGCCCGAGGCTCCCAACATGATCACTGCTCCCATGCCAAAACATGGCTAGGATAGAAAGCACTTTTTTTGTTCATTTGAATTCAAATTGTAATTTTCTTTTGATTGTTCAAACATTTACTCATGTTAAACATTGTTATTTCATTAATGCATCGCATATGTCTGTTCTGAAACAATATATTCGTATTCACTAAATGCAAATTATTTTCATATTTTTTCTGATGCTCAACTCTTAATTAATAATGCTAAGCCTCTTGAGGGAGGATGACGAAAACGATACCACAATCTACAGTATGCTTTTGAACAGACCCCGCTAATGAGGTACAGGCATTGTTTCAAATCCTAAACACTGGAGTTATAAGGAAGATAATCCCTCGTCAACCCCTCTGAGCCAAAGAAGTAGGAGTTTTTTATTTTCGAAAATTGAAACCCTTTATCATAACCTGGGGCAAGGTAGTCTCTCAGTTGATCCAAGTGCACAATGAATGGCACCAAAGAGGTCCTTACAAAAAAAAAGGAAAGACAATGATGGTTCCGAATAATCAAGAAAGGCAGTCATTATCTCAAAAAAATAAAAAGCCCATTAAGTCAAAACCCATGAAGGAGACTTACAAAACTGGGGCATCCCGCTGACTGTAATTCCAAAAAGGAAACAATTCAGGCAAAAAAGAAAGGGATAACAAAAGTCAAGAAAGAGGTCTTACAAACCCTCAACAAAAAAGAAATGACTGCCTATTCAAAATAAGTTATCAACATCCGAATCATCACCGGAAAATCAGAGCAAAGATTCAAACAAAGTCTAACGCACGATCAGCTGAGTTTAGGTTTGGAGAACATCACGAAGAGCGGGTGGGTACAAAATAATTTGAGCCTTTATCCTTTGTTTCTTAAACCGTGAACCAAGCCACGTTATAACCCTTAAAAGTCCTAGCTGAAGCATGGGTTAGTTTGAAAGCATACTGTTACAAAAGGTATCCTGACTCCTTAAGGCCTACGGTAAATACGGAGTTGACATCATGTTTTACAAACATTCACTTGTTTTATGAAAAAAGAATGCATTTTCAAAAACTTCGAAACAGACATGAGCTTTGCATTTTTGACATAACTTCGTTTGCATATGACCTTTTGTTTGAACAGCAGGGAAATTCGCACGATGAATACCTAGTGAACAAAAGCACTTTCAATCAAGGGGCATGATCTTGGCCCATCATCTGGGGCAATTCAGCCAAGATTCGGAGAATCTCTCAAAGGCCAAATAAGCCTGGGGCAAGTCTCCGCCTGAGTCACTTGGGGGCGTTCCAACAACAAATCTTGCCGGATCAAACACTTTTTGGTGGCCTGACAAAACACTTCTAACAGGGGCAACACCCTACACTCTGAGAGCATGGACATAGTCGGAAAAAAATACTGCGCATAATCAAAGACCCGCTAGGTTGACATACCTAGGCAAAAATAAGGGCTTCCCGGCGAACCAAAAGGGTTCGGGCAAAATGAGGGATGAAATGAAAAAACATGTACACCCGGCAAGTCGAAAACCTGAAAAGGCGGCTTGGGCAAAAATGGGTATCCCGGTGGACTGAAAACCCGAAAGGGCGGTCCAGGCAAAAGTTAGGGATCAAAGCGTACGACTATGTCCTGTCATCCTGTCACCTGCCTACCAGAAGAAGGTTTGTCTATCAACAACTATCAGCACCTCACAGGTCTTCCTCTCCCACCTCAGAAACAGGGGCAATGAAGAGTTGTCTAAAAGCAATCTAATTGTTCTGTCCTCCAGGGTACCAAGATAGGTTCAGCGGAAGAACGTAACCAGATATCTTAATCCCCCAGAGAATGAACCAGCAAGTCAGTGCACTCTCCCCAAGCGAAGCTATAGTATCAAACTTAAGGAAGTAGGGTATCCTCCAGTAGATCTCAACATTCCCCAGCAGTATATACATATTCTTAACGAGCATCCCCGGCAGTCTTGGTCTAAAGATTTTTCCCCGGCGGTATACCAGACATTCAATGGAGTCACTTCCCCGGTACAATTCAAAACTTCCCCAAGAGAGTCCAATCTAGTTCCCCGGGAAAGTTGGGATCCATCTCCCCAAGTAGTAAGCTTATCCCTAGTAGATTCTGGAAGCTTATCCTCGCAAAGCACGAACGCGTCCCCCGACTTTACCCAAGAGTTATTTCCCTACCAGGATATAACTGGGTTATCCTCAGCCAAAAACCACGGAAAGAGCGTCCCTGGTGAAGTCTCCTTATCCCCAGCGAAGTCCATTAACACTTCCAACATAACAATGGTATCCCCAGCAAGTTATTATCAACAACTCAGCAAAGTATCTCTCTCCCCACAGAGTATTGCTTCCCAGCAAGATCGTTAGAGTACTTTCCTCCCCGCAGAGTTATTCCATTCGCCAAGTTTATTCCCCAACGGAGTCATCTTCTCCTACCGGTATGCTTGCAACTATCGTCCCCAGCGGAAGCAAAAAATCTATTCTCCAACATCAGCCCAGGAGTGACTTCCCGACACCCGTCAAGGATATACTTTCCTAGACGAAAAACATGCATTTGTAAACATCATATACATCATCATAGCATGCATAGACGCATCATACCTTACAAGTCTCATTTATGTTGAGAACATCATTGCTTGATCCATATCACGCATTGCATATGTGACTGACCTTTACCTTTCAGGAAATATTCAGTTAAGTTCTCAATCATATTTCAAGACCTTGCCTGGTTCAGTTAAATCGACTCCAAAGATTTTCCTGGTTATTATCCAGTCAAAGGCGTTCTCTGGTCTAGTTAAACCAACTCCTAAAGGTTTTTCTTTTGAAGACTCAGTTGAAGACTCCAAAGACCTTGTCTGGTTCAGTTAAATCGACTCCAAAGATTTTCCTGGTTATTATCCAGTCAAAGGCGTTCTCTGGTCTAGTTAAACCAACTCCTAAAGGTTTTTCTTTTGAAGACTCAGTTGAAGACTCCAAAGACCTTGTCTGGTTCAGTTAAATCGACTCCAAAGATTTTCCTGGTTATTATCCAGTCAAAGGCGTTCTCTGGTCTAGTTAAACCAACTCCTAAAGGTTTTTCTTTTGAAGACTCAGTTGAAGACTCCAAAGACCTTGTCTGGTTCAGTTAAATCGACTCCAAAGATTTTCTTGATTATTATCCAGTCAAAGGAGTTCTCTGGTCTAGTTAAACCAACTCCTAAAGTTTTTTCTTTTGAAGACTCAGTTGAAGACTCCAAAGACCTTGTCTGGTTCAGTTAAATCGACTCCAAAGATTTTCCTGGTTATTATCCAGTCAAAGGCGTTCTCTGGTCTAGTTAAACCAACTCCTAAAGGTTTTTCTTTTGAAGACTCAGTTGAAGACTCCAAAGACCTTGTCTGATTCAGTTAAATCGACTCCAAAGATTTTCCTGGTTATTATCCAGTCAAAGGCGTTCTCTGGTCTAGTTAAACCAACTCCTAAAGGTTTTTCTTTTGAAGACTCAGTTGAAGACTCCAAAGACCTTGTCTGGTTCAGTTAAATCGACTCCAAAGATTTTCCTGGTTATTATCCAGTCAAAGGCGTTCTCTGGTCTAGTTAAACCGACTCCTAAAGGTTTTTCTTTTGAAGACTCAATTGAAGACTCCAAAGACCTTGTCTGGTTCAGTTAAATCGACTCCAAAGATTTTCCTAGTTATTATCCAGTCAAAGGCGTTCTCTGGTCTAGTTAAACCAACTCCTAAAGGTTTTTTCTTTTGAAGACTCAGTTGAAGACTCCAAAGACCTTGTCTGGTTCAGTTAAATCGACTCCAAAGATTTTTTATCCAGTCCAAGGCCTTCTCTAGTCCAGTTAAATCGACCCCAAACAGATTTTCCTGATAAAGACTCAGTAGAAGTTATCCATGGTTCTCTCCCCGATACTGCAGAGATGATTATTCCATCCATGGTTTTCTCAATGATTGCTATTGAGGTTGTAATCGCCTATGGTTCTCTCCCCGATACTGCGGAGATGATAATTCCCACCAAGATTCTCTCAATGTTTGCTGTTGAGGTTGTAGTTGCCTATGGTTCTCTCCCCGATCCCGCGGAGGTGGTAATCCCAGATTTTGCTCAACGATTGCTGTTGAAGTTGAAGTTATCCAAGGTTCTCTCAATGTTTGCTGTTGAGGTGGTAATCCCAAGATTATCTCAATGATTGCTATTGAAGTTAAAGTCACCCAAGGTTCTCTCACCATTCCCATTGAGGTAGTAACCATACTTGGCTCATTCATCACCGTTTGAAGCTCCAGACCCAGCTCCTGTAACCAGTCAGGACACATCTACACAAAGAATTTGAAGACCAGCTCCCGTAACAGGTCAGGTATTCATTTTTCTTTTTTTGCAGGTATGCAGGTTCTCGCTAAGGAATCTCTTACGCGATCATCCAGATGGCATCTATAAGCCCATCCACCTTCCATCGTCTCTTAGCATGGCATCTATAAGCCCATCATCCTATCCATTAATCCCTAAATGGCATCTATAAGCCCATTCCACCATCACACTGCTACTATGTGAGCGCAAATTTCTGGGCACTCTAGTGTTCAATCATCTTCCACCTTCGGATTACGAAAGGCACGTCAGCCAATCTGCATCCTCAGGTCTAAGAAGATTGAACAGGGGCAACTGTTGTACCCCAAAATTTTCCCTCCCATATTCTTCAAGAATTGCAAAGTCAAAGCTTCAAAATTCCCCAAGGGTTGCACATTTCAAGGACCTCCTAACAGTCAAAATTAGGGTTTTGGTTCTGGAAAAGAAATTGAAGTTTCCAAGGGTCCAATTAAGTCCCACATGACTACAAATATGGTCAAGCATCCTCATACCAAGTTTCAAGACTTTCAGCACAAAATTGCACAGTCACAAACCCTAATTGCACTACAGTCAACTGTAGGGGCAAAATGGTCATTTGACAGTCAAAAGTTCAAATTTTTGGTCAACATCTCATTTTGAAGCCACAAACATCATTTGATCAATGCTTGATCATGATTCTCAAAATTTGGCTCAAAAATCATCAAGATGCAAAAGTTTCCTTATTTGGACAGTTGAAAAAGTCAACTGTAAATTGACTAGGGCATAACTTTCACATGGATTATCAGAAAAATTCCATCCAAAGCTCATTTTTAAGAGAAAGACATTTCCAACAACTCCTCTTCATACTTCAAGTCCAAGAAATGCTCTCACAAAAAGTTATCAATTTCAACATTATAGATCATTTTCAAAAGTCAACAAAAAGGGACTTTAAGTCAAAGGCCATAACTTGAGATTGGTAAATCAAAATGACATGGGACCAAAGTCATTGGTTAGAGGACTCAAAGACCTTTCCAAAATGTCCAAGAACATGAGCAAAGCTTAAAAATTGAGCAAGTTATGCCTTGTGGAAGTTGGGAAATTTTTGGATATTTTGAAAAGTCAACATTGATTCAAATGACCTAAAATTGCTAATGGGCCTCTTTTTCTCCCACAATTCATCATCCAAGACATGTGCACGACCATTTGGCCCAAAGGGAAGTTTTTTATCATTTTTATTTATTTATTTGATTTTTTATTATTAATAATTCATTTAATTAAATAAAATACATGGAAAATACTAAACCTAATTTTCTAAATCTTTTTGTGCATAAAATAATCTCAATATTTCGTGTAAAATCAAATATGGAAAGTATCTTGGTGATTGAACATGATTTGAACTAAAAAGCATGAAAAAAGATTGAAAAATTATGGTTTGCAAATCAAATATTTTTCACATCAATGCATGGATTTTTGATCAAGTTTCTTAACCTAAAACATTCCCACATAAGTACAGAACGAAACCCTATTCAAAGGAGACTGGAAGCTGCGCCAGAAAAGCATAGAGAAACTTGAATTTTTGTCAAAAAAAGTGGAAACTGAAAACTAGGTTACAAAGCTTTTCAAGGCCAAACACCTATTCCATTAGCTTGCCAAGGTTTCCAGGAGACTTTTCCAATCAAGAACATCAACTATAACGCCTTGAATCAGTGTACAGAAATCGAATTTTTTTTCATATAAATGCACATTCGTATTCTGAGTTCTAGGCATTTTCATGGCATTTTATTTGTAGATTCATACTAAGTGATGTATTTTAAAGCTAACCATATACTTTGATTGGATTTTTATACACTGTATGCGAAACCACCATTGTCGTTTTTTAGGGTTACAGGAATTCTGATTTAGGGCTTTGCGTTCAAGGAATAATTGGGACACGATAATGGCACCATCAGATTCAGAAGCTTCATGCCAATCAAACCCATATGTCGCGCCTAATTTATGAGGCCCCAAGGGCTAATCGCTATTTTCCAATAGGGTGCCTATAGGGACGGTTCAAAACCGTTACTGATTGTGTTTTTGTTTCAGGAAAAAAGAACAACACGAGGAAGACGCTTAGGTGGAAGGCAGTGGTTGGTCCGTTTAAACTTTCGCGCGAAAAAGAAGCATTAACGCGTGTTTATTTTATTATGTTTATTAATTGTATAATATACAAAGAACTCAAACAGCATGGATGGCAAGGCATAGCGTTGGTAAACCACAGGACCTGGGTTCGAGCCCCAGGTCCCCCACCCCTTTCACATTATTTTTCTATTAATGATCCTGTGCAGGTTTACTATAAGGGAATACCATACGTCCAAGATCTCAGCCTGCCACGCGCTCAGCAACCTCCCTCCAAGGGCCCAGATCTGATGAACTCAGTGCACCCTGGTCAACACACATACACGCTGGTATGAAGGTCAAACATGCCAATGACAATTGGGCCCAAATTGCTAAGCCAAAACCTCCACTTGGGGACAACACCCCCCTCTAGTTTGTTTCTTTCACTTTTTTTTTATATTTTTCTTTTCTTTATTTTAATTAATTTCTTTTAAATTATTATTTTCATAATATATAAAAAAACACAAAAAAAATCAGAAAAGATAAAAAAATAATAAATATTTTTATTTAATTAGTATTTTTGTAAATAAAGTTCATTAATTAACTTAGTTTTTAATTTAGGTTTTAACCTTAACCTTTTTTAATAAAATCTAAAATCGGTAGAATTATGGTTTATAATAATTTTATCCCTATTTCTTTTCTTTCATAATAATTAAATATTTCCTATTATTTATTTTTGTAATTAAATTGCATGTAAATAATTAGATTAAGTTTAGGTTAAAATTTAATTCTTTCTTAATAAACTAAAAAACAACTAGAATTAGGGTTAGCATTTTATTTTAATTAATCTTTTTCATTAAAATCATAAAATACAAAAATACCAAAAACAATTCCTTTTCCTTTTAATTTTATTAATTTAATCATCATAATTTAATTTCATCAAAAAGGGTCCAACGCCCTCGTTTCTAATTTAAATTTCAATTCGCATATTTATTTCTTTTTTCTTTTAATTATCTATGTACCTCTCCCAAAGCCGTGTAATTAATTTCTCGCACTTTACTTTTCTTTAATTCTTTATTTTTCTGTCAAATCGGGTTCAGGAAATTTTGGCGATGTGGACCCGCGCCTTTTGTAATAGCTTTAGAACTTTATCTTTCCGCATCTTTTTTAACTGTTAAACAAATGCATGCAAGAATGAATGGCCTTAAATAAAAAACAAGCGCATAGATCACCAATAACATGACAAGATAAAATATCTGAATCTGACACACAAATCACACACCACCCCTAGGGTACGCCTCACTGTTGCCTTGCCTCGAAAGGTGATCGTCGAGTAGAGGATGTTTTAGTAAGTCCTCATGATCCGGGAACCTGGCATGAGGGTAGCTTCTAAGGTATCTTCCCATTGCTCTGGTGATCACCATGTCCCGAACCTCGAATTGACCCGAACACCTCCAACGGTGGTGCTACCTACCTCTCAATGGTGGGATGGCACTACTTTAAAGGACATTTACACAGACGAATTCCTTAGGGTAGGTAGACGACTCTAGATACTTGCTCTAATTTCAAAACAAATCAAAAATACTTTTCACACCGACACCTTTTCAAAAAGCTTTCGAAAGCAATTTTTCAAACACTCTTGAGGACAGATACAAGAGTCGAACTGAAATTTTCAAAGAAACTTTTTTAAAACCCACAGTTGAAAAGCAAACAAACCATTTTTGAAAACACAAATGAGCAAGTATCTAAGAGCCCATGGATAACCATGGATAGAAAGGGTGCTAACACCTTCCCTTTCTATAATCTACCTCCCGAACCGAGAAACTATCTCATAAGGAATTTTTCTGTGCTTTTGTCCTTTCCATTTGGAGAAAATAAAAGACGGTGGCGACTCTTGCTTCCGCGACATTTCGCGAACCAGCGTTAAACAGTCAGTTCCAGATCCACCGATCACAGATCCAATCAAATACATCTTCGAAAAGCCCGCTCTCCCTGGAAGAATAGCAAGATGGAAAATGATCCTAACCAAATACGATATCCAATATACAACCCAGAAAGCAATTAAAGGAAGTGTATTGGCTCATCATTTGGCTCATCAGGCCGTGGATGACTATCCTTCCATGAACTTTGAATTCCCAGACGAGAATATTATGCTAGTGACAGACTAAGAAGAACCTGGGCCGGATGAAGGACCTGAAAAAGAATCCCGATGGACTATGTTTTTTGACGGAGCTTCGAACGTATTAGGCAATGGCATTAGTGCTGTAATCATATCTCCTGAGGGTTGTCATACTCCTTTCACCGCCCGACTATGCTTCAACTGTACTAATAACATGGTGGAGTATGAAGCCTGCATCTTGGGTCTAAAAGCTGCTATCGACCTAAGGATCAAATTCTTGAGCGTCTTCGGGGATTCAGCCTTGGTGATAAGTCAGATCAAAGGAGAATGGGACACGAAGCACCCAAATCTCATTCTGTACAAGGAACATGTATTGACATTGCTACCAAACTTTGAGGAGGTAACCTTTGAACACTTCCCACGGGAGGAGAATCAGTTAGCGGACGCGCTAGCTACCATGTCTTCTATGTTCAAGGTCAGGTGGGACAATGAAGCTCCCCGACTCACCATTGAGAGGTTGGATGAACCAGCATACTGCTGTGAAATTGACACTGAAGAGGTAGCAAATAAACCTTGGTTTCATGAAGTAAAAAGGTATCTTGAGGTTCAAGAGTATCCCGAGGGGGCATTTGTCAATGACAAAAAGTTTCTGAGAAGGTTCGCGGCGAAATTCTTCCTCAATAATGGAATACTCTACAGGCGCAACCATGACTCTACCTTGATGTGATGTGTAGATAAGAGCGAAGTAGAGAAGATTATGATGGATTTACATGAAGGTACCTTTAGAACCCATTCGATTGGACATACCATGACTAAGAAGATCCTACGGGCAGGATACTACTGGTCCACTATGGAAGCAGATTGTTATCAGCACTCCCGAACTTGTCATAAGTGCCAAATCTATGCTAATAAGGTGCACGTGCCTCTAGTTCCTTTGAATGTATTGGCAGCTACTTAGCCCTTTGCAATGTGGGTCATTGACATGATCGGGGAAATCAGACCTACCGCTTCCAATGGGCACCGCTTCATCCTAGTGGCAATCGATTACTTCCCAAAATGGGTTAAGGCTTCCTCATCTGCTACCGTTACTAAGAATGTCGTGGCACGGTTCATAAAGTATAACCTGATCTGTCGGTACGGTGTGCCAGAGAGAATCTTCACTAACAATGGTACCAATCTAAATAACATGATGATCACCGAACTCTGCAAGAAATTCAAGATACAACGTTGTGATCGGTGGATCTGGAACTGACTGTTTAACGCTGGTTTCACGAAATGTCGCGGTAAGCAAGAGTCGCCACCGTCTTTTATTTTCTCCAACATGGATAGGACAAAACCACAACAAAATTCCTTATGAGATTATTTCTCGGTTCGGGAGGTAGAGTTATAGAAAGGGAAGGTGTTAGCACCCTTTCTATCCGTGGTTATCCACGGGCTCTTAGATACTTGCTCATTTGTGTTTTCGAAATGTTTGTTTGCTTTTCAAGATGTGAGTGGGTTTGAAAAGAGTTTCGTTTAAAGATTTCAGATTGACTCTTGTATCAGTCCTCAAGAGTGTTTGAAAAAATTGTTTTTGAAAGCTTTTTGAAAGTGTCGGTGTGAAAAGAGGTTTTGATTTGTTTTGAATTAGAGCAAGTATCTACGAGTCATCTACCTACCCTAAGGAATTAGGCTGTGTAAATGTCCTTAAGGTAGTGCCATCCCACCATTGAGAGGTAGGTAGCACCACCGTTGGAGGTGTTCGAGTCAATTCGTTTGTAGGGACATTGTGGTCACCAGAGCAACAGTAGGACACCTTAGAAGCTACCCTTATGCCATTGATCCTTTTTAATTCCGAGGCAACCTTTCCGAGGCGACTGGATCATATCATGGACATAAGGACTTACTAAGACGTCCTGTACTCGACGACCACAATTCGAGCTTGTAGGGACAGTGTGGCCACCAGAGCAACAATAGGACACCTTAGAAGCTACCCTTATGCCATGGGTCATGGACATAAGGACTTACTAAAACGTCCTATACTCGGCGACCACGTTTCGAGGGCAAGGCAACAGTGAGGCGTACCCTGGGAGTGGTTTGTGTTATTTGTGTGTTGTGTTCAGTTAATGTTTGTCTTGGCAATTAGTGAGCTACGATTTGTTTTTATTTACATACATTCTTTCATGCAAGTTTAGCAGTTAAGGGGGTGCAGAAAGTAAATTGCGGAAACATAAATCCTACGCTATTACAAGGCGCGGGTCTATACATCGCCAAAAATTACAAAGACCCATTTTTTTGGTAAATAAGTACGGAAAGTAAATAAAAACAGTAAAGTCCTAATTACTATTACATGTTCGGAGCAATTACATAATAATCAAAATAAAGTAAATGCGCGCGAAAAAAATAATCGGGAACGTCCTAAGGGTTTTGACCCTTTTAAGAAAAGAAATGAATTTTTTTTTGTCTTTTTTGGTAATTAATGAAATTAAAACTAATAACTAATTAATTAATTAATTAAGAAAATGTTTTTGTGTTTTTTATGTTTTTTTATGAAAATAAAAAGAAAAGAAATTAAAAGTCAAGAGAAATCCTAATTCTAAATTGTTTTTATTTATTATGAAAAAAGGATTAAAATTAAACCTAGTTAAAAAAGACTAAATTAATTAATGTTGATGTTTATTTACAAAAAAGTTAATAAATAATAAAATGCTTTTTTTGGTTTTTTTTGAATTTTATGGGAAAATTAGTTATGTTAATTTAATGATAATAGTAATAACGATAATAATTAAAAAAAGAAATTATAAGGAAAAGAGAATAAAAAAAAGTAACAAAACCATGGGGGTGATGACCCATATCTCCTGATCACGTTGATGCTTTTGGTCCGTCCCAATTTCACCTGTAGAAAAAATACCTAAAAACAAAGCAAACAAACCCTAGGCATGGGTATTGTCATACGAAGCCTAAAAATGAAATTGAATATAACCGTTGCATTGGAAATCAGGCATGGAGTATGAATATGCTATTATTTTCCAGAAAAAGTGCAAGAATGGAGAAACATGACTCCATGTTCAGAGGTGATTTCGTGAGTACTTACAGCGCTATTCAATGGACCTTAGGACGCGTTTGTGATTGCTTTGGCTTCAGTGAGTGGCAAGGAAGAAAGCTACGTGCTTGCTTTGATCTGAAAACGCTTGCAACTATGTTTTTGGTCTCTCACTTTTTTGGACAATTTTCAGTTTTTGCTCTGGCCGTTTGTGCACTTTTTCTAGGTTGTGAATGAGGCTTGCAAGGCTTGTATATATAGGCTTGGATGAGAATCAGTCACATTAAGGAGCTTTTAAGCCTTGCAATGAAGTTTTGATTTTCTCCATAATCACCATTGAAACAACTTGCCATATTTGTGAAAATTTGAATTTTCTTGCTTGGAATAGGCCTTGCACGAATTTGGAAGGTATTTCAAGGTGAATCAAAGCTAATCAACACAAAATATATCCCTCCATTAATTTCTTTGATTTTTATTTGAATTTTAAAGATTTAAAATGAATTAAATCAAATAAAATTAAATAAAAATGGAAAAATTAATTTTAAATCTTGAAATAAATTGTGGGACACGTGGGAAGCATGGCCAAGCTGAAACAAGTGGAAAAAGTGGGGCCCTTTTGTCAAAAATGAAGTTTCAAGGATAATTGATTTTGGCCATTTCACAAAAATTTCCCAACTTCTCCAATGCATATCTTGCTCAATTTTGAAGTTATGAACATGTTCTTGGATATTTTGGAAAGGTCTTGAAGTCCTATAACCAATGTCTTTGGTCCCATGTCATTTTGATTTACCAATCTCATGTTATGGCCTTTGACTTAAAGTCCCTTTTTGTTGACTTTTGAAAATGACCTATAATGTTGAAATTGATAACTTTTTGTGAGAGCATTTCTTGGACTTGGAATGTTAAGGTGAGTTGTAGGAAATGTCATCCCCTTCAAAATGAGCATTGGATGGGATTTTTCTGATGAACCATGAAAAAGTTATGCCTTGGTCAAGTTACAGTTGACTTTTCAGCTGTCCAAAAATAGAAACTTTTGACATCTTGATGATTTTTGGGCCATTCTTGTGAAATCATGATCAAGAATTGATCAAATGATGATTGTGGCTTCAAAATAAGATGTTGACCAAAAATTTTGACTTTTGACTGCCAAATGACCATTTTGCCCCTACAGTTGACTGTTGAGCAAATGGGACTTTTGACTGTGCAACTTGACCTTGTGAGCCTTGAAACTTGGCATGTAGATACTTGACAATGTATATGAGCATGTGTGACTTGATTGAGCCCTTGGAAACCTCAACTTCCTTGCAGGATCCAAAACCCTAGTTTGACTGGCCTTAGGAGAGTGGTTGACTGTGTAGCCCTTGAGTAGACTTTGAACCATTGGAGGTGATGCTTGTCAAAACTTTGAAGAATATGGGGGGGGGGCAAATTTTGGGGTACAACAAACATCATAACTCTTCTCCCTACGGGCCGAAGATGAATGGAGCTGTCGAAGCGGCTAACAAAAACATAAAGAAGATTATATAGAAGATGACAATGACATGTAAAGATTGGAATGAGATGTTACCATTTGCTCTTCATGGGTACCGTACTTCAGCATGGACGTCAACAGGGGCAACACCCTACTCTCTGGTATACAGCATGGAGGTTGTCCTACCCATTGAGGTCCAGATCCCTTCTCTAAGGATCCTGAAGGATGCGGGTTTGAACAAAGACGACTGGATCCAGACTCGACTTGATCAACAGAATCTGATTGATGAGAAAAGACTTACTGCTGTCTGTCATGGTTAAATGTATCAAAAACAGATGATCAAAGCTTTCAACACAAAAGTCAGACGCCAAGAATATCAAGTCGGGGATTTAGTAATCAAGCGCATCATACTGCCGTAAGGTGATCCCAGGGGCAAATGGACTCTCACACACGAAGGTCCATTTATGATTAAAAACATTTTCTCGGGTGGAGCCATGATTCTAACCACCATGGACGGTGACGATGTTCCGCACCCTGTCAATGCA
The DNA here is from genome assembly GCA_948472305.1 of Vicia faba. Taxonomy (NCBI): domain Eukaryota; kingdom Viridiplantae; phylum Streptophyta; class Magnoliopsida; order Fabales; family Fabaceae; genus Vicia; species Vicia faba. Next base: position 1,174,215,417 of record OX451738.1, read on the forward strand.
GACATAGTGAAAAGATACCATGCAGGATTAAAGACCCACTAGGTTGACTGGCCCGGGCAAAAATAAGGGCTTCCCAGCAAACAAAAAGGGTTTTGGCAAAAATAAGGGATGAAAATGAAAAAATCTGTACACCCGGTAAGTCGAAAACCTGAAAAGGCGGCTTGAGCAAAAAGGGGTATCCCGACGGATTGAAAACCCGAAAGGGTGGTCCAGGAAAAATTTAGGGATTTAATGCATATCACTACGCCCCATTGGATCACCTTGCGACCAGACTTCGGTATCAACTATCAAGCTCGAACGACACCAATCAATCCAGTCAGCTTCAGACAAGCAGCAAAGTGATGAGACGCTCGGAGACATAACGACAATAGCATAATTGAAATTCAATGGGATTATTACACATAGCTGTTTTCTTATCTTTGTACACAATATTGTATAGCTTTCATTTTCACGGCGGCTTTCTCTTACCAGAGCGCCATCTTCCTTGTACAAAAATGCATGTTATAGGCCAACTTCAGAAATTAATATAAGTCATTTTTACAAAATCATTTGTTTTTCTTTTTCTATTTTGTTTCGCAAAAAGTCCAATGATTTATTATTGACATATGCATTTGAATATAATCTCTATTCGCAAATATCCTCATAGGAAACGGAAAGACAATTGCTCGTAACTTAAGAAACAAGGGAAAAAACTAAAAGAAAAAAAATCATCATGTCAAGCCCAACAGTTACTCTGTTCAACAGGTACAGGGGCAGAGATAGCTTTGAAATGAAATCACCATTACATGCGCCCTGGTGATATCTACACTTCCCACGGAGTAGAGGGAATCAAAGCATTGATATCAGTTTCCCTAAGCAGAAGTTACTATCCCCAGCCAAGTTCCTTCAGAGAGCTGACATCTATGTTCCCCAACCGATTTTATAGTCGCAAGCGGTTCATAAATTCGTCTCCCAAGCAGAGTTTATTTCTCTGAACGCAGAAGATCACCCCCCAACAAAGCTTATTACTTCAGCTACAGAAGTTAACCTTCCAACAGAGTTATTCCTTACAGAGTTTATTCGCAGGCAAAGTTCCTCCCCGACAGAATACCCGTAAACAAGGAACAAATCCCTTGCATAGTCATCTCTGATTCACCATCCCCAACGAAAATGAAGGGTTCAACGTCCTAATGCTCTCTAACAGCAGTCCGAGATTCATTTTCCCCGACTAAAATTACCGCAAGAGCATCTCATATTCATACATCATGACATACACATACATATTGCATACATCAAAACTCATTTATTTTGAGAACATCATCACGCAATGCAGTTCATGCATCACATATAATTAATCTTGTACCTTTTCAAGAAAGATGGTTATTGTTAATATCCAATAATTCAGGATTAAATCCATGAAGTTATACATGTCACATCTGCAGACAACTAATGGAAAATCAGTTCCTGAAACCAAACAAGTCAACTAACTTACGTGATCAGACGAAGTAACCCTACTATCCAGGTTCCTTCCCATAAGCCCTACTATCCAGGCTTTCATCTTATAAGCCCTACTATCCAGGATTTCATCTCGAAGTAATCCTACTATCCAGGTTCCTTCCCATAAGCCCTACTATCCAGGCTTTCATCTCATAAGCCCTACTATCCAGGCTTTCATCTCGAAGTAATCCTACTATCCAAGTTCCTTCCCATAAGCCCTACTATCCAGGCTTTCATCTCATAAGCCCTACTATCCAGGCTTTCATCTCGAAGTAACCCTACTATCCAGGTTCCTTCCCATAGGCCCTACTATCCAGGCTTTCATCTCAAAGTAACCCTACTATCCAGGTTCCTTCTCACAATCCTACTACCCAGGCTTTCATTTCGAAGCAACCCTACTATCCAGGTTCCTTCTTGCAGCCCTACTACCCAGGTTTTCATTTTGAAGCAGCCCTACTATCCAGGTTCCTTCTCTCTTATCTCCAGACAGCAGTTTACAACACTGTAAGACTGGGACCCGACCAGATACGGTCAATTTCACATTTCCTCAGTAAGTCATTGTGCAGCCTGGACCCTGACCAGACATGCAGTTTACTTCCACCTCCTCAATCAAGAGTTAATCCCCCAGTAGAGTAGCGGACAACCGAAGCTCCTAGCCTCTATTTTCCAAGACATAAATTAACATTCCCCGATGAAGTTTCTCCTCAACGGCAGTTACAGGAATTCTCGCAAAGGAATCTCTTATGTGACCAATATCTTTTCTGGAAGGCATCTCTAAGCCCATCTCTGACGACTCTCCATCGCCTTCCAAATGGAATCTGTAAGCCAATTCCCAATATTATCAACCGACACTCACTTCATGCGAGTGCAAATTTCTGGACACTCTAGTGTTCAATCATCTTCCACCTTCAGATCACGAAAGACAGACAAGCCAGTCTACATCCTCAGGTTTAAGAAGATTAAACAAGGGCAGCTATTGTACCCCAAAATGTTCCCTCTCATTTCTCAAAAGATAATTATAGACCCTCAGGTTTCCTTCTGGCAAGTTTCAAGTCTCAGATTACAATTTTCTAAAAAAGGTCATTCACAAGGGCAAAATAGTTAAATGCACACTGAAAATTCAAACTCTGACTTTTGATCAAAAATCAAGTTTCAACAATTATATTTCATCAAGACATGAAATTTGTTCATCAAAATCAGAAGTCAGAAATTACTTTGAAAAAGAAATCAAATTTTCTAAACATTTAGAAAATTTTCTAAGTGTTAAGAGAATATGATACTTCAGAACTTCTGGGCTAGCCCCCACACAAGCGTAATCAGAATTTTTAAACACGGCTCATAGCATGATACTTCAATCAGAGCATGTGGAAGCGATGTTTTTTGGTCAGAACATGATTCTTCAACATATGAAGGATATGTTCAACGCTTCGGTCAGAACATCACCCTTCGAGTCTCACTCCGGTCTTCTGCGATCAGAACATCACCAAATCTCAAATTCTCGTTTGAGCTACCTACTGCACTGCTATAGCACAATCCTGCAACCAACTGCCACAACACTCTAAATTGCTGCTGATCTAGTCTACACCTGCATTTTTCTCAAACCCCATATTTGCACCAAATTAGCATATAAAAGCTGTGATAAAAAAGCAATGGAACAGCATGCCAAAAAGGTTTAAATCCCATACCCCCCCAAAACCACAGCAAACTCACCTATAAATAAGTTGATCCATCACACGTTCAATGTGCTGACTTTTAGAGAGAGAGAGAATTGTTAAAAGAGAGAAAAGAAAACTGTGAAACCTTCGCCAAAATCCAGAATTCTCAAACAGAAAACCAAACCTTTATTCTTCCCTTTTAAAAAGAACACAATCTTTTATTTTCCTTTGCTCTCGCTGACTCCATAACATCTGAAAACAGCAGCTCAAGTTCCAAGCATACGCTTCATATTTAAGGTAAGTCCATTTGCCTTTGCATATTTTCATTCAGAACATCCTTAAATATGTAAATATCATAGTATTGATGCTGGCCATATCATTGCATAAGTAGAAGAAACTATGGATCAGAACTTGTTGAATAAAGCTAGGCTCAGAATTAGAATTAGAACTTCTATAAACTGCTGTGCTTTTATCCTTCATGTTTGCTGTTAAGAACTGAATAAATTATTGATGTGCTGATTAATATGAGGAAAGAGTTAAAGTGTAACACAACTTCTGGGTTCTCTTCACTGTTTTAACACGAAAAATTTCTAGGATCTCTTATTTTTTTAACATAGAATTTCTGATTCTTTACTCACTATTTAACACAACACAAAACTTCAGATTTTCACTCATTGTTTAGCATAACACATAACTTCTGAGTTCTTCTCACTGTTTTAACACACCAAAATTTCTAGGTTTTTACACTGTTGTGACACGGTGACAAAACTTCTGACTTTTACTCATTGCTTACACAATATAGAACTTCTGACTTTTCACCCACTATTTAACACGACACAGAACTTCTAACATTTTTCTCACTATCTAAACACCACCCAGAACCGCTATTTCCTTTCCCTCTAATGTTTCTTGCAGGACCTCATAGTGTATCAATCCGAAACTTCTGATGCCCATTGACGTTTCTTTCTGAGTCACAATGTGCTGGACATCAGAACTTATGATCCTTTTTGTTTTGTTTGCAGCAGCACGCTGATTCTATCTCTTATTATTTTCCCTTTTATCATTTTCAATATCAATACTCTTTTTATTAATATAAAAAAGACATAAAAATATTTCCTTTTTATTAATTAATTTATTTCTTTTTTTATTCATTAAAGACAAAAAAACCATTTCCAAAACAAGTCCTTTTTCTTCTTATATTGTACATTTCAATATGGTTGTAATAGTTAAATAGGATTTAAGTTCTTGCAACCCCCCGTTTGTAAATTTGTACCCCCATCCCTAAAATGATGTAATATCGTAGGACCTTTACATTTCCGCAATTTATTGTTTTCAAGTATAAATGCTAATAATTAGGGTGTGTATGACAAGACATGAAATCAACAAATAGATCACCCTAATCAAGACTAAATGCATGTAAATAAAACACACTTGCACACTAACACCCTTAGGGTAATCCCACTTTGTTGCCTTTCAGAAAATAGTCATGTCCCTCAAATACGGGCATTTTTAGCAAAAACCTTCGATAAAAGATCGTAGTCCTTCGATGACCCTCGATGTTGCCTTCGGTAAACTATCTAGTCCCTAATACGACATTGCTAAAACGTTCCATGGGTTGCCTTCTATGACTATACAAACGTCCCACGCCCGTCCCTTCACATCCAATGATGGGGCTTCTTACCAAATCAATGGTAAGATAGCAACATTTAAAAGAGGAGGAAAATAACATCTAAGACCTTTTGAGTAAGTAGATTCGCTCCTAGTTACTCGCTTGCTCACAACAAAACGTTTTTACACCAACACTTTCATCTTGAAACATTTTCAAAAGACAAAACACTTTGTACGCGTTCGTATAGAAACGAGAGCCATTACAAAGAAGACACCTTTTCAAAATCACTTTCAAAAACCACAAACACATTCAAACAAAAGCAAGTGATCTAGCAAGCAACTAAGAGCCCGTAGATAACTACGGATGAAAAGGGTGCTAATACCTTTCCTTTAAATAATCTACCCCCCGAACTCAAGAAAACATCTCAAAGGTCTTTCGTGTTCTTTTCAACCTTTCCTTTTGGATAAAAGAAAAGTCAGCGACGACTCTTGCTAACCACAACATTTGCAATCAAACGCAAAAGAACCAATTCAGTTCTACCACCGTGTTACAGATACGATCCCAGAAGAGGACCAATGAACCAAGTGAAGAGGCCATCAACTTTCAGGCCTCCAAAAAATGTCCCCGTGGACACTTGGCTAAAGACAACAAACATGAAAAGGCCAAGCAAAGAGAAATAGAGAACCTTCGATGTGCCAAGAGGGTCATCCTTGGCATATAGGAAGGAGTTCCAAACCACAACTACAAACAAAGTGGCTCATGTGTCGAGCAACTATAAGGAGAAGAACCCCATGTCTCGCTCCCAGTGGAAAAGATTTCAAAGACGCGTGAAAAGCCGAAAGAGAGGCTACAGAAGAGCCTTAACCAGAGTCAAGCACCAACGTGCCATAAAGAATGGACAAAGGAAAACAAATAAAGCCTTTAGAAAAGAAACCAATTTCCAGAAGGTTGGAGTGGCCAGATTAAGGTGAATCAGATGATGAAGGTAACTCTGAATCTGATGCTACTTTAGACATTATCGTAAATGTAGTATCAGTGCTACCCAGAGATTACGACCTCCAAGTCGAAGTCGAAGAGACCAACTTGGAAGTCGAACAGGAGATGGCCAAACACATACCAATGTGCTATTATGTGATGAACAATGGTCGCGTCGAAGAGCAAAATGAATTCTTCGAGCCACCTACTGAGGCGATGAAAAATCACCTAAAACCCTTGTTCATAAGAGCAAAGATAGGGGAAATAACAATCAACAAAATTCTGGTTGATTGTGGAGCTACAATAAATATAATTCCCTAATCTATGCTGAGGAAAATGGGCAAAGGAGATGGGGATATCAAACCCCACAACATGGTTCTGTCGAACTATGAGGGAGGTATTGGAACTACTATGGGGGTGATACAATTAGACCTCAAGGTGGGAACAATACTTCGACCAACTATGTTCATGGTCATTTCAGCGAAGCCATACTACAATTTACTCCTAGGTAGAGAGTGGATACATGGTATAGGTGCAGTGCCATCTTCGATGCATCAACGGGTCATGATTTGGCGCCCTGATGGCATTGTAGAGAATATAGAAGCCGACCAAAGTTATTACTTGGGTGAAGTTAATAACGTTGGAAAAAATAGCTTCAACAGAAACTGGGCTCATATAGGGCCATGTAATCCTCCTGAGTTCGATTTGGCACCAGTACCAAATGACTTTTGCTCCCTCTACCTGCAATCCAACCATGGTTTCCAGTGGGATAAAGAAGACTTATCAAACATTGACTATGGAGGAGTTGATGACATATGTACAACAGGATAGGGAAGTGAATTTAGTGATGATGACTGAATCACAAGCTTTACAAAAGATTTTGGCATATGTAGCCGAAAGTAGAATGATAGCGGCCTTAGAGGCTGAAGTCAAATACATGGCTCTTGAAGCCAATGAGCAAGTATCTCTTCTAGAGGGTCCTGTGAAAGACTTCAATCCAGAACCACCTGAAGCGAAGGAGGAAGAAATGAAAAACCAGAACCAGAGGCTAGATTCTATCTATGATGATGAGCCTTTGGGTTTTGAAAAGGATCCATTAGTAAACAATGTTAAAATGCTAGCGCAAAATCCTTTAGAAGAAATAGATCTGGGCGAAGGATTGGCGAAAAGACCAACATACATTAGCACGAAGTTAGATCCAGAGCTCAGGATCAAAATAATCCAATAGTTGAAGGAATTAAAAGATTGCTTCGCATGGGATTATGATGAAATGCTTGGTCTCGACAGGGAGGTGGTAGAACTTCAACTACCAATAAGACCTGGGAAAAGCCTATCAAGCAAACTCCAAGGCGTTTTGAACCAGAGGTCTTATCGAAGATCAAGACAGAAGTCGAAAGACTGCTGAGATGCAAGTTCATCCAAACAACCAGGTATGTCGAATGAATTGCAAACACAATACCTGTTATAAAGAAAAATGGTACCTTAAGGGTGTGCATCGATTTTAGAGATTTAAATGCTGCAATGCCCAAAGATGAATATCCAATGCCTGTGGCGGAAATGCTTGTCGATTCTACCGCTAGTTTCGAATACATGAGTATGCTTGACGGATACTCAGGGTATAATCAAATTTTCATTGCTGAAGAGGATGTGTTGAAAACAACCTTTTGATGCCCTAGGGCTTTAGGCACTTACGAATGGGTAGTGATGCCTTTTGGCCTAAAAAACGCAGGGGCAACATATCAAAGAGTAATGAACTATATATTGCATGATTTTATTGACACTTTTATGCAGATTTATATTGATGATATTGTTGTTAAATCTGTTTCAGGGAAGAATCATATAGACCATCTTTGACAATTCTTCGAAAGGATGAGTTGCTATGGTCTGAAAATGAATCCTCTAAAATGTGATTTCAGCGTAAAAGCAGGGGATTTCTTAGGCTTTGTGGTCCACAAGAAGGGAATTGAAGTAAACCAGAACAAGACCAAAGCCATTTTGGAAGCGAAAGCGCCAACTAACAAGAAGGAGTTGCAATCTATACTTGGTAAGATAAATTTCTCGAGGAGATTTATTTCTAACTTAAGTGGGAAAATGAAAGCCTTCTCACCACTACTTTGACTCAACAAAGGAGGCTTCGAGTGTGGGAAAGAAAAACAAGAGGCTTTCTACAAGATCAAAGAATACCTCGCCAAACCACCTATTATGGTACCTCCTTGTAGAAATAGAAGTATGGGATTATACATAGCTGCATCCGATAAAACTTTAGGAAGCATGTTAGCTCAAGAGGATGAGAATAGTGTCGAAAGACCCATTTATTACCTCAGTAGAGTTTTAAACGATGCAGAAACTAGATATAGCAAAGTTGAAAAACTATGTTTATGTCTTTACTTCTCGTGTACAAAGCTCAAGCAATATATTAAACCAGTTGATGTTTTTGTTTCGTCTCATCTTGATGTTTTCAAATATATGTTGTCGAAACCCATCTTGCACAATCGAATTGGCAAATGGGAACTTGCATTAACTGAGTATTCATTAACTTTTATGCCTCTTAAGGCTGTAAAAGGTCAAGTGGTAGCAGATTTTATAGTTGACCACTTAATAAATGAGGAATCAATCAACTACTTGGAGATAGAGCCTTGGAAGTTATACTTCGACGATTATAGTTATAAAGATGGAACTGGGGTAGGGGTTCTAATTATTTATCCAAAAAAAATTCCAACAACATTCAAGTACAAGATCAAAGGTTCTTGTTCGAATAATGAGGCTGAATACGAAGCTCTAATCGTAGGCCTTGAACTACTGTTGGAATTGGGGGCAACTCGAGTCGAAATAATGGGAGACTCAGAGTTAGTTATAAAACAAGTTACAAAAGAATATAAATGCATAAGAGAAAATCTTATCATGTATTTTTTAATAGTCAATCGTTTGTTGAAAAAATTTGAAAAGATCAACATCCGACATATACCAAGACTGGAGAATCAAGTGGCTAATGACTTTGCACAGATTGCATCCGGGTATAAAATTTCGAAAGATAAATTACAACATGTAATCGAAGTTAGAGGAAGAGTGACATTGACTAAGTTGTCTCCAACAGATTTGAAAACAACAAAGTTAGGGTACGCTGATCACAAAAACTTCTAAATTTCGTTCATAGATAATCTAACAGAACAAGATTGGAGAAAGCCTATAGTGGATTATTTACAAAATCCCGTAGCTTCGACAGAACGGAAGATAAAGTACAGGGCGCTGAGTTATACCCTAATGGGAAACGAGTTATTTAAAAAGACGCCTGAAGGGGTGCTATTAAAATGCCTAAATGAAACAGAGGCATACATAGCCCTTTCAACTACACATCCTAGGGCATGTGGAGCACACCAAGTGGGCCATAAAATGAAGTGGTTATTGTTTCGACAAGGACTATATTGGCTCACTATATTGAAAGATTGTGTTGAGTTTGCAAAAGGATGTCAGGAATGTCAAGTACATACAAGTATCCAGCACATACCTGCAAGCAAACTTCACTCAATTGTGAAACGTTGGCCTTTTAGGGGATGGGCTTTGGATCTTATTGGTGAGATTCGACCAACGTCATCTAAAATCCAGAAGTACATATTGGTGGGAATTGATTATTTTACTAAATGGATTGAAGTAATTCCTTTAGTCAATGTAGACCAAGAAAATGTCATTGAATTCATTCAAAAGCACATTATAGATCTTTACTCTTATTGTATGTATATTTGTTGATCATGGGATTGTATGAAATCTCTTTTACAAATTAATATCGGTGTTTATTCTTGATTTTTTCTTAATTGCGGAGTTTTGGTTTGTCGGAGACATATGGTTTTCAAATCTATTTCTTGAATGAATATATATTAGGTCCTAGACTCTAGACATAGATTTAGGCTTAATATTCACGTGGGTATTGATTATGAAATGCATCCGGGTTATTTGATTCGGTTGAGAGTTCGTCGACAAGAGCAATACAGGTGATGTCTCACTTTGCGTTAGAGATAGCCTTAGTGTGAGTGATATGTGATGGTATTGACAAGTGATTTAGGTCGCGTGCAATTGATCAATAAGTTTGAGTATTTGACGGGTAGAGTGAAATGTGATTCTAGAATGAATTCTCTTAGAGTGCAGATGATTGTTTATCGCTTTCTTGACTGCTTTATTTACTTTTCCTGCACTTTTTTTCGCAAACTCCTTTTTCAAACTTAGAAGGATTGAAACTGTATAATGGTATTTTTTTCCCTCTCACCAATCTATATGGACAAGATACGATATAATCTAAATATCACCCGACAATTTAAGAACTTACTTTTTTTGCTTTCCATTTTACCGCACTATCACTCAACCATGTACTTAAACTTCTTAAACACATCAAATACCTTACCCTTTCTCTTGATTAGGTATGTCCATAGTTCCTATTAAAATCATCGATAAATGTGACAAAGTACCTATTGCCACCATACAAGTCGAGTTGTATTGGATGACAAACGTCCAAATACACCACCTCAAGGTGATGTTTGGTCATATGACCTACATCCTTGCTTAAACTACTATTGTGTTGCTTCCCTTGAACAGACTCTTCACATATCTCAGCTGGAACATTGGTTTTTGGTAACCCGATTACCATACCATTCCTTTGTAATGTCTCGAGGTCTCGAAAATTGAGATGTCCAAGACAGTAGTGTCATAACCACTCATCACGACTTTCCAATGTAGCAAGATACCTATGCTCCATCACTTTCAACTCTATCTTGAGAGTCCTATTTACATCCATGGGTGTTTTAAGGACTATAACTCTCTTTCGGTCCAAAATGCGCAAAATCTTGTTTTCCATGCGAAAAATGTAATTCTTCTCAAGTAATTGGCCAATACTCAAGAGATTACATTTGATTCTTGGAATATATAACACATATTTGATCAAGGAATGACCCCCATCTCTTCTCATGATCAAAACATCATTGACCTCGTCGGTCGCTAAAGTGGTATCATCCGCGAATTTCACCTTATTCTTCGTGGCTTAATTGATTTTGATAAACCAATCCTTTCTATTTGTCATATGTGTTGAATAACTAGAATTCAAGTACCACTCGTCACTTCCTTGGACTTTATCTCGAACCATTACCAATACGTTTTTCTACGAACGCATTTTTGTAGCATTTTTTGAATTGCTCTAGTTGATGTCCAGTAACTTGCAGTTGCCACTACTATTGTTCAACAACTTATTCATGCCATAATTATCCTCTGTGATCATGACCAAAAGCATGTTATCATTATCCACCTTTTGTCGAGCAACCTTAGCCTCATCACTTTGATTTTCTCTAGATTTCGCATTGCAATCCCTTGAGAAATGACAAAGTCTATGACAATTGTAACACTTCACGTTACTCTTATCAATCTTCTTCGTGTAGTTTCTTTGAAAATTGCCTTTGGAGTTGCTCTCACCTATTTTCCATATCGAAGCTTTCGAATTCTGTGGATCTTTTCTACCAAAATTATGGAAATTTGTATTTCCTTTTAAAGACCATTTTCCTTTCGATCTTTTACTCTTCTCATTGGACCATACTTGCAATGCAATCTCCTCTTTGGCTTTTTCATTTCCCCTTTCATCCATCCTTTGCTCATGAGCCTCAAGCGAGCTTTGAAGCTCCCTTTTGCTCAGTGTCTGAAGGTCCTTCGACTCTTCGATTGCAACCACAATATTGTCGAATCTTGACGTTAAAAAACGAAGATCTTTGATACAACATTCTACTCTGAAACAATTTCTCCACAAGACTTAATTTGATTCACCAAACGTGTAATGCGCGTTACATAGTCATTGATTGTCTCCTTTTCTTCCATTTGCACCAATTTGAACTATCGCTTGTGAGTTTGTAACCTAACGACCTTTGCTTTATCATCTCCTTCATAAGCTTTCTTCAAGATCTCACATGCTTGCTTCACTGAATCGCAATCACAACTTTTTTGAAGTTGTCATTGTCGAAACAAGAATGAATCAGGAAGAGTTCTTTGTAGTCTTTCTTTTTTTCTTCCTTGAATGTAGCCTTCTGAGCATCTGTAGCTTCTGTCCCAAGTGGTGTAATTTCATTGTTGACCACTTCAAGAATATCTTGATACCCAAACAAATTTTGTATTTGTTTGCACCATTTATTGTAGTTTTTCGAATCAAGGGTTAGAAGATTGGTAGGGACTCAATCATTGGAAACAATAGTCATCTTTGCAGTGGATTAATGGATCAGAACCAAGGCTTTTGATGTCAAGTGTTGGAACATACACAAAATAAATTGGTGAATTAATGGAGAAAAATGGTTAATTAGAGAAGATGAAATGATAAATTAATAGAGAGAAAGAGAGTAATTGAGGTTTGAGGAAAAAGTATCACAAATGGCATTGCATTCAAACATTACATTTAAGGGTCCTTATATACAAAGCTAACAAAAACAAGTTGGAAACAAAAAACAACTCAAAAAATACGAGTTCGTAATCGATTATGCAATCTCTAAAATATACTTTCTTTCTCTTTATCAACAAAGATTTTTAAAGCATATTCCAACACATTCAATATACCTAATCTATTAGGGCGAATTAATCCTAAAATTTAGTGTGAAAATCACACGCTTTAACTTTCAATTACGATTTTCATCAACACATTTTTATTTTATTTTAGTGTTGTCACATATCCACAAACAATCACAAATATCCAACACTCTTTAACCACTAATACAACTTTTAACCAAACATAAAACACAATGACTTACACATAAAAGACAATGATTTACACGTATGACTCAAAGAACAATACTTCTCAACACGCTATAAATAGAAAATATCACATTATAATATTAATAACAAAAAGTACATGTTTCATATACATTTGATATTTGTAGTTATGTACTTTTACAGTCAACAATTAGTTTTATTTTTAAAAAACTTATCAAAGAAGAAATTATTATGAATTAACAATAACAATTGTGAATATTTTAAAATTAGTAGTGTATGAGTTTAAGAATATTAACTAAAAAAAGATTGGATTATCCACCAGAGAAACTCACGTTAAGAGAACCAAATAAGCCCAACGACTTGATCAAATATAAATTCTTTCTAATATAGGCACATCAGTATAAGGAATGACATGAAGTGAGAGATACTTTTGACATTATAAGCGAGTCATTAATAAAGGTTCTGGAAGAGCCATTATGACAACGAAGTATCAAAATGTTAGGATACTTTGTTACCAACACATCGCAATGAAATGAACAGGTAATGTATGTTACCATGCATGAAATAGAGGTCGAAATCAAAGTGCTTTAGAAATATTGGTGATAATTGAGAGGAAATCTAGATGCCAAAACAACTCTCTTACAAGAGAAAGTGATAAAACAATTTTCCATTGGACTTGAATTTCCTTTTTATACGAAGAAAAACTTAAATATGAATAATTTATTTGTTTCATTTATTTAAGTGGAGAGAAATAATTTAAGGTTAAGAGAAATAGAGAGAAAATAATGATCCAAAGAGAGAAAAAAGGAGAGAAATTATTCTTGTTTTTCTGCAATCTCGCTCACTAAATTGATGATCTCCGATTTGTTAACCGTCGGATCAAGCTCAAATTTGGAGGACAGATTCATAACACTTGTAACTAACTTTTGATCGTTTGTGAAATTTTTAATCGGTGAAAACATATTTCTCTTAGGTTTTTATTTTTAACTGACCGATAAAATATGATTGAATTTATTATATCTAATGTTGATTGTTTATTTCAAAAAGCCATAAATGAACAAATAACTTTTCAAATTATTTTATCAAATAATTATATAAACAATTATGTTATATTTTAAGAACAACTTACACTGATCAATGATTTTCAAGTATCTTGCAACTCATCATTCATCTAACGTTCTTTAATGGTTAGAATCTCGTTCAATGTTTCAGGTTCTTCATTCAACATTTCATTCTCTACTAATTCATTCTTCAAGGCATGAAATTTGATGCTCTGCAAAATGACCAAGTATAGAAAAACTTTGAATGGAAACAAGAAGCATTGAGAGATATTATAACCATTAAAGAACATGAGATGAATGATGAGTTACAAAATATTCGAAAAACATTAATTAGTGTAAGATATTTTTCAAAACTACAACTACAAGATTAAATCACTAGGATTTCAGGTCTCAACAACAACACCAACAATAACAACAACAACATCTTCAACAACAACAACAATAACAACAACAACAACAACAACAACATCAACAACAAAAGCAATAACAACAACAACAACAAAAATAACAATATTAATGTAAGAAGAGTAGTGATGTTTGACGTACCATATCTGCGAAGAAGAAGTGAAATAAATGGTTTCGATCTTTCATTCTAGAAAATAAAAAATGATACCCTAAATACATATTATCTTTGTATTTAGGATGATATGTGTTTAGGAATCTTTGTTAGAGTTCTGTGTGTGTTGTTTTTAAGCAAGTGAAATTGAATGCTACAAGCAATATATATATATATATATATATATATATATATATATATATATATATATATATATATATATATATATATATATATATATATATATATATATATATATATATATATATATATATATATATATATATATATATATATATATATATATATATATATATATATATATATATATATATATATATATATATATATATATATATATATATATATATATATATATATATATATATATATATATATATATATATATATATATATATGAGAAACAATTTAACTTTGGTTGGAAAACATAAGCTAGGTGAAAATTGCTTATTTTTGAATGAAAAATAATACATGCAGAAAGATTTCACTTTTAATGAAATAAAAACATAAACTACAGTTGCTAGGATTCGAAGCATATACCATGAATTAGTTTGATTTTAAACTAAAATTGACAGAATTTTTTTTTTTTTAGAAAGAAAAAACATGGGCCATTGTTTACCATAAAATTTAGTAAATAACTGCTAGTCCTCCAAAATAAACATAATCTCTAGTTAGTCGTATGATCGACTAGATTGATCATAGGACATATGTCTAATATTGGTTCTTTAATGTTTCTGGGTATTTGTTCTATGTCGAAAGCATAAGTATAACTGATGTAAAGGTAAAAACGAAGGCTTAAAGATAAAGATAAAAGACTCTTTAAGTAAAAATTGAAATGTAAAGGAATTCGACTTAAATGTAAAGTGAAATGTAAAAGACTTGACTTAAAAGTAAATAACTTTGAATATAAATTAGTGTTTAATATGTACATTCTCAATGACTCTTTTCTCTAACACTGGTACTTCAGGTTTGTTTTAGTGATTTATACAAAAGTGAACACATTAAATCTTAATACAAAGGTTCTAATTTATACTAATTCGACCCTAACAGTCTTTCACTACAAGAGTGTCACGTTCGATTCTTGCATGCTTCTTCAAATCTTCAGGCTTCCACGCGTCCTTATGGATAAGATCAAACCATTTGAATTCAAATCCTTCTTCAATTCGAAATTCCAAAACCACAACATGACATGTCGAAACATTCAAATTCGAAACTTGAATTGTCTTTAGGTCTCATATATTCCGCAATAAATAATACCTTTTATTCAACAATTTTTTGAGCGTCGGTTGAAATACTTATGAAATATTTCCATATTTTTTTAGAACTACCTTTATTTCGATTTTCTTCAATTCTTTTCAATATCATATATCGTAGAAATTCTCATCTAACAAATCCCCCTCCCCCCAAAATATGCATTTCGAAACACTTGAAGAAAGAGACATTTTTTGCAAAACTTCAATTTCGACGCATAAGTTACTTCATGATGACCATTACTGCTGTGACATCATGGTCATGATGATCATCTTTCCAAACATCTTATCAAGACGTGCACAATTCAGTTTCCCTCATTGCTATACTAAAGTATGTTCAAATCGTAGCTTTCCCAAAAAGTAACCATCTTTTCAGCTTATTAAACACCAACATGTGTCCCACTATCTCTTTCATTTGACAAAATAAAATTGAACCGTTTGTTTACTTTTCACTTAAAATACTCTTTTCTCTTCAAAAACAGTTTTTCTGCTCTTATTTGCTCTTATTTTCTTAGAAAAAAATTATGATCTTCTTCCATCTTCTTTCTTCAAAATCATCGTTCAATCTTCAAACTTCTTCATCAATGGCGCCTAAGAAGAAGAGCAATAATTCTGGAAAGGACATGAAGAACACTAAGGACGTTTCTTTCACTCCTGCTCAAAATGTCACAAAACCCATTCCTTCTAGAAATCAAGAATTTGTTCCAATGCCAATACTTTCTGCTGAACGATGTGCTATCTATGAGTCTCATGTAATAATCCCTTTTACTCTTGCTGATAAAACCCTAGGGTACATGGGCCCTATGGTCCATGTTGGTGATTTGGAGAAACTCAAAGAGTTTTTTTACCATATATCATGCAACCAAACCCATAGCGAGTAAGATTAGTTCCCTAAAGAATGTAGATGAAAATGTTGACAAAAACCCTAAGGAATCAACTGCAGAAATTGCTCAGGAAGAATCCCCTTCAGGTTCTACAGAAGTAAAAAAAACTTTCCATATGAACTATATGACTGATGCTTTTAGTCCCTTTAGGTTGTGTCCAGAGAAAGATAACAAGCAATACCTTGATTGGTTAGCCAAAGTTGAATAGAAAAAAATCCAAAGTCTGGACAGACATGAGTATTTTCAACTTAATCCAACTGTTGAAAGTTAAACCAAGCTATTTCCAACACATGTGGATGGTATATATTATTGGTCTTCGACCTAATGGGGAAACCTTCAACCCTTATGATCAAGATGAAAACATCATTGACTTCAAAGTCAAACATGATGACTTCACCAAATACATTGACTATTACCATGCTGAAGGAGATGAAGTATCAGATGTCGAACATATAGATTTTCTTGCCTTGTGTCTATCTAGATGCATTTTCTTTAGAAAATACTTACAAGTATATAAGAGATTTTAAACTTTATCTAATCAACTTCACTCTGGTCGAAACATATGCCTTAGCAAATTGATATTAGCTGGATTGTATGAATGTCTTGGGGAAGCTACTACAAATCTGAAAGATTACAAAGTAGGTACCAACTTACTGTTAGTTGGCCCATCTAGATTCTCCAATTGTGGATTAATACCATGTTTGAACCTTCCCTCTTTATATCTGGAAAAATAGATGACGCAGACCCTGAGATTCAAAATAAAATAATTGTAGGAACCAGGTTGGTTCGACTGACCCCAAATGATGATGGAAAAGACTTAGAGGAGTGTTTCACAAAATATGTTATGATGTTTGTTAAACATCATAACTTCACTCCTTCGATGGCTCCCTTTTCTAAGAGAACTCATGGTCCTGAATGGTTTACAAGGACTCTTTCTGACATTTTGCCAACTCCAGAGGCAGAAACCTTGGATATCTGGAAAGCCTTTTTTCTCCCTAGGTTGATTGTTACAAGAATTATGCCCATAAAAAGCCACATCACATTACTTGCTTATCAACCAAATTTTGTCTCTCAACAATTTGGTCTTTTCTAGCTTATCCCCTAACCACTCTTCAAAAATAAAAGTGCACTCTTCATTCAGGGAATGACTTTCTCCACTTCCGAGTGAGATAATTGCATGGCTCGTTATGACAATTTTGCTGAGTTTAACTCAATACCTTTTCATCCATCCTTCTACTGCACAAAAGCTTTTGATTGTTAGTGGAGAAAATATTACTTTGCAAATATGTTCGACACAACCCTCTTTTTTCACCATCTGGAAAAATCTTTTGCCTTTGTGCAGGATCACGTCAAAAAAGGTATGCAGACTCACATAAAGGAGATCCAGCGTTCCAAAGGTGCTTTGAAATTGTCTATGACCTAACTAATCTTAGTCGAATCATATATAACACAGTAAAAACTCTAAAAGAGAAATTTACAAAAATGCTTCCTCATTTGAGAATTCCCTCTTGTGTCAAACCTGAACCCATGTATGGCTTAGCTTTCAAGCTTAAAGCACCAAAATTCCCTAAATTACCCAGTGCTGATTTTGGCCTGTCATTTTATCCACCTTATTCAGACTCGCTCGTTTGTGGGAATTAACTTAATTTTTTAAAACAACAGTCTAAAAAACTTGTTGAACAAGTGGTTTCGACTAAGCATACATTAAACAATTTCAAAGGCTTCCTTCAAATTGATCTAAATCATGTCACAATGCTTTCCTCAGAATGTGAAGGTGTGGAACCAAAGGATCTCCTGATCCCTTCGATCATCTTTATCATTTTTATTTCGTAATTGATACTAACGTGTTGTTGTACCCCAAAATTTTCCCTCTCTTTTTCAAGACACTCCTCACAAATTATCTCTAATCTCAAGGATTCTCAAGGAATTGATCAGACAAAATCATCTCTGAAGCGCTGGGACTCCAAATTAGGGTTTTGACTGAGAATGACCAATCTTTGACTTTTGACCCAGTACATGACTTATTGGTTCAAAACATGATCTCAAGGGTTCAAGTACATCATTTTGGTTTAATCACATATTTCAATTCATCCCCCGATTGACAGGTGAAATTTGGCCAGCTGATGAAAAAGTCAACTATACACTGAAAAGTCAAACTTTGACTTTTCGGTCGAATTTGAGTTTCAAAAATCACATTTCATCAAGACAATTCAAAATATGGAATTCTTCTAAGTATTTTCTATACATGTTAATTTCATTTCTTCATGACATATTTTCACCATAATTCAAGACAATTCAAATTGCTACAAGATTTCAAGTAAATAACAAGGCTTCATTTTTAAAGTTAAAAATTGCAATTTACAAATCCTAAGTTTTGTCTTGTTTGAACTTTTCCATTTGACTCAAATCTTTAAACCTTGCCACTATGCTGTCCACAAAACCAGACTTGTATCATGTTACAAGTGTTGCTGCCCAGAAGAGCCCCAAAGTCCTATATGCTGTCAAATCCAAGCCTAATGTACTGTCCACATAACAACCCAAAACCTTGTTAAAAGACAGTCTGTTGTCCTGTACAAAAAGAGTCCTGCTATGCTGCCTCTAAACATTGTGACAGCCTACTCCAAAACCTGCAATACTTCCCTGAAAATCTGTATCATATCAGTCCCATGTTTGCACCAAATTTGCATATGAGAGCTGCATCTAAAAAGCAATGAGACATCATACCCAAATAATTCAAAAACTTATTTGTCCCCCCCCCCCCTAAATCTCAGCCAAACTTCATCTACAAATAAATTGTTTTCACAACACACAAAGAAGGGATTTTGAGAGAGAAAAGAGAGAAAAAATAGAAGTCTTTGTAACCTTTGTTCATTCAAAAAACTTTGCTCTATTTTTCCTTCACAAAACATAAAAACCATCAACCCACTTTTCCATCTTGCAATCCTTTCCCATAAACAAACTTTCCAAGCACTCCACATCACATATAGATTGTTCAAACATAAAAACGGTTTTTGTAGTACCATTCTTACCACCTTCCAAACGCAAACAAAAGATAGTATTGTACAACTTGACTTGGTTGGAGAGTAGTCCAGCAGCTTCCAATACAGAGGAAGGACTGGAGCAGTATCCTGAAGGTTCACTGAAGCCATCACAACATCTTGAAAGAGGTTCAGACTCAAAATAAATTGTAGTCTCAAGGTAAGTCTTCTTGACTTTGAACCTTTTATTTCAAACATCATTAGTGATTCATTTTTTAGGATAAAATGTAGTAATCATTTCCTTTTGAAGCTAACCATTTACTTGCTTTTCATTTTTGTCAATATTATGTTGAAAACTGACCTATACACACAATAGAACAATGTTTAAGGCAAAAAAACAGCATGAGTCGATACATACTCATATGAGTCGACTCATATCAGTTTCAAAACAAGGTATGAGTCGACACAAGGTCTTATGCATCAATACATACTGCTATCCAGACCCAAAAACAAAAAGACAAAAGGTGTATGAGTCGACACAAAACACGAATGTGTCGACACAAACAAGAAATGAGTCGACAGATACCATTATGTATCGATTTATACTGAGTTGATTTTGTTTTTACAAGAACAAGAAAGGTTACGTGTCGATGCAAAGATGCGTGTGTCGACACATAATGGTTAAAAAACATTTTTTTTCCCTTTCTTTTACACTGTTTTTATATTTTCTATATATTTTCTTCATTACTATTCAATATGGTTGTAATAATTAAGCTTATTTCATCCCCATTTGTAAATTGTACCCCCATCCCCTAAGTGATGTAACAACTTAGGATTTTAATTCTCACAATTTATCGCTTTAATACAATTGTTAGTAATTAGGGTGTGTATGGCAAGATAAAATCAACTGTTAGAAAATCCTAATCTCAAACACAAAAATGCATGCAATCAAACACACTTTTCACACATGCGCACCTTTAAGGTAATCCTACTTGTTGCCTACGAATAAATAGTCATGTCCCTCGAATGTGGGACGCTTTAGCAAAGACCCTCAAATGAAAATATCGTAGTCCCTCGATGACCCTTCGATGTTTCCTTCGGTAAAACGATCTTAGTCCCTCACGACAATTTCTAAAGAGTCTCATAGGTTTCCTTCTATGACTATACGAAGACCCACGTCCGTCCCTTTACATCCAAAGATAGAGCTTCTTATCAATCAATGGTAAGGTAGAAATATCTAAAGGAGGAGGAGAAGAACAAAAATCCTTTTGAGTAGGTAGGATGCTCGTAGTTGCTTGATCACAAACTAAAACCATCTCCACACTCACACTTTCAAAACATCTTCAAAGCAAACATCTCTTTGGAACTATTTTTAAAACCAAAACTTTCTATACATTCTTATAGAGACGAGAATCATTACAAAGTTTGCCGAAACAAAGGCGTTTTCAAAATATTTTCAAACTTACACCAATCACAAACACATTTCAAATAAATCATTCTCAAAGTGATCAAGCAACTAAGAGCCCGTAGATAGCTACAGATGAAAAGGGTGCTAACACCTTCCCTATTCATAACCTACCCCCCGAACTCAAGAAAATATCTCAAAAGGTCTTTCCTATTCTTTTCACCCTTTCCTTTATTGGATAAAAGAAAAGTTGGTGGCGACTCTTGCTAACCGCAACAATTGCGATAAAACGCAAAACAACCAAATCAATTCTCCCACCATATTACAGAACTGGCGACACTGTTGGGGAATACTTTTAAAAGTGGGGTTACCTTAGATCTAGATCACCTTTAAATTCTTTCATTGTTTGATTTGTTTGCTTTACATTTATGGGTCCTTGTTTGAGTTTTTGTTGATCCTCCATCCAGATCTGGGAACATCATTAGGTAAGTAGCAATAGATTTTGGAAACTGTATGGCATAGATCGATATGGTTGAAGCAATGGCTATGTTAGGGTGACTCATTTGTTGGTACCGGTATCCCTTATGTTGAATCGAGGAGAATAGGGGGCCGTTGAGCAGTGTCATGAAGCACTAACTGACCGTAGAACCTTTAATCGAACAACTTGGCCATTAGGAAGTAGTGAGATAGCCGACTTTGATGCAAATATGAAGATTGGTTGATACTCTATACTACACTCATTGAGGTTGAACTTTTGGGATATTTCGGCCGTAAGAAAAGATTGATTATGCTGAGATAATGCCCAATGAAGAAAGATCAGTGATATTGAGATTCCCTAGAACTCGATTATTTTCTGGGACAGGTTGAACCGACTAAACTTCAAGAGGGTACTTACCAATGAACCTCATGCAAGCCTTAACCTAAGGACTTGTTTTCTTTGTGTGCATATGTTTACTTGTACATAATATCATGACATCATACCATCGCATTTGCACTAACCATTCCAAAGAATTTTTGGGATTTATCTTTGTTCTATTTTGTAGGTCATAACTTCTACTCGTAGGAATACCATCCGAGTCAACTTTGTGAAAGTGAATCCTCAACTTCAAGAGTTAGCATCAAGATTTCCCGGAGATTCTCCCTTCACCAAGAAATATGGTCGACTTCTCAACTTGACTACCTCAAACTCCCAAGAAGAAATTATGTGTGTGCTTTTCCAATTCTTTGATCCTATGCATCATTGCTTCACCTTTACCGACTACCAATTGGTGCCTACATTATAAGAATTCTCTCAATTGTTAGGAGTTCCTGTGCTTGACCAAATACCATTCACCAGTTTAGAAGAAACTCCAAAGCTTGAAGTTATTGCCAAAGCCTTGCATTTGAAGAGATCTGACATTGTGACAAATTGGGAGACAAGAAGTGGAGCTAAAGGTTTCTTAGCCAAATTTCTGTTAGAGAAGGCTCATTTGTTATGGGAAGATATGGATTTTCAAGCTTTTGAGGACGTCATGGCCCTTATAATCTATGGTTTGGTTCTATTTCCCAATTTAGACCAACTCATAGATGTGAATGCCGTCAAGGTTTTTCTCTCTCGTAATCCCGTACCTACCTTGTTTGGAGGCATTCTACATTGTTTCCACACTTGCACCATGAAGAAAAGGGGTAATCTTTTGTGTTTCATTCCATTACTTTCTAGGTGGTTTATTTCAAACCTACCTCGATCAACATTGAAGAATGAGAAAGGTTTGACATGGTCTTAAAGGATGATGTCACTCTCACACTCGGATATCCATTGGTGTTCTCGATCTTTAGAGGATATTACCATCATTGACCATTGTATGGAATTCCCTAATGTCCCACTCTTAGGCATTATGGGAGGTATCACCTATAACCCTTATCTTACATTGCGATAGTTTGGGTATGCACAAAGAGATGGTTCCCATGATGTGCTCATCCAAGGTTTGGTATTCGACTACGAAGGCGACGACCAAGACTATCGTCAAAGGTTCATACGAGCTTGGAGAATGATAAACAAATTGGATAGTGAGACATTGGGGAATAAAAATTCTATTCCCCTTGAGCCTTATCTAAAGTGGGTACAAACTCGTGCTCAAAGTCTCGTGATGCCTTACCCCACCATCCTACCTGTGATTATGGAGCCCATTGTTAAGGGAGACACCCCTTACACTATTCTTCATCATGGCATGCCGACTACTCTCGAGGAATTGCAAAGATCATGGATTCAGATCAAAGGGGAGCGAGACACCTTTGAAACCCAGTTCTACATAAGCGAGAAGAAGGTTTTGGAGCTCATGAGACAACTTCATGAAGAGCGGAGTTTGAATGCCTACATTGCACCGAAGAGCATACACTCATGGAAAGCTTGAGTCCTTTTTGTTTAGTAGTTTATTTTGTATTATCTTTGTTTCTTTAATTGTAAGCCCAAGAGGCATCTTGTAACTGTTTAAACTTATTAATGCAATTAATGTTTGTTCCCTCTTTGTCTAAACAACTTTAAATCTTAAAAATCCTTGAAATCATTTGCATACACATTCCATGCATCATAAAATAAGCAAGTTTTAAGTCACAAGTTCCCTCATCTTTCTATTGTTTATTTCAGTAAGATGGATATTGAGAAAACTGTGAAAGAATTGCAGAAACAGAATTCTCAATTCAAAGAAACCTTTATGACTCTGGCCAAAGGACAACAAGAGCTAATGTCACTTCTAGTGGCCAAAAAGAAGACCAAGAAGAAAGCACTAATTAACATGGGGAAAAGGTTTAAAGGTCTCGTCCATCAAGTACAAGAGGTTGAAGAGTCATCCGAGGAGGATGAAAATCAGAATGAAGAAGCAAGGAGCACCCGTGCTAGGGGTGCAAACGACCAAGCTTCTGAGGACAAAGATTACTTTGATGAACAGTATCCACCGGCTGAGGATAAGTAAAAGCAATTGGAAGAGAGGTTGAAAGCTGTGGAAATTTAAGTTGTACCTGGCTTGGACTTTGGTGATTTGGGCTTAGTTCCTGGGGTAGTCATCCCCCACAAGTTCAAAATTCCAATCTTTGCTAAGTATGACGGAGTTTCATGCCCAAAAATTCACTTGAGGTCCTATGCCCGCAAGATACAACCACATACCACTGACAAGAAGTTGTGGGTACATTTCTTTCAAGAGAGTATGTCTGAGACTCAGTTGGATTGGTTTTACCAATTAGAGGGTTCCAACATTCATACTTGGGAAGATCTGGCCACCGCTTTCTACCATCAATATCAGTACAATGCTGATTTGGCGCCGACTAGAGTTCAACTTCAAGGAATGGCAATGGGTACTAATGAAGGGTTTAAAGAGTACGCGTAAAAATGGAGGGACCTTGCTGGTAGAGTTCAACAACCACTGACTGATAGGGAGCTGGTGGACATGTTCATGGGAACATTAACTGGCCCATTTTTAAACTTATTAATTAGGGCTCATCGGCCAGTTTAACTGAGTTAATTCTGACTGGTGAAAGGGTCAAAAGTGGTATCAAGAGTGGAAAAATTTCCATGGCATCTGCTTCTACACCAAACACTGTAACGAAGTCCTTCAATGGCAAGAAAGAAGCCAATGTTGTATATGGGTCAAGGGCCCATACCAAGAAGGATCATCGTTCAGTTGTTAATGTTGTTTTAATCTCCAACCATCTATCTACTCATAGACAACCACAACAAGCCAATCATCAACGACCTGAGATCCCAAGAAGACAGTTCACGAGGATTAACATGTCGTTATCCCAATCCTTGTAATACCTGTTAAAGGCCAACTTGGTAACATTACGTGATCCACCATCAAATCCCAATGTTACATCACCGAAGTATAATCCTAATGCCAAATGCACATATCATTCCAATAGCTCTGGGCGTGATACTGATCAACGTTGGGCTCTAAAAAACAAAATTCACGATCTTATCAATAATAAGACTATTGAGTTTGATCCACCTACAACTCCAAATGTTATAATTGCACCAATGCTAAATCATGGCAAAGGTGTCAATGCAATTGAAGACACTGTTTTTGTTTCCTCCATTGAAGATTTGACCACTCCCCTGACCGTTGTTAAAGAGAATTTGCTGAGAGCTCGGGTTTTCCATGGATGTTTAAAAGATTGTATTTGTTGCGCCGAAAAAGTTAATGGATGCAAATGGCTGAAAGAAGGTGTTCAATGCCTGATCAATAGTCCCGAAATCCTGTTCAAAAGAACTCCGACCATCAAAAGTTTGACCGATAAAACTGAAGACGTTTCCATCATAACAATTTCCATCAAGCCTCTTAGGATCTCTTCAAAGGGCCCTATTAGGAATTCCGATGAATCAACATTTTCTCCCTTGATAATTACTTCTCCTGGGCCGATTCCTTACTCCTCCGACAAAGTAGTCCATTGGAATTATGGTGCCGAAGTTTACTATCATGGAATTAAGGAAGATTCCTAGATCAATGAAGACAAGGCTGATAATGTTACAAATATTTTTGGTTCTAGCAAAGGTAACAAGAACGGGGATAATCTTCTCTCCTAACATTTCACCGCTAACTACTACAACGACACTTGTCCGCATCACTATTGATAAGCCTATTATTGACACTAGGGGTAAAGAGAAAGTAGTTGAGCCTGCCAGGACAGAGGCGCCAGCCAAAGATGTTACCACTGAGGAACCTTCCACCCAAGAGATGGAAGAAATCTTGAAGATCATAAAAAGAGTCGTTTCAAGATAGTAGAACAACTGGGGCAAACCCCCTCCAAAATCTCTATGTTTTTTTTTGCTGTTTTGTTCTGATGCTTATGCCCAAGCTTTAATCAATTTTTTTTAAGAAAGTGCATGTTCCCCAAGAAACCACAATCGAAGAATTTGAAAACTGTATGGCGAGTCTGACTGCCGATAATGGATTGGGGTTCTCTGATGCTGACTTGACACCAGTTGGAAGGAATCATAACAAGGCCCTGCATGTCTCTATTGAATGCAAAGGAACTACCCTGGCCCATGTCCTGGTTGATACTGGTTCCTCCCTAAATGTCGTACCCAAAGGTGCCTTAGACCGATTAGATTGCGAAGGTATGATGTTAAAACCAACTGGCATAGTTGTAAGGGCTTTTGATGGATCCAAGAGGATGGTAATTGGAGAGGTTGATCTCCCCGTTAAGGTTGGTTCACAATTTTTCAATTCTACCTTCTATGTGATGGATATACGTCCCGCCTACTCTTGTTTACTTGGGCGCCCTTGGATACATGGAGCAGGAGCAGTGACATTCATCCTTCACCAAAAGTTGAAGTACCCAGTCAAGGGGAAGATCATCATTGTCTATGGTGAAGAAGAATTCATGGTGTTGTACCATAAAATTTTCCCTCTCATTTCTCAAGGCATTTCCTCGCAAGGATTTTCAAAAGCTCAAAATTTGCACAAGTACAAAGCAGACAAAAAGGTCAAAACAGATAAATTTTTTTTTTTTACAAAATTGAAGAAAAGAAAGCTTGCTTTGACTCATTCATCCTTCGACTGAACACTTTGGCTTCTTCGTCGCAACCTTGATTCACATGCTTCAACTGAACATGAGGCCTCCTACATGCAAGCCTCAATTCAGGGAGCAATGACCTTCTGCAGGAAAGCTTCGATTGGGCAAGGATTACCTTCTTACAAAGCTTCTATTGGGGTATGGTCTCCTTTCAAAACAACATACGTCGAATCCAACTTGGACCCCTTCATGCATCCTTTGGTCCATAAGCTTCATTCAAGAAATTACCTTCTCCGTGTAAGCTTTGATTCAGAGAGCAATGGCCTCCTGAATGTTTGTCTCACAAAGAATTTGCCTTCTGCATGCTAGTTTCGACTGGGAATTATGACCTTCATATTTGTTTCCTTCGATTCAGAAGGAGATAACATTATGAAATCTTTCTTCGATTCAGAGGGCAATGGCCTTCTGAAGGTTTTCCGTTGACACAAAGCATAGACCTCCCGCATGTTAGTTTCGATTTCACCATTGGCTCCGTACGTGTTTCCTTTTATTCACAAGGAATGAGTTTTTTCCTCTTGTTAGCATGCACAGGGCATTTTCCCCTACATGTCTCCTTCGAATATGCCTACATGCTGGCTTTGAATCAATCTTCAGGCTTGTTTCAAATCCATTTTCATGTAAACCTTCGAATCCTCCTACAAACTTGTATGCACAAGGCAAGAGTTTCTCTCATGCAAGCACCCATAAAGCAATGATTCCCTTTTAAATTTCTTCGAACACACCTACATACTGGCTTCGAATCCACCTTCAGGATTGTTTGGAGTCACCTTCATATAAATTTCAAATCCACCTTTCAAGATTGTCTTAAATCACTTTCGTATCACCTTCAAATCCATCCGCAGACCCTTTAACACACATGGCGCTGCATTATGATACACAACTTGGTGGCCCATTCGAAGGACTTTCCATGGTTGGGAAATAATTGGTTTTGTTTACTTCTGGGTCTGGTCGAAAGGTTGGGCTTAAGTGATCAAAAGCAAGAAGACTTAGTGGCATATTCAGCTGAAGGAGGGCCATTCGAAGAAAACACAGTTGGTCCATTCGAAGGATACACAACTGGTGGAAACAAATGTTGCTTTGTTAAGTCTGGTCGAAGGCTATGAAATATGAAGGATTCGATTCAAAGAGTCAAGTTGTCCGTAGGTCAGGCTACATAGGCCTCCAACTTGTGCCTCACTCTATATTAAATTATTCTTCAAGCCAACTTTCTCTTGATGACATCACCACCTTTTTAGAAAGTTCTTGAGCCTTGCGCCTACCTCTTCTGCACACTTTCCCCCTATAAACTAGAAGCCACCCATGTCAACCTTTGATTTTAGTGCTTTTACCTTGGGATTATAAAAAGTTGACACAAGTGGATGTTGGAATTTAAAATAAACTATATTTTATTCCTTCACAAAGTTGTTCATTGAAAATTTTCTCTATAAATAGAGAGTTCACTTGCACTTCAAAGGGGCGGAAAAAGAAGGAGAAAGAGGAAGAAGGCTGAAGAAGATTTTGGCTGTGTGGAAAGAATCATCAAAGAACTCTCAAAACTTCCAAACACTTAACACTCTCCCAAACCTAGAACTTGAAGAAGCACCACACTTGTTTCTTTATAATCCAGAAATAAACAAACACAAACCAACTTTTCTTGGTTTTCAAATCTAGCCAAAGAAACACCACGTTTGCTTCTTCCCTTTCGAATCCAAGAGCGCCCAGGGAAAAAACTCAAGTCCAAAACCCACATCCCAGTTTCAAGCAAGGTAAGTTCTCCTGACCTTAACGTTTCGTTTAAGCATAACATGTGAATACTCATTTCTTTTTGTTTCAAGCATCATCATTACTTTATTTTGTTTGTATTTATTTTCACCTTTTTTCGTTTGCTTTCTTTGCTAAGTCTTTTGGTTTGTCTTTATTTATTTATCAAACATACGTTTTAAGAATTAATCTGGACATGAAGCAATATTAGCATGGCCTCACCCCATACTGCTATTTGAAACGAAAGAAGTGTGGTCAAAGGACAAATATTCATTTTACTTTGCAGTACCAGTCGAAGTAAGCAGAAAAAGGGGTGTGGTCGAAGGATACATTCGTTTTTGTTTTGCAGGTCCATTCGAAGTGAGAAGAAAGAGGGATGCAGTCGAAGGCTACATTCATTTTTTTGTAGGCCCAATCGAAAGAAGCTGAAACAGGGTGAATCGAAGGAGCATAATGCCTGGGTCGAAGGACTCACATTTCCTCTTTTTCTTTTGTTTTGCATAGTTACAATAGCTTAGGATTTATTCTTTGCATTTTTATTATTAGTAACAAGGCTATGTGAAAAAAAAACAAATAGATAACTTTCAAATTCAAGACAAAAACACATGAAATCAAACACACTTTTCACACATATGCACCTCTAGGGTAATATCACTTGTTGCCTCAGAAAATAGTCATGTCCCTCGAATATGGGCGTTTTAGCAAAAGTCCCTCGATAATAAGATCGTAGTCCCTCGATGTCCCTCAATGTTGCCTTCGGTAAATGATCTAGTCCCTAAACGGAAATTGCTAAAATGTCTCATAAGTTGCCTTCTATGACTATATAATTGACCCACGCCTGTCCCTTTACATCCAAAGATAAGGCTTCTTACCAATCAATAGTAAGATAGCAATATCAAAGGAAGAGAGACTCTTAAAAATGGGGTTACCTTAGTTGCTTCTTCCATCGTATTACAGAACAGGCGACTCTGCTAGGGAAAATAGACTCTTAAAAATGGGGTTACCTTAGAGTTAGATCACATTTACTTGCTTTCATTCTTTGATTAACCTGCTTTACATTATGGTTCTTTGTTTGGGGTTATATTGATCCTCTACCCGGATCAGGGAACACCTTTTAGGTAAGTAGAAATAGATTGTGGAAACTGTGCAGGATATAACGACATGGTTGAAACAATATCTACGTTATTGTGACACATTTGTTGGTACTAGTAGCCTTTGAATAGTCAAGGAGAATACGGGGCCTCTATGTGGTGTCATGAAGCACTAACTTACCTTAGAACCTTTAATTGAACAGCTTGGCCATTAGTCAGTAGTGAGATAGCCGACTTTGGTGCAGTCTGAAGTTGGTTGATACTCGATACTGCACTCATTAAGATCTTACTCTTGGGATATTTCGGTCGCGAATAAAGAGACTTGCACTGAAACAATTCACGATGAAGAAGGATCAGTGATATTGAGATCCCTTAGAACCCGATTACTTTCTAGGACATGATGAGCCAACTAAAAGGGTACTTACCTGTGAACCCCATACAAGCCTAAACCTAAGGGCTCATTTTTCTTTGCTTATATATTTGTGCATAAACATCATGACATCATACCATGGCATTTTACATTAACCATTTCAAGGACCTAGGGATTTATTTTGTTCTGTTTTGTAGGACATGACTCCCACTCAAAGAAATACTATCCAAGTTAACTTCGTAAGAGTACCTCCTCAACTCAAAGAATTAGCATCAAGGGTTCCTGGGAATTCTCCATTTACCGAGAGACATGGTTGACTTCTCAACCTAGTCACTTCAAGCTATGATGAAGACATGATGAAAGTACTTTTCTTATTCTTCGACCCCTTGCACCATTGCACCTTTCCTGATTACCAGCTTGTGCCCACTTTGAAAGAATTTTCTCGACTCTTGGGGATCCCTATCCTTGATCAATTACCCTTCAACGGTATTAAAAGAGATCCAAGACTTGAGGTTATTGCTCGAGCTTTACATTTGCAATGATCTGATGTTACGGCTAATTGGGAAACGAGAAGTGGCGTCAAAGGGTTTTTGGCCAAGTTTTTGTGTGAAAGGGCTCAATTCTTTTGAGATGCTTTGGATTTGCAAGCCTTCGAAGAAGTGTTGGCTCTTGTCATCTATGGGATGGTCCTGTTCCCCAATCCGGACCAACTTATAGATGTGAACACTGTCAAAAATTTTCTATCTCACAATCTGGTGCCCATTTTACTTAGGGCTATCTTACATTCTTTTTACTCCCGCACCATGAAGAGAAGAGGACTCCTGATGTGTTGCACTCTTCTTTTAGTTAGGTGGTTTATTTCTAACCTACCCCAATTTACTGTAAAAAACAAGCAAGGTTTAAGATGGTCTAGTAGGTTGATGTCGCTTACATATTCAGATATCTATTGGTGTGTGCGATCTATGGAAAACATTACTATTATTGATCGTTGTGGAGAATTCCCTAATATCCCTCTACTTGGCATTAGGGGAGGTATCACTTACAATCCTTGTTTGGTATTGCGACAGTTTGGGTATGCTAGGAGGGACGGTCCTCATGATGCACTAGTCCAGGGAATTGCATTCGACTATGAGAATAATGTCCAAGGGTACCGTTAGAGGTTCATTCGTGCTTGGGGTATGGTGAACAAAATGAATAGCAAGACATTGAGGCATAAGAACGCCATCCCTTTAGAGCCGTATCTTAAATAGGTGCGAGAATACGCTCAAAATCTCATGATGCCTTACCCCACCATTTTACCTATCAACATGGAACCTATTGTCAAAGGAGATGTTCCATATACTGTCTTCTATCCTAATATGCCAACAAACTTCAAAGAATTGAAAAATTCTTGTGTCCAGCTCAAAGAAGAACGAGATGCCTTTGAGACCCAATTCTATGCTAGTGAGAAGAAAGTTCTGGAGCTCACAGAACAACTTCATGAAGGGCGAAATTTGAACGCCTACGTCGTGCCGAAGAGGATGCGCTCGACCTTTTTATCTTAAAAAAAGTTGTTTTGTGTTTATTCCTTCCATTGTAAGCCCAAGAGACATGTTTGTAATCAAATCAAACTTATTAATACAAATGATGCTTATTCTTTTTGTCTAAACAAATTTAAATCTTCTAAAGTCCTTGAAATCATTTGAATACGCATTTTTCATGTATCATGACATAAACAGGTTCTCCACAGCCGGCTTCGTTATCTCTCTACTGTTTATTTCAGTAAGATGGATATCGAACAAACAGTGAAGGACTTGTAAGCGCATAATGCCCAATTCCAAGCAACTTTATTGACTCTGGCTAAGGGACAACAAGACATGATGGCAATGCTGACAACTAAAAACAAGATAAAAAAGAAGGCCCCCATCAACATGGGCAGGAGATTTAAAGGTTTGGTTCGTCAAGTACAAGTAGTTGAAGAGTCGTCTGCAGAGGACGAATATCGAGACGAGGAGGTAAGAAGCACCCATGCTGAAGTTGCAAATAATCAAGCTTCTGAAGATGAAGACTACTTTGATGAGTAATACCTACCTACCGAGGATAGATACAAATAGTTGGAGGATAGGCTAAAAGATGTTGAAATTCAAGCCGTACCTGGTTTGGATTTTGGCGATTTGGGTTTAGCGTCTGGGGTCGTCATTCCCCATAAATTCAAAATACCAGTATTCGCCAAATATGATGGGGTCTCCTGCCCAAAACTTCACCTAAGGTCTTACGTGCGCAAGATGCAACCGCACACCACCGACAAAGAGCTCTAGATCCACTTCTTCCAAGAGAGTCTGACCGTGACTCAACTAGAATGGTTCTATCAATTGGAGGATTCCCATATCCACACATGGGAAGATATAGCCATCAATTTCTATCATCAATATCAATATAATACCGACTTAACACCAACCAGAGTTCAGCTTCAAGGTATGACAATGGGTGCAAATGAGGGGTTTAAGGAATATGCACAAAAATGGAGAGATCTTGCTGGTAGGGTCCAACCACCGCTCACTGACAGGGAATTAATTGACATGTTCATGGGTACATTGACTGGCCCATTTTTCAACTTATTAATTGGTAGTTCCTCATCTGGCTTCACCGAGCTAATACTGGTCACTGAAAGGGTATAAAGCGGTATTAAGAGCGGAAAAATCCCAATGATGTCAGCTTCCAATTCCAACACAGCAAAGAAACCATTCATTGGAAAGAAAGAAGCAAATGTTGTGTATGGGGAAAGGGCCCACGCCAAGAAGGATCATCGACCTTCTGTTAATGTTGTGTTAATATCCAATCCTTCGTCAGCTCAAAGACAATCCTTCAACAATCAACGGCCCGAAATTCCACGAAGACAATTCACGAAGATTACATGTCACTGTCCCAAGCCTTGCAACATCTGTTGAAGGCCAATCTAGTGACACTGCGTGATCCACCATCCAATTCGAACACTTCATCACCTAAATACAATCCAAATGCCAAGTGTGCATATCATTCCAATAGCCTCGAGCATGAAGTCGATCAGTGCTGGGCTCTGAAGAATAAGATCCAGGATCTGATAGACAACAAGACAATTGAATTTGATCCACCGACTACTCCTAATATAATAACCGCACTGATTCCAAACCATGGAAAAAGTGTTAATGTAGTTGATGATACCACTTTCGTTTCCTCCATTGAAGATTTAATAACTCTGTTAACTATCGTGAAGGTTAACTTGTTAAAAGCCGGGGTTTTTCCTGGTTGTTCTAAAGATTGTGTCTAGTGTGGTTAACAAGTGAGTGGGTGCAAGCGATTGAAGGAAGGTGTGAAACGCTTGCTAAATAGTCGCGAGATTCTATTTGAAAAGATTCCTACCATTAAGAGTTTGACCAACAGAGTTGAAGACCTGTCTATGATGACAATTTCCAATAAGCCGTTTAGGATCCCCTCAAAGGGTCCTATTAGGATTTCAAATGAACCAACCATCGCCCCTTTAATAATCACTGCCGCTGAGCCCATCCCCTATTCCTCTGACAGAGCAGTTCGATAGAACTATGGTGCTAAGTTTTATTACCATGGGATAAAACAAGATTCTTGGATCGACAAAAATAAAGCTGATGTCACCAACGTCTCCGGTTCTAGTAAAGTAACGAGAACAAGGAGGACCTTTTCCCCTGATATCTTACCACCCGTTGCTACAAAAATTCCCGCCCGCATAACCAATAACAAGTCCAGTACCAACACCAAAGATAAAGAAAAAGAAGGTGAGCCTGCTAGGATATAGGCGCCTACCAAAGATGTAAATATTGAAGAACCCTCCAATCAAGAGATGGAGGAAATATTAAAAATCATAAAGAAAAGTGACTTTAAAATAGTGGAGCAGTTGGGGCAGATCCCTTCCAAAATTTCCATGCTGTCATTATTATTGTGTTCAGACATTCATGCCAAAGCCTTGATCAAATTCTTGAATAAGGTCCACGTACCTCAGGAAAGCACCGCTGACCAGTTTGAAAATTGTGTGGCAAGTTTAACGGCCGATAACGAATTAGGATTCTCTGACGCTGATCTGGCCCCTCTGGGAAGAAATCACAACAAAGCCTTACATATCTATGTTGAATGTAAGGGGACTACCCTAGCTCATGTTTTAGTTGATACTGGCTCGTCGTTAAATGTGCTACCCAAGGGTGCTTTGGATCGCCTGGATTATGAAGGACTAGTTTTAAAGCCAAGCGATATTGTCGTGAGGGCTTTCGATGGGACTAAGAGATTAGTTCATGAAGAGGCGGATCTCCCAATTAAAGTTGGCTCACAGACTTTCAAATCTACCTTTTACATAATGGACATACGTACCGCCCATTCTTGTCTTCTTGGACGCCCTTGGATCCATGAGGCAGGGGCAGTGACATCCACCCTTCATCAAAAACTAAAGTATCCAGTCCAAGGGAAGATCGTCACTGTCAGCGGTGAAGAAGAATGTATGGTGAGCCATCTTAATTCCTTCAAATATGTGGAAATGGATGGTGAATTCATAGAAACTCCATGCAAATCCTTTGAAATTTTTCCTCCTACGGTCGCCGACACCAAAGCCTCCTCCATTGTGTCAAAAGCTAATAAAGTTGTACCAAGAATGATTTTGCTCAAGGATGCCCATGCCATGGTCAAAGAGGGAGATTGTAATATCTGGGGCCAGCTTCATGAAATCCCATTTAAAACAAACAAGTTCAGATTGGGTTTCACCATTCAAGCTTAAAAAGAGGTTAGACGCGCTCGTGTGGGCGAGATACATCTCCACATCAGAAATCATGAAGTGAATGTTGTAGAAGATTCTGACAATGAATGCCATTTTGAAGAATGGATCTACCCTACTGTCAAAGGAAAGCTCACCAGCTGGCAGGAAAAAGACTTCACACCCATCTTCTTCATAGAGGAGTAATGACTGTTTACCATTTTCTGCCAATTCAAGAATTTTTGTCTGCCTTTTAAGCCACGTGCCTTGCCCGAGGCACTTTGGTCTTTTTTATTAAAGGGTTTTGTTCATGTTCATTGTGATCGGTGGATCTGGAACTGACTGTTTAACGCTGGTTCGCGAAATGCCGCGGAAGCAAGAGTCGCCACCGTCTTTTATTTTCTCCAAATGGAAAGGACAAAAGCACAGAAAAATTCCTTAAAGAGATTGCTCTCGGTTCGGGAGGTAGGTTATAGAAAGGGAAGGTGTTAGCACCCTTTCTATCCATGGTTATCCATGGGCTCTTAGATACTTGCTCATTGTGTTTTCAAAAATGGGTTGTTTGCTTTTTAATGTGGGTTTAAAAAAGTTTCTTTGAAAAGTTTCAGATCGACTCGTACGTCAGAGTGTTTGAAAAATTTGCTTTGAAAGCTTTTGAAAAGTGTCAGTGTGAAAAGTCTTTTGTTTGTTTTGAGATTAGAGCAAGTATCCTTGAGAAACTACCTACCCTAAGGAATTCGTCTGTGTAAGAGTCCTTTAAAGTAGTGCCATCCCACCATTGAGAGGTAGGCAGCTCCACCGTTGGAGGTGTTCGGGTCAATTCGATTTTAGGGACATGGTGATCACCAGAGCAATGGGAAGACACCTTAGAAGCTACCCTCATGCCAGGTTCCCGGATCATGAGGACTTACTAGGACGTTTTCTGCTCGACGATCACCTTTCGAGGCAAGGCAACAGTGAGGCGTACCCTAGGGGTGGTGTGTGATTTGTGTGTCAGATTCATTTAATATTTGTCTTTTTGTCATGTCATTGTGATCTACGCTTGATTTTAATTAAGACATTCATTCTTGCATGCTTTTTAACAGTTATAAGTTTGCGGGAAAATAAATCTAAGGTTATTACAAATGGCGCGGGTCCACATCGCCAAAATTAAACCGGACCCGATTTAGCGGAAAGTAAATGAAGCAAAAAAATAAAGTGCGAGAAATTTAAATTACAATGCTTTGGGAGAGATACAAAATTAATCAAACGACATAAAATAAAATACGCGAATTAAATAATTAAATTATAAACATGGGCGTTGAACCCTTTTGCAAAAATGTTTAAAGTTAATGAATTAGAATTAAAAATTAAATGTTTTTGGTATTTTTGTATTTTTTAAGGTTTAAAAGAAAAAGAATTTATTGAAATTAAAATAAAATGCTAAACCCTAGTTCTAATGTTTTTTTACGTTTATTGTGAAAATATTGAAATTTGACCTAATTTAAATCTAATTTATTTATGTACAAATTTAATTATAAAAAATAAATAAATAAATAATTATTACTGTGAAAAAAAGGCAAAATATGAAAAGGAATCAAAATTGCTAATTAACCTAATTCTATATTTTTTGGATTTTTAGTTGTTAAAAAGAATGAAAATTATAACCTAATTTACTAAATTTATTTACATGTTAATTTATTTATGAAAATAGTTACAATAAGAATATTTATTATTTTTTGGTCTTTTATGATTTTTATAATGTTTTTGTATTTTGTAGAAAAAATAAATTAATTAAATTAAGATAACAAAATAAATGAAATAACAAAAATAAATGTAAGAAGAAAAAGAGGAAAAATGCAAACCAGGGGGCTTCAGTCCCAATTAGGAGGTTCAGGCCTGGAATTTTGGCCCATTAAGCTTTGAAGCTCGTTGACTTTTCTGGATTTTGTATGGCATGTTGACCAGCACTTATGGTGTTCCTTGAATCTATGCCTTTGATTTGCTTTTATAGGACGCGTGGACGCTTGAGATTGTGAGCGTAGGGTGATCCACAAATGAGTGCCTGCATATGAATTAATACAGAAAAATAATAGGGAATTGTTCAGACCTGGGACTTGAACCCAGGTCTTATGCCTTGCCAACGCCTTCCCTGACCACTACGCCATGTTAACATATTTAATATATAAATAACGAATAAATAATATAAAGAGAACTTGGTTAGTGGCCACTAAAAACAAAAAAAAGCGCGCGCTGGTTTAAATGAACCAACCAGCATTTGACACGGTATCGTCTTCTTCCCCATCCCTGCAAAACAAAATACATAGGCAACGGTTTTTGAAGCGTTGCAGAAAGTAGGCTATGGAAAAATAGCGATTAGCGCTATGTGAATCATAAATTCATCGCGAGTATATGGTCTTCTTCGTCCAGACCTACTGTATGCAACCATGGTATTCATGGATCCTAATTTTTCCTCTATGCAAAAGCCCTAATTCAAGAAACCTGCAACCCTAACTTCCATCCATGGCATTATCGTGTATGGTCAGCGAAAATACAATTAAACACGATGGTTAGTTTAGAAACATTACACTGAACAATAATCCACAAATAAAAATGCAAGAAGATGCGTTAATTATGATCTATGATTTCAAAAATTTCGTGATACAGTTTGAACATAGTCTACCAATTCTGGGAGTTTTTGTGGTTGTTTTGGATTGGCACGCGTTCAGAACACCCCAATGAAGCTATTGAGATCAAGGTTAGGGCTTGAATCGTCCCCTAGAATGCTTTTCAGAATTGACTTTTTTATGGAAAATTTCAAGTTTGTAATAGCCTTCTATGCGCAGCTTGCAGTTCTTCCAGATTAGGTTTTGATTCCTGCTTATGTATTGAAGCTATTAGGTCAAAAAGATTGAATAAAATCCATGGCCATAATAGTTTTTGAATATTTGATTTCAATGATCTTTTCATATCTTTTTTTCATGGTTTTTGGTTCAATCATGCTCCAATCACACCAAATCTTGCCATATTTAATTGTACACGAAATCTTGAGAGTAGAATGTGCACAAAAAGATTTTTCTAGGTCCAACTTATATTTTCTACATATTTAAATGATTTAAGTGAATTAATATTAATATAAATTCAAATAAATAATTAAAAATTGAGAAAATACTTCCCCTTGGGCTTAATGGTCGTGCATAGGCTTGGCATGAAGAAACTTGGAAGAAAAATGGGCCCATTTGCATTTTTAGGCCTTTTGGATCAATGTTGACTTTTAAAAATTTCCAAAAATTTCCCAACTTCCACAAGGCATAACTTGGTAAATTTTTAAGCTTTTCACATGTTCTTGGACATTTTGGAAAGGTCTTTGAGTCCTCTAACCAATGCCTTTAGTACCATGTCATTTTGATTTACCAATCGCAAGTTATGGCCTTTGACTTAAAGTCCCTTTTTGTTGACTTTTGAAAATGACCTATAATGTTGAAATTGATAACTTTTTGTGAGAGCATTTCTTGGACTTGGAATATGAAGATGAGTTGTAGGAAATGTCTTTCTCTTCAAAATGAGCTTTGGATGGAATTTTTCTGATAATCCATGTGAAAGTTATGCCCTGGTCAATTTCAGTTGACTTTTTCAACTGTCCAAATATAATAACTTTTGCATCTTTGATGATTTCTGAGCCAAATTTTGAGAATCATGATCAAGCATTGATCAAATGATGTTTGTGGCTTCAAAATGATATGTTGACCAAAAATTTGAACTTTTGACTGTCAAATGACCATTTTGCCCCTACAGTTGACTGTAGTGCAATCTAGGGTTTTGACTGTGCAATTTTGAGCTGAATGCCTTGAAACTTGATATGAGGATACTTGACCATCTTTGTAGGCATATGAGACTTGATTGGGCCTTTGAAAACTTCCTTTTCTTGATCAGGACACAAACCCTAGTTTTGACTGTATAGGAGACAGTTTGACTGTGCAACCCTTGGGGAATTTTGTGACTTTGACTTGACAAATCTTGGAGAATATGGGAGGGCAAATTTTGGGGTACAACAGTTGCCCCTGTTCAATCTTCTTAGACCTGAGGATGCAGATTGGCTGGCGTGCCTTTCGTAATCCGAGGGTAGAAGATGATTGAACACTAGAGTGCCCAGAAATTTGCGCTCACCTAGTAGCAGTGATGATGGGGGAATGGGCTTATAGATGCCATTTAGAGATTGCTGGATAGGATGATGGGCTTATAGATGCCATCTGGACGTTGATCGCGTAGGAGATTCTTTAGCGAGAACCCGCATACCTGCAAAACAGAAAAATGAGTACCTGACGCGTTGCAGGAGCTGATTTTAGATGCTTGGTATAGATATGTCCTGAATGGTTACAGGAGCTGAGTCTGGAGCTTCAAACGCTGATGAATGAACCAGGGATGGTTACTGCCTTAGCGTGAATGGTAAGAGAACCTTGGATGACTTTAACTTCAACAACGCTCGTTGAGAAAAATCTTGGTGGGAATTACCATCTTTGCAGTATCAGGAAGAGAACCAATAAACCATTATAATCTGAAGGGAATGATCACCTCACACTCATCGTCGGAGAGGGAAACATCTGAAAAACTTCTACCGAGTCTTTACCAGAAAAATCTGTCGGGAGTCGATTTAGCTGGACTAGAGAAGGCCTTGATAAGGATGTGATGAAGGAATCTGAGACGATTGCTACTCCAAAAGGACGATGAAGGAATCTGGGACGATTACTACCTCAGAAGAATGGTGAAGGAATCTGGGACGATTACTACCTCAGCGGGACGATGAAGGAATCAGGAGCGATTACTACCTCAGCAGAATGATGAAGGAATCTGGGACGATTACTACCTCAGCGGGACGATGAAGGAATCTGGGACGATTACTACTCCAAATCTATGATGAAGGAATCTGGGACGATTACTACCTCAGCAGGACGATGAAGGAATCTGAGATGATTGCTACTTCAGCGGGATGATGAAGGAATCTGGGACGATTACTACCTCAGCGGGATGATGAAGGAATCTGGGACGATTACTACCTCAGCGGGATGATGAAGGAATCTGGGACGATTACTACCTCAGCGGGATGATGAAGGAATCTGGGACGATTACTACCTCAGCGGGATGATGAAGGAATCTGAGACGATTGCTACTCCAAATATATGATGAAGGAATCTGGGACGATTACTACCTCAGCAGGAAGATGAAGGAATCTGGGACGATTACTACCTCAGCAAGATGATGAAGGAATCTGAGACGATTACTACCTCAACGGGAAAAGACTTTTATTTGTTGATGTTCTTTCCTGAAAAATAACGAATTAGTTGTATGCAATGTCATAATGCGTGAATTGCATGATTTTCAGATGTTCTCAAGAATAAATGAGATTGGGGTGATATGATGCGTCTATGCATGCTATAATGATGTATGTGACGTTTTATGAATGTGTTTTTCATCGAGGAGAGTAAATCCTTGACGGGTGCCGGGAAGTCGTATCCTGGGCTGATACTGAAGAATAGATTTTGCTTCCGCTGGGGATGATGATTGCAAGAATACCGGTAGGAGAAGACGACTCCGTTGCGGAACAAACTTGGCAAATGGAAGATCCTGCGGGGAGAAAAGATATTCTAGCGACCATGCTGAGAAGCAATACTCTGTGGGAAGAGAGATGCCTTGCTGAATGTTGATGATAATTTGCTGGGGAAACCCTTGTTGTTGGAAGTGTTGATAGACTTCACTGGGGATAAGAGAATTGCGTCGACGACGATCTTTCCGTGGCTTTTGGCTGAGGATAACCCAGTTATATCCTGTTAAGGAAATAACTCTTTAAATGAAGTCGGGCGATGCGTTCGTGCTCTGCGAGGGGGTAAGCTTCCAGAATCTACTGGGGATAAGCTTACTGCTTGGGGAGATGGATTACAACTTTCCTGGGGAAGCTGGATTGGACTCTTCTGGGGAAGTATTGAACTGTATTGGTTATGTTCTTCAACGGAACCTACCCTGATACCTTGGAGGATAGAACAATCAGATTGCTTAGACCACTCTTTATTGCCCCTGTTTCTATGGGGGAGGCACTTGTGGGGTGCTGATAGTTTGTTGATTTGACAAACCTTCTTCTGGTAGGCAGGTGATGAGATGGTAGGACATAGTCGTACGCTTCAATCCCTAACTTTTGCCTGGACCGCCCTTTCGGGTTTTCAGTCCACCGGGATACCCATTTTTGCCCAAGCCGCCTTTTCAGGTTTTCGACTTGCCGGGTGTACAGATTTTTTTTTTTAATTTCATCCCTTCATTTTGCCCGAACCCTTTTGGTTCGCCGGGAAGCCCTAATTTTTGCCTAGGTATGTCAACCTAGCGGGTCTTTGATTGTGCGTAGTATTTTTCGACTATGTCCACGCTCTCAGAATGTAGGGAGTTGCCCCTGTTGGAAGTATTTTGTCATGCCACCAGAAGGTGTTTAATCAGACAAGATTCGTTGTTGAAATGCCCCAAGTGACTCAGGCGGAGATTTTCCCCCAGGCTATTTGGCTTTTGAGAGATTCTCCGAATCTTGATTGGACTGCCCCAGATGATGGACAATGATTAGGCCATGCCCCTTGATTGGAAATGCTTCTGTTCATTAGGTATTCATCGTGCGAATTTTCCTGCTGTTCAAACAGAAAGTCATATGCAAACAAAGTTATGTTAAAAATGCAAAGCTTATGTCTGTCTTGAAGATTTTGAAAATGCATTTTTTTTCATAAAACATGTGAATGTTTGTAAAACATGATGTCAACTCTGTATTTACCGTAGCCTTAAGGAGTCAGGATACCTTCGTAACAGCATGCTTTCGAACTAACCCATGCTTCAGCTAGGACTTTTGAGGGTTATAACGTGGCCTGGTTCACGGTTTAAGAAACAAAGGATAAAGGCTCAAATTTTATTTGTACCCACCCGCTCTTCGTGATGTTCTCCAAACCTAAACTCAGTTGATCATGCGTTAGACCTTGCTTGAGTTTTTGCTTTGATGTTCCAGTAATGGTTCAGATGTTGATAGCTTATTTTGAATAGGCAGTCTTTCTTTGTTTTTTTGTTGAGGGCTTGTGAGACCTCTTTTTGATTTCGTTATCCCTATTTTTTTTTGCCTGAACTGTTTCCTTTTTTGGAATTTCAGTCAGCGGGATGCCCCAGTTTCATAAGTCCCCTTTGTAGGTTTAGACTTTTTGGGTTTTTCATTTATGAAAATTTTTTTGATGATGACTGCCTGTCTTTATGATTGTTCTGAACCATCACTGTTTTTTTCCGTAAGGATCTCTTTGGTGCCATTCGTTATGCACTTGGGTCAACTGAGAAACTACCCTGCCCCA
The DNA here is from genome assembly GCA_948472305.1 of Vicia faba. NCBI lineage: Eukaryota > Viridiplantae > Streptophyta > Magnoliopsida > Fabales > Fabaceae > Vicia > Vicia faba. Next base: position 1,174,256,827 of record OX451738.1, read on the forward strand.
GGTTTATGATTAAGGGTTTTGATTTTCGAAAATAAAAACTCCTACTTCTTTGGCTCGGAAGGGTTGACGAGGGATTATCATCCTTATAACTCCAGTGTTTAGGGGTTGAAACAATGCATGTACCTCATCAGCGGGGTCTGTTCAAAAGCATACTGTAAAGATCATGGTATCGTTTTTGTCATCCTCCCTCAAGAGGCTTAGAATTACTAATCGAGAGTTGACATCATAAAAAATATGAAAATAATTTGCGTATAGTGAATACGAATATATTACTTCAAAACAGACGTGCGATGCATTAATGAAATAACAAAGTTTGACATGAATAAAATGTTTGAACAATCAAAGAAAAATACAACTTGAACATTTGAATGAACAAAAGACATTCTCGATGATTCGGTATAGGATCAATGTCCAAACTCGACCTCTTTGGCGTCAATCAAATCCTGGATCTTGTTCTTCAAGGTCCAACAGTCGTCGGTGTCATGTCCAGGACTGTCAGAATGGTAGGCATATCTCACACCTGGGTTGTACTTGGGAGAGGAAGTGTCAGGATTTTGAGGAGGATCCTTTAGTGTGATCAGTTTCGCCTTCAGCAATTGCTGTAATGCCTGAGACAAAGACATGTTGATGTCAGTATACTTCCTCTCTTGATGCTTTATCCTACGCCTATTGCTCTTTCTTGGTTGAACGGGCGTGGAATCAGAAATCTGGATTGCCCCCACATCATGACGACCTTTTTTACCATGTATAGCATTGGACTCTTTCTTTCCACTGTGGGGCTTTTTCTGAGTGTCAGCAGGTGCGGTTTCTTGAATCTTCCCCGACTTGATACCAGCTTCGATTCTCTCCCCAGTCAAGACAAGATCTGTAAACCCAGCAGCAGAATTCCCAATTAGGTGGTTGAAGAATGGACCAGACAGGGTCCCCAAGAACATGTCGACGAGCTCGCGGTCAGTCAGAGGTGGTTGTACCCTTCCAGCAAGGTCCCTCCATTTTTGAGCATACTCTTTGAAGCCTTCGCCTGTACCCATAGACATCCCCTGAAGCTGAGTACGCGTGGGAGCGAGGTCGGCATTATACTGGTAGTGTTTGTAAAATGCAGTGGCTAAGTCTTCCCAGGTACGGATGTTGGCTCCATTCAGTTGATAGAACCACTCGAGCTGAGTCCCTGAAAGACTCTCTTGGAAGAAATGGATCCATAAGTTTTTGTCAGCTGTATAGGGTTGGATCCTCCTTGTATAAGCCCTGAGATGCAACTTAGGACAGGATGCCCCGTCGTATTTAGCAAAGGCAGGTACCTTGAATTTGCGCGGGATCACCACCCCAGAAGACAGACCTAGATCCTCGAAGTCCAGGCCAGGCACCTTTTGTGTCTCCATAGCACTCAGCCTATCCTCCAACTGTTTGTACTTGTCCTCAGCCGGAGGGTACTGTCCGTCGTCGGAATCTGTTTCATTGTCAGAGACCTCTGGACTGGGCACCCTTTCCTCTTGATGACAGCTTTTTCCCACAGATGGGGTTGTCCTCTCAGTTTCAATTTGCGGTGCATTCCCAGATCTGCGTCTAGGGCTGAACAAGACAGTCCTCTTCTTTTTCTTGTCCTTCTTCAAGAGCAGAGCCTTCAGATCTTGTTGCCCCTGGGTCAAATTCAAGATCAGCTCTTGGAACTGGGCATTCTGAGCCTGGAGGTCCTTGATAGTCTGCTCGGCTGATGATTCAGGATTCATGACGGTCGGCTGAAATAAACAGCGGAGAAGGGTAAGCAACCTGTCAAAGGGATACCTGCAATGCAATGAGATGTATGATATGCATGCAATGATTCCAAGGACCTCGCAGGGTAAACAGAGAAACTTGTTAGAGTTGAGAACCGGTAACTTGATTGAAGGAACTTCATGTTGTGGAGAGTCCTTCTTCAAGGGTCAAAGGCTCACCATATCCAGTGGGTCATAGCCCCTGACAACCTTGGCTAGAGGAAAATAAATCCTCTTTGCCCCTGGCTAGACAGTTGATTCATCATGACCTGCATCACAAGCCCTGGAGATCCTTGAAATGGGTTAGGATGTATGCAGGATGCATGCAATGGTATGATGTCATGCTATGCATGGGGTGATGTAGGTAAACCCTGTTATAAGTCCCAATTAAGGACTATAAACAGACCCTGCAAGAAATTCAGTATACTTTGTTATGAGTCCCAATTAAGGACCATAAACAAAACCTGCAAGAGATCTAGTAAACCCTGTTATGAGTCCCAGTTAAGGACTATAAACAACACCTGCAAGAAATTTGGTAAACCCTGTCATGAGTCCTAGTTAAAACCTGTAGGAAATTCAGTAGACCTTGTTATGATTCCTAGTTAAGGACTATAAACAACACCTGCAAGTAAACTCAATAACCCTGTCATGAGCCCTAATTAAGGACTATGAACAAGACCTGCAAGAAACAAGTGTCAGGTAACAAGTAGGCAAGTACGAAGGCACACAAGTCACACAAGAGAAGCCCTTAGAGTTTAAGGCCAGCATGGAGTTTGGGGTACTACCCTCTTGAAGTTGGTGGGTTCAACCTGTCCTAATCAAAGGAACCGGGTTCTAAGGTTCCCAATATCACGGGATTGCTTTCATTGTTCATCGTTTCGATTTAGCCACTGAACTGGCGACCGAAATATTCCAGGAAAGCAACCCTCAATTGAGTGTAGTATCGAGTATCAACCAACCTCGGACTGCACCAAAGTCAGTTATCTCACTACCCTAAAGAGGCCAAGATAGTTCAATTAAGGTTCCTAAGGTCTGTTGATGCTTCACGACACCACGCGGAGGCCCCGTACTCTCCTTGACTGAACTCAAGGGTTACCGGTACACACCAAAGTGCCACATCAATGTAGCAGACTGTTTCAACCATGTCGGTATACCCCGCACAGTTCCCTCACAGCCTTGTTGCTACTTTCTAAGAAGGTATCCCCCAGATCCGGGTTTAGGATCTATAGAACTCCCAAGACAATACCCACAATTTAAAGCAAACAAGGAAAGCAATTGAAAACACAGTTATGAACTAACCCTAAGGTACACCTCACTTTAAGTTAATTCCCCAGCAGAGTCGCCAGTTCTGTGATCGGTGGATCTGGAACTGACTGTTTAACGCTGGTTCGTGAAATGTCGCGGAAGCAAGAGTCGCCACCGTCTTTTATTTTCTCCAAATGGAAAGGACAAAAGCACAGAAAAATTCCTTAAAGAGATTGCTCTCGGTTCGGGAGGTAGGTTATAGAAAGGGAAGGTGTTAGCACCCTTTCTATCCATGGTTATCCATGGGCTCTTAGATACTTGCTCATTGTGTTTTCAAAAATGGGTTGTTTGCTTTTTAATGTGGGTTTAAAAAAGTTTCTTTGAAAAGTTTCAGATCGACTCGTACGTCAGAGTGTTTGAAAAATTTGCTTTGAAAGCTTTTGAAAAGTGTCAGTGTGAAAAGTCTTTTGTTTGTTTTGAGATTAGAGCAAGTATCCTTGAGAAACTACCTACCCTAAGGAATTCGTCTGTGTAAGAGTCCTTTAAAGTAGTGTCATCCCACCATTGAGAGGTAGGCAGCTCCACCGTTGGAGGTGTTCGGGTCAATTCGATTTTAGGGACATGGTGATCACCAGAGCAATGGGAAGACACCTTAGAAGCTACCCTCATGCCAGGTTCCCGGATCATGAGGACTTACTAGGACGTTTTCTGCTCGACGATCACCTTTCGAGGCAAGGCAACAGTGAGGCGTACCCTAGGGGTGGTGTGTGATTTGTGTGTCAGATTCATTTAATATTTGTCTTTTTGTCATGTCATTGTGATCTACGCTTGATTTTAATTAAGACATTCATTCTTGCATGCTTTTTAACAGTTATAAGTTTGCGGGAAAATAAATCTAAGGTTATTACAAATGGCGCGGGTCCACATCGCCAAAATTAAACCGGACCCGATTTAGCGGAAAGTAAATGAAGCAAAAAAATAAAGTGCGAGAAATTTAAATTACAATGCTTTGGGAGAGATACAAAATTAATCAAACGACATAAAATAAAATACGCGAATTAAATAATTAAATTATAAACATGGGCGTTGAACCCTTTTGCAAAAATGTTTAAAGTTAATGAATTAGAATTAAAAATTAAATGTTTTTGGTATTTTTGTATTTTTTAAGGTTTAAAAGAAAAAGAATTTATTGAAATTAAAATAAAATGCTAAACCCTAGTTCTAATGTTTTTTTACGTTTATTGTGAAAATATTGAAATTTGACCTAATTTAAATCTAATTTATTTATGTACAAATTTAATTATAAAAAATAAATAAATAAATAATTATTACTGTGAAAAAAAGGCAAAATATGAAAAGGAATCAAAATTGCTAATTAACCTAATTCTATATTTTTTGGATTTTTAGTTGTTAAAAAGAATGAAAATTATAACCTAATTTACTAAATTTATTTACATGTTAATTTATTTATGAAAATAGTTACAATAAGAATATTTATTATTTTTTGGTCTTTTATGATTTTTATAATGTTTTTGTATTTTGTAGAAAAAATAAATTAATTAAATTAAGATAACAAAATAAATGAAATAACAAAAATAAATGTAAGAAGAAAAAGAGGAAAAATGCAAACCAGGGGGCTTCAGTCCCAATTAGGAGGTTCAGGCCTGGAATTTTGGCCCATTAAGCTTTGAAGCTCGTTGACTTTTCTGGATTTTGTATGGCATGTTGACCAGCACTTATGGTGTTCCTTGAATCTATGCCTTTGATTTGCTTTTATAGGACGCGTGGACGCTTGAGATTGTGAGCGTAGGGTGATCCACAAATGAGTGCCTGCATATGAATTAATACAGAAAAATAATAGGGAATTGTTCAGACCTGGGACTTGAACCCAGGTCTTATGCCTTGCCAACGCCTTCCCTGACCACTACGCCATGTTAACATATTTAATATATAAATAACGAATAAATAATATAAAGAGAACTTGGTTAGTGGCCACTAAAAACAAAAAAAAGCGCGCGCTGGTTTAAATGAACCAACCAGCATTTGACACGGTATCGTCTTCTTCCCCATCCCTGCAAAACAAAATACATAGGCAACGGTTTTTGAAGCGTTGCAGAAAGTAGGCTATGGAAAAATAGCGATTAGCGCTATGTGAATCATAAATTCATCGCGAGTATATGGTCTTCTTCGTCCAGACCTACTGTATGCAACCATGGTATTCATGGATCCTAATTTTTCCTCTATGCAAAAGCCCTAATTCAAGAAACCTGCAACCCTAACTTCCATCCATGGCATTATCGTGTATGGTCAGCGAAAATACAATTAAACACGATGGTTAGTTTAGAAACATTACACTGAACAATAATCCACAAATAAAAATGCAAGAAGATGCGTTAATTATGATCTATGATTTCAAAAATTTCGTGATACAGTTTGAACATAGTCTACCAATTCTGGGAGTTTTTGTGGTTGTTTTGGATTGGCACGCGTTCAGAACACCCCAATGAAGCTATTGAGATCAAGGTTAGGGCTTGAATCGTCCCCTAGAATGCTTTTCAGAATTGACTTTTTTATGGAAAATTTCAAGTTTGTAATAGCCTTCTATGCGCAGCTTGCAGTTCTTCCAGATTAGGTTTTGATTCCTGCTTATGTATTGAAGCTATTAGGTCAAAAAGATTGAATAAAATCCATGGCCATAATAGTTTTTGAATATTTGATTTCAATGATCTTTTCATATCTTTTTTTCATGGTTTTTGGTTCAATCATGCTCCAATCACACCAAATCTTGCCATATTTAATTGTACACGAAATCTTGAGAGTAGAATGTGCACAAAAAGATTTTTCTAGGTCCAACTTATATTTTCTACATATTTAAATGATTTAAGTGAATTAATATTAATATAAATTCAAATAAATAATTAAAAATTGAGAAAATACTTCCCCTTGGGCTTAATGGTCGTGCATAGGCTTGGCATGAAGAAACTTGGAAGAAAAATGGGCCCATTTGCATTTTTAGGCCTTTTGGATCAATGTTGACTTTTAAAAATTTCCAAAAATTTCCCAACTTCCACAAGGCATAACTTGGTCAATTTTTAAGCTTTTCACATGTTCTTGGACATTTTGGAAAGGTCTTTGAGTCCTCTAACCAATGCCTTTAGTCCCATGTCATTTTGATTTACCAATCTCAAGTTATGGCCTTTGACCTAAAGTCCCTTTTTGTTCACTTTTGAAAATGACCTATAATGTTGAAATTGATAACTTTTTGTGAGAGCATTTCTTGGACTTGGAATATGAAGATGAGTTGTAGGAAATGTCTTTCTATTCAAAATGAGCTTTGGATGGAATTTTTCTGATAATCCATGTGAAAGTTATGCCCTGGTCAATTTCAGTTGACTTTTTCAACTGTCAAAATATAGTAACTTTTGCATCTTTGATGATTTCTGAGCCAAATTTTGAGAATCATGATCAAGCATTGATCAAATGATGTTTGTGGCTTCAAAATGATATGTTGACCAAAAATTTGAACTTTTGACTGTCAAATGACCATTTTGCCCCTACAGTTGACTGTAGTGCAATCTAGGGTTTTGACTGTGCAATTTTGAGCTGAATGCCTTGAAACTTGATATGAGGATACTTGACCATCTTTGTAGGCATATGAGACTTGATTGGGCCTTTGAAAACTTCCTTTTCTTGATCAGGACACAAACCCTAGTTTTGACTGTATAGGAGACAGTTTGACTGTGCAACCCTTGGGGAATTTTGTGACTTTGACTTGACAAATCTTGGAGAATATGGGAGGGCAAATTTTGGGGTACAACATTCATCTATCATATGATCATTTAATATAAACCATTGGACCTTTTTGCATTCAAATTTTTGTGTTCATTGTCTTTCTTTCCTTTTATTGCATTTTTCTCAAAATAGCCATGTACCTTACATGCACACACACACACACACACTTGCAGATTGTCATCCACTCTGGATCTCATTGCCCATAACTCTACTATTGCCAGTTATGATTTCGAACATCCAATTAACCAAGCTGAAGATGAAGGCGAGGAAGATTGTGAAATACCAGGAGAATTAGCCAGACTTCTAATGCAAGAAGAGAAAGTTATTCAACCTCACGAAGAATCGGTTGAAGTTATCAACTTAGGCACAGAGACAGATAAAAGAGAGGTCAAGATCGGGACCAACCTATAAAATGGTATTAAGAGCGGTTTGGTTCGGATGTTACATGATTACGTTGAAGTGTTTGCTTGGTCGTATGAAGATATGCCCGAGTTGGATACCGACATTGTGGTGCATCGCCACCCAACTAAGGGAGATTGCCCCCTGTTAAGAAAAAGGTTTGACGCATGCGGCCTAACATGTCCGAAAAGATAAAAGCCGAGGTAATGAAGCAGTTTGATGCAATTTTTCTGGCCGTCATATCTTATCCTCGATGGGTGGCAAACGTGGTCCCTGTGCCAAAGAAAGATGGAAAGGTTCACATGTGTGTGAATTATAGAGATCTGAATAGGGCAAGTCCCAATGATGATTTCCCTCTACCACATATTGACGTCTTGGTTGACAACACCGATCAACATAAAGTTTTCTCCTTCATGGATATATTTTTTGGCTATGACCAAATCAAGATGGCTCCCAAAGACATGGAAAAGACCACTTTTGTTACACAATGGTGCACCTTTTGTTATAAAGTTATGCCATTTGGATTAAAGAATGCAGGGGAAACATATCAAAGGGATATGGTAGCTTTATTTCATGATATGATTCATCATGAACTAGAAGTCTATATGGATGATATGATTTCCAAATCGCAAACCGAAGAAGAGCATCTCGATCACTGTGATACGGTGGGAGAACTGACTTGAGGTTTTGCGTTTGTATTCGCAAATGTTTCGGTTTAGCAAGAGTCACCACCTACTTTTTATTTTATCCTAAGGAAAGGTTAAAAAGCACAGGAAAAACCTTTGAGATGTTTTCTTGGGTTCGGGGAGTAGATTATAGAAAGGGAAGGTATTAGCACCCTTTCTATCCATGGTTATCCATGGGCTCTTAGTTACTTGCTTAGATCACTTGCCTTGCATTTTCAATTGTTTGAAATGGTGCTTTGTGTGTGTTTTTGAAAGAGTTTTTGAAAAGAGGCCGTCGTTGTGGCAACCTTTGTAATGATTCTTGTTTGAATGTATAAAAGGTGTTTGTCCTTTTTGAAAAGGTTTTCAATATTTTTGAACATTGTTTTGAAATTGTGTTGTGGAGTGTGTTTTGAAAAATAGCAAGGATGTTTTGCAAGATTTTTGATCAAGTAACTAAAAGTTGTCTACCCTATTTTACTCAAAGATCTTTCTTATGTTTTTAACTCTTTTAACAGTGTTGTTTCACCATTGTATTTGGTGAACAATCTTGTGTTAGGATGTAAACGGGACGGGCGCGGGTCATCGTATAGACCATGATAGCAATTTTGCAAAGTATCTTAGCATTTATTTTGAGGGACTAAGATCATTTTTGTAAGGCAACTTTGGATAGCGTCATCGAGGGACTATGATCTTTTGATTTTGTTTGTTTTACCAAGATACTTTGCATGCGTAACATGGCCCATTTTTGAAGGCAACAAGTGGACGTAACCCTAGGGGTGTTAGTGTGCAAGTGTTTTTTATTGCATACAAGAGTTTATCTTTGAATTAGGATTTTCTATTTCATTGATTTTATCTTGCCATACACATCCTAATTACTAGCAATAAAAAGCAGAAATATAAAATCCTACGCTATTACAACAATTAGGGGGTGGGGATACACATTTGTACATGGGGTGGTTCAACGAGAAAAATAGACAAGAAAAGGAAATAACAAAAACAAGATAGAGAGAAAGAGAGAGGGAGCCAGCACGCTGCTGAGAGGTCATCGGAAGTTCTGACTCAGGCCCGCTACCAGATGATCAACCTTTTGGTTAAACTGTATGAGTCAGAACTTCTGACTCTGGCACCTGCAAAACAGAAACCTGTTAGTGGGAAGATCAGAAGTTCTAATCCCCATGCGCTGCAAGACAAAAGTTTGTTAGTGGGGAAATCAGAAGTTCTGATCCTGCTGGAAATATAATAATTCTCAGAAGTTCTGATATTATTGACAGCAAAACAGGCTTCAGATGTGCTAACGTCAAAGTCAGCACTTGGCTTCTCCCTGTGCTAATCAGAACATCTGCAAATTTGTTATTTTTCCACAAAACTGAAAATATGTTTGGAGCAGCTCCAGCAAATGTCAAAGTGTTTCAGAGGACAGAACCAACAAGGTCACATGCAGGTTCTATGCTGGCTCACTTCCTATCTACACGTTCTGAGGTATGAAAATCCTCAGAACACAAACAGCAGCAACATGATATTTACATTATTTTTATTTGAGCATGCAAAGCTGATGATGCTTAGCAGCGTGATGAAGGTCAGCAGGTGCTTACCTGGCTGTTGGAAAAGTTTGTGGATGAGAGGTAGCTTTTGGCTTTGATGGTGTTCTGGACAGGTTCTTTTTTGAAAGGGGTAGATGAAGGTGTATGTGTATGTATGGTCAGAGGTTGAAAGGGTGTTCTTTAGTCACAAAGAAAACTGGGTATTGATGAAGTTTGAAGGTAAGAAATTCAAAGTTATGAAACACTGGAGATTTTGGCAGAGTTTCACAGCACTTTCTTGCTAAAGATTTCTGTTTCTCTTCTAGCAATTTTTCTGTTTTTGGACGCCCTTTTTCAGTGGACAATGGTTCTCTATTTATAGGCCAAGCTCTTGTGGATTTCTTGAACATTAAAGGTGCCAACAGAGGTTGAATTGTTCTTTGAAAGAAATTCCTGGGAAGTTGTGATAACAGATAGCCTTTCAGCCTAGGCTGGACCAACAGGCATGGATTGGGGAGAAGTGACCTCTTAGGTGGACGGTGGCGCGTAGACCCATGCCTAAACCTGCATAAAGGCGTTTACCAAGCCACACGTGAAGGGACTACTTGGATGAATGTTCAGGAGTGGTTGGGAGCATTAATGAGCATTAAATAGTGATGAGACTTATCAACACCAATATTCTGGTAATAGAAACAAAACTTTGAACCAGCAGTTCTGTTTTACCAAAAACAACGTAAACCATGCTCTGGTCTTGGCCTCCTGTTGTCTTAGCAAATTCTGGGGATTCTCCTGACTTTCTGACACGTTCCTTGGATTTGCTTCTGGAAATCCTGGACTTAGAGATTCTGTATCAGTGTAACACCCACTCTTCTGACCTTTTCATCTTCTGATTTCACCATGTTCTGAAGGAGCCTTCAGACTTCCTTACTTCCTTTGCATTCTTTTATCAAACTCTGGATGAACTTGCATAACTGCTGAAAGAGTCATGTTCTGTTTGAGACTTACGTGTTGAACCACGTTTGCAACTTCTGACTGAGTTGATGTAGCTACTGAAGAGCCAGCTTCTGACTGCGTCGAGCCAAGCTTGCAACTTCTGACCGTTGAGCCAAGCTTGTATCTTCTGACCGTTTCTATCTGGAGTTTGGTCCAGAAGTTCTGAAGCGCTATTTTCTTCTTAAACACCCATTTTTTAGAGAAAAATTCCAAGTGTTTAGAATTTAATTTTTCTCAAGATAAAAGCGTTGCCTTTAGAGCTTGTGTGATCATTTTGCTCTTGTAAATGGTTTGCTTGGGCAAAAATGATAATTCAGGACTTGGGTTCATTTCAGAGGGACTCTGAGAATCCAGGATGATTTCCTGAAGAAAGAGAGGGCAAATTTTGGGGTACAACAGTTGCCCCTGTTTAATCTACTTGGACCTGAAGAGTTAGATTGACAGATTCACCTTTCGTGGCTCGAAGGTAAAAGGAGATTGGACACTAGAGTGCCCTTAAATTTGCACTCGTCAAGATGTGGATGCGGGAATGGGCTTAGAGATGCCATTTGGAGATGGGCTTAAAGATGCCATCTAGAGGGGTGACAAAATCTTGTCGGGGATGGGCTTCAAGATGCCATATGAGATGTTTGTTGAACTGTAACGTGATAGATCAGAAAAATGAGGGTCAAAATGGTATCTGTGTCTGGAATGCATTCGAACTGTATCTGGAGACTGAGTTTGTATGAGCAAAAGAAATGGCCTCCGTGTCTGGGGTGTATCCGAGCTGTAACTGCGTTTGAAGGAAGAATGAACATCAGAATGACTGCCGTGTCTGGAGTGTATCTATATTGTATCCGGGTAACAGAGAAATGTCTGTGTGGAGCCGCTGCGTGCTGGGGACAAATTCTGAATGAGTGACAGAATGGAAACCGTGTTTGGAGCGTATCTGGACTGTATCTGAAGTTGAGATTTGTATGAGTTAGCAGAATGACTTCCGTGTCTGGAGTGTATCTGAAACTGTAACTAGGATCTGAATGAATGACAGAATGACTTCCGTGGCGAATGCACTGGGGAGAATCAAACTGCTGTGGTAAAGGTCAGAATGGTATCCGTGCTTGGAATGCATTGAACCTTGAGGTGGATAAGTGAATCTGAATGAGAGATAGAATGGCTGCCGTGTCTGGAGCGTATCTAGTCTGTATCTGATTGCTGTAGTCTGAATGAGTAGTAGAATGACCACCGTGTCTGGGGTGTATCTGTACTGTATCTGACTTGAAATTCTGAATGAGTAGTAGAATGACCGCCGTGTCTGGGGTGTATCCATACTGTATCTGACTTGAAATTCTGAATGAGTAGTAGAATGACCGCCGTGTCTGGGGTGTATCCATACTGTATCTGAATAAATTCTAAATGGGTAATAGAATGACCGCAGTGTCTGGGGTGTATCCATACCGTATCTGAATAAATTCTAAATGAGTAATAGAATGACCGCCGTGTCTGGGGTGTATCCATACTGTATCTGAATAAATTCTAAATGAGTAATAGAATGACTGCCGTGTCTGGGGTGTATCCATACTGTATCTGAATAATTGTTAATGGTAGCCTTTTGATTCTTATCCTGAAAAGGATGAAATGTTAGCTATAACACAAAGTTATGTTGCATGATATGTATGATGTAATATATATATGTTATATCAATGTTCATGACATGAATGTAAATGAATGCGCATGTAAGCTGAAGAGTTGTCTTGCTAAGGATAGATGAATCCTGGATGCCTGGAGATAAAAGAATCTTGACTGCTGCCAGGGAAAGTGAATCCTTGACTGCTGCAGGGGATTGCAAGAATTTTGATCGCTGAGGACAAGACATCCTTGTTGACTACTGCAGGAGAATCAGGAGCTTGGATTGTATGCCAATCTACTGGGGATTCCTGTCTTGAGGAGATCTTCACCGGGGAACATCTGAATATCCTGTGAGGAACTGAGAATGAGAGTCTTCACCCTGCTTGGGAAATGCAAGATCTTCAATTGTTGAGGGGATCCTAGGACCATTGCAGGGAATTGGAATTCCTTGGTGACTTGCAGGGTAAGAGAATTTATGATGATCTCTACTGGGGAGTTCAGAACCTGATAGACTCATGCTGGAGAAGTAAGACTGAGCATCCTTAGTTTGGTGGGAAGTATCTCTGTGGGGAGAAGGTTCACTAGTTTGGTTCCGCTGGGGATTTTAGTTCCACTGGGGATTGAATTTTCAGATTTTTAAGGCTCCACTGGGGATACTGAAACTTAACTCTGAGGGGAATTGAATTCTGGGAGGCCCTCTGGCTGGGGAGATCAGTTTTGAGAAAGCTTTCTCTGCTTAGGATCCTAAAGTTTAACTCTGTTTAGGGAATTAAGTTCTGACTGAGGAAATTGGATTTCAAATCTGCTGGGGATTTCCTCTGAAAGGGCATTAAGATATCTATCTGCACCTTCAACCTATCAGTAATCATCTTTCTTGATTCATAAGGAAATGATTATGTTCAAATGCATATGCCTATTTAACAAAACATTGGACGTTTCTCAAATAAAACATAAGTGCAAAAGAAAAAGAAAAGGAAGACAACGCAAATTTCTGTATTTGGAAATGTATTTGTATTAACTTTCTATGAGTATATTTGTACAAAGGAGACAGTCATCCTAGTAAGAGGATGTCGTCGTAAAAATTGAAAAATTTATACAAAAGAAAGATGGCTATGTGAAACAATTCCATGGGATCCCCATTCTACTATAGCCTTCACAACTCTGAATATCTGTCCATTTAATGCTTCGTCTGCCGATGACTGGATTGATCAGAAACTTGGAGCTGGTTGATGAAGAGATTGTCCTTAAAGTGATCCGACGAGACATAGTCATACGCTTTAATTCCCTAACTTTTGCCTGAATCGCCCTTTCGGGTTTTCGATCCACCGGGAAACCCCATTTTGCCCAAGCCGCCCTTTCGGGTTTTCAACTTGCCGGGTGTATAAATTTTTTTGTTTTATCCCTAATTTTTGCCTGAACCGCCCTTTCGGGTTTTCGGTTCACCGGGATGCCCATTTTTGCCCAAGCCACCCTTTCGGGTTTTCGACTTGTCGGGTTATTTTATGCGTAGTATCTTTTGACTATGTCTGCATTCGCAGGGTGCGGCAAATCATCGCCGTCCATGGTGGTCAGAATCATTGCACCACCAGAAAATATGCTTTTGATCACAAATGGTCCTTCGTAAGTAGGAGTCCATTTTCCCCTGGGATCACTTTGCAGCAAGATAATTCGCTTGATTACGAGATCTCCAACTTGATATACTTGACAACTGACTTTCTTGTTGAAAGCCTTGATCATCCGTTTTTGATACGTCTGACCATGGCAAACAGCAGTGAGTCGCTTTTCGTCGATCAAATTGAGTTGATCAAGTCGTGTCTGAATCCAATCATCTTCATTCAAACCAGCGTCCTTCATAATCCTTAAAGAAGGAATCTGAACTTCCATGGGTAAGACAACTTCCATGCCATATACCAAAGAAAATGGGGTTTCCCCTGTTGAAGTACGTGCCGTGGTACGGTATCCATGCAGAGTAAACGGTAACATCTCATGCCAGTCTTTGTAGGTGACTGTCATTTTCTGAATGATCTTCTTAATGTTTTTGTTCGCAGCTTCAACAACACCGTTCATCTTCGGCCGATAGGGAGATGAATTGTGATGATAAATCTTGAACTATTCGCACAATGCGGTGATCATAGTATTATTCAGATTCGTACCGTTGTCTGTGATGATCCTGTCGGGGACACCATACCGGCATATGAGATTTTGCTTGATAAAACGGGCAACCACATTTTTAGTAACAGAGGCGAAGGAAGCTGCCTCGACCCATTTGGTGAAATAGTCAATGGCAACCAGGATGAAGCGATGTCCATTGGATTCTGTGGGCTTGATCTCTCCAATCATGTCAATGCCCCACATTGCAAATGGCCAAGGAGCTGTCAGAACATTGAGAGGAACCAGAGGAATATGAATCTTGTCAGCATAGACTTGACACTTGTGGCAAGTACGGGAATGTTGATGACAATCAGCTTCCATGGTAGACCAGTAATAGCCTGCCCTTAGAATCTTCTTAGCCATTGTATGCCCGCTCAAATGGGTGCCAAATGTACGGCTATGTATCTCAGTCATGATTAACTCTGCTTCAGCATTATCTACGCATCGGAGTAAAACACAATCATGGCTGCGTTTATAGAGGATGCCGTTGCTCAGGAAGAACTTGGCAGCAAATTTCCTTAGGAACTTCTTGTTATTGACGGAAGCTCCTTCGGGATATTCTCTAGTCTTGAGATACCTTTTGATTTCGTGAAACCAGGGTTGTTTTACTACTTCTTCGGTATTAATCTCATGACAATGCGCAGGTTCATCCATTCGCTCGATGGTGATTTGGGGAGCCCCGTTATCCCAGTTGAGTTTAAACATGGAAGACATTGTAGCCAGAGCATCTGCTAGCTGATTCTCTTCTCGCGGGAAATGCTTGAAGGTGATTTGCTCGAAATGAGGCAACAATGTCAGGACATGTTCTTTGTATGGGATAAGATTAGGATGTTTGGTATCCCACTCTCCTTTGATTTGACTGATAACCAAAGCCGAGTCCCCGAATACGATCAAGGATTTGATCCCCAAGTCTATAGCAGCCTTGAGACCAAAAATGCAAGCTTCATATTCAGCCATGTTGTTGGTGCAGCTGAAGCAAAGTCGGGCTGTGAAAGGTGTGTGGCAACCTTCCGGGGAAATGAGTACCGCACCGATACCGTTTCCAAGTGCATTTGAAGCACCATCAAAGTACAGGGTCCATCGGGATCCTTTTTCAGGTCCGTCATACGGTCCGTTACCTTCAATGTTGTCCAAGTTCATGATGTCCTCGTCTGGGAAGTCGAATCTCATGGATTGATAATCTTCGATAGCTTGATGAGCTAGATGGTCAGCTAGTACACTTCCTTTTATAGCTTTTTGGGTGGTGTACTAGATGTCATACTCAGTCAGGATCATTTGCCATCTAGCGATTCTTCCAGATAAAGCAGGCTTTTCAAAGATATACTTGATAGGATCCATTTTGGAAATCAAAAGAGTGGTATGAGTCAACATATACTGCCTTAGTCGGCGAGCAACCCATACCAAAGCGCAACAAGTTTTCTCGAGCAGTGAGTAGCGAGTCTCACAGTCGGTAAACTTTTTGCTAAGGTAATAAATGGCATGCTCTTTTTGACCAGACTCGTCATGCTGGCCCAACACGCACCCCATTGAGTTATCCAACACGGTCAGATACATGATCAACGGACTTCCTTCGATGGGTGGCATCAGAATAGGAGGTTCTAGCAAATACTCCTTGATCTTATCAAAAGCAGCTTGGCAATCGTCGTTCCATTCGACTACCTGATCCTTCTTTAATAGTTTGAAAATTGGCTCACAGGTAAAAGTCAGATGAGAGATGAATATGGAAATATAGTTCAGGCGCCCCAAGAACCCTCTAACTTCCTTTTCAGTACGGGGAGCAGGCATTTCTTGTATTTCTTTCACTTTTGCTGGATCGACCTCGATGCCCTTGTTGCTGACAATAAATCCTAGAAGTTTACCAGACCTAACTCCAAAGGTGCACTTACTTGGATTCAGCCTGAGTTTGTACTCCTTTAACCTGGCAAACAGCTTTTCTAGATGTTCAAGGTGTTCCTCCTCTGTTTGTGATCGAGCTATCATATCGTCTACGTAAACTTCGATCTCATGATGTATCATATCATGGAACAAAGCCACCATGGCGCGCTGATAAGTTGCCCCTGCGTTCTTCAGTCCGAACGGCATCACCTTGTAACAGAAGGTACCCCATTGTGTAACAAAGGTTGTTTTCTCCATGTCCTCAGGGGCCATTTTGATCTGGTTGTAGCCCGATAATCCATCCATGAAGGAAAACACCTTATGCTAGTTGTGTTGTCAATCAAAATATCGATATGCGGTAGCGGAAAATCATCTTTAGGGCTGGCCCTATTCAAATCCCGGTAGTCCACACACATCCTGACCTTGCCGTCTTTTTTAGGTACTGGCACAATGTTAGCAACCCATTGTGGGTAGGATGTAACAGCCAAAAAACCAGCGTTGAATTGCTTCATTACTTCTGCTTTAATCTTCTCAGACATGTCGGGCCTCATTCGGCGGACTTTTTGCTTGATCGGTGGACAATCCTCTCTTGTAGGGAGACGGTGAACCACGATATCTGTGTCTAAACCCGACATGTCTTCATAAGACCAGGCGAAGATTTCAATGTACTCATTCAACAACTGTATCAAGCGCTCCTTGACACTTGGTTCCAGATTGGCACCCACTTGTACTTTTTTTCGGTCTTCCTCCGTTCCTAAGTTGACAGTTTCCAACAACTCTTCGTGAGGCAAGATGGCCCTCTCTTCTTGCTGTAGAAATCTGGCTAGCTCTCCTGGTATTTCACAATCTTCGTCATCTTCATACTCAGCCTGATTGACCAGATCTTCAGAGTTATTAAAGGATATAGCAGAATAGTCACCCATAAAATCCAGAGTGGATGGGTACCTGCATTTGTGAGTGTGGGTGTGTGTAAGGGATAACCATCTTTAAACAAACAAAAATGCAAAAGGAAAGAAAATGAACACAATAGTTTATCAATGAAAAACGTCCAATGAATCATTAAACATGGCATATGAATATGACGATAATCAAAACCCTTACAAATGGACCTACAAGCCCCGGGCAAGGCATGAGGCGAAAAAGTAGCGTGCAGATTGTTCAAAAGTAATTATTACAAACCAACATGAAATGTTTGACATATAATTACTGATTAATAAAAGTAATGGGGACGAAGTCTTTCGCCTCCCAGTTGCGTAGTCCCCCTTCGATGGTTGGGAAGATCCAATCTTCAATGTTGGCCTCTTCGTCTTCACCTTCCAAAGCATTGATTCCATAAGGAGAGATCTTGATGGGTGCTCTTTCAACTTTTGAGCGGCACATAGCTTTCTTCCTTGCAGCAGTGAATCCTAAACCAAACTTGTCTGTTTTGTAGGGAATATTAAGCAACTGCCCCCATGTTGAGCTCTTTCCTTCCTTCATCGCAGCCTTCACGTCTTTTAGAGATGCCATCATGGCCATCTGCTTGGGTACCTCAGCTACCATTTTTGCTACTTCCACCTCAGGAGAGACTTCCTCAAAGTGCTGGAATGGGGTTTCAATGAATTCACCCTCCACCTCTACATACCGAAAGGAGTTCAGGTGGCTGATCATATATTCCTCTTCACCGTGCACAGTTATGATTTTTCCTTTGACAGGGTATTTCAGCATTTGATGTAAGGAAGAAGTGACTGCGCCAACATTATGTATCCATGGTCTCCCCAGTAAGCAAGAGTATGACGGACGGATGTCCATCACATAGAAAGTTGAGGGGAACACTTCTGTGCCTACCTTAATGGGAATGTCAACCTCCCCATGTACCATTCTCTTTGACCCATCAAATGCCCTTACAATGATATTACTTGGCCTTAGCTCCAAGCCTTCACAATCCAATCGGTCGAGAGCCTTCTTAGGCAACACGTTCAGAGAGGAACCTGTGTCGACCAAAACATGGGCCAGAGTAGTTCCTTGGCATTCTACTGGCACATGTAATGCGTCATTGTGCTTTCTTCCTTTTGGAGTCAGGTCATCATCAGAGAAACCTAGGCCGTTGTCTGCGGTAAGGCTGGCTACACAATCTTGGAATTGATCGGCTGAGGTTTCCTGGGGCACACGGGCTGTCTTCAGAAATTTTATCAATGCTTTGGCGTGCGCCTCTGAACAAAGTAGTAATGCTAACATGGAGATCTTCGAGGGGGTTTGCCCCAGTTGCTCTACCACGTCATAATCACTATTTTTTATTATTTTCAGAATCTCCTCCATCTCTTTCTTAGAGGTTTCGGGGATGACCAAAGGTTGAGCCCTCGTCCTGACGAGCTCATCTTGGATCCCTTTCCCCCTTATCAGCAGAAGTAGGAGGGATAACAACAGGAATAAAAACTTCTTCAATCAACGGAGTTCTTGCGAAAAGTTTTATCGGTGCAGGAGTAACTTTGGCAGCAGCTGAGGGTCCAAAGATTGCCTTTGGGGGGGAAATCTCTGGAGAAAAATATTCTCCCACTTCGGGTGATCTTGCTTGTACCGGCAATGTTTCCAATGCTGGCATCTTCTTCATCAGAGCTTTCTTTGGTTGTCTCAATTTGTTTAACACCATGGTAGTAGATTTCTCCACCGTAATACCATGGTATTGTTTTGTCAGAAATGTAGGGGACAGGCCCTGGCATGGTTATTTTCAAGGGAACAATCTTTGTAGAGGATATAATCTTAACAGGCTTTTTGACGGCCTTGGAAAGATTGGTGGAAATGGTGATTATTGAAACATCTTCAGTAGGGGTTGGAATAGCAGGAATCTTTTCAAACAGAATTTGTTGACTGTCCATCAGGCCTTGGATGCCTTTCTTAAGCAATGGACAGTTGATTGGTAGAGAGTAACAACAGTAGCAATCTTCTTTGCATCCTGGGTGTGATACGGTGGGAGAACTGACTATGGTTTTGCGTTTGTTTTCGCAAATGTTTCGGTTGAGCAAGAGTCGCCACCGACTTTTTATTTTATCCTAAGGAAAGGTTTAAAAAGCACAGCAAAAACGTTTGAGATTTTTTTCTTGGGTTCAGGGAGTAGATTATAGAAAGGGAAGGTATTAGCACCCTTTCTATCCATGGTTATCCATGGGCTCTTAGGTACTTGCTTAGATCAACTTGCCTTGGTTTTCAATTGTTTGAAATGGTGCTTTGTGTGTGGCTTTGAAAAGGTTTTGAAAAAGATGCCTTGTCTAGGCTACCCTTGTAACAATTCTTTACTCGAATGTTTTACAAAAGGTGTTTGTCTTTTTTGAAAAGATGTTTCAAGGTTTTTTGAAAGTTTGTTTTAAAAGTGTTTGTGAAGTGTGGTTTGAAAATAGGCAAGTGTTTTCTTTTGCAAATGGACAAGTACTTAAGAGCTATCTACCCTAAGGTTCTCAAAGATTTCTGTTATGTTTTAACCCTTTTAACAATTTTGCTCCACCATTGCATTTGGTGGACAATCTTGTGTTAGGAGGTGAAAGGGACGGGCGCGGGTCATCGTTTAGACCATGATTGCAATAGTGCTAAGTATCTTTGGGCAGATTTCTCTTTAAAAGGGACTTGATCATTTTAGGCAACTTTTCGAAAGCGTCATCGAGGGACTATGATCATTTGATTGTTTGTTTTACCCAAAGAAACCTAACATGCAATATGGCCCATTTATTTGAAGGCAACAAGTGGAATACCCTAGGGGTGCAAGTGTGATATGTGTTGTCCATTTTTCATGCTTGTTTATCTTGAAATTAGGTCAAACTATTTTTGTTGCTTTTATTTGCATACAAACCCTAATTCTATCATGGTATATTTAGAAAGCTTTAAAGTGCGAAAATTAAAGTTCCTAAGCTATTACAACACAATATGGGAAGGGGGGGGGGGGGGGTACAAATGTTCAAATGAGGGAATATTTAGACAAGGAATTTAAACCTAGCTATTACATCAATTTTAGAATATTTACAAAAATAATTAATTGCATAAATTAAATGAACAATAAAATAAAGATGCAAAATGCAAAAGGGGTTTTCATATGTAAGGAAAAAGGATATTTTTTATGTCAAATGAATAAAAATAAAAAAGTAATATTTTGGAATTTTTGTGTTTTAAGGGTAAAAACCCTAATTTCATTAAATAAGTATATTAACCATTTAATATGTATAATATTTAATAATTATATACAAAAAATAAAATAAAATGGAGTATATTCATAAAAAGTATTTTTCATGTTAAATATTAATAAAATAAAAAATGTATGTATTTTGGTATTTTTTACCTAAATGTACTAATATATATAAATATCTTTATTATTTACTAAATAAATATTATATATACAAAAATAAAAAATAATTAATATTTATAAAAAAGTATATTTTATATAAAATATTTTAAGAGGATAAAACAAAATAAAAATGAAAATAAAATGGTGTTTACATTATTTTTTCTATTTATTCTAAATAATATATTCTTTGTACTTATTTACATACAAATAGCAATATAACTAAATAAATGCCTAAAAATATAAAAATGGTGTAAAAATAATTTTTCATGTTTTTAATATTATGGGAAAAGATAAATAAGCCAAAATGAAAAAAAGAAAAGTCAAAAATCATGAAAATAAACATAATGGGCTCAGGGGGTATGAAACCAAAAACAAGGTGTGAAAAGAAATAACACAATAGGCCCAGCCCATGAAGCTTCTTCTTCAACCTTCAGACCAAAAATGTTCCAAAACGCGCGCCTGTTCAGTTGAAGTTCTATCTGGCAATGGGGGAGCTTTCAGAGCAAGATGATGATCTGTATAGCTTGCCTGAAGTGTGGTGATGCTATTCCAATGCTTACTTTGCTTTGAAACACCTTGAATCGAGCTATGGACCTCCAACTGTAAAACAAGAAAGTGAAAATGGTGGAACTGGTTAGAGGAATTACAGGTCGTGATTTGTGTTTTGGTTAGCTTCAAGTGATGCTAGGGAATGTGTTTGATGAGCTTTGGGCAAGAAATCATGAAAGGAATGAGAGATGGGATCCAATCTGCAGACCCTGCCCTGTTTCTGCAGTTTTAGAGTGATTCTAGGAATGGGAGTGTTTGAGACCTTGTTTGCTCATGTTCTAGCTTGTGCTTGATGATTAGAAAGTGTATACAATATTTGCTTAGGCTTGCCTGTGCTCAGATCAAAGTTGTGTTGTGATATGCTATGTTTCTTAACACTTAAGCAAGAAAAGGTCACTTGAGTTTCTAGGCAGGTAGAGGCCCCCTAAACATGCTGCAAAACCTCTCCTTGATCAGTGTGTTTTGTTTATAATCTTGTGCCAATTAGATTTGATCTGTACTTCTTGGATTTGCATTATGACATAAAGCTTGCTTTTGCAAAAATGGCTATTTCACTTTTTCCATTTATGGCCTAATCCAACATGTAATGCCTAAACTCATGAAACAAGGCCTTAGCACAATGAACATGCATTAAATTATTGAGTGTCGGATGGTTTAAGGGCCTGTAATCAAGTGGCATACTGGTTTGAGAAATTTGCACAAGTTATGATCATGTACATGGTCAATTCAAAATTGAGTTTTTGCCATATTGCAAAATTCGAATCTCTCAAGTTATGAGGTTGTTTGATGAGTTCTTGGACATCTTGGAAAGCTTAGAATGTGTACTACAATCCATCTTTGAAGTGAAAATTGAAATTCCAAGTGGAAGTGTATGGAAAATGGTCTTGAAGTTAGGTAGAAAACCTTGCCAAAATAGGTCAAATTTTCACTAAGTTAAGAATGGTTTAGTACCCTTATTCCAAAAATTGTAACTTGAGATCCAAGCCTCTTTTGGGAAAACTTTGTGAATCAAAGTTGTAGATTATGCAACAAGCTACAACTTTCATGTTTTGACTTTTGCTTGAATCCAAATGAATCTTGGTGAGAAAGTGAGGCAAAGTTGGGAAAAAATTAGGGTTTTTCATAACTTAGAAAAATTCTAAGTTATGAAAAATTCTCATTTCTAACCCTAATTTGCATTTTTTGATTTCTTGGGGAACAAGTTTCATGATTTGGCATGTTTTGATGAAAAATGAATCTTGACTCTTGATTTTGACCAAAAAGTCAAAGTTTGACTTTTCAGTATACAGTCAAAATTGATCAATTGACTGGGAAATTCAACTGTCAATTTTGTGCATTTGGGATCTTTTGAACTTGTTGAGCATGTCAAGATAATTCCATGGGGTCCTTGAGTCCATATCTGAGCTTGGTTTGCCATTGGCTAGGTCAAATAGTCAAAAATTGCCTTTGTGCAGTCAAAACCCTAAAAATGACCATTTGCCCTTTTGGTGATCTGATCAAATTTCTTGTGGAATTGTGATCCAAACTTGATCAAATGGTCCATGTGAGTTCATAATGTTGATGTGGGTCAATTTTCATGAGATTTGACTGTCAACTGGCCACAGTTGACTTTTCCCCCAGTGCAGTTGATTTTTAGGTCAACTGTCCAATTGACTGGGCAAAACTTTGAATCAAGGCTTGAAACTTGGTATGGGTAAACTTGGGAGTCCAATATGAAGCATGAAAGTCATCTTAGGCAATTTAGGTCAAAACATCTTTGTGCAAACACAAACCCTAATTTGGGTCAACAGTGCAAGGAGAAGTCTTGAGCAGATGAAACCCTAATTGGATCTTGATCTCCAAGGGCTTTGTGATGAGAAATCAATGAAAAGTGGGAGGGAAAATTTTGGGGTACAACAGTTGCCCCTGTTCAATCTTCTTGAACCTGAAGAGTTAGATTGGCAAGTTTGCCTTTCGTGACTCGAGGGTAAAAGGAGATTGGACACTTAGAGTACCCTTAAATTTGCACTCGTCAAAGTAAGGGATGCGGGAATGGGCTTAGAGATGCCATTTGGAGATGGGCTTAATGATGCCATCGGGAGGAATGACAGAAACTTGTCGGGGATGGGCTTAAAGATGCAATCTGGAATGAGTATCAGGAAAGTGTCCATGCTTGGGACCATCTCTGAACTGGGGGTCTGAATAAGCAATAGATTGAGATCCGTTGTTGGGAGGAATCCGTAAACTATTTTCAAAAATTGCATCTGAACAAGTTGATAGATTAACATCCGTTGTTGGGAAGAATCCATAAACTGTTTTCAGAAGTCTGGAGAAGAATCTGAACAAGCGACAGGTTAACATCCGTTACTTGGAGAACCCGTGAACTGTTTTCAGAAGTTGAGAAGAGTCCGAACAAGCGATAGATTAACATCCGTTGTTGGGAAGAATCCGTAAACTGTTTTCAGAAGTCTGGAGAAGAATCTGAACAAGCGATAGGTTAACATCCGTTACTTGGAGGACCCGTGAACTGTTTTCAGAAGTCTTGAAGTTGAATAAGCAATAGAGCAGCATCCATTGTTGGGAAGCGTCCGTAAACTGTTTTCAAAAGTTTCATCTGTACAAGTTGGTAGATTAACATCCGTTGTTGGGAAGGATCCATAAACTGTTTTCAGAAGTCTGGAGAAGAATCTGAACAAGCGATAGGTTAACATCCGTTACTTGGAGAACCCGTGAACTGTTTTCAGGAATCTTGAAGTTGAATAAGCAATAGAGAAGCATCCGTTGTTGGGAAGCGTCCGTAAACTGTTTTTAAAAGTTGCATCTGAACAAGTTGGTAGATTAACATCCGTTGTTGGGAAGAATCCATAAACTGTTTTCAGAAGTCTTGACTTTGGAGAAAGAACCGGTGTGGGGTTCCCTGATGATGAGCTCGTGTAAAACTGCATCTGGATAAATCTGGAATAAGCATTAGAATGTTGCCATGTCTGGGCCACATCTGAACTATTCCTGGAAAGAATCTCGGAAGATAATGATTTTAGTCTTTCGACAGATCTTACCTGAAAAGGTAAAGAGTTAGTTATATGCAATGTCATGATGCATGATACTATGCATGTTATGTGATATGAATGTAAATGGATGCGCATGTAAGCTGGAGAGCTGTCTTGCAAAGGATAGATGAATCCAAGATGGCTGAAGATAAAAGTATCTTGACTGCTGCCGGGAAGAATAAATCCTGGTTGTTGCTGGAGAAAAAGGAGCTTGGGTTGTATACCAATCTTCTGGGGAATTCCTGATGACTTCTACTGGGGAGTACCAATCTAATAGACTCATGCTGGGGAGGTAAGACTGAGAATCTTCAGTTTGGTGGGAAATATCTCTGGCGACTTTACTGGGGGAACTCAAGATTTGTCCTTCCAAAATTCTGTGGGGAGAAGGTTCATTAGTCTGGCTTCGCTGGGGAGTGATAATTTGAAACCTTAGCTTGGCTGGGGATACTGAAACTTAAACTCTGAGGGGAATTGAATTCCGGAGGATTCTCTGGCTGGGGATTGTATTGATAAGTTATGCTGGGGAACTCTGATGAACTCCGCTGGAGGTAGGAAGAATTTTGGCGAGTGCGATCTTCCGTGGCAGTTAGCTGAGGATAACCCAGTTATAAGTCCTGGTGAGGAATAACTTTGAATAAAACTCGGGTGAGACGTCCGTACTCTGCAGGGGATAAGCTTCCAGAATCTACTGGGGATAAGCCTCAAGACTTGCTGGGGGATATGGATTCCAAATCTCCTGGGGGTTTCCTTTGAAAAGGTATCAGGATATCCAACTGTATCTTCAACCTATCAGTAATCCTCTTTCTTGATTCATAAGGAAATGATTATGTTCAAATGCATATGCCTATTTAACAAAACATTGGACGTTTCTCAAAATAAAACAAATAGTGCAAGAGGAAAAGTGAAAGGAAATGACACAAATTTCTGGGAAAAGTATTTGTATTAACTTTCTCTGAGTATATTTGTACAAAGGAGACAATCATCCTAGTAAGAGGATTTTGTCGTAAATATTTGAAAGATTTATACAAAATAAAGATGGCTATGCGAAATAATTCCATGGGATTTCATTCCGCTATATCCTTCACAACTCTGAATATCTGTCCATTCAATGCTTCGTTTGCCGATGACTGGATTGATCAGAAGCCTGGAACTGGTTGATGAAGAGATTGTCTTTGAAGTGATCCGACGAGACATAGTCATACTCTTTAATTCCCTAACTTTTGCCTGAATCGCCCTTTCGGGTTTTCGATCCACCGGGAAACCCCTTTTTGCCCAAGCCGCCCTTTCGGGTTTTCGACTTGCCGGATGTACAAATTTTTTTATATTTTTTATCCCTAATTTTTGCCTGAACCGCCCTTTCGGGTTTTCGGTCCACCGGGATGCCCATTTTTTGCCCAAGCCGCCCTTTCGGGTTTTCGACTTGTCGGGTTATTTTATGCGTATTATCTTTTGATTATGTCTGCGTTCGCAGGGTGCGGCAAATCATCGCCGTCCATGGTGGTTAGAATCATTGCACCACCGGAAAATATGCTCTTGATCACAAATGGTCCTTCGTATGTAGGAGTCCATTTGCCCCTGGGATCACTTTGTGGCAAGATAATCCGCTTGATTACGAGATCTCCTACTTGATACACTTGACGTCTGACTTTCTTATTGAAGGCCTTGATCATCCGTTTTTGATATGTCTGACCATGGCATATAGCAGCGAGTCGCTTCTCGTCGATCAAATTGAGTTGATCAAGTCGGGTCTGCATCCAATCATCTTCATTCAAACCTGCATCCTTCATAATCCTTAGAGAAGGAATCTGAACTTCCATAGGCAGGACAGCTTCCATGCCATATACCAAAGAAAATGGGGTTGCCCCAGTTGAAGTACGCGCCGTCGTACGGTATCCATGTAGAGCAAACGGTAACATCTCATGCCAGTCTTTGTAAGTGACTGTCATTTTCTGAATAATCTTCTTAATGTTTTTGTTCGCAACTTCAACAGCACCGTTCATCTTCGGCCGATAGGGAGATGAATTGTGATGATAAATCTTGAACTGTTCACACAATGCGGTGATCATCGTGTTATTCAGATTTGTACCGTTGTCTGTGATGATCCTGTCTGGAACACCATACCGACATATGAGATTTTGCTTAATGAAGCGGGAAACCACATTTTTAGTAACAGAGGCGAAGCGATGTCCGTTGGAAGCAGTGGGCTTGATCTCTCCAATCATGTCAATGCCCCACATTGCAAATGGCCAAGGAGCAGTCAGAACGTTGAGAGGAACCGGAGAGATATGAACTTTATCAGCGTAGACTTGGCATTTGTGGCAAGTACGGGAATGTTGATGGCAGTCAGCTTCCATGGTAGACCAATAATAGCCTGCCCTTAGGATATTCTTAGCCATTGTATGCCCGCTCAAGTGAGTGCCAAATGTGCCGCTGTGTATATCGGTCATAATCAACTCTGCTTCAGCTTTGTCTACGCATCGGAGTAATACACAATCATGGCTTCGTTTGTAAAGGATGCCGTTGCTCAGGAAGAATTTAGCAGCGAATTTCCTTAAGAACTTCTTGTCATTTACGGAAGCTCCTTCGGGATAATCTCTAGTCTCGAGATACCTTTTGATTTCATGGAACCAAGGTTGTTCCACTACTTCTTCGGTATTAATCTCGTGGCAATGCGCAGGTTCATCCATTCGCTCGATGGTGATTTGGGGAGCCTCGTTATCCCAGTTGAGTTTAAACATGGAGGACATTGTGGCTAGAGCATCTGCTAGCTGATTCTCTTCTCGCGGGAAATGCTCGAAGGTAATTTGCTCGAAATGAGGCAACAATGTCAGGACATGTTCTTTGTATGGGATAAGATTAGGATGCTTGGTATCCCACTCTCCTTTGATTTGACTGATAACCAAAGCCGAGTCCCCAAATACGATCAAAGATTTGATCCCCAAATCTATAGCAGCCTTGAGACCAAAGATGCAAGCTTCGTACTCAGCCATGTTGTTTGTGCAGCTGAAGCAAAGTCGGGCCGTGAAAGGTGTGTGACAGCCTTCCGGAGAAATGAGTACTGCGCCAATACCATTTCCAAGTGCATTTGAAGCACCATCAAAGTACAGGGTCCATCGGGATCCCTTTTCGGGTCCGTCATACGGTCCGTTACTTTCAATGTTGTCCAAATTCATGATGTCCTCGTCTGGGAAGTCAAATCTCATGGGTTGATAATCTTCGATAGCCTGATGAGCCAGATGGTCAGCAAGTACACTCCCTTTTATAGCTTTTTGGGTGGTGTACTGGATGTCATACTCAGTTAGGATCATTTGCCATCTAGCTATCCTTCCAGATAAAGCGGGCTTTTCGAAGATATACTTGATAGGATCCATTTTGGAAATCAACAAGGTAGTATGAGTCAACATATACTGTCTTAGTCGGCGAGCAGCCCATACCAAAGCGCAGAAAGTTTTCTCGAGCAGTGAGTAGCGAGTCTCACAGTCGGTAAACTTTTTGCTAAGGTAATAAATAGCATGCTCTTTTCGACCAGACTCGTCATGCTGGCCCAAAACACACCCCATTGAGTTATCGAAGACGGTCAGATACATGATCAATGGTCTTCCTTCGACGGGTGGCATCAGAATAGGAGGTTCTAGCAAATACTCCTTGATTCTATCAAAAGCAGCTTGGCAATCGTCGTTCCATTCGACTACCTGATCTTTCTTCAAGAGTTTGAAAATTAGCTCACAGGTAGAAGTCAGATGGGAGATGAATCTGGCAATATAGTTCAAGCGCCCCAAGAATCCTCTAACCTCCTTTTCAGTACGGGGAGCAGGCATTTCTTGTATTGCCTTCACTTTTGCTGGATCGACTTCAATGCCTTTGTTGCTTACAATGAATCCCAGGAGTTTACCAGACCTAACTCCAAAAGTGCATTTACTTGGATTCAGCCTGAGCTTGTATTCTTTCAACCTGGCAAACAGCTTTTCTAGATGTTCAAGGTGCTCCTCCTATGTTTGTGACCGAGCTATCATATCGTCTACGTAAACTTCAATCTCATGATGTATCATATCATGAAATAAAGCTACCATGGCGTGTTGATAGGTTGCCCCTGCGTTCTTCATCCCGAACGGCATCACCTTGTAACAGAAAGTGCCCCATTGTGTGACAAAAGTAGTTTTCTCCATATCCTCGGGGGCCATTTTGATTTGATTGTAGCCCGAGAATCCATCCATGAAGGAAAACACTTTGTGCTGAGCTGTATTGTCGATCAAAATGTCAATGTGTGGGAGTGGAAAATCATCTTTGGGGCTGGCTGTAACACCCTCTAAAAACCCCGAATAAATTTTCGCGAATAATTAAAATTATAATTTCAGAGTACATGTATCAACGAGGATGTCACAATTCTCTTTTAATAAAAACAAGTTCCTGTCATGCATAACATAGAAACAACTCATACATGTTTACACAGCGGAATAATTTAATTAACAAAACCAATGTTATAATATTTTCAAAATCATCAGGGATTAACACCTGGAAAATATCAACATCATATTATAACAACGTAAGGAAATAAACGAGTCTGACTAAAGCAGCTCGACAAACAAACGTTCCCGGAGTTACAACTATCAGAGCATGACCCGGACAATACTTAAACGGAAATAACTAGAAACAACAAGCCTTCGCTAAGCACCTGAACGAAGCTCCTCAATCTGAAATATTCAACAGTAAGGGTGAGCATCTCAACTATACATTTGATTATACGTTCATAACAATCAACTCAGGAAACCATAAGCATCACCCAACAATTAGCATGTTTTATAGATTACAAAAACCTTTACAAATCATATATTCATAATATCTGACTTTTCATGCTTATAATTAACATCAAACATCGTTAGCAATTTAGTATCAATACATGCATACAATCGATCAAATACAACATTGGAAAAATCATCCATTCATGTCATATTCAATGTAATGCAACACACCCATGCATGTGGTACCATTTTACCGCCCCATTAAATCTCGGGTCACGGATAACTCACCGTTCCATTATATCGCGGACACGGCTACCACCTCAACGTTCCATTAAATCGCGGACACGTATATTGGCCACCATGTTAATTCCACACAATGGGAATTAACAAATGCAACATGATATGTAAAGTATGTAACACTCAGCATACTATTAACATCAATCGACATATCATGCAACATCAACAATATCAAATATAACATGATCTGAATAGCATGTAATCACTCAGCATACTATTAAACATCACTCATATCAAGTTATATCATATTTCATGCTTGGTAACATCATCTAAAAGCATGACAATAAAATCCACCTAGTGTTAGTATCGTAACATACAACCGTTATTCGATACAAGCATCAATCAACACTAGGAAAATCAATAAACAACATATTCAAAACATGTCAAACACTGCACATCAAAGCAGGATCAATCCGTACATAACAGCATGCACAGAAAACATAGTTTAAAAACCAACACAGGGGGTTTAACACGGGTGCCCGTGTAAAACAACACTGCCCGTGTGGAAATGTGTCCAGAAAACACGTTTTTTTGACAATACAGGGGATCAACACGGACCCCCGTGTGAATCAACACGGCCCGTGTTGAATTGTGCCAAGAAAACACATATTTATGCCAACACAGTGAATCAACACGGGTGCCCGTGTTAATCAACACGCCCGTGTTGAATTGTGGCCAGAAAACACATTTTTATCAGCATTACAGTGAATTAACACGGGTGCCCGCGTTAATCAACGCGCCCGTGTTGATGAGTGCGAACCCAAAATTTCCTGTACCTGCAGCAGTTCAGAACAGCAGCCAGACACGAAAAATACCGGCCAAAACGTGCCTTTCGGTACATAACAACATCAATTGTGCATAACTCAAAGCAACACATCAATTAGGACTCAATTCCCTTCTACGTTAAATCAATTTTCAATCCTAAGGACAGCAGTATTTCACTTAAGGTCTCATTTTCCAAAATCAACCAAAACTCAGAATTTTCATTTTTAAAACATACTATTTTATCAACATTCTTTCATCAACAACAAATTTTATTAAATTGACCTTAAGTTACATATTACCCGTCCTTTAGGGAAATTCTAACACATCAAGGTCATCCCTAGAACACCTAAGGTAAATTCACGATCATATAGATATACTCCAAATCCACCATTTGGGAACCTAAAGTCCTTAATCGATTCATAAAATTGGGAACCTAACCTTTTCTAACGGAATTCGACCCTAAAGTTATCGATCACTAAGAACGTCAGAGAAAATGGGATTATCCTACGATTGCCCAACCAATTGCATCTAAACCCATAAACAAATGTAAATTGAGTAGTAGCCCCCCTTACCTTATCAATTGCAGCTTTGAACTCTTTGAGCGATGTTCTTCGTTCTTCGTACCTTCAGAGCTCTGCTTCCCAAATTTCCCAATTCTGTGTTATCGTGAATAATGAGAAAAATAACTTGAGCTCCAAATCATATCCTTATTCCTTTTGCACCCCCACTCTTTACTAACAACATCCAAGCCCAATAACTTAAAAACCCAATATTTCTTATTTCTTTTATTTTCTTCAAATATTCCAAAATAAATAATTTCTTTTTATTTTATTAATTCTAATAAAATAAATTCCCAATTAAATAAATCAAATAATTAAAACTGGGGTGTTACACTGGCCCTATTCAAATCCTGGTAGTCCACACACATCCTGACTTTGCCATCTTTCTTAGGTACTGGCACGATGTTAGCGACCCATTGAGGATAGGACGTAACAGCCAGAAAGCCAGCGTCGAATTGCTTCATTACTTCTGCTTTGATCTTTTCAGACATGTCAGGCCTCATTCGGCGAACTTTTTGCTTGATCGGTGGACAGTCCTCTCTTGTGGGGAGACGGTGAACCACGATGTCTGTATCTAAACCCGGCATGTCTTCATAAGACCAAGCGAAGATTTCAACATACTCATTCAACAACTGTATCAGGCGTTCCTTGACACTTGGTTCCAAATTGGCGCCCACTTGCACCTCCTTCCGGTCTTCCTCGGTACAGTTTCCAATGACTCTTCGTGAGGTAAGATGGCTCTCTCCTCTTGCTGTAGAAGTCTGGCTAGTTTCCCTGGTACTTCACAACCTTCGTCATCTTCATACTCGGCTTGATTGACCAAATCTTCAGAGTTATTGAAGGATATAGCAGAATTGTCACCCATGGAATCCGGAGTGGATGGGTACCTGCATTGGTGAGTGTGGGTGTGTGTAAGGGATAGCCATCCTTAAACAAAAATGCAAAAGGAGAGAAAATGAACACAAGCAGTTTATCAAATGAAAAACGTCCAATGAATCATTAAACATGGCATATGGATATGAAAAATAATCAAAACCCTTACAAATGGACCTACATGCCCCGGGCAAGGCATGAGGTGAAAAGAGAGTGTACGGATTGTTTGAAAGTAAATATTACAGACCAAATAGGAAATGTTTAACAGATAAATTACTGATGAATAAAAGTGATGGGGACAAAGTCTTTTGCCTCCCAGTTGCTCAATCCTCCTTTGACAGTTGGATAAATCCACTCTTCGATGTTGCTCTCTTTGTCTTCATCCTCCAAAGCGTTGATTCCGTAGGGAGAAATTTTGACTGGCGCTCTTTCAATCTTTGCACGGCGCATAGCTTTCTGGCCTGCGGTAGTGAACCCTAATCCAAATTTGTCGGTTTTATGCGGAATATCAGGCAACTGCCCCCATGCTGAATTCCTCCCTTCCTTTATTGCGGCCCTTGCGTCCTCCAGAGATGCCATCCTAGCCATCTGCCTCGGTGTCTCAGCTGCCAACTTTGCTACTGCTATTTCAGGAAGGACTTCTTCGAAATGCTGAAAAGGCGTCTCAATGAACTCCCCTTCAACCTCCACATATCGGAAAGAGTTCAAGTGGCTAATCATGTACTCCTCTTCGCCATGGACAGTAATGATCTTTCCCTTGACAGGATACTTCAACATTTGATGTAAGGAGGAGGTGACTGCCCTAGCATGATGTATCCAAGGCCTACCCAGCAAGCAAGAGTATGACGGACGAATGTCCATCACATAGAAAGTAGACTTAAACACCTCAGTGCCTATCTTGATGGGAATTTCAACCTCCCCATGGACCATTCTCTTCGAACCATTGAAAGCTCTGACAACAATATCACTCGGTTTCAACTCTAACCCTTCGCAATCTAGTCGGTCCAAGGCCTTCTTAGGAAAAACATTCAGCGACGAACCAGTGTCAACCAAAACATGTGCGAGAGTGGTTCCTCGACACTCGACTGAAATGTGCAAAGCATCATTGTGGTTTCTACCTTTAGGAGTTAAGTCGGCATCGGAGAAACCTAATCCATTGTCCGCAGTAAGGCTAGCCACGCAATTCTGAAATTGATCTGCAGAGGTTTCCTTGGGCACATGGGCTGCCTTCAGGAATTTTATCAGAGCTTTAGCGTGCGCTTCCGAGCAAAGTAGCAGTGCCAGCATGGAGATCTTTGAGGGGGTTTGCCCCAACTGTTCTACTACATCGTAATCACTCCTTTTGATTATCCTCAAAATCTCATCCATTTCCTTCTTGGAGGTTTCCGGGATGACCAAGGGCTGAGCCCTCGTCCTGACGAGCTCATCTTGGATTCCTTTACCTTTATCAGCAGTGGTAGGAGGGACAGTACTAGGAACAACAACGTCTTCAATCAATGGAGTTCTAGCAGAGAGTTTTATTGGTGCAGGGATGACCTTGTCGGCAGATGAGGGTCCAAAGATTGCTCTTGGAGGGGCAATCTCTGGAGAAAATATTCTCCCGCTCCGGGTGATTTTGCTCGTGCCTGCAATGTTACCAATGCTGGCTTCTTCATCATCCGAACTTTCTTCAGTTATTTCGATTTGTTTAATACCATGATAGTAGACGTCACCGCCATAGTTCCATGGTATCGACTTCTCAGAAACATAGGGGACAGGCCCCGACCTTGTTATCTTCAAAGGAACAGATTTCGTAGCTGGTGTAATCTTAACAGGCTTTTTGACGGCCTTGGAAAGATTGGCGTGAATGGTTATGATTGAGACATCTTCAGTATGAACTGGAACAGCAGAAACTTTTTCAAACAAAATTTGTCGACTATCCATAAGGCCTTGGATGCCTTTCTTCAGTAACGGACAATCAAACGGCAGAGAGTAACAACAATAGCAGTCTTCCTTACATCCCGGGAAGATCCCGGCCCTTAACAGATTCAACTTAATGGTTAACAATGGAGTTATCAGATCATTAACATCGGCAACATACAAATCTTCTTCAATGGCATTGAAATTTCTGCCGTGCTTCGGCATGGGTGCAGATATCACATTAGGCTTCTCCGGAGCGTCAAACTCCACCTCCTTCGCCTCTATCAGGTCTTGGATCTTATGCTTGAGTGCCCAACAATCATTGGTGTCGTGCCCGACACTGTCAGAATGGTAGGCGCATTTAGCATTAGGATGATAATGCGGAGAGGACGTATTCATATTCTTTGGTGCCTCCTTGATGGTGGCGAGATTCAATTTCAACAGATGGGGAAGCACTTGCGCCGGAGTCATATTAATACGGGTGAACTGCCGTTGCGGCCGTTCCACTCGTTGTTGATTTGGTCTGGACTGGTTATAGCGAGGCTGCTCACTTGAAGGATTTTGAATCATTACGGCCCCCACGGCCGGCCGACGCTCAGTCTTCCCTTCTCTTCTCTGAGAATATACCACAGCTGTTTCCTTCTTAAAAGGATTCTTCTCAACACTACACCCTTCTGAATCTTTCCTGACTTGATGCCCGCTTCTATTCTTTTGCCTGTTAAGATCAAATCGGTAAACCCCGCGGAAGAGTTACCAATTAGATGATTGAAAAATGGCCCAGATAGGGTCCCAAGAAACATATCAACAAGTTCGCGGTCGGTTAAAGGAGGCTGCACCCTGCCAGCCAAATCCCTCCATTTTTGTGCATATTCTTTGAATCCTTCGCCTGTTCCTAACGACATACCCTGAAGTTGGGTACGAGTAGGAGCAAGGTCAGAATTATACTGGTATTGTTTGTAGAAGGCGGTGGCCAAGTCTTCCCAATTTCGGACGCTGGTTCCCTCTAGCTGATAAAACCACTCCAACTGAGCTCCAGAAAGGCTGTCTTGAAAGAAATGAATCCAAAGGTTTTTATCTGCCGTATAGGGTTGAATCTTTCTCACGTAGGACCTGAGATGCATTTTTGGACAGGACAGCCCATCATACCTCACAAACACTGGCACCTTGAACTTTGAGGGAATCACAATCCCGGCAACCAAACCCAAGTCTTCAAAGTCCAAACTCGGTACTCTTTGTAGCTCCATGGCGGCCAATCTGTCTTCTAAACCCTTGTATTTATCATCAGCTGGAGGGTATTGCTGATCAGAATAATCTTCATCCTCTTCGACCTCCTCTTCTTCCACATCGGACTCGGAAGGTACCGCAGCCCCACCTCCTTTGCTGGTTCCTTCATCAGAAGTAGGAGGAAATTCAAGCACTCTCCGAGCTTCTCCGTCAAATCTTCTCCCCAAAGTAGCCACCCCGAGTCTCTTTTTATTCTTTTTCACTGGATCTTTGTTCCCCAGAAAGGTCTTGAGATCCTCCTGACCTTTAGCCAAGGTTGTCAGGAGTTGCTGGAACTGTGCATTTTGAGCTTGCAGGTCTTTGACTGTTTGCTCGAGATCCATCCTACTGAAATAAATAGCAGACAGATAAGGAAACCTGGAGTGAGACCTGCTTATGCATATGATGAATGATATGCTTATGTATGCAATGCATTCAAGGATTTAGAACATTCAAAATTGTTGCAGACAAAGAAGAACGCACGTCATATTAATAAGAAGAAATTTGTTAGTACATAAATGCCCCATGGGCCAAATATTACAACAACTTCTTAAGGTAAAAAGACATTGCGCATCCTCTTTGGCGCAATGTAGGTGTTGAGGGCCTCTTGCTCATGGAGTCGGTGAGTAAGCTCTAGAACCTTCTTCTCACTGGCGTAGAAGCTAGCTTCAAAAGTGTTCCGTTCCTCCTTGAGCTGAATCCAACTTTTCTGCATTTCCTCCCACGATGTAGGCATGTCTGGATGTAGGATGGTGTAGGGAACCTCTCCTTCCTTGACGGGCTCTTTAATCACAGGGAGTACATGAGGATAAGGCATCATCAGACTTTGGGCTCGGGCTCGCACCCACTTGAGATAAGGCTCAAGAGGGATGGAGTTCTTGTGTCCCAGAGTCTTGCTATCAACCTTGTTAGGTCTTCCCCAAGCTCTGATGAATCTTTGGCGAAGTCCTTGCGCATCGTTGTCGAAGTCAAAAACTAAGTCAGGAATCAACATGTTATGAGGGCCATCCCTCTGTGCATATCCAAATTGCCTCAAAGCTAGGCAAGGGTTATAGGTAATACCTCCTCTGATTCCAAGTAAAGGAACATTAGGAAATTCTCCGCAACGATCGACGATGATGACATTTTCTCTGGACCGAGAACACCAATGTACATCAGAGTGAGTAAGAGTCATCAACCGTTGGGACCACCTTGAGCCTTGGTCATTCTTCAAGACAGATTGTGGAAGGTGCGAAATAAACCACCTTGCAAGGAGAGGAGTACAGCACATGAGAACACCCCTCTTTCTCATTGTTCGTGTGTAAAATGAGTGAAGAATGTCCCCAAGCAATGTTGGTATTGGATTTCTGGACAAGAAGATTTTGACGGCGTTGATCTCTACAAGCTGGTCAGGATTTGGGAACAAGACCAACCCATAGATAAGGAGTGCCACAATCTCTTCAAAGGCTTGTAGGTCCAATGAGTTCCAACATTCTTGTGTCTTCTCAAACAAGAATTTTGGTAAGAATCCTTTGACGCCGCTTCTTGTTTCCCAATGCCCCTTGATGTCGGATGGTTGTAGATGTAATGCTCAAGCAACATATTCCGGCTTTGGTCCCTTTTCCGTACCGTTGAAGGGTAGTTGATTAAGGATAGGAATTCTCAGGAGTTGAGAAAACTCCTCCAAAGTGGGTACCAGCTGATAATCGGGGAAAGTGAAGCAGTGGTGAAGAGGGTCAAAGAACTGGAATAACACTTTCATCATGTCTTCTTCAATGTTGGTGTTGACTAGGCTGAGCAGTCTACCATGTCTTTCACTGAAGGATGAGTTTTCCGGAATTCTTGAGGTGAGCTCCTTGAGTTGAGGAGAGATTCTCACAAGGTTGACTTGAATGGTGTTTCTGCGAGGAATTTCCATGACCTACAAAATAGGAACAAAGATGAAGATCCAAACCCTTGAAATGGTTAGTGAATGCATATGATGTTTTATGATGTTTATGATGTTTATGATGTATGCACAAAACATATGTACAAGCAAATCACACCAAACCCTAGTTTCAGGCTTGCATGGGGTTTCATAGGTAAGTACCCTCTTGAGTGTAGTTGGCTTAAAAACCTGTCCTATAAATAGTAACCGGGTTCTAAGGAGCTCAATATCACAGGATTGTTTTCATTATTCATTGTTTTGGTTTAGCCACTTAACTAGCGACCAAAATATTCCAAGAAAACAACCCTCAATGAGTGTAGTATCGAGTATCTACCAACTTCGGACTGCACCAAAGCCGGTCATCTCACTACTCCTAATAAAAGGCCAAGATGGTCAAGTAAGGTTCTAGGTCATTAGTGCTTTAGTGACATCACTCAGCGGCCTCGTACTCTCCTTGATTGAACTCAAGGGTTACCGGTACTCACAAATATGTCGCACTAATATAGCTATTGCTTCGACCGTGTCGGTATACCCTGCACAGTTTCCACAACGTATTGCTATCTATGAAATGTTTCCCAAAATCCAGGTGTAGGATTGCAAACCCAAACAATAGAGCCAAGATATAAAGCAATCAATTCAAACAATTAGTCATGCAAGAGGGTGATCTAAGCCCTAAGGTTACTCCACTTTTAAATTTTTCCCCAGCAGAGTCGCCAGTTCTGTGATACGGTGGGAGAACTGACTATGGTTTTGCGTTTGTTTTCGCAAATGTTTCGGTTGAGCAAGAGTCGCCACCGACTTTTTATTTTATCCTAAGGAAAGGTTTAAAAAGCACAGCAAAAACCTTTGAGATTTTTTTCTTGGGTTCGGGGAGTAGATTATAGAAAGGGAAGGTATTAGCACCCTTTCTATCCATGGTTATCCATGGGCTCTTAGGTACTTGCTTAGATCAACTTGCCTTGGTTTTCAATTGTTTGAAATGGTGCTTTGTGTGTGGCTTTGAAAAGGTTTTGAAAAAGATGCCTTGTCTAGGCTACCCTTGTAACAATTCTTTACTCGAATGTTTTACAAATGGTGTTTGTCTTTTTTGAAAAGATGTTTCAAGGTTTTTTGAAAGTTTGTTTTAAAAGTGTTTGTGAAGTGTGGTTTGAAAATAGGCAAGTGTTTTCTTTTGCAAATGGACAAGTACTTAAGAGCTATCTACCCTAAGGTTCTCAAAGATTTCTGTTATGTTTTAACCCTTTTAACAATTTTGCTCCACCATTGCATTTGGTGGACAATCTTGTGTTAGGAGGTGAAAGGGACGGGCGCGGGTCATCGTTTAGACCATGATTGCAATAGTGCTAAGTATCTTTGGGCAGATTTCTCTTTGAAAGGGACTTGATCATTTTAGGAAACTTTTCGAAAGCGTCATCGAGGGACTATGATCATTTGATTGTTTGTTTTACCCAAAGAAACCTAACATGCAATATGGCCCATTTATTTTAAGGCAACAAGTGGAATACCCTAGGGGTGCAAGTGTGATATGTGTTGTCCATTTTTCATGCTTGTTTATCTTGAAATTAGGTCAAACTATTTTTGTTGCTTTTATTTGCATACAAACCCTAATTCTATCATGGTATATTTAGAAAGCTTTAAAGTGCGAAAATTAAAGTTCCTAAGCTATTACAACACATTATGGGAAGGGGGGGGGTACAAATGTTCAAATGGGGGGATATCTAGACAAGGAATTTAAACCTAGCTATTACATCAATTTTAGAATATTTACAAAAATAATTAATTGCATAAATTAAATGAACAATAAAATAAAGATGCAAAATGCAAAAGGGGTTTTCATATGTATGGAAAAAGGATATTTTTTATGTCAAATGAATAAAAATAAAAAAGTAATATTTTGGAATTTTTGTGTTTTAAGGGTAAAAACCCTAATTTCATTAAATAAGTATATTAACCATTTAATATGTATAATATTTAATAATTATATACAAAAAATAAAATAAAATGGAGTATATTCATAAAAAGTATTTTTCATGTTAAATATTAATAAAATAAAAAATGTATGTATTTTGGTATTTTTTACCTAAATGTACTAATATATATAAATATCTTTATTATTTACTAAATAAATATTATATATACAAAAATAAAAATAATTAATATTTATAAAAAAGTATATTTTATATAAAATATTTTAAGAGGATAAAACAAAATAAAAATGAAAATAAAATGGTGTTTACATTATTTTTTCTATTTATTCTAAATAATATATTCTTTGTACTTATTTACATACAAATAGCAATATAACTAAATAAATGCCTAAAAATATAAAAATGGTGTAAAAATAATTTTTCATGTTCTTAATATTATGGGAAAAAATAAATAAGCCAAAATGAAAAAAAGAAAAGTCAAAAATCATGAAAATAAACATAATGGGCTCAGGGGGTATGAAACCAAAAACAAGGTGTGAAAAGAAATAACACAACAGGCCCAGCCCATGAAGCTTCTTCTTCAACCTTCAGACAAAAAATGTTCCAAAACGCGCGCCTGTTCAGTTGAAGTTCTATCTGGCAATGGGGGAGCTTTCTGAGCAAGATGATGATCTGTATAGCTTGCCTGAAGTGTGGTGATGCTATTCCAATGCTTACTTTGCTTTGAAACACCTTGAATCTAGCTATGGACCTCCAACTGTAAAACAAGAAAGTGAAAATAGTGGAACTGGTTAGAGGAATTACAGGTCGTGTTTTGTGTTTTGGTTAGCTTCAAGTGATGCTAGGGAATGTGTTTGATGAGCTTTGGGCAAGAAATCATGAAAGGAATGAGAGATGGGATCCAATCTGCAGACCCTGCCCTGTTTCTGCAGTTTTAGAGTGATTCTGGGAATGAGAGTGTTTGAGACCTTGTTTGCTCGTGTTCTAGATTGTGCTTGATGATTAGAAAGTGTATACAATATTTGCTTAGGCCTGCCTGTGCTC
Organism: Vicia faba; assembly: GCA_948472305.1. NCBI lineage: Eukaryota > Viridiplantae > Streptophyta > Magnoliopsida > Fabales > Fabaceae > Vicia > Vicia faba. The sequence goes on from OX451738.1 coordinate 1,174,295,984, forward strand.
AGATCAAAGTTGTGTTGTGATATGCTATGTTTCTTAACACTTAAGCAAGAAAAGGTCACTTGAGTTTCTAGGCAGGTAGAGGCCCCCTAAACATGCTGCAAAACCTCTCCTTGATCAGTGTGTTTTGTTCATAATCTTGTGCCAATTAGATTTGATCTGTACTTCTTGGATTTGCATTATGACATAAAGCTTGCTTTTGCAAAAATGGCTATTTCACTTTTTCCATTTATGGCCTAATCCAACATGTAATGCCTAAACTCATGAAACAAGGCCTTAGCACAATGAACATGCATTAAATTATTGAGTGTTGGATGGTTTAAGGGCCTGTAATCAAGTGGCATGCTGGTTTGAGAAATTTGCACAAGTTATGATCATGTACATGGTCAATTCAAAAGTGAGTTTTTGCCATATTGCAAAATTCGAATCTCTCAAGTTATGAGGTTGTTTGATGAGTTCTTGGACATCTTGGAAATCTTGGAATGTGTACTACAATCCATCTTTGAAGTGCAAATTGAAATTCCAAGTGGAAGTGTACGGAAAATGGTCTTGAAGTTAGGTAGAAAACCTTGCCAAAATAGGTCAAATTTTCACTAAGTTAAGAATGGTTTAGTACCCTTATTCCAAAAATTGTAACTTGAGATCCAAGCCTCTTTTGGGAAAACTTTGTGAATCAAAGTTGTAGATTATGCAACAAGCTACAACTTTCATGTTTTGACTTTTGCTTGAATCCAAATGAATCTTGGTGAGAAAGTGAGGCAAAGTTGGGAAAAAATTAGGGTTTTTCATAACTTAGAAAAATTCTAAGTTATGAAAAATTCTCATTTCTAACCCTAATTTGCATTTTTTGATTTCTTGGGGAACAAGTTTCATGATTTGGCATGTTTTGATGAAAAATGAATCTTGACTCTTGATTTTGACCAAAAAGTCAAAGTTTGACTTTTCAGTATACAGTCAAAATTGATCAATTGACTGGGAAATTCAACTGTCAATTTTGTGCATTTGGGATCTTTTGAACTTGTTGAGCATGTCAAGATAATTCCATGGGGTCCTTGAGTCCATATGTGAGCTTGGTTTACCATTGGCTAGGTCAAATAGTCAAAAATTGCCTTTGTGCAGTCAAAACCCTAAAAATGACCATTTTGCCCTTTTGGTGATCTGATCAAATTTCTTGTGGAATTGTGATCCAAACTTGATCAAATGGTCCATGTGAGTTCATAATGTTGATGTGGGTCAATTTTCATGAGATTTGACTGTCAACTGGCCACAGTTGACTTTTCCCCCAGTGTAGTTGATTTTTAGGTCAACTGTCCAATTGACTGGGCAAAACTTGGAATCAAGGCTTGAAACTTGGTATGGGCTAACTTGGGAGTCCAATATGAAGCATGAAAGTCATCTTAGGCAATTTAGGTCAAAACATCTTTGTGCAAACACAAACCCTAATTTGGGTCAACAGTGCAAGGAGAAGTCTTGAGCAGATGAAACCCTAATTGGATCTTGATCTCCAAGGGCTTTGTGATGAGAAATCAATGAAAAGTGGGAGGGAAAATTTTGGGGTACAACACTGGGAAAATCCCAGCTTTCAACAGATTTAACTTGATTGTTAACAGCGGAGTCATCAGGTCATCAACATCAGAAATATACAGATCTTTTTCAATAGCATGGACATTTCGACCATGCTTCGGCATCGGAGCGGATATTACGTTTGGCTTCTCTGGAGCATCGAATTCAACCTCTTTTGCATCTATCAAGTCTTGAATTTTATTCTGTAGCGCCCAACAATTGTTGGTGTCATGTCCGACGCTATCAGAATGGTAGGCACATTTAGCATTGGCATGATAGTATGAAGATGTGGTGTTAGGGTTTTTCGGTGCCTCCTTTAAACCAGTCAGATTCAACTTCAACAAATGTGGAAGAACTTGCGCAGGTGTCATATTGATGCGGGTGAACTGCCGTTGTGGCCGCTCTACCCGTTGCTGATTTGGTCTGGACTGATTGCCACGAGGCTGATCATTTGATGAATTTTGGATCATCACGGCCCCCACAGTCGACCGGCGCTCAGTTCTTGCCACTCCTCTCTAAGAGTACACAACAGCCGCTTCCTTCTTCGCCGGAAATAATTTCTTAACAGTTGTAGATGCAGAGGCATCCTTTTGAATCTTCCCATTCTTAATACCGGCTTCCACCCGTTCGCTAGTCAGAATTAATTCAGTAAACCCTGCGGAAGAACTCCTGATCAAATGGTTGAAGAACGGGCCAGATAACGTCCCCAGGAACATGTCGACTAGTTCTCTATCAGAAAGAGAAGGCTGCACTCTCCCGGCCAGATCGCGCCATTTTTGGGCGTACTCCTTGAATCCCTCACCTGATGCCATCCCCATACTCTGTAGCTGAGTACGGGTTGGCGCCAAGTCAGAGTTATATTGATATTGGCGATAAAAAGCAGCCGCCAAGTCTTCCCAACTACGTATCTCTGACCTTTCCAGCTTGTAAAACCAGTCTAGCTGAGTGCCAGACAGGCTATCTTGAAATAAGTGCACCCAAAGATTTCTGTCGGATGTGTGAGGTTGGATTCTTCAGATGTACGACCTTAAGTGCATCTTCGGGCAAGACAGCCCGTCATACTTTGCAAAAATCGGCACCTTAAACTTTGGAGGGATCACAATTCCAGCAATTAATCCCAAATCTTAGAAATCTAAGCCGGGAACTCTTTGCAGCTCCATAGCTGCCAACCTATCCTCCAAGTTTTTGTATTTGTCATCCGCGGGCGGGTATTGTTGCTCTGAGTAGTCTTCATCTTCTTCAGCTTCGGATTCAGAAGGTACTGCAGCCCCTTTTCCCTTACTGGTTTCCTCTTCAGATGCGGAGGGAAATTCAAGAACTATTCTGGATTCACCCTCAAACCTTCTTCCCAAGGTAGCCACCCCCACTCTTTTCTTCCTCTTTTTCACTTTCTCTTGCTCTTTGTTCCCAAGCAGTGCTTTTAGATCCTCCTGACCTTTTGCCAAGGTCATTAGGAGATGTTGAAACTGTGAGTTTTGAGACTGCAGATCTTTGACCGTCTGTTCGAGATCCATCTTACTGAAATAAACAGCAGAAAGATAAGGAAACCTGGTGTGGAGACCTGTTTATGCACATGATGAATGATATGTTTATTCATGCAATGCATTCAAGGATTTAGAAATTCAAAATTGTTGCAAACAAAAAGAACACACGTCATATTAATAAGAAGAAATTTTGTCAGTACATAAATGCCCCATGGGCCAAATATTACAAAAACTTCTCAAGGTAAAAAGATGTTGCGCATCCTCTTTAGTGCGATGTAAGTTTTGAGGATATCTTCCTCATGAAGTCGGCGGATAAGCTCCAAAACCTTCTTCTCACTAGCATAGAAGCTGGCTTCAAAAGTATTCCACTCTTCCTTGAGTTGGATCCAACTCTTCTGCATCTCCTCCCATGATGTTGGCATGTCAGGATATAGGATGGTGTAGGGAACCTCTCCTTCCTTAACGGGCTCTTTAATCAAAGGGAGAATATGAGGGTAAGGCATCATGAGACTCTGGGCTCGGGTTCGTACCCACTTGAGATAAGGCTCAAGAGGGATGGAGTTCTTGTGCCCCAGTGTCTTGCTATATACCTTGTTAGGCATCCTCCAAGCTCTGATGAATCTTTGGCGAAGTCCTTGCGCATCGTTGTCGAAGTCAAAAACTAGGTCAGGAATCAGCATGTCATGAGGGCCATCCCTCCGTGCATATCCAAATTGTCTCAAAGCTAGACAAGGGTTGTAGGTAATGCCTCCCCTGATGCCAAGTAATGGAACATTAGGGAACTCTCCACAATGATCGACGATGATGACATTTTCTCTGGACCGAGAACACCAATGTACATCAGAGTGTGTGAGGGTCATCAATCGTTGTGACCACCTTAAGCCTTGGTCATTCCTCAAAACAGATTATGGAAGGTGCGAAATAAACCACCTTGCAAGGAAAGGAGTACAGCACATGAGAACACCCCTCTTTCTCATTGTTCGTGTGTAAAATGAGTGGAGGATGTCCCCAAGCAATGTTGGTATGGGATTCTTGGATAGGAAAATCTTGACAGCATTGACATCTATAAGTTGGTCAGGATTTGGGAACAAGACCAACCCATAAATGAGGAGTGCCATAATTTCTTCAAAGGCTTGTAGATCCAATGAATTCCAACACTCTTGTGCCTTCTCAAACAAGAATTTTGCCAAGAAGCCTTTGACGCCACTTCTAGTTTCCCAATGCCCCTTGATGTCAGATGGTTGCAAGCGTAGTTCTTGAGCAACATCTTCAGGCTTTGGTTCTTTTTCCGTACCGTTGTAGGGTAGTTGATTAAGAATAGGAATTCTCAGGATTTGAGAAAATTCCTCCAAAGTGGGCACCAATTGGTAGTCGGGGAATGTGAAACAGTGGTGAAGGGGGTCAAAGAACTGGAACAACACTTTCACCATGTCCTCTTCAATGCTGGTGTTGACTAGGCTGAGCAGTCTACCATGTCTTTCACTGAAGGGAGAGCTTTCTGGTATTCTGGATGTGAGCTCCTTGAGTTGAGGAAGGATTCTCACAAGGTTGACTTGGATGGTTTTCCTGCGAAGAATTTCCATGACCTACAAAACAAGAAAAAAGATGAAGATCTAAACCCTTGAAATGGTTAGTGGATGCATATGATGCTTTATGATGTTCATGATGTATGCACAAACACATGTACAAGCAATTCACACAAAACCCTAGTTTCAGGCTTGCATGAGGTCTCATAGGTAAGTACCCTCTTGAGTGTAGTTGGCTTAAAAACCTGTCATATTAATAGTAAACGGGTTCTAAGGAGCTCAATATCATTGGATTGTTTTCCATGTTCATTGTTTTGGTTTATCCACTTAACTAGCAACCAAAATATTCCAGGAAAACAACCCTCAATGAGTGTAGTATCGAGTATCTACCAACTTCGGACTGCACCAAAGCCAGTCATCTCACTACCCCTAATAAAAGGCCAAGATGGTCAAGTAAGGTTCTAGGTCATTAGTGCTTAGTGACATCACTCAGCGGCCCCGTACTCTCCTTGATTGAACTCAAGGGTTACTGGTACTCACAAATATGTCGCACTAATATAGCTATTGCTTCGACCGTGTCGGTATACCCCGCACAGTTTCCACAACGTATTGCTATCTATGAATGTTTCCCCAAATCCGGGTGTAGGATTTCAAGCCCAAACAAGAGAACCAAGATGTAAAGCAATCAAAGCAAACAATTAGTCATGCAAAAGGGTGATCTAAGCCCTAAGGTTACTCCACTTTTAAATCATTTCCCCAGCAGAGTCGCCAGTTCTGTGATACGGTGGGAGAACTGACTTGAGGTTTTGCGTTTGTATTCGCAAATGTTTCGGTTTAGCAAGAGTCGCCACCGACTTTTTATTTTATCCTAAGGAAAGGTTAAAAAGCACAGGAAAAACCTTTGAGATGTTTTCTTGGGTTCGGGGAGTAGATTATAGAAAGGGAAGGTATTAACACCCTTTCTATCCATGGTTATCCATGGGCTCTTAGTTACTTGCTTAGATCACTTACCTTGCATTTTCAATTGTTTGAAATGGTGCTTTGTGTGTGTTTTTTAAAGAGGATTTGAAAAGAGGCCGTCATTGTGGCAACCTTTGTAATGATTCTTGTTTGAATGTATACAAAGGTGTTTGTCCTTTTTGAAAAGGTTTTCAATATTTTTGAACGTTGTTTTGAAATTGTTTTGTGGAGTGTGTTTTGAAAAATAGCAAGGATGTTTTGCAAGATTTTTGATCAAGTAACTAAGAGTTGTCTACCATATTTTACTCAAAAATCTTTCTTATGTTTTTAACCCTTTTAACAGTGTTGTTTCACCATTGTATTTGGTGAACAATCTTGTGTTAGGATGTAAACGGGACGGGCGCGGGTCATCGTATAGACCATGATAGCAATTTTGCAAAGTATCTTAGCATTTCTTTTGAGGGACTAAGATCATTTTTGTAAGACAACTTTGGATAGCGTCATCGAGGGACTATGATCTTTTGATTTTGTTTGTTATACCAAGATACTTTGCATGCGTAACATGGCCCATTTTTGAAGGCAACAAGGGGACGTAACCCTAGGGGTGTTAGTGTGCAAGTGTGTTTTATTGCATACAAGAGTTTATCTTTGAATTAGGATTTTCTATTTCATTGATTTTATCTTGCCATACACATCCTAATTACTAGCAATACAAAGCAGAAATATAAAATCCTACGCTATTACAACAATTAGGGGGTGGGGATACACATTTGTACATGGGGTGGTTCAACGAGAAAAATAGACAAGAAAAGGAAATAACAAAAACAAGATAGAGAGAAAGAGAGAGGGAGTCAGCACGCTGCTGAGAGGTCATCGGAAATTCTGACTCAGGCCCGCTGCCAGATGATCAACCTTTTGGTTAAACTGTATGAGTCAGAACTTCTGACTCTGGCACCTGCAAAACAGAAACCTGTTAGTGGGAAGATCAGAAGTTCTGATCCCCATGCGCTGCAAGACAAAAGTTTGTTAGTGGGGAAATCAGAAGTTCTGATCCTGATGGAAATATAATAATTCTCAGAAGTTCTGATATTATTGACAGCAAAACAGGCTTCAGATGTGCTAACGTCAAAGTCAGCACTTGGCTTCTCCCTGTGCTAATCAGAACATCTGCAAATTTGTTATTTTTCCACAAAACAGAAAACATGTTTGGAGCAGCTCCAGCAAATGTCAAAGTGTTTCAGAGGACATAACCAACAAGGTCACATGAAGGTTCTATGCTGGCTCACTTCCTATCTAAACATTCTGAGGTATGAAAATCCTCAGAACACAAACAACAGCAACATGATATTTACATTATTTTTATTTGAGCATGCAAAGCTGATGATGCTTAGCAGCGTGATGAAGGTCAACAGGTGCTTACTTGGCTGTTGGAAAAGTTTATGGATGAGAGCTAGCTTTTGGCTCTGATGGTGTTCTGGACAGGTTCTTTTTTGAAAGGGGTAGATGAATGTGTATGTGTATGTATGGTCAGAGGTTGAAAGGGTGTTCTTTAGTCACAAAGAAAATTGGGTATTGATGAAGTTTGAAGGTAAGAAATTCAAAGTTATGAAACACTGGAGATTTTGGCAGAGTTTCACAACACTTTCTTGCTAAAGATTTCTGTTTCTCTTCTAGCAATTTTTCTGTTTTTGGACGCCCTTTTTCAGTGGACAATGGTTCTCTATTTATAGGCCAAGCTCTTGTGGATTTCTTGAACATTAAAGGCGCCAACATAGGTTGAATTATTCTTTGAAAGAAATTCCTGAGAAGTTGTGATAACAGATAGCCTTTCAACCTAGGCTGGAGCAGCAGGCATGGATTGGGGAGAAGTGACCTCTTAGGTGGACGGTGGCGCGTAGACCCATGCCTGAACCTGCATAAAGGCGTTTACCAAGCCACACGTGAAGGGACTACTTGGATGAATGTTCAGGAGTGGTTGGGAGCATTAATGAGCATTAAATAGTGATGAGACTTATCAACACCAATATTCTGGTAATAGAAACAAAACTTTGAACCAGCAGTTCTGTTTTACCAAAAACAACGTAAACCATGCTCTGGTCTTGGTCTCCTGTTGTCTTAGCAAATTCTGGGGATTCTCCTGACTTTCTGACACGTTCCTTGGATTTGCTTCTGGAAATCCTGGACTTAGAGATTCTGTATCAGTGTAACACCCACTCTTCTGACCTTTTCATCTTCTGATTTCAGCATGTTCTGAAGGAGCCTTCAGACTTCCTTGCTTCCTTTGCATTCTTTTATCAAGCTCTGGCTAAACTTGCATAACTGCTGAAAGAGTCATGTTCTGTTTGAGACTTACGTGTTGAACCACGTTTGCAACTTCTGACTGAGTTGATGTAGCTGCTGAAGATCCAGCTTCTGATTGCGTCGAGCCAAGCTTGCAACTTATGATCGTTGAGCCAAGCTTGTATCTTCTGACCGTTTCTATCTGGAGTTTGGTCCAGAAGTTCTGAAGCGCTATTTTCTTCTTAAACACCCATTTTTTAGAGAAAAATTCCAAGTGTTTAGAATTTAATTTTTCTCAAGATAAAAGCGTTGCCTTTAGAGCTTGTGTGATCATTTTGCTCTTGTAAATGGTTTGCTTGGGCAAAAATGATAATTCAGGACTTGGGTTCATTTCAGAGGGACTCTGAGAATCCAGGATGATTTCCTGAAGAAAGAGAGGGCAAATTTTGGGGTACAACAATCACCTACACAAGCTATTTGAGAGGCTAAATAAGTACAAATTGAGGTTGAATCCTAATAAATGCACATTCGGAGTAAGGTATGGAAAGATTCTAGGTTTCATCGTCAATGGCAAAGGAATCGAAGTTGATCCTGCAAAAGTAAAGTCCATTCAAGAAATGCCAGTTCCCCATTCTGAAAAGGAGGTCAGAGGATTCTTGGATCGTCTTAATTACATTTCTCGCTTCATCTCTCATTTAACCGCTCCTTGTGAGCCAATCTTCAAAGTCTTGAAGAAAGATCAAGTAGTCAAATGGAACGACGACTGCCAAGTTGCCTTCAACAAAATCAAGGAATATTTGCAAGAGCCTCTTATCCTCATGCCTCCAATTGAAGGAAGACCTTTGATCGTGTACTTGACTGTGCTAGATAGTTCTACGGGGTGTGTGTTGGGCCAACTTGACAAGTCTGGCTGAAAAGAGCGTGCAATTTACTAACTGAGCAAAAAGTTTACCGACTGTGAAACCAGATATTCACTACTCGAGAAAACTTGCTGCACTCTGGCATGGGCTGCTGGCCGGTTAAGAAAGTATATGCTGACTCACACCACTCTATTGATCTCTAAAATGGACCTTATCAAATACATCTTCGAAAAGCCTGCTTTCTCCGGACGGATAGCTAGATGGAAAATGATTCTGACTGAATATGATATCCAATATACAACACAAAAGGCCATCAAAGTAAGTATATTAGAAGATCATTTGGCTCACCAAGCTATTAATGACTATCAATCTATGAACTTTGAATTCTCGGATGAGAATATCATGTTAGTGACTAACTGTGCAAAGCCTGGACCGTATGAGGGACTTGAACAAGGATCCCGATGGACTATGGTTTTTGATGGGGCCTCCAATGCTCTGGGTAACTGAATTGGTGCTATGATAATCTCTCCCGAAGTTTGTCACACTCCTTTCACTGCTAGATCATGCTTCGATTGTACGAATAATATGGCCGAGTACGAAGCATGCATCTTAGGTCTGAAGGCTGCCATTGATTTGAGGATCAAACACTTTGATGTATTTGGAGATTCCACTTTAGTAATTAGCCAAGTAAAGGGAGAATGGGATACTAAGCATCCTAACCTCATTCCATACAAAGAACTTGTGTTAACTATAATTCCATACTTCGAGGAGATCACCTTTGAGCATTTCCCTACGGAGGAAAATCAGTTAGCCGACTCTTTGGCCAAAATGTCTTCCATGTTCAAGGTCAAATGGGACAACGAAGATCCTATGATTACAATCTAAAGATTCGACGAACCCGCACACTGCTACGAGCTTAACACTGACGAAGAGGACCCATGGTATCACGAGATGAAAAGATATCTTGAAACACAAGAATATCCGGAAGGGGCTTCCGTCAATGATAAGAAGTTTTTGCAAAGATTCTCAGCCGAGTTCTTTCTAAGCAACAAAATCTTATACAAGCGCAATCATGATTCTACTCTACTCTGATGTGTGGACAAAAAGGAGGCAAAAAATATTATAGAAGACATGCACGATGGCCTTTTTGGGACCCACTCTAGTGGACATACTATGGCCAAGAAAATCCTGAGGGTTGGTTACTATTAGTCCATAATGGAAACTGATTGTCATCATCATTCAAGAACTTTCCATAAGTGTCAAATCTATGCTGACAAGGTCCATGTACCACCTATTCCCTTAAATGTCATGACTGCTCCGTGGCTGTTTGTGATGTGGGGCATTGGCATGATTGGAGAAATCAAACCTACTGCCTCAAATAGACACCGTTTCATTCTTGTCACCATTTATTATTTTACCAAGTGGGTCGAAACTGCTTCATATGCCTCAGTTACCAAGAACGTTGTAGCTAAGTTTATTAAGCATTATCTCATCTTTCGTTATGGCATCCCCAAAAGGATTATCACCGACAATGGAATAATCTCAACAGTGCTATGATTATGGAACTTTGTACTCAGTTCAAAATCAAGCATCATAATTCTTCTCCATATAGACTCAAGATGAATGGCGCAGTGGAAGCTTCCAATAAAAATATCAAGAAGATTGTGCAAAAGATGGTGGTAACCTATAAAGATTAGCATGAGATGTCACCATTTGCTCTCCATGGCTATCGTACTTCGGCTCGCACGTCAATTGGGGAAACTCCTTTCTCTTTTGTCTATGGCATGGAAGCTATCTTTCCCATAGAAGTTCAAATTCCTTCTTTAAGGATAATGAAAGAAGCAGGTCTAGGAGAGGATGAATGGATTCAGACTAGGTTGGATCAACTGAACTTGATCGACGAGAAATGACTGACTTCTGTTTGCCATGGTCAAGTGTATCAAATGCATATGATCAAAGCGTTCAACAAAAAGATCAAGCCTCGAGTGTATCAAGCTGGTGAATTGGTAATAAAACACATCATTCTTCCACAAGGCGATCCCATGGGCAAATTGACTTCCACTTACGAAGGACCATTTTTTGTAAAGAAAGTCTTCTCTGGTGGTGCTATGATGCTGACTACTATGGATGGTGAAGATTTCCCACATCCCGTAAATGCAAACATAATTAAAAAATACTATGCATATTTTGTACCCCAAAATTTTCCCTCCCATATTTCTCAATACATTTCAAGTGAGACCCTCAAATTGTTCAAGGAAGTCCAAGGGTTGACCAGACAAACTTTCTCCTAAGGCAGTCTACCTCAAATTAGGCTTTCAGTTTGCATCAAGGTGTTTGAGTTCAAAGGATCCCAAATTCTCACCATTTTCCTAATATGTTCTCAAGATCATCCATGTCAAGTTTCAAGCCATGCAGAGGAAGTTTGCTCAGTCAATTGCTCAAAGGCCTAAAAATCGACTGTGCTTGGGCAAAAGTCAACTGTGGCCCACATACAGTAAAACTTCAAGATTTTTGCTCAAAATTCTCATTTTGAATTATTATTCATCATTTGATCAAGGGTTGATCATGATTACTCAAGGATTGCTCACAATTCATCAAAACCCAAAAGTTGCTAAATTAGGGTTTTTTAGGAAAAGTCAACTCAACTTTGACCAAGCATAACTTTCTCATACTTTATTAAGAATGATCCATCCAAAGCTCATTTTTAATAGGATGCAATGCCCTACAATTAATCTTCAGCTCCCAAGTTCAAAATATGCACTCACAAGAAGTTATGAATTTGGACATTATAGGTCATTTTAAAAAGTCAACAAAAACACCTTTTTGTCAAAGCTTCATACATGAACATGGAAGACTCAATTGAGATGAAAACAAAAGGGTTGCTTAAAGGACATATTGAGATTTCTAAAAAGTCCAAGAACACCTTCATAGAGTCAAAATTGAAGAAGTTATGCATTGGTGAAGTTGACCTTTTTGCAAAATTGCCAAAAGTCAAATATGCCTCAAATTGCAATTTTTGTCAAATGGGCCCAACTTTTTGCACTTGTTTTGAGTTTGTAACATGGTCCACGACCCATGATCCATCCCACTTGCTTTTATTTTATTTTTTCCATTTATTTTTATTTTTATTTCAATTAAATCAAATTAAATCAAAATAAAATCATGAAAATATTCGAATCATTCAAACCTTAAGATTTTGAGTATGTTTCAGGTCTCTTATACAGCTAGCAAGGGAATCAAATCGTGCAAGGCCTATTTGTACACAAAAATATTGGTTTTTTGCCTTATTTTGGAAAGATTTTCATGAAAATCAAATCATGATCAAAGACCATAATTGGCAAAGATTGAATGCACATTGGCAAACCTAATTCAATCACTGATATATATTGGATAAATGCAGACTGTGATACAGTGGGAGAACTGACTTGGGATTTTGCGTTTGTGTTTGCAAAATGTTTCGATTTAGCAAGAGTCGCCACCGACTTTTTATTTTATCCAAAGGAAAGGTCAAAAAGAACAGGAAAGACCTTTGAGATGTTTTCTTGGGTTCGGGGAGTAGATTATAGAAAGGGAAGGTATTAGCACCCTTTCTATCCATGGTTATCCATGGGCTCTTAGTTACTTGTTTAGATCACTTGCTTTGCTTTTCAATTGTTTGAAATGGTGCTTTTCAATTGTTTGAAATGGTGCTTTGTGTGTGGTTTTGAAAGATATTTTGAAAAGAGGCCATCGTTGTGGCAACTTTTGTAATGATTCTTGTTTGAATGTATACAAAGGTGTTTTTGTCTTTTGAAAAGTTTTCAATGTTTGAAAGTAGGGTTTTGAAATTGTGTTGTGAAGTGTATTTGAAAATAGCAAGGATGTTTTTGCAAGCTTTCGACCAAGTAACTAAGAGTTATCTACCCTATTTTACTCAAAGATCTTTCTTATGTTTTTAACCCTTTTAACAGTGTTGCTTCACCATTGTATTTGGTGAACAAACTTGCATTAGGATGTTAAATGGGACAGGCGCGGGTCATCGAATAAACCATGATAGCAATGGTGTCAAGTATTTTTGGCAATTTTCTTGAGGGACTAGATCATTTTTGTTTAGGCAACCAAGATAGCATCATCGATGGACTATGATCTTTGTTTTGTTTTTGTTTTGCCAAAGTACTTGACATGCATTCCATGGCCCATTTTTTAAGGCAACAAGTGGATTGAAACCCTAGGGGTGCAAGTGTGCATTGTATTTGTTTTACATGCATTTTTGTCTTTGATTAGGTCAAACTAATTGTTGGTTTTGATTTTGCATACAAACCCTAATTCTAATCATGACATAATTGAAAGCATTTAAATGCGTAAAAATAAATCTAAGCTATTACAACTTTGATATAGGGAGGGGGGTACAAATTTGAATAGGGGATTATTTTGCAAGAAATTAAAACCCTAAATTATTACAACCAAATTGAATTTGCAAGGCATAATATTTAAATGTACAATATTTAAACAAAATGAACAAATATTTTAAAAAATGTATTATGCAAAAAAAGTTTTTTATGTATGTAAAGTATCTTTAAATGGAAAGAAATGTAAAGAAATAAATAAAATAAAAAGTTAATTTTAATTATTTTTAGGGTAAACCCTAATTCCTTAAAGAAATGGTATTATTTATTATTTATATACAAAAAATGTATCAATATGTACAAAAATAAAAGTATATTGAAAAAAGGTATTTTTTTAGTAAAAAATAAAAATGTATTATTTTTGTGTTTTTTTTTATTCTATGCTTTTAATAAAATTATATATAAAATTATATATATATATATATATATATATATATATATATATATATATATATATATATATATATATATATATATATATATATATATATATATATATATATATATATATATATATATATATATATATATATATATATATATATATATATATATATATATATATATATATATATATATATATATATATATATATATATATATATATATATATATATATATATATATATATATATATATATATATATATATATATATATATATATATATATATATATATATATATATTAAGTGTGTAAAAAAAAAAATTATTTACAAAAATGTATATATTTCAAGAAAATATTTTCAAATGTGAATAAAAATAATAAATGAAAATAAAAGTATTTTTTACATTATTTTTAAATTTTTAAAAAAATAATATAAAGTATTTAAACATTTTAATGTTGGAAATAATTAAAATAAATACCAAATAAATGTAAAAATTTATGAAAATATTTTTTAGGCATTTTTTATGTTTGAAAATAAAATAATAAAGTTAGAAATGAATTTAAAATGCAAAAATAATAAATATACAAAGAAATGGGCCAGGGGGTGTGAAACTGAAAATGGGGGTGTCAAAAGTAGGAAATAGCCAGGCCCAGCCCAGCTACTTCATCTTCTTCCTCTGTTCAAACAAAAACACACGCCTTCTGTGTACAAACTGCCAACTCCTGGAAACGTGATCCTTTGGCAAAACTCAAAACATGAAACTTGTAGAGCATCAAACAACGATTTCAACCATATAAAACATTAAATCTAACTCTCAAAGACCAAAGAGAATTTCTCTGGCCCTAATTTCTAACCTAGTTTTTTCAGAAAGTTCATGGATGAAATTCTCCTAGCACGATTAATATAAATGAAAACTAAGCACATGTATGGTTTCAGGGCAATGAATACAACATCTTTCATTCACAAACCTAAGGCTAAATGTTCCTAAATAGAGAGATAGAAGTTCATGAAATACCTGTTTCAGTTGAGTTCGAGCTGGACAATGCAACAACTTTCAGTGGGGCCTGAGGTTCTTTTGAGCTTGCTTGATGTCCCTTGAACCTTTCCCAATGCTTAGTTTGTTTTGAAGTGGCCTGAATCGTGCTACAGAACTCAACCTGCAAAGCTTTTAAACAAAAATGGTGAACACTGTAAATGGAGTTACAGTTGGCAATGGAGGTTTGGAATAGTTTGAGTGAGTTGAATGGAAGGTATTGGAACAAGTTTGAGGCAAAGTGAAGATGGAAGTGATTCTGCAGGGCTTGCCCTGTTTTGCAAGAAAATGTGGTTTTTGAGTATGAGGAGGTTTGAGAGGTCAAGTGCTCGTGCTTCTGGCTTGCAAGGATGTATGAAACTTATTTCAAAACTTTGCTTGAGTTCAATATATCAGATGTGTGAGTTATGAGCTTTTGGCCATTTGACTTGTTTTGAAAGAAAAGATGTGAAGTGACCAAGCTATGGCCTGTACAGGCTAGTTACAAGCATGCTCAATTTGGTGTACTATGCCTGAGATTAGGGAACTTGTTTGCTGCAAGGAAAAAAATCCACGGCTCAAGAAAATGCATTTTGACATAAAGTTTCCTTTATGAAAATGGAAGTGTGACATTTATGCTCAAAATGGAAATGTTCATTGTACAAAGCTCTCTTGATCAGAACAATGCCAATGTCCAATGTATTTGCATTCAATTTTTGAGTGTAAATTGGTTTAGAGGCCTGTAATTATGTACTAAGCTAGTTTGTTCAGATTTGGCAAGTGGTATGAACATGTATTGGCCATGGTTACAAAGTGAGTTTTTGCCAACTTCAAGCATTCGATTCTCCCTAACCACAAAGGTGTTTGAGGAGTTCTTGGACAATTTGGAAAGCTTGTAACATGTATTATAATCCATCTTTGAAATGCAACTTAAGACTCCAAGTGGAACTATATGAAAAATGGCCAAGAATATGGGTCAAAATCCTGCCTAAACTAGGGCAAAATTTTTCTAAGTTAAAAGTTTTAGGGACCCTTGTTCCCAAAATCATAACTTGAGATATAAGCTTCTTTTGAGAAAACTTTGTGAATAAACGTTGTATACTTTGTGATGGACTATCACTTTCATGTTGTAAGTTTTGTTTGAATCCATTTTCATCTTGGTGAAAAAATGGGACAAAGTTAGGAAAAAATAAGAAAAGTTTATAACTTAGAAAATTTCTAAGTTATGAAAATTTTCCATTTTAAACCCTAATTTGCAATTTTGGGTTTCTTGATGAAAAAGTTTCATAATTTGACATTTCTTGATGAAAAATGACCCTTGGCACTTGATTTTGACCAAAAAGTCAAAGTTTGACTTTTCAGTGTACAGTCAAATTTTGATTAGTTGACTGAAAAATTCATCTGCCAATCCTATGCATTTGAGATCTTTTGAACTTGTTGAATGGGTCAATACAATTTCATTGAGTCCTTGAGTCCATGGTTGAGCTTTATTTGCCATTGGTTAGGTCAAACAGTCAAAAATTGCCTTTGTGCAGTCAAAACCCTAGAAATGACCATTTTACCCTTTTGGTGATCTGATCAAATTTCTTGTGAAATTGTGATCCAAACTTGATCAAATGGTTCATATGAGTTCATAATGTTGATGTGGGTCAAAATTCATGAGGTTTGACTGTCAATTGGCCATAGTTGACTTTTTCCCTAATACAGCTGATTTCTAGGTCAACTGTCCAATTGACTGAGTAAAACTTTGATTCAAGGCTTGAAACTTGGTATGGATAAACTTGTGAGTCCAACATGAAGTATGAAAGTCACTTTGGGCATTTTAGGTCAAAACATCCCTGTGCAAACTCAAACCCTAATTTAGGTTAACAGTGTAAGGAGGTGTCTTGAGCAGAGCAAACCCTAGCTTGATCTTGAGTTCCAAGAGTCTTGTGATGAGAAATGTTGATGAAATGAGAGGGCAAATTTTGGGGTACAACAGTTGCCCCTGTTCAATCTTCTTGAACCTGAGGAGTTAGATTGGCAAGTTTGCCTTTCGCGACACGAAGGTAAAAGAGGATTGGACACTAGAGTGCCCGTAAATTTGCACTCGTAAAAATATAGCTGAGGAAATGGGCTTAAAGATGCCATTTGGAGATGGTGGAATCTTGCTGGAAATGGGCTTAAAGATGTCATCCAAGAATGTTTGTTGAATTGCAATGTTGTAGGTCAGGAGAATGAGCATCAAAATGGTATCCGTGTTTGGAATGCATTTGAACTGTATCTGGAGACTGAGTCTGTATTGAGCAAAAGAATGGCTTCCGTGTCTGGAGGGTATCCTAGCTGTAACTGAAATTGAAATCTGTATGAATAGCAGAATGACTTCCGTGTCTGGAGTGTATCTGAAACTGTAACTGGGATCTGAATAAGTGATTGAATGACTTTCGTGGCGATTGCACTGGGGAGAATCAAACTTCTGGTGTAAGGGCCAGAATGGCATCCGTGTTTGGAGCGTATCTGAACTTGAAATTGATAGTTGAATCTGAATGAGAGATAGAATAGCCTCCATGTCTTGAGCATATCTAGTCTGTATCAGATTGCTGAAGTCTGAATGAGTAGTAGAATGACCGCCGTGTCTGGGGTGTATCCGTACTGTATCTTGACTTGAAATTCTTAATGAGCAATAGAATAACTGCCGTGTCTGGGGTGTATCCATACTGTATTGTTAATGATAACCTTTTTATCTTATCCTGTTAAGGGTAAAATGTTAGCTAAAACACAAAGTTATGTTGCATGATATGTATGATGCAATGAATTATGTTTCATCAGTGTTTATGATATATGAATGTAATGGTTATCATGTAAGTTGAGTAGCTGTCTTGCTGAGGAAAAATAAATCCTTGATAGCCGGAAATAATGAAATCTTAGACTGCTGCCGGAGAAAGTAAATTCTTGACCAATGCTGAGGATTTAAAATCTTTATTTGTTGAAGAATTAGAAATCCTTGCTGACTGCTTGGGGATTAAAAATGTTTGTTGACATGTGGGTGTTTACAAGGGTTCTTACAACTTCTGCGGGGAATGAGGATCCTTCTTGACTTTCCTGAGAACTAAGGAAAATTCTGAAAATCTCTACTGGGGAGTTGGAACCTAGGAGGCTTCTGCCAGAGAAATGAAACCAAGAATCTTTGATCTAATGGGAAATAACTCTGTGGGGAGAATGTTTACTCGGCCGGTGGAATCAGGAGCTTGGGTTGTACTCCATTCTACTAGGGAAGCCAAGAAATTAACCGTTATCTGCTTGATTCTCAGATTTTTTAAGATAACCTGCTGGGGAAATAGGTTTAGAATATTCTGGTTCTGCTGGGGATAGGTTTTTCAGGGTTTTCGGGCTCCACTGGGGATCTTGAAATTTAACTCCACTGGGGACACATAGTCTAAGGCTTGAGGATCTGAACGATATACTATAGGGGATTTCTTCTAGAACAGCACAAAGATATCTTCTTACACCTTCAACCTACCAGTAATTATCCTTTCTCAAATTTGTTTTATTTGTAAGCAGTGATTATATTCAAATGCATATGCCTATTTAACAAAACTTTGGACGTTTTCAAATAAAACATAAGTGTAAAAAGAAAGAAAGGCAAGCAAATTTCTGCACTTTGAACTATCTTTGTATTAACTTTTGTAAGTATCTTTGTACAAAGGAGACAGACATTCTAGTAAGAGAATGTTGTCGTAAAAAATTGAAAAAATTTATACAAAAAGAAAGATGGTTATGTGTAACAATTCCATGGGTTTTCCATTCTGCTACAGCCTTCATAACTCTGAGTATCTTGTCCATTTGCTGCTTCGTCCACCGATGATTGGATTGATCAGTAGCTTGGAGCTTGTTGGTGAAGAGATTGTCCTTAAAGTGATCCGATGAGACATAGTCATACGCTTTAATTCCCTAACTTTTGCCTGGACCGCTCTTTCGGGTTTTCGATCCACCGGGAAACCCTTTTTTGCCCAAGTCGCCCTTTCAGGTTTTCAACTTGCCGGGTGTACAGATTTTTTTTTGTTTTATCCCTAATTTTTGCCTGAACCGCCCTTTAGGGTTTTCGGTTCACCGGGATGCCCATTTTTGCCCAAGTCGCCCTTTCGGGTTTTCAACTTGTCGGGTCGTTTTATGCGTAGCATCTTTTGACTATATCTGCGTTCGCAGGGTGCGGCAAGTCGTCGCCGTCCATGGTGGTCATAATCATTGCCCCACCAGAAAAGATGCTCTTGATCACAAATGGTCCTTCGTAGGTAGGAGTCCACTTGCCCCTGGGATCACTTTGCGGCAAGATGATCCGCTTGATTACAAGGTCTCTGACTTGATATACTTGATGCCTGACTTACTTGTTGAAAGCCTTGATCATCCATTTTTGATATGTCTGACCATGACAAACAGCGGTAAGTCGCTTCTCATCGATCAAGTTAAGTTGATCAAGCCGGGTCTGAATCCAATCGTCCTCACTCAAACCAGCATCCTTTATAATCCTCAAGGAAGGAATCTGAACTTCCATAGGTAGGACAACTTTCATGCCATATACCAAAGAAAATGGAGTTGCCCCTGTTGAAGTACGTGTCGTGGTACGATATTCATGCAGAGCAAACGGTAACATCTCGTGCCAATCCTTGTAGGTGACTGTCATCTTTTGAATGATCTTCTTGATATTTTTGTTCGCGACTTCAACAACACCGTTCATCTTCGGCTGATAGGGAGATGAATTGTGATGATAAATCTTGAATTGCTCGCACAGAGCGGTGATCATAGTGTTGTTCAAATTTGTACCGTTGTCCGTAATTATTCTGTCGGGGATACCATACCGGCATATGAAGTTCTGCTTGATGAAGCGGGCAACCATATTCTTTGTAACAGAGGCAAAGGAAGCTGCTTCGACCCATTTGGTGAAGTAATCAATAGCCACCAAGATGAAGCGATGTCCACTGGATGCCGTATGCTTGATCTCTCCAATCATGTCAATGCCCCACATTGCGAATGACCAAGGAGCTGTCAGAACATTGAGAGGAACAGGAGGAATATGTACCTTGTCGGCATAGACTTGGCATTTGTAGCAAGTATGGGAATATTGATGACAATCAGCTTCCATGGTAGAAGAGTAGTAGCCTGTCATTAGGATCTTCTTAGCCATCGTATGTCCGCTCAAGTGGGTGCCAAATGTGCCACTATGTATATCAGTCATGATTAACTCTGCTTCAACCTTGTCCACACAACAAAGTAGAACACAATTATGGATGCGCTTATAAAGGATGACATTTCTTAGGAAGAACTTTGCAGCAAATCTCCTTAATAAATTTTTGTCATTGACGGAAGCTCCTTCAGGGTATTCTCTAGTCTGGAGATACCTTTTGATTTCATGAAACTAAGGTTGTTCCACTACTTCTTCGGTATTAATCTCATGACAGTGTGCAGGTTCTTTCATTCGCTCGATGGTGATTTGGGGAACCTCGATATCCCAGTTGAGTTTAAACATGGAAGACATTGTAGCCAGAGTATCTTCTAGTTGATTTTCTTCTCGCGGGAAGTGCTCGAAAGTAATCTGCTCGAAATAAGGCAACAATGTCAAGACATGTTCTTTGTAAGGGATAAGATTAGGATGTTTGGTGTCCCCCTCTCCTTTGACTTGACTGATAACCAAAGCCGAGTCCCCAAATACGACCAAAGATTTGATTCCCAAGTCTATAGCAGCCTTGAGACCAAAGATGCAAGCTTCATATTCAGCCATGTTGTTGGTACAACTGAAGCAAAGTCGGGCAGTGAAGGGTGTATGGAAACCTTTCCGAGAAATGAGTACCGCACCGATACCGTTTCCAAGTGCATTTGAAGCACCATCAAAGTATAGGGTCCATCGGGATCCTTGTTCAGGTATGTCTTACGGTCCGTTACCTTCAATGTTGTCCAAAGTCATGATGTCCTCGTCAGGGAAGTCGAATCTCATAGATTGGTAATCTTCGACGGCTTGATGAGCTAGATGGTCAGCTAGTACACTCCCCTTTATAGCTTTTTGGGTAGTATACTGGATATCATACTCAGTCAGGATCATTTTCCATCTAGCGATTCTTCCAGATAAAGCAGGCTTCTCAAAGATATACTTGATCGGATCCATCTTGGAAGTCAGCAGAGTGGTATGAGTCAACATATACTGCCTTAGCCGGCGAGCAACCCATACCAAAGCGCAACAAGTTTTCTCGAGCAGTGAGTAGCGAGTCTCACAGTCGGTAAACTTTTTTCTAAGGTAATAAATGGCATGCTCTTTTCGGCCATACTCGTCATGTTGGCCCAGTACGCACCTCATTGAGTTATCTAAAACAGTCAGATACATGATTAATGGTCTTCCTTCGACGGGTGGCATCAAAATAGGAGGTTCTAGTAAATACTCCTTGATCTTATCAAAAGCAACTTGACAATCATTGTTCCATTCAACCACCTAATCTTTCTTCAACATCTTGAAGATTGGCTCACAGGTAGATGTTAGGTGAGAGATGAACCTTGCAATATAGTTTAAGCGTCCCAAGAATCCTCTAACCTCCTTTTCAGTGCGGGGGGCAGGAATTTCTTGTATAGCCTTTACTTTAGCTGGATCAACCTCAATGCCTTTGTTGCTGACAATAAATCCCAAAATTTTACCAGACCTAACTCCAAAAGTGCACTTGCTTGGGTTCAGTCTGAGCTTATATGCCTTCAACCTGGCAAACAGCTTTTGCAAATGATCAAGGTGTTCTTCTTCCGTTTGTGATTGAGCTATCATATCGTCTACGTAAACTTCGATCTCATGATGTATCATATCATGAAACAAAGCTACCATGGCGCGTTGATAGGTTACTCCTGCATTCTTCAGTCCGAATGGCATCACTTTGTAGCAGAAGGTACCCCATTGCGTGACAAAAGTAGTTTTCTCCATGTCCTCGGGGGCCATTTTGATCTGGTTGTATCCCGAGAATCCATCCATGAAGGAAAATACCTTGTGTTGAGCTGTGTTGTCAACCAAGATGTCGATATGTGGCAGTGGAAAATCATCCTTGGGGCTAGCCCTGTTTAAATCTCGATAGTCCACACACATTCTGACTTTGCCGTCCTTATTAGGCACGGGCACAATGTTAGCAACCCATTATGGATAGGAAGTAACATCCAGAAAGCCAGTGTTGAATTGCTTTATTACCTCAGCTTTGATCTTCTCAGACATGTCAGGCCTCATTCGGCAAACCTTTTGCTTGACCGGTGGACAATATTCTCTTGTCGGGAGACGGTGGACCACAATATCTGTGTCTAGTCCCGACATGTCTTCATAAGACCAGGCGAAGATTTCAACATATTCGTTCAACAACTGCACTAAGCGCTCTTTGACACTTGGTTCCAGGTTGGCACCCACTTTTACCTCTTTCTTGTCTTCCTCTGTCCCCAAATTGATGGTTTCTAGCAACTCTTTATGAGGAAGAATAACCCTCTCTTCTTGTTACAAAAGTATGGCTAACTCTCCCGGCACTTCATAGTCTTCGTCAACTTCGTACTCAGCATGATTGACCAAATCTTCAGAGTTACCGAAGGCTAAAGTAGAATAGTCACCCATGGAATCCGGAGTGGATGGGTACCTGCATTTGTGAGTGTGGGTGTGTGTAAGGGATAACCATCCTTAAACAAAACAAAATGCAAAAGGAAAGAAAATGAACACAACAGTTTATAGATGAAGACGTCCAATGATTCATTAAAACATGGCACATGATAATGAATAAAATCAAGCCCTTACAAATGGACCTACATGCCCCGGGCAAGGCATGAGGTGAAAATAGTGTACGAATTGTTTAGTTATTACAGACCAAAATAGGAAATTGTTCAAAGATAAATTTACTGGTTGATGAAGGTGATGAGAATAAAATCCTTTGCTTCCCAGTTGCTTAAACCCCCTTCAACGGTTGGAAAGATCCAATCTTCAAAGTTGTTCTCTTCATCCTCATCTTCTACAGCATTAATTCCATGGTAGGTGATTTTGACGGGTGGTCCTCCAGCCTTGGAGCGACGGATAGCCTTTTGTCCTGCAACAGTAAACCCTAATCCAAACTTGTCCATCTTATGGGGAAAATCAGGCAGTTGCCCCCACACTGTGCTCTTTCCTTCTTTGATTACCGCCTCTGCGTCCTTGAGAGATGCCATCCTAGGCACATGCTTGGGAATGATAGGCACCTCAACCATTTTCTTCGCAACTGTGACCTCAGGAGAAACTTCCTCAAAATGTTGGAAATGCATTTCTATGAACTCACCATCCAACTCCACATAGAGGAAGGAATTGAGATGACTTATCATGTACTCTTCCTCACCGTGCACCGTTATGATCTTACCCTTAACAGGATATTTTAGCATTTGGTGCAAAGAGGAGGTAACTGCCCTAGTGTTGTACCCCAAAATTTTCCCTCCCATATTCCTCAAGATATGACCTTCAAATTACTCAAGATGGCTCAAGTGGTAGACAGTCAAATCACCTCCTAAGACAGCTGAAATTAGGGTTTTGGTTCTTTCAAGGAATTGGAGGTTTTCAATGGCTCAATCAAGTCTCATAGGCCCATATACATTCTCAAGCATCTACGTGCCAAGTTTCAAGACTCACAGTGTCAATTTGCACAGTCAAAAGCCTCATTTGACCTACAGTCAACTGCAGGGGCAAAATGGTCATTTCACAGTCAAAAGTCAGAATTTTTGGTCAACATCTTATTTTGAGTACACAATCATCATTTGATCAAGTCTTGATCATGATTCCACAAGAATGGCTCAAAAATCATCAAGATGCAAAAAGTTACTATTTTTGGACAGTAGAAAAGTCAACTGTATCTTGACCAGGGCATACCTTTTTAATGGTTCATCAGAAAAATTCCATCCAATGCTCATTTTGAAGGGGATGCCATTTACTACAAACCATATTCACACTCCAAGTTCAAGAAATGCTCTCACAAAAAGTCATCAATTTCTACATTATAGGTCAAATTCAAAAGTCAACAAAAATGCACTTTAAGTCAAAGGCCATAACTTGAGATTGGTAAATTCAAATGACATGGGACCAAAGGCATTGGTTAGAGGACTTCAAGACCTTTCCAAAATGTCCAAGAACATGTTCATATGATCAAAATTGAGCAAGATATGCATTGGAGAAGTTGGGAAATTTTTAGGAATTTGCAAAAGTCAACTTTGCTCAAAACACCTTATTTTTGCTAATGGGCCTCAAATCTATTCTTAAAACTTCATCCATGGCCTATGCACGACCCATCAAGCTTAGTTGAATTTATTTTCTTATTTTTTATTAATTAATTGGATTTTTAATTGATAATAATTCATTTAATCAATTTAAATTGTAGGAAAATATAAGATTTGGTTTTTAAATCTTTTGGTGAAGCAAATATGACCTAAAAAGGCTGGCAACTTTGTGCACCAAGTCAAAGATACAAAATCTCCAAAATTGGCAACTTTGTTCAATCATGAAAATGCAAAAAGATTTGATTTTCAATCAATGATCAAATCATCAATTCAATGGATTTTTGTTCAAGCTTTTGACCTAATTACATTCCTCTCTATATATGCAAGCAAACCCTGATGCATACACGTGAAAAAGCTACAGAAAATACCCCATACAATTTCAAGAAATCCCAAGAAAATTGAAAACTGGTTTTTGTATTCTAGGGCGATTTAAGAGTTTTTGTTGATCCTAATACCTTGCAGGAGTTCTCAGGAACGATTTACAATCAAATCCCAATACCAAAGCTCAAGGAATCATCCATTACAGAACCACAGTTTGCCATTTTTTCCAAAATCGTATTGCCTAATTCATGAGCATTTAACATGATTTCTTGTTTGTTTTGCATTGATAGGGACTATATGAAGCTAATGATATCGTTCAATTGAATTATAACGCCATAAATCACAAGATGCCATAGTTGAATTTTTAGGGCTCAAAAGCTTTGAATTGGGGCTTTGCAATCCAGGAAAAATTAAGACTTGTGAGACCCATGGTTGGAATCGTCAGAACAAGACGAACAAAACCAAACCCTCGCGAAATATTTATGTAAACCACATCTCTATTCGCTATTTTTCCTTACTGTAGTTTGTGGGGGTTAAAAACCCCCACTATCTAATGTTTATTATGCAAAAACGAGCGAAGAAGATGACGAGGTGTTGATTCATGGTTGGCTGATTTGAAAATACGCGCGTTTTTATTGTGTCACAGCATATCATTTAATTTCTTAATATAATAATTGCCTGTTATCCTAATAACGATTGAAGCGTGATGGTGGAGTGGTTAGCGTGCTGGCTTGGAAGCATTGGGACCTAGGTTCGAATCCCAGGTCCCCCAAAACAATTATTTGTTCTTTTTCATCAGGAGTTCACGTGCAGGTTTCAAGAGAGGGTCTACCATGCATCTCAAACATGAACGCGCCATGTGGCTTCAGGCATGAATCCAATGGTCCTGAGTGGAATACCATTATACTCCCAGTCAACACGCGCCCTGGACGATCCAAAAAGTCAAAGAGGCTGGAAACAATTGGGCCTGAGAATTGCATAGCATACCTCCTGATCTGGGCCAACACCCCCACAAGTTTACTTCTTTTCTTTTTTTTCTTTTCCTTTTTATTTCTTTCATTAATTATTATTATTATTATTACTTAATTAACTCAATTAATTTCTTTCATAATAAAACAGAAAACTAAAAAATAACATTTTTATTATTATTATTATTTAAATTAATTTCACCCTTAATTAGTTATTTTTGTAAATAAATACGAACACCATTAATTTAGTTTAATTAGGGTTAATTTTAACCTTTTTTACAATAAATAAAATTAACATAGAATTAGGTTTTTTACTAACTTTTGACTATTATTTATTTATTTCCTTAAAACATTAAAAAACTCAAAAACATCTTTTTATTTTATTAATTAATTAGGTTTAATTTAATTTAATTCAATTTCTTTCTTTCTCAAAAAAGGTCAACACCCTAAGGACTTCTCCGATTCAATTTTCTCTCGCGCGTATGTTTGTATTATTAATTTTTGATCCAATTATGTAATTGTTCCGAGGATGTAATAGCTTTAATTAGGACTTTTTATCGCTTTCTTTAATTTCTCGCATTTACTTTTTCAAAGGGTTGTTTTTGGCGATGTAAATACCCGACGCCTTGTAATAGCGTAGATTTATTTTCCGCAATTATTAACTGTTAGATGTATGTTAATTAAACTATGCATGACAAGACTTATCTCTGAAAATAAAAGCAATCGTAGCTCACCATAACATGTACAAAGATAACTTAACATGAAACCTGACACACTCGCACATGCCACTCCTAGGCTACGCCTCACTTGGTTGCCTCAACGTGGTCATTGAGTATAGGGTGTTTTAGAGGTCACCCTCTTGTCTAAAGATCCAAGTTGCCTCGAAATGGTTGCCTCGGATAAAAAGGATCTAGGACATTAGGGTTACCGCTAAGACGTCCTACTATTGCTTTGGTGACCACATGTCCCATTAATCGAATTGACCCGAAAAACTCCAACGACGGTGCTACCTACTTCTCAATAGTGGGATAGTACTGTCTAAAGGACATTTACACAGCTTAATTTATTTTGAGTAGGTAGAGGTTCTCAGGTACTTGCTCTTTCAAAACAAAAAATACTTTTCGCACCTACACTTTTCTGACAAAAGTTTTCAAACAACACTTCATACACTCTTGAGGACATATACAAGAGTTAAAACGAAGTTTTCAAAACAAACTTTTTCAAAACCCACAAACACAAGAAAAGAAAAACATTTTTGAAAATATAGTGAGCAAGTACCTAAGAGCCCGTGGATAACCACAGATAGAAAGGGTGCTAACACCTTCCCTTTCTATAATCTACCTCCCGAACCGAGAAACATCTCGAAAAGGAATTTTGCTGTGCTTTTGTCCTTTCCTTGTTTGAGAAAATAAAAGACAATGGCGACCCTTGCTTACCGCGACATTTTGCTAAACGCAAACTCGAACCAGCATTCCAAAATAGTCAGTTCTATTTCCACCGATCACAGAACTGGCGACTCTGCTGGGGATACTAATAAGTGAGGTGTACCTTAGGATTAGAACACTTGTGTTTTCAATTATATCCCTTGAATGCTTTAATTTTGTGGGCTTGTATTGGAGTTTCATAGATCCTAACCCGGATCTGGGGAATACCCTTTAGGTAAGTAGCAATAAACTGTGAGGGACCTGTCCGGTGTAGACCGACACGGGTGAAGCAGTAGCTATATTGGTGTGACACCTTGGTCTGTACGGATATCCCTTGTGTTGGAACGAGGAGAATATGGGTCTTCTGAGGAGTCATTAAGCACCAACTGACCTTAGAACCTTAAATTGACCAACTTGGCCATAGAACAGTAGCAGTATGCTACACTCATTGAGACTAAACTCTCGTGATGGTTCCGGCCGCAAGAAAAGGTTGCTAAGCTGGAGTTATGACCGATTGAGGGTAGTTAGTGATATTGAGATCCTCTAGAACCCGGTTACTATTTTCTAGAACAGGTCTTAACCAACTGAAACTGAAAGAGGGTAGTACCTAAACTTCATGCTGGCCTGAAATCTAAGGGCTCTTGTGTGACTTGTGTGCCTTACCATGTTTTCCTTTTGTGAATACTTGTGGTGTGCCTTTATCATGACATCATACCATCATAACATCATACCATCATAACATTGCATACATCCTGCATAAGGACTAACCCATTTCAAGGATCTCAAGGGTTTGTGATGCAGGTCATGATGAATCAAATGTCTAGCAAGGGGAAAAAGGGATTTATTTTCCTCTAGCCAAGGTTGTTCGGAGATCAAAACATGATAACTTGAGTCAGAGGCTATGACCCACTCGATATGGTGAGCCTGACTCTTGAAGAAGGACTCTTAATAACAGGAAGTTCCTTCAATCAAGCTGCAAAATTCAAATTCTAACAAGTTCCTCTGTTTACCCCGCGAGATCCTTGAAAACATTGCATACATATATCATACATATCATTGCATTACAGGTACTATTACAGGTCTCTCACATTCTCGCTGTTTATTTCAGCAATGGCTTTCCAACAAGACAACCAGGATCTTCATACTCAAGAGACTCAGTTCAGGGAAATCTTCCTAAGCCTATCCAAGGGGCAGGAAGAGTTGAGAACACTCCTCATGGGGAATTTGGTCAAGAAGAGTCCTGAAGACAGTAAGGACGAACGACTGAAACATCTGCAAGCTGAGGTAGATGCATTGAAAACCTAGATGCTGGGGCAGATGGCTCTTATCCAAGGCTTAGCTCGGGAACAAGAAGAGCTGAGAACTATTATCAACCAGCTTCATCAAGACAGATACAACAGTATGAAGCAAATAGTCAAGGCTGAGGATCAAGTCATTAATCAACTTCAGAGAAGTCAAAGGTTTGGTTTGGTGAAGAATAGACCTCTCCAGGGTTCCACTACCTCACAGGTCCAACAACAACCTGACCATAAGCAACGGGCAACTTCGAGGCCGTTTACCAAGCTCAACATGCCGCTGTCCCAAGCTTTGCAACACCTGTTGAATTTGAATCTGGTGACGTTGGTAGGACCTCACCCGAATCCTAAGACTTCTTCACCCAACTACAATCCTGATGCCAGGTGTGCATACCATTCTAACAGCCCGGGGCATGATATTAACGACTGTTGGAAGTTGAGGTACTAAATCCAAAACCTGATTGATGAAGGAGCATTGGAGTTCGCACAAGATGGTCAGGCTGAGTTCTTCTACTATCCCTCCAAGGTTCACCATTTGAAGTGACAAGTCCTGAGACGAGAAGACTTTTGGTTCATTGGAATTTTCAATTTGTAATTTTGTTTTAATTGTTCAAACAATTATTGTCATGGCAAACTTTTTATTTCATTAATGCATCACATATGTCTGTTTTGAATCAATCCATTCGTATTCACTATATTCAATTTGCATTCATTTTTTGTGATGTTCAACTCTCGATTAAAAATTCTAAGTCTTTTGAGGGAGGATGACGAAAATGATACCACGATCTTTACAGTATGCTTTTGAATAGGCCCCGCTGATGAGGTACAAGCATTGTTTCAAATCCTAAACAGTGGAGTTATAAGGAAGATAATCCCTAGTCAACCCCTTTGAGTCAAAGAAGTTGAAGTTTTTCTTTTCACAAAAATTAAAACCCTTAATTATAACCTGGGGCAGGGTAGTTCTCTCAGTTGATCCAGGTGCGCAATGAATGGCATCAAAGGAGTCCTTCCAAAACAAAAGACAGTGATGGTTCCCTATAATCGTCAGGACAGACAGTCATTATCCCTCAAAATAAAAGCCCAATAAGTCAAAACCTATGAAGGAGACTTACAAAAAACTGGGGCATCCCGCTGACTGTAATCACAAAAGAAACAGTTCAGGAAAAAAGACAGGGATAATAAAAAGAAAGAAAGAAAGAGATCCTACAGACTCTCAACAAAAAAAGAAATGACTGCCTATTCAAAATAAACCGTCAATATCCGAACCATCACCGGAATATCAGAGCAAAGACTCAAACAAGGTCTAACGCACGATTAGCTGAGTTTAGGATCGAAGAACATCACGAAGAACGGGTGGGTACAAATAAATTTTGAGCCTTTATCCTTTGTTTCTTAAACCGTGAGCTAGGCCACGTTATAACCCTTAAAAGTCCTAGCTGAAGCATGGGTTAGTTTGAAAGCATACTGTTACAAAAGGTATCCTGACTCCTGTAAGGCTCGCTGTAAAATCTTGAGTTGACATTGCGTTTTACAAAATTCACTTGTTTTATTGAAAACTGCATTTTCAAAAAACTTCAAGACAGACATAAGCTTTGCATTCTTAAAATAACATTGTTTGCATATGACTATTTGTTCAAATAGCAGAGAATTTCGCACGACGAATATCTAGTGAACAAAAACCTTCTCAACAAAGAGGATCACATCAAATGGAAAAACACTTCCAATCAAGGGGCACGGCACGATCATTGTCCATAATCTGGGGCAGTCAAGTCAAGATTCAAGGAATCTCTCAAGATGCCAAATAGCCAGGGGCAAATCTCCGCCTGAGTCACTTGGGGCATTGGACATGAATTCCAGCAACGAATCTTGCATGATCAAACATCTTCTGGTAGTATGGCGACACAACACTATTGACAGTGACAACTCCCTGCACTCTGAGAACGTGGACATAGTCAAAAAATGCTACGCATAATCAAAGACCC
Source organism: Vicia faba (assembly GCA_948472305.1). Lineage (NCBI taxonomy): Eukaryota > Viridiplantae > Streptophyta > Magnoliopsida > Fabales > Fabaceae > Vicia > Vicia faba. The sequence continues at coordinate 1,174,325,698 of OX451738.1, forward strand.
GCTAGGTCGACTGGCCTAGGAAAAAATAAGGGCTTCCCGGCGAACCAAAAGGGTTCGGGAAAAAATAAGGGATGAAAATGAAAAAATCTGTACACCCGGCAAGTCGAAAACCTGAAAAGGCGGCTTGGGCAAAAAGGGGTATCCCGATGGACTGAAAACCCGAAAGGGAAGTTCAGGCAAAAGTTAGGGATCAAAAACGTACGACTATGTCCCGTCATCTCGTCACTTGCCTACCAGAAGAAGATTTGTCAATCAGCAGTTATCAAGCACCATTACAGGCCTTCTTCTCCCGTAGAAGCTGGGGAAATAAAAAATTGTCCGAACTGTACAAGCTGCTCTGTCCACCAGGTACAAGGTAGATTTAGCTGAAGACTATGACCAAGAGACCTTCACTCCCAGTAGAGTAAGACGGTAATGGTAGCTCTCCCTACTGAGACTTGCAACAAATCAACAATACTCTCCCCAAGCAGAGTTGGTCTCCCATCAGCCCTAAAAAGGCACAGCATCCCCGACAGTCTTAATATTCCTCGACAGAAATATAAGATTGTTCCCCGACGGAATACGAGATACCCCCAGTGGAGCCATTTCCCGGTGCAGTCTAAAAAGCTTCCCCGACCAGAGTCGAATCATCTTCTCTAGTAGATTCTGGAAGCTTGTCCCCTACAGAGTACAAATATCTCTCCCCAACCATATTCAGAGGTTATCCCCACAAGAGTCTAACTGGGTTATCCTCAGCAGGTTGCAACGGAAAGATCATCCCCAGCGAAGTTCTTTCTATCCCCAGCGGAGTTCATCATCGAAATCCCCAACAGAGCTTATCAACGGAGTCCCCAACGGAGTTATCGTTAAAATCTCAGCAAAGCATCTCTTCCCACAGAGTAATTCCCCACAGAGTAATCTCTTCACCAGGTTTATTCCCCAACGAAGTCATCTTCTCCTACAGGTTTATTCATACAATCATCTTCGTTCATCATCCCCAGCGGAAACGAAGAATTCAACTCTATTCTCCAGCAGCTATACGAGATTTATTTTCCCCAGCTAAAGCATCACAGTTTCATACATCATGACACATGCACATACGCATCATATCATACAATCTCATTTATGTTGAGAACATCATTGCTTGATCCATCTCATGCATTACATATGACTGACCTTTACCTTTCAGGAAAGATGCAGTTAAATTCTCAGCCATATCAAAAGGCCTTCTCTGGTCCAGTTAAGTCGATCCCTAAAGATTTTTCTGATACTGATCTAGTTGAAGATATTCCAAGACCTTGTCTGGCCCAGTTAAATCGATTCCTAAAGATTTTTCTGATGCCGAGCCAGTCAAAGGCCTTCTCTGGTCCAGTTAAGTCGATTCCTAAAGATTTTTCTGATGCCGATCCAGTTGAAGATATTCCAGATTCCTTCTAGAGATAGTTCAGATGTGACCCAGATTTGGTGACATTCCGATACTTATTCCAGATTTCCTTTCAGAGACAACTTAGAGATGCTCCAGACCCAGATGCTATTCTATTGCCTTATTCAGATTTCCTTTCAGAGACAGCTTAGAGATGCTCCAGACCCGGATGCTATTCTATTGCTTATTCAGATTCAAACTTCTAAAGACAACCTAGAGATGCTCCAGACCCGGATGCTATTCTATTGCTTATTCCAGATTCCTTCTAGAGATGGTTCAGATGTGACCCAGATTTGGCGACATTCCGATACCTATTCCAGATTTCCTTTCAGAGACAGCTTAGAGATGCTCCAGACCCGGATGTTATTCTATTGCTTATCCCGAGTCCTTCTAGAGACAGTTCAAATGTGACCCAGATATGGCGACATTCTGATACTTATTCCAGATTCAATCAAAATATGATTACCATCAACCTTTTTCCAAGTCCCAGATCAACACCTGTAACTAGCCAGGAAATATCTGTGGACGACTGATTGTAGATCTATACCTGAAACCAGACAGGAAAGTTATCTACATTGAAGAGATTGAAGATTAATACCTGAAACCAGACAGGAAAACTATATTTCTTTCTCAGGTCAGAGATTAATACCTGAAACCAGACAGGAAAACTATCTCATCGGCCAACCTTCTTAAGTTCCAGATCAACACCTGTAACTAGCCAGGAAATATCTGTGGACGACTGATTGTAGATCTATACCTGAAACCAGACAGGAAAGTTATCTACATGAAGAGATTGAAGATTAATACCTGAAACCAGATAGGAAAACTATCTTTCTTTCTCAGGTCAGAGATTAATACCTGAAACCAGATAGGAAAACTATCTCATCGGCCAGCCTTCTTAAGTTCCAGATCAACACCTGTAGCAAGCCAGGAAATATCTGTGGACGACTGATTGTAGATCTATACCTGAAACCAGATAGGAAAGTTATCTACATGAAGAGACTGAAGATCAATACCTGAAACCAGACAGGAAAAATATCTTTCTTTCTCAGGTAAGAGATTAATACCTGAAACCAGACAGGAAAACTATCTCATCGGCCAACCTTCTTAAGTTCCGGATTAACACCTATAACTAGCCAGGAATTATTTGTGGACGACTGATTGTAGATCTATACCTGAAACCAAACAGGAAAGTTATCTACATGAAGAGATTGAAGATTAACACCTGTAACAGGCCAGGAAACCATCTTTCTTTCTCAAGTCAGAGATTAATACCTGAAACCAGACAAAGCATCTATCTACTTGACCATCATCAGGAAACCCTACACCGGTTCCTTCTCTTCCAAGATGCAGTTTTACACGGACTCATCATCAGGCAACCCTGCACAGGTTCCTTCTTTCAACCTACCAAGTTACAACCATTTCCAGATGACATCTATAAGCCCATCCCCGACAAAATTCTGTCACATCCCCAGATGGCATCTATAAGCCCATCCTCCTATCCATCATCTCTCCAAATGGCATCTGTAAGCCCATTCCTGAAATCACATTGTTGATACTACACCATGCGAGTGCAAATTTCTGGGCACTCTAATGTTCAATCATCTTCCACCTTTGGATCATGAAAGGCCCGAAAGCCAATCTACATCCTCAGGTGTAAGAAGATTGATCAGGGGTAACTGTTGTACCCCAAAATTTTCCCTCCCATATTCCTAAAGATATGACCTTCAAATTACTCAAGATGGCTCAAGAGGTAGACATTCAAATCACCTCCTAAGACAGCTGAAATTAGGGTTTTGGTTCTTTCAAGGAATTGGAGGTTTTCAATGGCTCAATCAAGTCTCATAGGCCCATATACATTCTCAAGCATCTATGTGCCAAGTTTCAAGACTCACAGTGTCAATTTGCACAGTCAAAAGCCTCATTTGACCTTCAGTCAACTGTAGGGGCAAAATGGTCATTTCACAGTCAAAAGTCAGAATTTTTGGTCAACATCTTATTTTGAGTACACAATCATCATTTGATCAAGTCTTGATCATGATTCCACAAGAATGTCTCAAAAATCATCAAGATGCAAAAAGTTACTATTTTGGACAGCAGAAAAGTCAACTGTATCTTGACCAGGGCATAACTTTCTCACGGTTCATCAGAAAAATTCCATCCAATGCTCATTTTGAAGGGGATGACATTTACTACAAACCATATTCACACTCCAAGTTCAAGAAATGTTCTCACAAAAAGTTATCAATTTCTACATTATAGGTCAAATTCAAAAGTCAACAAAAATGCACTTTAAGTCAAAGGCCATAACTTGAGATTGGTAAATCCAAATAACATGGGACCAAAGGAATTGGTTAGATGACTTCAAGACCTTTCCAAAATGTCCAAGAACATGTTCATATGATCAAAATTGAGCAAGATATGCATTAGAGAAGTTGGGAAATTTTTAGGAATTTGCAAAAGTCAACTTTGCTCAAAACACCTTATTTTTGCTAATGGGCCTCAAATCTCTTCTTGAAACTTCATCCATGGCCTATGCACGACCCATCAAGCTTAATTGAATTTATTTTCTTATTTTTTATTAATTAATTGGATTTTTAATTGATATTAATTCATTTAATCAATTTAAATTGTAGGAAAATACAAGATTTGGTTTTTAAATCTTTTGGTGAAGCAAATATGACCTAAAAAGGCTGGCAATTTCGTGCACCAAGTCAAAGATACAAAATCTCCAAAATTGGCAACTTTGTTCAATCATGAAAATGCAAAAAGATTTGATTTTCAATCAAAGATCAAATCATCAATTCAATGGATTTTTGTTCAAGCTTTTGACCTAATTCCATTCCTCTATATATATGCAAGCAAACCCTGATGCATACACGTGAAAAAGCTGCAGAAAATACCCCATACAATTTCAAGAAATCCCAAGAAAATTGAAAACTGTTTTTTGTATTCTAGGGCGATTTAAGAGTTTTTGTTGATCCTAATACCTTGCTGGAGTTCTCAGGAACGATTTACAATCAAATCCCAATACCAAAGCTCAAGGAATCATCCATTACAGAACCACAGTTTGCCATTTTTTTTCCAAAATCGTATTGCCTAATTCATGAGCATTTAACATGATTTCTTGTTTGTTTTGCATTGATAGGGACTATATGAAGCTAATGATATCGTTCAATTGAATTATAACGCCATAAATCACAAGATGCCATAGTTGAATTTTTAGGGTTCATAAGCTTTGAATTGGGGCTTTGTAATCCAGGAAAAATTAAGACTTGTGAGACCCATGGTTGGAATCGTCAGAACAAGACAAACAAAACCAAACCCTCGCGAAATATTTATGTAAACCACAACTCTATTCGCTATTTTTCCTTACTGTAGTTTGTGGGGGTTAAAAACCCCCGCTATCTAATGTTTATTATGCAGGAACGAACGAAGAAGATGACGAGGTGTTGATTCATGGTTGGCTGATTTGAAAATACGCGCGTTTTTATTGTGTCACAGCATATCATTTAATTTCTAAATATAATAATTGCCTGTTATTCTAATAACGATTGAAGCGTGATGGTGGAGTGGTTAGCGTGCTGGCTTGGAAGCATTGGGACCTGGGTTCGAATCCCAAGTCCCCCAAAACAATTATTTGTTCTTTTTCTTCAGGCGTTCACGTGCAGGTTTCAAGAGAGGGTCTACCATGCATCTCAAACATCGACGCGCCATGTGGCTTCAGGCATGAATCCAATGGTCCTGAGTGAAAGACCATCATACTCCCAGTCAACACGCGCCCTGGACGATCCAAAAAGTCAAAGAGGCTGGAAACAATTGGGCCTAAGAATTGCATAGCATACCTCCTGATCTGGGCCAACACCCCCACAAGTTTACTTCTTTTCTTTTTTTTCTTTTCCTTTTTATTTCTTTCATTAATTATTATTATTATTATTACTTAATTAACTCAATTAATTTCTTTCATAATAAAATCAGAAAACTAAAAAATAACATTTTTATTATTATTATTATTTAAATTAATTTCACCCTTAATTAGTTATTTTTGTAAATAAATACTAACACCATCAATTTAGTTTAATTAGGGTTAATTTTAACCTTTTTTTACAATAAATAAAATTAACATAGAATTAGGTTTTTTTACTAACTTTTGACTATTTTTTATTTATTTCCTTAAAACATTAAAAAACTCAAAAACATCTTTTTATTTTATTAATTAATTAGGTTTAATTTAATTTAATTCAATTTCTTTCTTTCTCAAAAAAGGTCAACACCCTAAGGACTTCTCCGATTCAATTTTCTCTCGCGCGTATGTTTGTCTTATTAATTTTTGATCCAATTATGTAATTGTTCCGAGGATGTAATAGCTTTAATTAAGAATTTTTATCGCTTTCTTTAATTTCTCGCATTTACTTTTTCAAAGGGTTGTTTTTGGCGATGTAAATACCCGACGTCTTGTAATAGCGTAGATTTATTTTCCGCAACTATTAACTGTTAGATGTATGTTAATTAAACTATGCATGACAAGACTTATCTCTGAAAATAAAATCAATCGTAGCTCACCATAACATGTACAAAGATAACTTAACATGAAACCTGACACACTCGCACATGCCACTCCTAGGGTACGCCTCACTTGGTTGCCTCGACGTGGTCATTGAGTATAGGGTGTTTTAGAGGTCGCCCTCTTGTCTAAAGATCCAAGTTTCCTCGAAACGGTTGCCTCGGATAAAAAGGATCTAGGACATTAGGGTTACCGCTAAGACGTCCTACTATTGCTTTGGTGACCACATGTCCCATTAATCGAATTGACCCGAAAAACTCCAACGACGGTGCTACCTACTTCTAAATAGTGGGTTAGTATTGTCTAAAGGACATTTACACAGCTTAATTTCTTTTGAGTAGGTAGAGGTTCTCAGGTACTTGCTCTTTCAAAACAAAAAATACTTTTCGCACCTACACTTTTCTGACAAAAGTTTTCAAACAACACTTCATACACTCTTGAGGACAAATACAAGAGTTAAAACGAAGTTTTCAAAACAAACTTTTTCAAAACCCACAAACACAAGAAAAGCAAAACATTTTTGAAAACATAGTGAGCAAGTACCTAAGAGCCCGTGGATAACCACGGATAGAAAGGGTGCTAACACCTTCCCTTTCTATAATCTACCGCCCAAACCGAGAAACATCTCGAAAAGGAATTTTGCTGTGCTTTTGTCCTTTCCTTGTTGGAGAAAATAAAAGACGGTGGCGACTCTTGCTTACCGCGACATTTTGCTAAACGCAAACGTGAACCAGCATTCCAAAACAGTCAGTTCTCTTTCCACCGATCACACCTAGCATAATGGATCCACGGTCTTCCCAACAAACACGAATATGAAGGACGGATGTCCATCACATAAAAGGTGGAGTTGAAAACTTTTGTGCCTACTTTGATAGGAATGTCAACCTCTCCGTGAACCATTCTTTTGGACCCATCAAAGGCCCTAACAACGATGTTACTGGGTTTGAGGGTCAATCCTTCGCAGTCCAAATTGTCCAACGCTTTCTTCGGCAGCACATTCAAGGAAGAACCAGTATCAACTAATACATGGGCGAGGGTGGTTCCCCTGCATTCAACTGAGACATGTAGCGCGTCGTTATGTTTCCTTCCCTTGGGAGTCAAATCAGCATCGGAAAAACCCAGACCATTATCAGCAGTAAGGCTGGCCACGCACTCCTGAAACTGGTCAGCCGAAGTTTCTTGGGGCACGTGTGCTGCCTTTAAAAATTTGATTAAGGCCTTAGAATGGGCCTCAGAGTAGAGTAGAAGAGCTAACATGGAGATTTTGGAAGGGGTCTGCCCTAGTTGTTCCATGACGTCGTAGTCGCTCCTTCTGATTATTTTCAAGATTTCTTCCATTTCTTTCTGGGTGGTTTCGGGGATAACCACAACATGAGCCTTCGTCCTGACAGGCGCTTCTAGTATCCCCTTACCCTTATCGGTGGTATCAACAGATGGTCTAACTTCAGGAGTATCCAACTCTTCAATTATCGGGCCTTGCACAAATGGTCTAACAGGCACCGAAACTTACGAGGGTGCGAAAACTGCTCGAGGGGGAGCAATCTCCAGAGAAAAAATCCGTTCGCTACGAGTTATCTTGCTTGTTCCCACAATGTTCCCTATATCAAGGGTTTCCTCTTCAGAATTCTCTTGGACTGATTCAATCTGTTTGATTCCATGATAGGAGATTTCTCCTCCGTAGTTCCATGATATCGTCTTGTTAGATTGATACGGGACAGGCCCCGGCATGGTGATTTTCAAAGGTACAAATTTAGGGTTGGGCGTAATCTTGACAGGCCTTTTGCAAGCCTTGGGAAGATTGTCGGAGATGGTTATTATTGCGATATCGTTGGTTGAAGCAGCAAAAGTAGCAGGAGTGAAGGTATCAACAAGGGTCTTTTGGAAGAGTATCTCTTAGGTATCCATCAGGCGTTGGATGCCTGACTTCAACATTGGGCAATCAGCTCGCATGTTTAAACAAAAGTAACAGTCCTTTCCACATCCTGGGAATATCCCAGCTCTCATCAAATTCACTTTAATCACTGGTAAGGGAGTCAAAAGGTCAACAATATTGGTAACATGAAGGTCTTCCATAACGGCATGAACATTATGACCGTGCTTGGGCATCAGAGCAGATATCACATTGGGCTTCTCAGGAGCATCAAACTCTACCTCCTTAGCGTCTATCAGGTCTTGGATTTTGTTCTTAAGCGCCCAACAATTGTTGGTATCATGCCCTGCACTGTCAGAGTGGTAAGCACACTTGGCATTGGAGTGGTAGTATGGAGAGGAGGTATTAGGGTTCTTTGGCGCTTCCTTCAAACTGGTAAGATTCAGCTTTAACAAATGAGGGAGTACTTGAGCTGGCGTCATGTTGATTCGGGTGAACTTCCGTTGTGGTCTTTCTACCCGTTGTTGATTAGGTCTTGGCTGATTGCCACGAGGTTGATCATTTAAAGAGTTTTGAATCATCACAGCCCCTACAGTTGGCCGGCGCTCGGTTCTTCCTTGACTTTTCTGAGAATAAACGGCAGAAGATTCCTTCTTAGCTGGGAATGTTTTCTTAACAACAGTGGATGCAGAGGTATCTTTCTGAATCTTACCACTTTTAATACCGGCCTCGACCCTTTCGCCGGTCAAAATTAGTTCGGTGTATCCTGCGGAAGAACTCCCGATTAAATGATTGAAGAAAGGTCCAGACAGAGTCCCTAAAATCATGTCAACCAGCTCTCTATCCGACAATGGTGGTTGCACCCTTCCAGCCAGATCACGCCACTTCTGGGCATACTCCTTAAATCCCTCATTAGAAGCCATACCCATACTCTGTAGCTGAGTACGAGTGGGCGCCAAATCAGCATTGTATTGGTATTGACGGTCAAAAGCAACAGCTAAGTCTTCCCAGTTATGAACCTCAAATCTCTCAAGTTGATAGAACCAGTCCAATTATGTGCCTGACAAACTGTCTTGGAAAAAGTGTACCCAGAGGTCTTTATCAGATGAGTGGGGTTGGATCTTTCTGACATAGGATCTCAGATGCATCTTTGGGCAGGACAGACCGTCATACTTAGCAAATGTTGGAACTTTGAACTTGGGAGGAATGACGATCCCAGTGACCAGCCCTAGTTCTTCGAAATCTAAACCAGGTACCCTTTGCAACTCCATGGCTGCCAATCGATCCTCAAGATTTTTATATTTATCACCCGCCGAGGGATATTGCTGTTCGGAGTAGTCTTCATCCTCTTCCTCTTCTTCCTCTTTAACTTCAGATTCAGAAGGTCCCACAACTCCTTTTCCTTTACCAGCCCCTTCATCAGACGTTGAGGGGAACTCGAGAACTTTTCTAGCATTGCTTTAAAACCTTCTTCCAAAAGTGGCTACTCCGGGCCTCTTCTTCTTTTTCTCTCTATTTTTCTCCAACAGTGCTTTAAGGTCCTCTTGACCCTTTGCTAAGGTCATGAGGAGTTGCTGGAATTGAGAATTCTGTGCTTGTAGATCCTTAACCGTCTGCTCAAAATCCATCTTGCTGAAATAAACAACAGAAAGATAAGGGAACCTGGTGTGAAGACCTGTTTATGCATATGATGAATGGTATGTTATTCATGTAATGCAATTAAGGATTCAGAAATTCAAATTTGTTGCAAACAAAAAGAGCACACGTCATATTAAGAAGAAATTTGTTAGTACATAAGTGCCCCCATGGGCAAAATATTACAAAATTCTTAATGTAAAAAGACATTGCGCATTCTCTTTGGTGCGATGTAAGTGTTGAGAGTTTCCTCCTCATGAAGTTGGCGGGTAAGCTCCAAAACCTTCTTCTCACTGGAATAGAAGCTGGCTTCAAAAGTATTCTATTCTTCCTTGAGTTGGATCCAACTCCTTTGTAATTCTTCCCATGATGTTGGCATGTCAGGATGTAGGAGGGTGTATGGAACCTCTCCTTCCATAACAGGCTCTTTGATCAAGGGGAGAATGTGAGGATATGGCATTATAAGACTTTGGGCGCGGGTTCGTACCCACTTGAGATAAGGCTCAAGGGGATGGAATTCTTGTGTCCCAGTGTCTTACTATCCACTTTGTTGGGCATCCTCCAAGCTCTGATGAACCTTTGTCGAAGTCCTTGCGCATCGTTGTCGAAGTCAAAAACTAGGTCAAGAATCAGCATGTCATGAGGGCCATCCCTCCGAGCATATACGAACTGTCTTAGAGCTAAACAGGGGTTATAGGTAATGCCTCCCCTAATGCCAAGTAGTGGGAAATTAGGGAATTCCCCACAACGATCAATGATGATGACATTTTCTCTGGACCGAGAACACCAATGAACATCAGAATGTGTGAGGGTCATCAGTCGTTGTGACCACCTTAAACCCTGCTCATTCTTCAAAACTGATTGTGGAAGGTGAGAAATAAACCACCTTGCTAGGAGAGGAGTACAACACATGAGAACACCTCTTTTCCTCATTGTTCGTGTGTAAAATGAGTGTAGGATGTCCCCAAGAAATGTGGGTATAGGATTCCGAGATATGAAAATTTTGACAGCATTCACATCTATAAGCTGATCAGGGTTTGGGAACAAGACCAACCCATAGATGACAAGTGCTACAATCTCCTCAAAAGCTTGTAGATCTAAATAATTCCAGAAGTCTTATGCCTTCTCAAACATAAACTTTGCCAAGAAACCCTTGACACCACTTCTGGTTTCCCAATGTCCTTTGATGTCAGATGGTTGCAAGTGTAATGCTTGAGCAACATCTCCAGGCTTTGGTTCTTTTTCTGTACCGTTGTAGGGTAGTTGATGAAGAATAGGAATTCTCAGGAGTTGAGAAAATTCCTCCAAAGTGGGTACTAGTTGGTAATCAGGGAATGTGAAACAGTGGTGCAGGTGGTCAAAGAACTGGAAGAGAACTTTCCCCATGTCTTCTTCAATGTTGGAGTTGACCAAGTTGAGAAGTCTACCATGTCTTTCACTGAAGAGAGAATTCTCTGGAATCCTGGATGTAAGTTCCTTGAGTTGAGGAGGGATTCTCACAAGGTTGACTTGAATTGTTTTCCTGCGAAGAGATTCCATGACCTACAAAACAAGAACAAAGATAAAGATCTAAACCCTTGAAATGGTTAGTGGATGCATATGATGCTTTATGATGTTCATGATGTATGCACAAACACATGTACAAGCAAGTCACATAAAACCCTAGTTTCAGGCTTGCATGAGGTTTCATAGGTAAATACCCTCTTGAGTTTAGTTGGCTCAAACCTGTCCTATAAATAGTAACCGGGTTCTAAGGAGCTCAATATCACTGGATTGTTTTCTATGTTCATTGTTTTGGTTTAGCCACTTAACTAGCGACCAAAATATTCCAAGAAAGCAACCCTCAATGAGTGTAGTATCGAGTATCTACCAACTTCAGACTGTACCAAAGCCGTTCATCTCACTACCCCTAACAAAAGGCCAAGATGGTCAAGTAAGGTTCTAAGAGTTCATTAGTGCTTCATGACATCACTCGACGGTCCCGTATTCTCTTTGATTGACTCAAAGGCTACCGGTACTCACAAATATGTCGCACTAATATAGCTATTGCTTCAAACATGTCGGTATACCCCACACAGTTTCCACAACGTATTGCTATTTACCTATGAATGTTTCCCAAATTTGGGTGGAGGATTTCAAGCCTAAACAAGAGAACCAAATGTAAAGAAATCAAAGCAAACAATATAATCATGCAAAGGGTGATCTAAGCCCTAAGGTTACTCCACTTTTAAAGTTATCCCCAGCAGAGTCGCTAGTTCTGTGATACGGTGGGAGAACTGACTTGGGATTTTGCGTTTATGTTCGCAAAATGTTTCGGTTTAGCAAGAGTTGCCACCGACTTTTTATTTTATCCTAAGGAAAGGTCAAAAAGCACAGGAAAGACCTTTGAGATGTTTTCTTGGGTTCGGGGAGTAGATTATAGAAAGGGAAGATATTAGCACCCTTTCTATCCATGGTTATCCATGGGCTCTTAGTTACTTGTTTAGATCACTTGCTTTGCTTTTCAATTGTTTGAAATGGTGATTTTCAATTGTTTGAAATGGTGCTTTGTGTGTGGTTTTGAAAGATATTTTGAAAAGAGGCCATCGTTGTGACAACCTTTATAATGATTCTTGTTTGAATGTATACAAAGGTGTTTTTGTCTTTTGAAAAGTTTTCAATGTTTGAAAGTAGGGTTTTGAAATTGTGTTGTGAAGTGTGTTTGAAAATAGCAAGGATGTTTTTGCAAGCTTTCGATCAAGTAACTAAGAGTTATCTATCCTATTTTACTCAAAGATCTTTCTTATGTTTTTAACCCTTTTAACAGTGTTGCTTCACCATTGTATTTGGTGAACAAACTTGCATTAAGATGTTAAACGGGACAGGCGCGGGTCATCGTATAGACCATGATAGCAATGGTGTCAAGTATTTTTGGAAATTTTCTTGAGGGACTAGATCATTTTTGTTTAGGCAACCAAGATAGCGTCATCGAGGGACTATGATCTTTGTTTTGTTTTTGTTTTGCCAAAGTACTTGACATGTATACCATGGCCCATTTTTGAAGGCAACAAGTGGATTGAAACCCTAGGGGTGCAAGTGTGCATTGTGTTTGTTTTATATGCACTTTTGTCTTTGATTAGGTCAAACTAATTGTTGGTTTTGATTTTGCATACAAACCCTAATTCTAATCATGGCATAATTGAAAGCATTTAAATGCGTAAAAATAAATCTAAGCTATTACAACTTTGATATAGGGAGGGGGGGTACAAATTTGAATAGGGGATTATTTTGCAAGAAATTAAAACCCTAAATTATTACAACCAAATTGAATTTGCAAGGCATAATATTTAAATGTACAATATTTAAACAAAATGAACAAATATTTAAAAAAATGTATTATGCAATCAAAGTTTTTTATGTATGTAAAGTGTCTTTAAATGGAAAGAAATGTAAAGAAATAAATAAAATAAAAAGTTAATTTTAATTATTTTTAAGGTAAACCCTAATTCCTTAAAGAAATGGTATTATTTATTATTTATATACAAAAAATGTATCAATATGTACAAAAATAAAAGTATATTGAAAAAAGGTATTTTTTTAGTAAAAAATAAAAATGTATTATTTTTGTGTTTTTTTTTATTCTATGCTTTTAATAAAATAAAATATATCTGTATATATATATATATATATATATATATATATATATATATATATATATATATATATATATATATATATATATATATATATATATATATATATATATATATATATATATATATATATATATATATATATATATATATATATATATATATATATATATATATATATATATATATATATATATATATATATATATATATATATATATATATATATATATATATATATATATATATATATATATATATATATATATATATATATATTAAATATATTAAGTGTGTAAAAAATAAAATAAATTATTTACAAAAATATATATATTTCAAGAAAATATTTTCAAATGTGAATAAAAATAATAAATGAAAATAAAAGTATTTTTTACATTATTTTTAAATTTAAACAAAATAATATAAAGTATTTAAACATTTTAATGTTGGAAATAATTAAAATAAATACCAAATAAATGTAAAAATTTATGAAAATATTTTTTAGGCATTTTTTATGTTTGAAAATAAAATAATAAAGTTAGAAATGAATTTAAAATGCAAAAATAATAAATATACAAAGAAATGGGCCAGGGGGTGTGAAACTGAAAATGGGGGTGTTAAAAGTAGGAAATAGCCAGGCCCAATCCAGCTACTTCATCTTCTTCCTCTGTTCAAACAAAAACATGCGCCTTCTGTGTACAAACTGCCAACTCCTGGAAACGTGATCCTTTGACAAAACTCAAAACATGAAACTTGTAGAGCATCAAACAACGATTTCAACCATATAAAACATTAAATCTAACTCTCAAAGACCAAAGAGAATTTCTTTGGCCCTAATTTCTAACCTAGTTTTTTCAGAAAGTTCATGGATGAAATTCTCCTTGCACGATTAATATAAATGAAAACTAAGCACATGTATGGTTTCAGGGCAATGAATACAACATCTTTCATTCACAAACATAAGGCTAAATGTTCCTAAATAGAGAGATAGAAGTTCATGAAATACCTATTTCAGTTGAGTTCGAGCTGGACAATGCAACAACTTTCAATGGGGCCTGAGGTTCTTTTGAGCTTGCTTGATGTCCCCTGAACCTTTCCCAATGCTTAGTTTGTTTTGAAGTGGCCTGAATCGTGCTACAGAACTCAACCTGCAAAGCTTTCAAACAAAAATGGTGAACACTGTAAATGGAGTTACAGTTGGCAATGGAGGTTTGGAATAGTTTGAGTGAGTTGAATGGAAGCTATTGGAACAAGTTTGAGGAAAAACGCACGAGACAAAGTGAAGATGGAAGTGATTCTGCAGGGCTTGCCCTGTTTTGCAAGAAAATGTGGTTTTTGAGTATGAGGAGGTTTGAGAGGTCAAGGGCTCGTGCTTCTGGCTTGCAAGGATATGTGAAACTTATTTGAAAACTTTGCTTGAGTTCAATATATCAGATGTGTGAGTTATGAGCTTTTGGCCATTTGACTTGTTTTGAAAGCAAAGATGTGAAGTGACCAAGCTATGGCTTGTACAGGCTAGTTACAAGCATGCTTAAGTTGGTGTACTATGCCTGAGATTAGGGAATTTGTTTGCTGCAAGGAAAAAAGTCCAAGGCTTAAGAAAATGCATTTTGACATAAAGTTGCCTTTATGAAAATGGAAGTGTGACCTTTATGCTCAAAATGGAAATGTTCATTGTACAAAGCTCTCTTGATCAGCAATGCCCAATGTATTTGCATTCAATTTTTGAGTGTAAATTGGTTTAGAGGCCTGTAATCATGTACTAAGCTAGTTTGGTCAGATTTGGCAAGTGGTATGAACATGTATTGGCCATGGTTACAAAGTGAGTTTTTGCCAACTTCAAGCATTCGATTCTCCCTAACCACAAAGGTGTTTGAGGAGTTCTTGGACAATTTGGAAAGCTTGCAACATGTACTATAATCCATCTTGGAAATGCAACTTAAGACTCCAAGTGGAACTATATTAAAAATGGCCAAGAAGATGGGTCAAAATCCTGCCTAAACTAGGGCAAAATTTTTCTAAGTTAAAAGTTTTAGGGACCCTTGTTCCAAAAATCATAACTTGAGTTCCAAGCTTCTTTTGAGAAAACTTTGTGAATAAAAGTTGTAGACTTTGTGATGGACTACAACTTTAATATTGTAAGTTTTGTTTGAATCCATTTGCATCTTGGTGAAAAAATGGGACATAGTTAGGAAAAAATAAGAAAAGTTTATAACTTAGAAAATTTCTAAGTTATGAAAATTTTCCATTTTAAACCCTAATTTGCAATTTTGGGTTTCTTGATGAACAAATTTCATAATTTGACATGTCTTGATGAAAAATGACCCTTGGCACTTGATTTTGACCAAAAAGTCAAAGTTTGACTTTTCAGTGTACAATCAAATTTTGATCAGTTGACTGAAAAATTCATCTGCCAATCCTATGCATTTGAGATCTTTTGAACTTGTTGAATGGGTAAAGACAATGTCATTGAGTCCTTGAGTCCATGGTTGAGCTTGATTTTCCATTGGTTAGGTCAAACAGTCAAAAATTGCCTTTGTGTAGTCAAAACCCTAGAAATGACCATTTTACCCTTTTGGTGATCTGATCAAATTTCTTGTAGAATTGTGATCCAAAATTGATCAAATGGTTCATATGAGTTCATAATGTTGATGTGGGTCAAAATTCATGAGGTTTGACTGTCAATTGGCCACAGTTGACTTTTTCCCCAATACAGCTGATTTCTAGGTCAACTGTCCAATTAACTGAGCAAAAATTTGATTCAAGGCTTGAAACTTGGTATGGACAAACTTGTGAGTCCAACATGAAGTATGAAAGTCACTTTGGGAATTGTAGGTCAAAACATCCTTGTGCAAACTCAAACCCTAATTTAGGTTAACAGTGTAAGGAGGTGTCTTGAGCAGAGCAAACCCTAGCTTGATCTTGAGTTCCAAGAGTCTTGTGATGAGAAATGTTGATGAAATGAGAGGGAAAATTTTGGGGTACATCACAGACCAAGAGGAGAGTTTTTAGAGGCGTGTAAGAGGAAGAACAAACTTCAAAAAATCAAGAAAAAGTTGTGATCTGTTTTCCTATTTCCAGGTACTTTCAAGCCTTGCCAAGCATCCCTTTCGTTTCCTGGGCATTCAAGGAGTCCATAGCAATCAAAAGCAAGCCTTCTCGTGCGCTAAACTCGCTGTAAGTGATTCACGGACTTAAGATATTCTTGAAATCGAATATCCTTTTTTAAGCATTTGTAGCATGAATCATGTATATATTCTGAATCCTGGAAGCATTTGCAAGGTATTCATAACAGTTAATTGCATTTTTTCTATCCCTATAGAGATATGCCATTGTTAGGGTTTTTTGTCTCGTTTTGGGTTCTTCTTGTACATGTAAAATTGGCCCAAAAGAAGGGCACCATGGTACTCACCAGGCCAGGGAGAATTGGTCTATGGCTTTAGGTTTCATTTATCATGCGTATAGATGATTTTGGAAAGTTACAGAGGTTGTACCTACATTTCTTGTCTGTAGGTAAAAGTCATCAGACTTTTAGCAACAGAGAAAGGTTAGGGATGATGGCATGGCGAGCCCTGATTCCTCCGTTTGAAATTCACGCGCTATAATTCTTATTTTATGTTTTTTTAAATATAATTATTGATTGTTGTTTATTGAACAAAGAAGCGTGCCAACTCAGTTGGTGTTGAGGTGAATGAAAATCCCATAGGACCTGGGTTCAAATCCCAGGTCCCCCATGTATTTCATATTATTTTTACTTGCGTGATCAGGCGTGTGTACAGGCATGAAGACCACCATGTACCCTCAAGGTTCAATCATTAGATACCCAGAAGGCTAGATCTGAAGGCAATCACTTGAGGGTCAACCATGCATCCCAGTCAACGTGCAAACATTGGATCAAGGAAGTCAATATGGGCGAATGGATCTTGGGCCCAAAAGTTGCTAATGGCACCCCTCAAACTGTTGTTTACCAGGCCCATTTTCTTTTACTTTTTCTTTTTATATTTTCTTTATTTAATTCATTTAAATTATTTTACTAACACAAAAATTAATTCTTTTCAAAAAAATCATAAAAATCAATTTTCATCAAATTAGAGTTAGGTTTTATTTTTTATCAAAAATTAATTTAATTAGTTTATTCAATTTTAGGATAACTTTAATTTGTCTTTGTAAATAAATTAAAACAAACTAGAAATTAGGGTTTTTCCCTTAGGTTAATTTCTATTTTCTTTTCTTAAAAATCACAAAATATAAAAATAGGTCAACAATAATTATTTTTATTTAATTAGTAATCAGGTTTGTACATATTTAATTTAAAACCTTATTATTTTCTTAAAACAATCCAAAACAACCAAAAAATGATTTTTCTTTTAATTAGGTTAGACGGGATCAAAACCCTAATTTTCTCTCGTTCTCGTGTCATCGCGCGCTTATTTATTTTTACAATATTAATGTAACTGCTCATGGGATGTAATAGTTTAATTAAGACTTTTCGTTTATTTATCGTTTTTGCGAGTTTTTGGCTATGTAATTAATCCCCCACCCGGAGCCTTGTAATAGTGTAGCTTTATTTTCCGCATTTTAATTTTCGCAAATATTGATTGTTAGATGTATGATAATAGGGTTGCATGACAAGAATGTATGTTAATTTTAAAAATGGTTAGCAAGCCCTAAATGTGCCAAGATAATAACCAGAAATTGAATCACTCGCACATGCGCACTCCTAGGGTATACTCCCACTTCGGTTGCCTTCGGTAAACGATCATTAAGTATAGGGTATTTTAGTGGTCACTCTTTTGTCTAAAAAAGATCAAATGTCTCGTTAGGAAAAGTTGCCTCAGAAATGTTGCCTCAAATATGATCTTAAGACATTAGGGTTATTACTAAGACGTCCTAACATTGCTTTAGTGATCGTACGTCCCTTTCGAATTGACCCTTACAACTCCAACAACGATGCTACCTACTCACTAATAATGGTATAGTGTTGTCTAAAGGAAACAAGAACATAAACATTCTTTTCTCGAGTAGGTAGATGCTAGTAGGTACTTTCTCAAAAACAAACTTTTTCCAGACTTACACTCTTTCCAAACAAATTTTTCAAAAACACTTCGTAACACTCTTGAAGACAGAAGCAAGGGTTAAAACGAAGAAAAAAAAACTTTTCAAAACACACAAACACGGAAGAAATTTTTTTAAAATGATGAGCAAGTACCTAAGAGCCCGTAGAAAACTACGGATAGAAAGGGTGCTAATACCTTCCCTTTCTATAATCTACCCCCCGTACTCAAAATCTCGAAAAAAGGAATTTTTCTGTGCTTTTTTCCTTTCCAGTTGGATAAAATAAAAGTCGGTGGCGACTCTTGCTTACCGCGATATTTTGCAAACACAAACGCAAAATGCAAACCAGTATTAACAGTCAGTTCTACCACCGTATCACAGAACTGGCGACTCTGCTGGGGAGAATTAGTGGGGTATACCTTAGGATTAGTTCATCATAAATTGCTTCTCTTGTTTGATTTGATTGCTTTACTTTTGAGGGTTTTATATTGGGAGTTACTATAGATCCTAACCCGGATCTAGGGGACACCTTTTAGGTAAGTAGCAATAATCTGTGAGGGAACTGTACGGCGTAGACCGATACGGTTGAAGCAGTAGCTACATTGATGTGGCACATTGGTTGGTACCGGTATCCCTTGTGGAGAAACGAGGAGAATACGGGGCTGCTATGTGAGTCATTAAGCATCAACTGACCTTAGAACCTATAATTGACCAACTTGGCCATAGGAAGTAGTGAGATATCCGGCCTCAGTGTAAAGCTGAGAACTAGTTGATACTCGATGCTACACTTATTGAGACCATACTCTCGAGATAGTTACGGCCACAAGAAAAGATTACATGAGCTGAAACCAAGACCGATGGAGGATGGTCAGTGATATTGAGAACCTCTAGAACCCGATTACTATTATTAGGACAGGTTGAAACCAACTGAACTTCAAGAGGGTAGTACCTAGACCCCATGTAAGCCTGAAACTTAAGGGATCTTGTGTGACTTGTTTGCCTTTACCATGTCTGTTATCTGCTATACCTGTTGTGTGTTTTTATCATGACATCATGCATCATAACATAGCATGCATACTTCATTATACTAACCATTTCAAAGACCGAGGGGATTTATCTTTGTTCTGTTTTGCAGATTATGGCTTTTATGCATAGAAATACCATCCGAGTTAACTTTGTGCAAATACCTGCTCAACTCAAAGAGTTAGTCTCAAAAGTTCCTGATACTTCTTCATTCATTAGAAGACATGGTCAGCTTCTTAACTTGGCCACTTCAAGGTTTGATGAGCAAATGACGAGTGTGCTTTTCCAGTTCTTCGATCCTGTGCATCATTGTTTCACCTTCCCGAATTATCAGCTAGTTCCCACTTTGGAGGAGTTTTCTTACTTACTGGGCATATCCATCCTCGAGCAGACACCCTTCACAGGTTTGGAGGGAATCCTAGGCCAGAGGACATTGCTTCAACTTTACATCTAAAAAGGGCTGATGTAGTATCCAACTGGGAGACACGGAGCGGGGTTAAAGGTTTCTTGGCCAAGTTTCTGATGGATCAAGCTCAACAGTTCTGGGATAACTTGGATTTTCAAGCTTTTGAAGACATCTTAGCTCTCCTTATCTACAGTTTGGTTATTTTCCCGAATCCATATTCCTTCATAGATGTGAATGCGGTTAAGATCTTCTTGTCTCGCAATCCTGTGCCTACTCTTCTGGGTGATATCTTGCATGCCCTCTATACCCGTACCGTGCGTAGAAGAGGAACTCTCATGTGTTATATGCCGTTGTTGGCGAGGTGGTTTATTTCGCACCTCCCCAAGTCCGTGTTGAAGAATGAGGAAGGTTTAGGATGGTCTTACAGAATAATGTCCCTTGCCCATACATACATTCTTTGGAGTTCTAAGGCTATGGAAAGAGTCGTTGTCATTGATCGATGTGGGGAATACCCTAATGTCCCGTTGCTTGGAATTAGAGGGGGAATAACCTACAGTCCTTGTTTGGCTTTACGACAGTTTGGTCGCGCTCGGAGAGATGGTCCTCATGAGCTACTTCTTACAGATATTGTCTTTGACTACAAGGGGGACGTTGATGAGCACTGTCGCAGGTTTATACGAGCTTGGGGCATGGTGAACAGGTCTGACTCTCACGAGCTAGGACCAAAGACTTCTCTCCCTATGAAACCATATCTCCAGTGGGTTCGATCTCGTGCTCAGAAGCTTGGGATGCCTTATGAAGTTGTGTTGCCGGTGGTTGTGGAGCATACTAATGAAGAAGGCGTTCCTTATATAATCCTTTATCCCTACATGCCTACTGATCTTGGGGCATTGAAGAGATCCTGGATTCAGCTGAAGAAGGAAAGGGATACCTACCGGGAGAAGTATCATGAGCAGGAAAGGAATATCTTGAAGCTCACGAGGCAACTTGAGAATGAAAGGACAATCAATGATTACGTCAGCACAAAGGGGAAACGACCATGGGATTTCTGATATCTTTTATTGTTTCTAGTTTAGATTTGCTTTTCAGTTATTTCTTTTGTAACGCCTTGAAGGCATTGTTAAACATTTTTACAAGTTTAATCTAATAAAGTTTTCTTTATCTTTGTTTTATAAATTTAAATATCCCAAAGTCTTTGAAATCATTCCATATGCATTCCATTATCATGCACATCATTACAGGTACCATTACAGGTTTCTCATCTTCTTCGCTGTTTATTTCATCACAAAATGTCTTCTGAAATACCTATCGATCAAGCCATCAAAGCTCTTCAGGCATAAAATGCCCAATTCCAAGAGATGTTCTTGAACTTAGCTAAAGGGCAAGAAGACTTGAAGACTCTCATCCTGAAGGAGAAAAACAAGAAGAAGAAGAAGAAGGTGGCTCTTCTGAATATGGGTCACAGATTTGGGAATAGGTTGTGACAGGAAGCTGATCTGTCTCATTCATCCAAAGGAGGGGAGAATCAAGAGGAGGAAAAGGGTCATACTCTTGTGGTCTCTGATAATGATACTGATTTTGATGAAGAACGGTATCCTCCTGCCGAGGATATGTACAAACAACTTGAAGACCGTCTGAGCGCTATGGAGATTCAGAAGATACCTGGGTTGGACTTCAGAGATTTGGGACTAGCATCGGGGGTGGTGATCCCTCACAAATTTAAAGCTCCGGTTTTTTCTAAGTACGATGGAGTATCCTGTCCAAAACTCCATCTCCGCTCGTACATCAGAAAAATCCAACCTTACACTGCTGATAGGAATTTGTGGGTGCATTTCTTTCAAAATAGTCTGTCAGGGACTCAGCTTGAATGGTTTTACCAATTGGAAGGAGTTAATGTCTGAAACTGGGAGGACCTTGCTACTGCTTTCTATAAGCAGTACCAGTATAATGCTGACCTTGCTCCCACTCGTACTCAGCTTCAGGGTATGTCTATGGGTGCAAGTGAATGTTTTAAGGACTATGCTCAGAAGTGGAGAGATCTGGCTGGAAGAGTCCAACCCCCTTTGTCTGACAGGGAGTTGGTTGACATGTTTCTAGGGACGTTGTCTGGTCCATTTTTCAATCATCTGATCGGCAGTTCGTCATCTGGGTTTACTGAATTGATTTTGACTGGGGAGAGAGTAGAAGATGGTATCAGAAGTGGTAAGATACATAAGGATGCATCGTCAAGTACAGTAAAGAAGCCTTTCACTGGTAAGAAAGAAGCTAGTGCAGTTTACAGCTCGAGAAGCCAAAGTAGACCTGAACACCATCAAGCAGTGAATGCGGTAGTAATATCAAGACCCAATGTTGCCCCACAACGTAACAATTAGCAAAGAATGGAGAGACCGCAAAGACAGTACACTCGACTTAATATGACTTTGTCTCAAATTCTACCGCAATTGTTGAAGACCAACCTGGTAACTCTGAGGGAAGCCCCGAAGAATCCCATCACCACATCTCCGCTATATAATCCGAACGCCCGCTGTGCCTATCACTCTGATAGCCCGGGTCATGATACGAACAACTGCTGGGCTTTGAAGAATAAGGTGCAAGATTTGATTGAAGCTAAAGAGATTGAGTTTGACGCTCCAGAGAAACCCAACGTCATAACTGCTCCTATGCCCAAGCATGGTCATGGAGTAAATGCGGTGGACGATGATTTATTTGTGACCTCTGTGGAAGACATTTCTACTCCTTTAATGACAATTAAGAAGAATCTATTGTTGGCCGGTTTATTTCCGGGCTGTGGTGAAGGTTGCCATCTATGTTCAATTCTGCCTACTGGTTGTCACTTTTTGAAATCAGGTGTTCATCGCCTGATGGATAACAAAGAGATCCTGTTTGAGAAAACTATGATTCTGTTGGTTCTAGTTGAAGATGCTGCCATCATAACCATTTACGCCAATCCTTCCAAGGCTTCCTCGAGAAATCCTATTAGGATTACATCTGTTCCAAGAATCGCTCCGTTAATCATTACTATCCCTGGTCCTATCCCATACACTTCGGATAAAGCTGTCCCTTGACACTATGGGACTGACGTGTATTACCATGGAGTTAAGCAATATTTAAAGATTGAAGAAGATGATGCTGATGTCAGCAATATTATCGGGTCTAGCAAGGTCACTAGAAGTGGAAGACTCTTCTCTCCTGAGATTTCCCCTCCGACTGTTCAAAAGCCTGTTGCCATTCCATCTGCTAGTACATCAGCTACTGTTCCAATTCTTACTCCAGTTATCACCCCTGTCGCCGAGTCATCTGACACTCGGGGCAAAGAGGTTACAGGTGGGCCTGCCCGGATGGAGGCGCCTAAAAAGATTATTGTAGAAACCTCTAAGCAGGAGATAGAGGAAATTCTGAAGATTATCAAGAAGAGCGACTACAATGTAGTCGAGCAGCTGGGGCAGACCCCATCAAAAATCTCCATGTTATCCTTGTTATTGTGTTCGGAGGCCCATACAAAGGCTTTAATTGCTTTCCTTAAAACTGCGCATGTTCCGCAGGAAAATTCTGCTGATCAATTCAAAGACTGTGTAGCTAGTTTGACTGCTGACAACAGGTTGGGTTTCTCAGACGCAGATCTGACTGCTAAAGGAAGAAATCACAATGATGCTCTGCACGTCTCAATCGAGTACAGGGGCACTACTTTGGCCCACGTGCTGGTGGATACTGGGTCCTCATTGAATGTTTTACCAAAGAAAGCACTAGACCGTATGGATTGTGAAGGTTTGATTTTGAAGCCGAGCAATATTGTGGTTAGAGCTTTCGATGGGTCAAAAAGGATGGTGCACGGGGAGGTGGATGTCCCTGTTAAAGTTGGCTCTCAGACTTTTGCATCTACATTCTATGTGATGGATATCCGACCATCTTATTCTTGTTTGCTGGGTCGCCCTTGGATTCATAAGGTTGGGGCAGTGACGTCTACGCTCCATCAGATGTTGAAATATCCAGTAAAGGGGAAAATTGTTACGGTGCAAGGAGAAGAGGAGTACATGGTGAGTCATCTTAATTCCTTTCGCTATGTGGAGATGGATGGGGAATTCATCGAGACCCCGTGTCAGAACTTTGAAGAGGTCCCCTAAACTCTGGAGTCGACTGAAGTTGCTGCTAACAAACCTCCGATGAAGATGGCTTCCCTCAAGGATGCTAGGGCTGTAGTTGAAAAAGGTGGGTGTGGAAATTGAGGTCAGCTCCCTGACTTTGCACAAAAGATTGACAAGTTTGGTTTGGGCTTTACTGCAGAGGCTTAAAGGGATGTTCGGCACACACGAATTGGAAGACCTCCTCTGCACATCAGTAATCAGGGGGTGAATGCAATTGAGGATGATGAAGAAGAGTCAGATATCGAAAGCTAGATTTACCCGACTACCAATGGTGGATTGAACAACTGGATGACGAAGGACTCCGTGCCCGTTTCTTTTATTACACAGTAATTGACTTTTGTTTTGAGATTTGTAACAGACAATTTGAAACTTTACGGCCCGGTGCCTTGTCCTAGGCACCTTGGCTTTGTTTGTGAGGGCTTATTATTTGACATTTTGATATATCATCAATAAAGCATTGGACGTTTTCTTGCATTATAAATTTTACGCTCCTTGTTTTTTTTTCTATCTCGCACTTTATTAAAACAACT
Organism: Vicia faba; assembly: GCA_948472305.1. Taxonomy (NCBI): domain Eukaryota; kingdom Viridiplantae; phylum Streptophyta; class Magnoliopsida; order Fabales; family Fabaceae; genus Vicia; species Vicia faba. The sequence continues at coordinate 1,174,349,957 of OX451738.1, forward strand.
ATTGTCTTACACACACTCACATATCATAATGCAGATCCACATCCACTCTGGATCCCATTGATAACAACTCTGATACTTCCAGTTATGCATTCGAAAATTCGATCAACCAAGCCGAGGACGAAGGTGAGAATGATTGTGAGGTGCCTGGGGAACTTGCTAGACTGTTACTACAGGAAGAGAGGGCCATACAGCCTCATGAGGAGCCAGCGAAATCAGTGAATTTGGGTACGGAGGAAGACAAGAAAGAGGTCAAGATAGGTGCAAATCTGGAGCCTAGTGTCAAGCAACGGTTGATACAGATGCTACGTGACTATGTTGAGATCTTCGCCTGGTCTTATGAAGATATGCCTGGTTTAGACACTGATATTGTGGTTCACCGCCTGCCAACTAAAGAAGACTGTCCTCCGGTAAAACAGAAGGTTTGTCGTATGTGCCCCGAGATGTCTTAGAAAATCAAAGCTGAGGTCATGAAACAGTTTGACGCCGGATTTCTAGTTGTTACTTCTTACCCGCAGTGGGTTGCCAATGTTGTTCCGGTTCCTAAGAAGGATGGTAAAGTACGAATGTGTGTAGACTATAGAGATCTGAATAGGGCGAGCCCCAAAGATGATTTCCCACTTCCTCACATCGATGTTCTGGTCGACAACACCGTGCAGCATAAGGTCTTCTCCTTTATGGATGGTTTTTCTGGTTACAATCAGATTAAGATGGCTCCCGAAGACATGGAGAAGACAACTTTCGTTACACAGTGGGGCACTTTCTGCTACAAGGTAATGCCTTTCGGGTTGAAGACTGCTGGGGCAACTTATCAGCGTGCCAAGGTCTCTTTGTTCCATGATATGATTCACCATGAGATTGATGTTTACGTTGATGATATGATTGCAAGGTCCCAGACTGAGGAAGAACACCTTGACCATCTCCAGAAACTGTTCAACAGGTTGAAGATGTATAAGCTAAGGTTAAACCCGAACAAGTGCACCTTCGGGGTAAGGTCTAGTAAGCTGTTGGGTTTCGTCGTTAGTGATAAAGGTATTCAAGTAGATCCAGAAAAGGTGAAGGCTATACAGGAGATGCCTGCTCCCCGAATGAAAAATGAAGTTAGAGGCTTTTTAGGACGTCTGAACTACATTGCCCGATTCATTTCACATCTGACTGCTACTTGTGAGCCAATTTTCAAGTTGCTGAAGAAAGATCATGTGGTAAAATGGAATGATGAATATCAGATTGCTTTCGAAAGGATCAAGGAGTACCTCCAAGAGCCACCTATTCTGATTCCTCCAGTTGAAGGAAGGCCTTTGATCTTATACTTGACAGTACTGGATAATTCAATGGGGTGCGTGCTGGGGCATCATGACGAGTATGGCCGAAAAGAGCATGCTATTTACTACCTTATCAAAAAGTTTACCGACTGTGAGACCCGATACTCACTACTTGAGAAAACTTGCTGCGCTTTGGCATGGGCTGCTCACCGACTGAGACAGTATATGCTGACTCACACTACCCTATTGATATCAAAGATGGACCCAATCAAGTATATCTTTGAGAAGCCTGCCTTGTCCGGAAGAATAGCAAGATGGCAGATGATCTTAACTGAGTACGAAATCCAATACACAACCCAGAAAGCAATCAATGGGAGTGTATTGGCATATCATTTGGCGCATCAGACCATGGATGATTACCAATCCATGAACTTTGAATTCCCGGATGAGAACATCATGTTGGTGACCGACTGTGAAAAACCTGGACCGGATGAAGGACCTGAGGAGGGATCCTGATGGTCTATGTATTTTGACGGAGCTTCAAACGCATTGGGTAATGGCATTGGCGCTGTGATTATATCTCCTGAAGGCTGTCATACTCCGTTCACCGCCCGATTATGTTTTAACTGCACCAATAATATGGCGGAGTATGAAGCGTGCATCATGGGCCTTCAAGAAGCTATTGACCTAAGGATTAAGTTTCTGAGTGTGTTCGGAGATTCCGCTCTAGTGATCAGTTAGATCAAAGGCGAGTGGGATATGAAGCACCCAAATCTTATTCCTTACAAAGAGTATGTGTTGACATTGCTTCCGCACTTCGAGGAGATAACCTTTGAACACTTCCCAAGAGAAGAGAACCATCTAGCGGATGCGCAAGCTACTATGTCTTATATGTTCAAGGTTAGGTGGGACAATGAAGCTCCCCAGGTTACCATTGAGAGGTTGGACAAACCTGCACATTGTTATGACATTGAGACTGAAGAGGTAGCAGATAAACCCTGTTTTCACGATGTAAAGAGGTATCTTGAGGCTCAGGAATACCCCGAGGGTGCATCTGTTAATGATAAGAAGTTTCTGAGGAGATTCGCTGTAAAGTTCTTCATCAGTAATGGTATCCTTTACAAGCGTAACCATGACTCAACCTTACTGCGATGTGTGGATAAGAAGGAGGTAGAAAGGATTATGGCAGAGTTACATGAAGGTACCTTCGGAACTCATTCAAGTGGACATACCATGGCGAAGAAAATCCTACGGGCAGGATATTATTGGTCCACAATGGAAGCCAATTGTTATCAGCATTCTCGGACCTGCCATAAGTGCCAAGTCTATGTTGATAAGGTGCATGTACCTCTAGTTCCTCTGAATATTTTGACAGCTCCTTGGCCTTTTGCAATGTGGGGCATCAATATGATTGGCGAGATTAGACCTACTGTGTCCAACGGGCATCGTTTCATCCTAGTAGCAATTGATTATTTTACGAAATGGGTTAAGGAAGCTTCCTTTGCTACAGTAACCAAGAACGTCGTGGCGCGGTTCATCCGACACAATCTGATTTGTCGATACGATGTACCAGAGAGGATAATTACAGACAATGGTACAAATCTCAATAATACAATGATCACCAAGCTCTACAAACAGTTCAAGATACAACATCATAACTCTTCTACTTACCGGCCGAAGATGAATGGGTCTGTTGAAGAGGCTAATAAGAACATCAAGAAAATTGTGCAGAAGATGACAATGACGTACAAAGAATGGCACGAGATGCTACCATTCGCTCTTCATGGGTACCGCACCTCAGCGCGGACGTCGACAGGGGAAATACCCTATTCTTTGGTGTATGGCATGAAGGCAGTCTTACCCATTGAGGTCTAGATGCCCTCTTTCCGGATTATGAAGGATGCATGTTTGAGCGAAGACGATTGGATCCAGACCCGGCTTGATCAGCTGAACTTAATCGACGAAAAGAGACTTACTACTATTTGCCATGGTCAGACGTATCAAAAACGAATGATCAAGGCATTTAACAAGAAAGTCAGATGACAAGAATATCAAGTCAGGGATCTAGTAATCAAGCGCATCATACTGCCACAAGGTGATCCCAGGGGCAAATGGACCCCTACGTACGAAGGGCCATTTATGGTTAAGAACATTTTCTCAGGAGGAGCTATGATTCTAACCACCATGGATAGTGACGACCTTCCTCACCCCGTCAATGCAGACATAGTGAAAAATACTACGCATAATCAAAGACCCGCTAGGTCGACTGGCCCAGGCAAAAATAAGGGCTTCCCGGCGAACCAAAAGGGTTCGGGAAAAAGTAAGGGATGAAAATGAAAAAAACTGTACACCCGGAAAGTCGAAACCCTGAAAAGGCGGCTTGGGCAAAAAAGGGTATCCTGGTGGATTGAAAACCCGAAAGGGCGGTCCAGGAAAAAATTGGGGATCAAAGCGTAACAATATGTCTCATTGAATCATCTTGCAAGCAGACTTCAGTATCGACTATCAAGCTCGGACGACGCTAATCAATCTGATCTACCTTCAACCAAGTAGCAAAGTGATGAGACGCTCGAAGATATAAAGGCAATAGTAGAGTTGGAACCCAGTGGGATTGTTCACATAGCTGTTTTTCTTTGCTTTTTTACAAATTGTAAAAAATTCTATCTTTTGGCGGCATTCTCTTACTAGGACGCCAGCCTCTTGTACAAAACGCCTATTACAGGCCAACTTCAAAATCAATACAATTCATTTTACAATAAATTTTAAAATTATTTTTCTTTTCCTGTTTTTGTTTTGCAAGAACGTCCAATGATTCATTTTTGATATATGCATTTGAAAATAATTGTTGCTCATAAATATTTACATGCGAAACAAAAGACGATTACTCGTAATTTTAGGAACAGGGGCAAACAAGAAATGTCCAAACCTTGTAGTTGCTCTATCCACCAGGTACAGGGATAGACCCAGCTTGAGAAAATGACTTTAAGTATATACACTCCCCGCAAAGTAAGAAGTACCCAAAGACATTGGTGTTAATTCTCCCCAAGCAGAGTTCATCTATCACCAATAATGTAAAACCATCCCTAGTGGAGTTTATTTCACAAACATAAATTTTATCCCCGACAGAGTTCATCACCGCCAACAACGGTAATTCATCCACAGCCGAGGTTATTTCTCCAAACCAGCGGATTTTCTGGCAGAGTGTCTCTTCCCCACAAAGTCATTCTTTCACCAGTTTATTCTCCAGCAGAATTATTCTCCTGCCAAGTTATTCTCAAATCATCTTCAGTCGTTATCCTCAGCGAGCGAAACTCTTTATATTCTCCAGCAACAATCCAGGATTTATTTTCCCCAACTAGAGAACATCATAAAAACATTGCATACCCATACATCATGGCATGCGCGTACGCATCATACAACACAATCTCATTTATTTTGAGAACATCATTGCTCAATACATTTCATACATCATGACATTACATACGACTAACCCTCTACCTTTCAGGAAAAGATACAATCAAATTCTCACAAAGTTCAAGCTATGAAGCCCGGGTACGACCGGATAATATCTTGATTCCTCCATCATATTGTGAAGCCCGAAGAACAACCAGATAACAGTATCAAATACCGCGAAGCCTGGAATCGACCAGATAGTGGTTTATCTCAGATTCAAGCTATGAAGCTCAGATTCGACCGGATAGTAGTTTAATCCCCAGCAAGTATTGTGAAGCCTGGATAATGACCAGATAGCAATATAAAGGACACCATGAAGCCTGGAATCGACCAGATAGTGGTATATCATAAACACAAGCCGTGAAGCCTGGAGTCGACCGGATAGCAGCTTAACAAGTTATTGTGATATCTGGATTACGACCAGATAACAATATAAGACACCATGAAGCTTGGACTCGACTAGATAATGGTAGAAGACGTTGTGAAGCGTGGATTACGACCAGATAGCAGCCAAGAACACTATGAAGCCTGGAGTCGACTAGATAGTGGTATATATTTAATGTAAGTTATGAAGCCTGGATTCGACCGGATAATATCTTGATTCCCCCGAACACCATGAAGCCTGGATTCGATCGTATAATGGTATAAGACATCGTGAAGCCTGGATTACGACCAGATAGCGGTATAAGTCATCGTGAAGCCTGGATTACGACCAGATAGCGGTAAAGAACAATGAAGCCTGGGATTACGACCAGATGACAATAAGGGACACTACGAAGCTTGGATTCCGACCAAATAGCAGTTTACCCGGCCAATTACTATGAAGCCCGAAGTCGACCGAATATTTGTAGGCCTTAAAATAAAATGGAAGCCCGGATATGACTAGATAACCACTTGATTTCTTCTGAAGCCTGGATTTCGACCAGATAAGAAGTGAGGTATTGTGAAGCCTGGATTTGGCCAGATAGCAGTACAAGACATCATGAAGCCTAGATTCGACCAGATAATGGTATGAAACATCTTGAAGCCTGGATTACGACCAGATAGCGGTACAAGACACTGTGAAGCTTGGATTTCGACCAAATAGTAGTTTTACCTGGACAATTACTAAGAAGCCCAGAGTCGACCAGATATTAGTGTGCTCTAAAGTCAAGTTGAAGCCCGGATGCAACCAGATAACAACTTAATTCCTTCTGAAGCCTGGAGAATGACCAGATAAGAATTGAGAAATTGCGAAGCCTGGATTACGACCGGATAGAAAGACTAAACTCATCACCCCAGTAAGTCACCGTAAAGCCTGGAATACGACCAAATAGCAGTCGATCTTATCACTATGAAGCATGGATCACGACCAGATAGTAGTACATTTTCACCTCTTCGACCAAGAGACGATTCCCCAATAGAATAACGGACGAGTGAAGCTCCTAAAATTCAACTTTTACCAAGACAGAGACCAGCATCCCCCAGTGTAGTCTTCCTCAATAACAAGTATGGAAGCTCTCGCTAAGGAATCTCTTATGCAATCGACACTCCTTCGGATGGCATCTTTAAGCCCATCTTTCATCATCAATCTCCAAATGGCATCTATAATCCCATTCCCGACATCACAAGACAAGTACCACTTCACGCGAGTGCAAATTTCTTGGGCACTCTAGTGTTCAATCATCTTCAACCTTCAGATCACGAAAGACAAGCAGGCCAATCTACATCCTCAGGTTTAAGAAGATTGAACAGGGGCAGCTGTTGTACCCCAAAATTACCCCTCCCATATTTCTCAATACATTTCAAGTGAGACCCTCAAATTGTTCAAGGAAGTCCAAGGGTTGACCAGACAAACTCTCTCATAAGGCAGTCTACCTCAAATTAGGGTTTCAGTTTGCATCAAGGTGTTTGAGTTCAAAGGATCCCAAATGCTCACAATTGTCCTAATATGTTATCAAGATCATCCATGTCAAGTTTCAAGCCTTGCAGAGGAAGTTTGCTCAGTCAATTGCTCAAAGGCCTGAACATCGACCGTGCTAGGGCAAAAGTAAACTGTGGCCCACATACAGTCAAACTTCAAGATTTTTGGTCAACATTATCATTTTGAATTATTATTCATCATTTGATTAAGGGTTGATCATATTCCTCAAGGATTGCTCACAATTCATCAAAACCCAAAAGTTGCTAAATTAGGGTTTTTTAGGAAAAGTCAACTCAACTTTGACCAAGCATAACTTTCTCATACTTTATCAAGAATGACCCATCCAAAGATCATTTTGAATAGGATGCAATTCCCCAAAATTCATATTCATCTCCCAAGTTCAAAATATGCACTCACAAGAAGTTATGAATTTGTCCATTATAGGTCATTTTGAAAAGTCAACAAAAACACCTTTTTGTCAAAGCTTCATACATGAACATGGAAGATTCAATTGAGATGAGACCATAAGGGTTGCTTAGAGGAAATATTGAGATTTATAAAAAGTCCAAGAACACCTTCATAGAGTCAAAATTGAAGAAGTTATGCATTGGTGAAGTTGAGCTTTTTTGCAAAATTGCCAAAAGTCAAATATGCCTCAAATTGCAATTTTTGTCAAATGGGCCCAACTTTTTGCACTTGTTTTGAGTTTTTAACATGGTCCAAGACCCATGATCCATCCCACTTGCTTTTATTTTATTTTTTCCATTTATTTTTATTTTTATTTCAATTAAATAAATTAAATCAAAATAAAATCATGAAAATATTCGAATCATTCAAACCTTAAGATTTTGTGTATATTTCAGGTCTCTTATACAGCTAGCAAGGGAATCAAATCGTGAAAGGCCTATTTGTACACAAAAAGATTGGTTTTTGGCTTATTTTGGAAAGATTTTCATGAAAATTAAATCATGATCAAAGACCATAATTGGCAAAGATTGAATGCACATTGGCAAACCTAATTCAATCACTGATATATATTGGACAAATGCAGACCAAGAGGAGAGTGTTTAGAGGCGTGTAAGGGGAAGAACAAACTTCAAAAAATCAAGAAAAAGTGGTGATCTGTTTTCCTATTTCCAGGTACTTTCAAGCCTTGCCAAGCATCCCTTTTGTTTTCTGGGCATTCAAGGAGTCCATAGCAATCAAAAGCAAGCCTTCTCGTGCGCTAAAACTCGCTGTAAGTGATTCACGGACTTAAGATATTCTTGAAATCGAATATCATTGTTTAAGCATTTGTAGCATGAATCATGTATATACTCTGAATCCTGGAAGCATTTGCAAGCTATTCATAACAGTTAATTACATTTTTTCTAATCCTATAGAGATATTCCATTGTTAAGGTTTTTGTCTCGTTTTGGGATCTTCTTGTACAGGTAAAATTGGCCCAAAAGAAGGGCACCATGATGCTCACCAGGCCATGGCGAATTGGTCTATGGCTTTAGGTTTCATTTATCATGCGTATATATGATTTTGGAAAGTTGCAGAGGTTGTACCTACGTTTCTTGTCCGTAGGTAAAAGTCATCAGACTTTTAGCAACGAAGAAAGGTTATGGATGATGGCGTGGCGAGCCCTGATTCCTCCGTTTGAAATTCGCGCGCTATAATTCTTATTTTATGTTTTTTTTAATATAGTGATTGATTTTTGTTTAGTGAACAAAGAAGCGTGCCAGCTCAGTTGGTGTTGAGGTGAATGAAAAGGCCATATGATCTGGGTTCGAATCCCAGGTCCCCCATATATTTCATATTATTTTTACTTGCGTGATCAGGCGTGTGCACAGGCATAAAGACCACCATGTACCCTCAAGGTTCAATCATTAGATCTCCAAAAGGCTAGATCTGAAGGCCATCACGTGAGGGTCAACCATGCATCCCAGTCAACACGCAAACATTGGATCAAGGAAGTCAATATGGACCAATGGATCTTGGGCCCAAAAGCTGCTAATGGCACCCCTCAAACTGCTGTTTACCAGGCCCATTTTCTTTTTCTTTTTCTTTTTATATTTTCTTTATTTAATTCATTTAAATTATTTTACTAACACGAAAATTAATTCTTTTTTATCAAAAAAATCATAAAAATCAATTTTAATCAAATTAGAGTTAGGTTTTATTTTTTATCAAAAATTAATTTAATTAGTTTATTCAATTTTAGGATAACTTTAATTTGTCTTTGTAAATAAATTAAAACAAACTAGAAATTAGGGTTTTTCGCTTAGCTTAATTTCTATTTTCTTTTCTTAAAAATCACAAAATATAAAAATAGGTCAACAATAATTATTTTTATTTAATTAGTAATCAGGTTTGTACATATTTAATTTAAAACCTTATTATTTTCTTAAAACAATTAAAAACAACCAAAAAATGATTTTTCTTTTAATTAGGTTAGACGGGGACAAAACCCTAATTTTCTCTTGTTCTCGTGTCATCGCGCGCTTATTTATTTTTACAATATTAATGTATCTGCTCATGGGATGTAATAGTTTAATTAGGACTTTTCGTTTATTTATCATTTTTGCGGGTTTTTGGCTATGTAATTAATCCCCCACCCGAAGCCTTGTAATAGTGTAGCTTTTTTCCGCATTTTAATTTTCGCAAATATTAACTGTTAGATGTATGATAATAGGGTTGCATGACAAGAATGTATGTTAATTTTAAAAATGGTTAGCAAGCCCTAAATGTGCCAAGATAATAACCGGAAATTGAATCACTCGCACATGTGCACTCCTAGGGTATACTCTCACTTCGGTTGCCTTCGGTAAACGATCATTAAGTATAGGGTATTTTAGTGGTCACTCTTTTGTCTAAAAAAGATCAAATGTCCTGTTCGGAAAAGTTGCCTCAGAAAAGTTGCCTCGGAAATGTTTCCTCGAATATGATCTTAAGACATTAGGGTTATTACTAAGACGTCCTAACATTGCTTTAGTGATCGTACGTCCCTTTCGAATTGACCCTTACAACTCCAACGACGATGCTACCTACTCACTAATAGTGGGATAGTGTTGTCTAAAGGAAACAAGAACATAAACATTATTTTCTCGAGTAGGTAGATGCTAGTAGGTACTTGCTCAAAAACAAACTTTTTCCACACTTACACTCTTTCCAAACAATGTTTTCAAAAACACTTCGTAACACTTTTGAAGACAGAAGAAAGGGTTAAAACGAAGAAAAACAAAACTTTTCAAAACACACAAACACGGAAGCAATTTTTTTAAAATGATGAGCAAGTACCTAAGAGCCCGTAGAAAACTACGGATAGAAAGGGTGCTAATACCTTCCCTTTCTATAATCTACCATCCGTACTCAATCTCAAAAAAAGGAATTTTTTTGTGCTTTTTTCCTTTCCAGTTGGATAAAATAAAAGTCGGTGGCGACTCTTGCTTACTGCGACATTTTGCAAACACAAACGCAAACCAGTATTAACAGTCAGTTTTACCATCGTATCACATCATAAAATGACCCGCTAGGTTGACACACCTAGGCAAAAATAAGGGCATCTTGGCGAACCAAAAGGGTTCGGGCAAAAATTAGGGATATATGCAAAAGATTGTACACCCGACAAGTCGAAAACCTGAAAGGGCAACTTGGGGAAAAATGGGTATCCTAGTGGGCTGAAAACCCGAAAGGGCGGTCTAGGGAAAAGTTAAGGATTAAAGTGTATGATTATGACCCGTGGAATCCCCACATCCAATTTTATTACCAAAAATCTGAAAGTTCAAATGGCCCAAAATCAATCCAATTGACTTCTTTCCATGGAAAAGGTTTACTCGAAGACATAAAGGAAATAGTAGTGTGGGGACAACGAGATCACATTCACATGGCTATTATTTTTGTTTTCACTTTGTACTCTTTTCATTTATTTTGGCGATTTCCTCTTACTAGGATTTTTGTCTCTTTGTACAAAGAGCCTATTTATGGGCAAAAAATCAATACAAATATACTTTGAAGTACGAACTTTTGTTTTTTTCTATTTTGAATGCGAAGAGGTCCAATGACTAAAATTGAATGAACATATGCATACGAACATGATTAAATCTTTTAGCAAACATATGTTTCAAAAAAACATCTCCCTAGTTGCATTCCAGACATCCCCACAGATTTTTTCCATTAGCATTATCCTCATGAAGTTGGATCCATGAACTCTCCAGTCAGAGTTTCAATCCCTAGAAAACTCTCTTCCCAGCTGATTTGGTCATAAAAAGAAGTCTTGAGGAGTTTTGTCAAAAGAATACATCTCCCCCAGCAGCTCATCAAATATTCCTCAACAAGGTTTATTTCCCCAACAAACAACAAATCCCACAATTGAGTGTGTCTTCCCGGCTGGATTTGTCCTATCCAACTTGAGTTTACCTCTCAGACCATTACGAATCAAGGGACCACAATCCCTGAACCCCAGTAAAGTCAATAATAGAGTATTTTCTATCTCCGAAAGTTGCTGAAAAGCCTGGAACCCGACCAGATAACAGTCAACTTCATCCTTTAAAGAAATTTACTACAAAACCTGGACCCGACCAGATACTAGTTCAAATTCACCCTACCCTCAAATCATAGTGACGACTGGGTCCGACCAGATAACAGTAAAACCATTTTCCAAGTTGCTGAAGCCTGGACCCGACCAGATAACAATTAACCACCTGTCTAACTTACTATGAAGACCGGATCCGAAGAATAACAGTAAACCACAATTCCAAGTTACTAAAGCCTGGGCCCGACCAGATAATAATTTAACTTCTTTATTTGCTGAAACCCGGATCCGATCGGATAATAGTTAATCCCCTTTTAAGTTGCTGAAGCCTGGACCCAACCAGATAACAGTTAACCACCAGTCCAATTTACTGTGAAGACCGGATCCGACTGAATAACAGTAAACCACGATTACAAGTTACTGAAGCCTGGACCCGACTAGATAACCGCTAATCTCTTTCCAAGTTGTTAAATCCCGGATCCGACCGGATAACAGTCAATCCCATTTTTTAAAAAGTTGCTGAAGCTTGGACCCGACCAGATAACAGTCAACCTCCAGTTCAAATTGTTAAAACATGGACCCGACCAGGTAACTGTTTGAATTTTGCAAATCATTAAACAAAACTCCTTTTCCCCAGTAGACTTTTTCTACAATCCCCGAAGAGTTACTGTAAAACCTGGAAAACAACTAGATAACCGTCAACTTCTCAATCCCCAGCAAGTCGTTATGAAACCTTGAGTCTGACCAGATAACAACTGACTTTCAAGAGATAATTCCCCAGTGGAGCAACAGACAATTAAGACTCCTAAACTCTTTTCCCCAGATAGGAGATCAACATTCTCCTCAGAGTCTTCTCAAAACATAACAACATTCCCCAGCAAAAACATCCTAAAATAAAGTCTGAAGAGGAGCGTGCTCTTCATCCCCAGTAGCAGTCTGGGATTCAGCTTCCCAAGGCTCCCTAGCATTTGTCAAGGATTTATTTTCCCAGGCAAGGATGTACTTCAAACATATTTCATCTTCATACATCATACGACATACGCATACAACATAATCTCTTTTATTTTTAGAACATCATTACGCCTTGCATATTTCTGCATGCAACTAACCCTCTTTCTTGCAAGAAAAGACAGGAAAAATAAATACCTTTTCTATCACTATGGATGGCATCTGTAAGCCCATTTCTAACAAATCTCCATCATCTATCCAACTGGCATCCATAAGCCCATTCCCAATTCAACACGTCAAAGGAAAATTTCTGGGCACTTTAAGTGTTCAATCATCTTTCACCTTCAAGTCACGAAAGGAAGATATGCCAATCTCACTCTTCAGGTTCAAGAAAAATGAACAGGGACAGCTGTTGTACCCCAAAACTTGCCCTCTCATTTCTCAAGGCATTTCCTCGCAAGGATTTTCAAAAGCTCAAAATTTGCACAAGTACAAAGCAGACAAAAAGGGCAAAACAGATAAAAAATGTTTTTTTGACAAAATTGAAGAAAAGCAAGCCTACTTCGACTCATTCATCCTTTGACTGAACATTTTGGCTTCTTCGACGTAACCTTGATTCACACGCTTCGACTGAACATGAGGCCTCCTGCATGCAAGCCTCAATTCAGGGAGCAATGACCTTCTGCAGGCAAGCTTCGATTGTGCAAGGATTACCTTATCACAAAGCTTCGATTGGGGTATGGTCTCCTTTCAAAACAACATACGTAGAATCCAACTCTGGACCACTTCATGCATCCTTTGGTCCACAAGCTTCATTCAAGCAATTGCCTTCTGCATTCAAGCTTTGATTCAGAGAGAAATGGCCTCCTGAATGTTTGTCTCGCAAAGCATTTGCCTTCTGCTTGCTAGTTTCGACTGGGCATTATGACCTTCATATTTGTTTCCTTCAATTCAGAAGGATATGAACTTCTGAAATCTTTCTTCAATTCAGAGGGAAATGGCCTTCTGAAGGTTTTCCATTGATACAAAGCATAGACCTCCCGCATATTGGTTTCGATTGCACCATTGGCTCCATACGTGTTTGCTTTGATTCACAAGGCAGGAGTTTTTTCCTCTTGTTAGCATGCACAGGGCATTATCCCCTACATGTCTCCTTCGAATATGCCTACATGCTTGCTTCAAATCAATCTTCAGGCTTGTTTCAAATCCATTTTCATGTAAAACTTCAAATCCTCCTACAAACTTGTATGCACAAGGAAGGAGTTTCTCTCATGCTAGCACCCATAAAGCAATGATTCCCTTTTAAATTGCTTCGAATACACCTATGTACTAACTTCGAATCCACCTTCAGGATTGTTTGGAGTCACCTTCATATCACTTTAGAATCCACCTTTCAATATTGTCTTGAATCACTTTCATATCACTTTCGAATCCATCTGCAGACCCTTCAACACACATGGCGCTGCATTATGATACACAACTTGGTGGCCCATTTGAAGGACTTGCCATGGTTGAGAAATAATTGGTTTTGTTTACTTCTGGGTCTGGTCAAAAGGTTGGGCTTAAGTGATCATAAGCAAGAAGACTCAGTGGCCTATTCAGCTGAAGGAGGGCCATTCGAAGAACACACAGTTGGTCCATTCGAAGGATATACAACTGGTGGAAACAAATGCTGCTTTATTAAGTCTGGTCGAAGGCTATGAAAAATGAAGGATTTGATTCAAAGAGTCAAGTTGTCTGTAGGTCAGGCTACTTAGGCCTCCAACTTGTGCCTCACTCCATATTAAATTGTTCTTCAAGCCAACTTGCTCTTGATGACATCACTACCTTTTTAGAAGGTTCTTGAGCCTTGTGCCTTCCTCTTCTGCACACTTGCCCCCTATAAACTAGGAGCCACCCATATCAACCATTAATTTTAGTGCTTTTACCTTGGGATTATGAAAAGTTTACACAAGTGGATGTTGGCCTTTCAAAGTAACTATATTTTATTCCTTCACAAAGCTGTTCATTCAAAATTTTCTCTATAAATAGAGAGTCCACTTTCACTTCAAAGGGGCGTAAAAAGAAGGAGAAAGAGGAAGAAGGTTGAAGAAGATTTTTGCTGTGTGGAAAGAATCTTCAAAGAACTCTCAAAACTTCCAAACACTTAACACCCTCCCAAACCCAGAACTTGAAGAAGCGCCACACTTGTTTCTTTAAAATCCATAAATAAACAAACACAAACCAACTTTTCTTGGTTTTCGAATCTAGCCAAAGAAACACCACGTTTTCTTCTTCCCCTTCGAATCTAAGAGCGCCCGGGGAAACAACTCACATCTAAAACCACATCCCAGTTTCAAGCAAGGTAAGTTCTCTTGACCTTAACCTTTTGTTCAAGCATAACATGTGAATAATCATTTCTTTTCGTTTCAAGAATCATTATTAGTTTGTTTTGTTTGTCTTTATTTTCACCTTTTTTAGTTTTCTTTCTTTGCAAAGTCTTTTGGTTTGTTTTTCTTTATTTATCAAACATATGTTTTAAGAATTAATCTGGCCATGAAGCAATATTAACATGTCCTCACCCCATGCTGCTATCTGAAACGAAAGAAGTGTGGTCAAAGGACAAATATTCATTTTACTTTGCAGGATCAGTTGAAGTAAGCAGAAAAGGGGTGTGGTCGAAGGATACATTCATTTTTGTTTTACAGGTCCAGTCGAACTGAGCAGAAAGAGGGGTGTGGTCGAAGGCTACATTTATTTTTGTTTTGTAGGCCCAGTCGAAAGAAGCTGAAACAGGGTGAATCGAAGGAGCATAATGCCTGGGTCAAAGGACTCACTTTTCCTCTTTTTATTTTGTTTTTCATAGTTACAATAACTTAGGATTTATTCTTTGCATTTTTATTATTAGTAACTAGGTAATATGGAAAAATAAAATCAATAAATAGATAAATTTCAAATTCAAGACAAAAACACATGAAATCAAACACACTATTCACACATATGCACCTCTAGGATAATCTCACTTGTTGCCTCGGAAAATAGTCATGACCCTCGAATATGGGCATTTTAGCAAAAGTCCCTCGATGTCTCTCAATGTTGCCTTTGTTAAACGATCTAGTCCATAAATGAAAATTGCTAAAACGTCTCATAGGTTGCCTTCTATGACTATATAATTGACCCACGCCTGTCCCTTTACAACCAAATATAAGGCTTCTTACCAATCAATAGTAAAATAGAAATATCAAAGGAAGAGAGAAATGAACAAAAGACTTTTGAGTAAGATAGAACGTTCTTAGTTGCTTTCTCACAATCTATTCTAAAAAACAAAACATTTTTCAAACACACCAAACACTTTTCAAAAATATGAAATATTTTCAAAAGTCCAACACTTTGTATACATTCTTATAGAGACGAGAGTCATTACAAAGTTTGCATAAACGAAGGCGCTTTTCAAAAATACTTTCAAAATCCACCACAAACACATTTTCAAACAAAGCAAGTGATCTAGCAAGCAACTAAGAGCCCGTAGATAACTACGGATGAAAAGGGTGCTAATACCTTCCCTTTTCATAATCTACCCCCCGAACTTAAGAAAACATCTCAAAGGTCTTTCCAGTTCTTTTCACTCTTTCCTTATTGGATAAAAGAAAAGTCGGTGGCGAGTCTTGCTATCCACAACAATTACGATCAAACGCAAAAAAAAACTAAGTAAGTTCTCTCACTATATTACATATGGTTAGCCACCCGAATTACTTCAAATAAATGGATATGGATGGTGAGTTTATAGAGACTTCGTGCCAAGCATTCGAAGTGGTTCCTCCTATGGTTGCCGCCTCCAAGATCTCTTTCGACATTTCAAAAACTGATGATGTTGTGCCAAGAATGGTTTCCCACAAAGACGCTCGTGTTGTGATTGAAGACAGAAGCAGTGCAAAGTGGGGAAAACTTCCCGACAATCCTTTCAAAGAAGACAAGTTTTGGTTGGGTTTCACTACCAAATCTCAAAAGGAGGTCAGACGTGCTCGCATAGGAAAACCACCTCTTCACATTGGTAATCATGTAGTGAATTCTATTGAAGACTCTAAGGACGACTGTGACTTTGATGACTGGGTCTACTCGACTGCCGAGGAAGTGCTCAACAACTGGAATGCAAAGGATTTCATTCCCATCTCCTTCAACGAGGAGTAATGACCATTTACTGTTTTGTCAATTCAAGAACTTTTGTCTGTAATTTAATTCAAATAATGACTTTAAAGCCATGTGCCATTCCCGGGGCACCATGGTTCATTTGTTAAGGGTTTGTTCATTTTCATATGCCATATGATCATTTAATGAAAAACATTGGACTCTTTGCATTCAAATTTTGCGCTCATTGTCTTTATTTCATCTTATTTGCATTTTCAAAATAGCCATGTATCTTACACACACACACACTCACACTTGCAGATCCTCATCCACTCCAGATCTCATTGATAACGACTCTGCTATTGCCTGCTATGACTTTGAGCATCCAATCAACCAAGCTGAAGATGAAGGCAAAGAAGATTTTGAAATACCTGGGGAATTAGTCAGACTTCTGATGCAAGAGGAGAAGGCCATTCAACCTCATGAAGAGCCAATTGAAGTGATCAACCTAGGTACTGAGGAAGACAAGAAAGAGGTCAAGATCGGCGCCAACTTGGAACATGGTGTCAAAGGCGGATTGTTATAGATGTTACACGACTATGTTGAGGTGTTTGCTTGGTCATCTGAAGATATGTCGGGTCTGGATACTGACATTGTGGTTCATTGTCTACAAACAAAGGAAGATTGTCCTCCAGTCAAGCAAAAAGTGTGTCGTATGCGGCCAAACATGTCTGAAAAGATAAAAGCTGAGGTAATGATGTAATTCAATGCAGGTTTCCTGGATGTGACATTGTATCCTCAATGGGTTGGAAATGTGGTCCCGGTAACGAAGAAAGATGGGAAGTGTGATCGGTGGGAATATAACTGACTGTTTTGGAATGCTGGTTCGTGTTTTGCGTTTCGTTTCGCAAAATGTCGTAGTGAGCAAGAGTCACCACCGTCTTTTATTTTATCCAACAAGGAAAGGACAAAAGCACAGAAAAATTCCTTTTTTCGAGATGTTTCTCGGGTTTGGGAGGTAGATTATAGAAAGGGAAGGTGTTAGTACCCTTTCTATCCGTGGTTATCCACGGGCTCTTAGGTACTTGCTCATTGTGTTTTCAAAAGTTTGCTTTTATTTGTGTTTGTGGGTTTGAAAAGAGTTTTTGTTTGAAAGGAGTGTAAGTGCGAAAAGTTTTGTTTTGTTTTAAAAGGAGCAAGTATTTAAGAACCATCTACCTACTCGAAAAGGGAATTAAACTGTGCAAATGTCCTTTAGACAATGCTAGCCCACTATTGATGAATAGGTAGCATCGTTGTTGGAGTTTTCGGGTCAATTCGATTAAGGGACATGTGGTCACTAAAGCAATGTTAGGGCGCCTTAGCGGTAACCCTAATGTATTAGATCATTTTTTCCGAGGCAACTGTTTCGAGGAAACTTATGATCTTTGGACAAGCGGGCGACCACTAAAACTTCCTATACTCAATGACCACATTCGAAGGCAACCAAGTGAGGTGTACCCTAAGAGTGTCATGTGCGAGTGTGTTGTTTTTCAGTTATTTATCTTTGTACATGTTATGGGTTATCTATGTTGATTTTAAGTTCATACATTGGATCTTGTCATGCATTCCCTATTATCAAACATCTAACAGTGTATAGTTGCGGAAATTAAATTTGCGGAGATTAAATCTAAACTATTACAAGGCGTCGGGTATTTACATCGCCAAAAACAAACCCTTTAATTTAAATTGCTGAAAGTAAAATAAAGGGATAAATAATTAAAGTCCTAATTAAAAGCTATTACATACCGGAAGCAATTACAATATTGGAATCAAATGTATCGCGTTAGAGAAAATTAAATCGGTGCATTTTTTAGGGTTTTGACCCTTTTTTGAAAGAAAGCATTAAAAGAAAATAAGATCTAAGTTAATAATTAAATTAATTAATTAATGAAAATGTTTTTTGGTTTTTTTATATTTAAGGAAATAAAATAAAATTGATTAAAATTATTAAAAACCTAATTCTACATTGATTTTAATTTATTGCAAGAATGTTAAAATTATACTTAATTAAAAACTAAATTAATTGATTAATATTTATTTACAAAAATAAAGTGATGCATTTAATTTTAATAAATAAAATAATATGTTTTTTGTGTTTTGATTTTATTAAGAAAAGTGTTAATTGGTTAATTTAAACAATCAAAATAATAATTAAAATCAAATAAATAATAAGAAATATAAAAGAAAAGAAATAACCCAATGGGGGTGCTGGGCTTGGAAAGGGGTGAAATCTGCAATTCTGAGGCCCAATTCAAGCCAGCCTTATTTGAATTTCCCTGGTTCCACGTGCATGCATTGACTGGAGATCACGGTGGATATTCAATTTTGGCCATTGGATTTGATCTGAAGCCATCTGGACAATATCTGGATGAGGGTGTATTATGCACTGCAAGGCCTGAAACGTATTTGAATATCTGGAAACAAAATATAGAAAATATGTTGGGGACCTGAGATTCGAACCCAGGTCCCATGAGACTTTCCACTAGCGCGCTTACCACTGCATCACATTGTTCTTTTGGTTATTATATCTGTTGTACCCCAAAATTTGCCCTCCCATATTTCTCAAAACATTTCAAGAAAAATTCACAAGTCCAACCCGGCTCGTCATATTCAGGTGTTCTTTCACCAAGATATCTCTGATAACGTATTCTCAAATTTAGGTTCGGCTCAAGAGTCAATTCTTTAAAGAAGGTATCCGAATGTGCGAGTTTTCTTGAAGAAATATGGTGAAAAAGTGTGCTGAAAGTGCAGTTTTTACGCGCTAAAAAATTCATAACTTGAAAATCGTGACTCGTTTTGAACCCGTTCCGGTGGATAAAATTCCGTCATGACATTATCTACGTTTTCATCTCTCACGGCTGGAAGCCAATTTCGATCAGAAGGTCTTCAAAAATGTGGATTTATCAAGTATTTTCGTACAGAAAATTTGTGACAGAAGTTTATTTGCGTCATGTTCAGAAAATCATAACTTGGTCGATTTTCATCGTATCGAGCTGGTTCCGGCGCCAAAATTTCACAAATTGAGTTAGCTACATTTTCACAGAAGGTATTGAGTTCAAACGGTATTCAAAAGGTCTTCGTTTTTTGCTCAGAGTGTGTGACGCGCCGAAAATCCTGAATGCTGAATATTATTTCATCTGGGCCGAAACTTCCAAAATTCATAACTCGGTCAATTTTTATCGGATTGGGCTCATATTTTTACACAAAGTCACTGATTCATAGATCTACAACTTTGCTTCAAAAGTCGAGACCGGATTATGCTCCGATCAATACCAGTTTTTTATTGAAGAACGTGTCAGAGTCGACACTGGAGCCCAAAATAAGTTTGTTTGAGCTGAAACTTCAAAAATTCATAACTAATTCACCGTTTATCTGATTGAGCCGATTTTTGGACAGGAGTTAGTTATCGATGTCGGCTACATTTTGTTTTCACATTTCAACTTCAAAAATTGCACTTAAGTCCCTGCGATTTAGCCTGGAAAGTGACGAACTCAAGTGAACATTGGAGGCCCAATTGCACATTCAAAGCCCATTTTCTTTACCCTAATTTCCATTATATAATCACCTTCTTTTCACACAAACCAAAGAGAGAAAGAGAGAGAAAAAAACCTTACCACAACACTGTTAGAATATCAAATTCTTTCAAGAACCCTAAAACCTTGAAATCCTTATTACAAATCCCTCTCTCACTACAAACAAGCCATCACAGTTACAAACCAACACCTCACTACTTCTTCAGTAAGGGTAAGGCTGGCTTGATCTCCATGATCCAAAAGGCATAAAAGCATTCATGTCACTAATTTTCCAGTAAGGGTAAGATTGATTTGATCTCTATGATCAAAAGGGTATAATCATTCATACATGTCATATTGTGCCTAAACATTAAATTTCTTCATATATTGGCTTTATTTGCATTTTATGATTTTATTTAATGTGTTCATGAGATTCAACACTGCAGATTTAGACAGGATCCCCATGCAGGTTCATTAAGGAACGTTGAGGCCAAAACACAAATGGCCAAAAGCCAAAAGCCAAATGGTCAAAAGAACAACTTATGCATGACACCAATACATGGCGAGACAGACATCCTGAGAAGATCAAGGAACGTTGAGGCCAGAACACAAATGGCCAATAGCCAGAACACAAATGGCCATGAAACCCAATCCAATGGCCAAAGAATGCAGACCGTTCAAAAAAATCTCCCCTTGGGCCTGAAACCCCCCTTGGTTTGCATCCTTTTTAATTTTATTTTCTTTTCTTTTCTAATTCTTTTATTTGTTTTAATTGTTTTTTTCACCATAAAACAATTTTCTATAATAAAAACAGAAAAATCAAAAATATAAATATATTTAATTATTATTAATTTCATCACTAACTTTTTTTTGTGTAAATAAAATCTAACCATTAACTTAGTTAATTTAGGTTTCAATTTTAACATTTTTCTTAATAAATTAAAATATGTAGAAATTAGGTTTTTTTAATATTCTCATCTTTTTTTTAATAAATAATTTTCTCATCATTATTATTATTAATTATTAAATACTTTTGTAAATAAATATGTAAAATAGTTAATTAGTGTAAATTAGGTTTTAAACTTTAACCTTTTCTTTAATAATTAAAAACAACTTAGAATTAAGGTTTCTCTTCAATTTTAATTTCTTTATTTCATAAATACAAAAAAACCTAAAAAACGTTTCTTTTCTTTAATTTGATAATTAATTAACTTTTCATTCAATTTAATTTCATTTAATTTCTCAAAAGGGTGCAACGCCCTCGGACGTTCTATTTCCATTCTTTTCGCACGTTATTTTATTTTCTTGTGATTATTATGTAACTGCTTTCCGGATGTAATAGTAATTAGGTCTTTTTTTTACTTTCCGCATTTTTATCAAAAACAGGTCTTTGTATTTTGGCGATGTATAGACCCGCGCCTTGTAATAGCTTAGATTTAATTTTCCGCAATTTACTTCCCGCAAATTATTAAACTGTTAATTATGCATGACAAGATTTGTATGACAAATAAAATCAACCCGTAGCTCACAATGATGCATGTTCAAAGATAAATGTAAACTGAAAACAACACATAAATACACACACCACTCTTAGGGTACGTCTCACTGTTGCCTTGCCCTCGAAACGTGGTCGTCGAGTATAGGACGTTTTAGTAAGTCCTTATGTCCATGACATGATCCAGTTGCCTCGAAACGGTTGCCTCGGATTAAAAAAGGATCAATGGCATAAGGGTAGCTTCTAAGGTGTCCTACTGTTGCTCTGGTGACCACACTGTCCCTACAAACGAATTGACCCGGACACCTCCAACGGTGGTGCTACCTATCTCTCAATGGTGGGATGACACTACCTTAAGGACATTTACACAGCCTAATTCCTTAGGGTAGGTGGATGACTCATAGATACTTGCTCTCTAAAAAAACAATCAAAACTCTTTTCACACCGACACTTTCAAAAAGCTTTAAAAACAATTTTTCAAACACTCTTGAGGACTGATACAAGAGTTATTCCGGAATCTTAAACGAAACTTTTTCAAACTCACTCACATCTTGAAAAGCAAACACTTTTGAAAACACAATGAGCAAGTATCTAAGAGCCCATGGATAACCATGGATAGAAAGGGTGCTAACACCTTCCCTTTCTATAAATCTACCTCCCGAACCGAGAGACAATCTCATAAGGAATTTTGCTGTGCTTTTGTCCTGTCCATGTTGGAGAAAATAAAAGACGGTGGCGACTCTTGCTTCCGCGACATTTCGCGAACCAGCATTAAAAACAGTCAGTTCTAAATCCACCGATCACAGAACTGGCGACTCTGCTGGGGACCTTTTAAAGTGAGGTGTACCTTAGGACTAAGATCACTTGTGTTTTCAATTGTCTGAATTGTTTGCTTTATTATTGTGGGTACTGTCTTGGGAGTTCTATAGATCCTAACCCAGATCTGGGGGATACCTTCTTAGAAAGTAGCAACAAGGCTGTGAGGGAACTGTGCGGGGTATACCGACATGGTTGAAGCAATCTGCTACATTGATGTGGCACTTTGGTGTGTACCGGTAACCCTTGAGTTCAGTCAAGGAGAGTACGGGGCCGCCGCGTGGTGTCGTGAAGCATCAACTGACCTTAGGAACCTTAATTGAACCATCTTGGCCTCTTTAGGGTAGTGAGATAACTGACTTTGGTGCAGTCCGAGGTTGGTTGATACTCGATACTACACTCAATTGAGGGTTGTTTTCTTGGAATATTTCGGTCGCCAGTTCAGTGGCTAAATCGAAACGATGAACAATGAAAGCAATCCAATGATATTGGGACCCTTAGAACCCGGTTACTTCTGATAGGACAGGTTGAGCCCACCAACTTCAAGAGGGTAGTACCCCAAACCTCATGCTGGCCTAAACTCTAAGGGCTCTCTTGTTTGACTTGTGTGCCTTCCAACTTGACTATTTACATGCTTGTTATCTACACTTGAATTTCTTGCAGGTTTTGTTTACAGTCCTTAATTGGGACTCATAACAGGGTTTATCTACATTACCCCATGCATAGCATAACATCATACTATTGCATACATCCTACATAAGGACTAACCCATTTCAAGGATCTCAAGGGTCTGTGATGCAGGTCATGATGAACCAACTGTCCAGCAAGGGGCAAAGGGGATTTATTTTCCTCCAGCCAAGGTTGTCAGGGGCTATGACCCACTCGATATGGTGAGCCTTGACACTTGAAGAAGGACTCTCAACAACATGAAGTTCCTTCAATCAAGCTACAAAATTCAAACTCTAACGGTTTCTTGTTTACCCCGCGAGATCCTTGAAAACATTGCATGCATACATACATATCATTGTAGTACAGGTATCCCTTTTACAGGTTGCTTACCTTCTTCGCTGTTTATTTCAGCTCGCCATCATGAATCCTGAATCATCTACTGAACAAGCTATCAAGGCCCTCCAGGCCCAGAATGCCTAGTTCCAGGAGTTGGTTAGGAGCCTAGCCCAGGGGCAACAAGATCTGAAGACCCTGCTTTTGAAAAAGAAGAAGAAGAGGACGGTGATGTTCAACCCTAGACGCAAATCTGGGAATGGATCACGAAATGAAGTTGAGCAGACTACCCCATCTGTTGGGAAAGACAGTCCCAAAGAAAGGGAGGTTCCTAGTCCAGTGGTCTCCGACAACGAGACCGATTACAATGATGAGCAACACCCTCCAGTTAAGGACAGGTATAAACAGTTGGAAGACCGGCTAAGTGCCATGGAGATACAAAAGGTGCCCGGCCTGGACTTCGAGGATCTAGGTCCGTCTTCTGGGGTAGTAATCCCGCACAAATTCAAGGCACCTGCCTTTGCAAAGTACGACGGGGCATCTTGTCCTAAGCTGCATCTCAGGTCTTACACAAGAAGGATCCAGCCCTACACGGCTGACAAGAATTTATGGATTCACTTCTTTCAGGATAGTCTGTCTGGAACCTAACTCGACTGGTTCTATCAACTGAATGGAGCTAACATCCGCAGCTGGGAGGATTTGGCCACTGCATTCTACAAGCAGTACCAGTACAATGCCGACCTTTCTCCCATGCGCACTCAGCTTCAGGGAATGTCTATGGGTGCAGGTGAAGGTTTCAAAGAATATGCTTAAAAATGGAGGGACCTTGCTGGAAGGGTACAACCACCTCTGACTGACCGCGAGCTCGTCGACATGTTCTTGGGGACCCTGTCTGGTCCATTCTTCAACCACCTGATTGGGAATTTTGCTGCTGGGTTTACAGATCTGATCTTGACCGGGGAAAGAATAGAAGCTGGCATCAAGTCGGGGAAAATACAGAATGGTGACTCCTCGAACACTGAGAAGAAACCATCCAAGAGAGAATCTAGTGCTGTCTATGGCTCAAAAGGGCAGAATAGGTCCGAACACCGCCAAGATGTCAACACGGTGGTTATTGCAAAATCAGCCGGCACTCCTCAGTGTCACAATCAACAAAGGGAAGAGAGACCCAAAAGGCAATTCACTCCCCTCGGCATGACCTTGTCACAGATATTGCCACAGTTGCTGGAAGCCGAGTTGGTAACTCTCATGGACCCTCCAAAGAATCCCAACAGGACGCCTTCAAGGTATAACCCCAATGTTCGCTGCGCTTATCATTCTGACAGCCCAGGGCATGCTACAGATGATTGTTGGACTTTGAGAAACAAGGTTCAGGATCTGATTGACGCAAAGGAAGTCCAGCTCGACTCTCCAAAGGCTCCCAATGTGACCACTGCTCCCATGCCCAAACATGGCTAGGATTGGAAACTTTTGTTCATTTGAATGTTCAGATTGTAATTTTCTTTGATTGTTCAAACATTTTATTTCATGTCAAACTTGGTTATTTCATTAATGCATTACACATGTCTGTTTTGAAGTAATTATTTCGTATTTACTATATGCAAACTGTTTTCATATTTTTGTGATGATCAACTCTTGATTGAAAATTCTAAGCCTCTTGAGGGAGGATGACGAAAACGATACCACGATCTTTACAATATGCTTTTGAACAGACCCCGCTGATGAAGTACAGGCATTGTTTCAAATCCTAAACACTGGAGTTATAAGGAAGATAATCCCTCGTCAACCCCTTTGAGCCAAAGAAGTAGGAGTTTTTCTTTTCGAAAATTAAAACCCTTAATCATAACCTAGGGTAGGGTAGTTCTCTCAGTTGATCCCGGTGCACAATAAACGGCGTCAAAGAAGTCCTGAGACAAAAAGACAGTGATGGTTCCTATAATCATAAAGACAGGCAGTCGTCATCTTTCAAGATAAAAGCCCATTAAGTCAAAACCTATGAAGGAGACTTACAAAACTGGGGCATCCCGCTGACTGTAAATTCAAAAAGAAACAGTTCAGGCAAAAAAAACAGGGATAACAAAATCAAAAAAAATAAGAAAGAGGTCCTACAAACCCTCAACCAAAAAAGAAATGACGGCCTATTCGAAATAAACTATCGGTATCCGAACCATCACCGGAATATCAAAGTAAAGACTCAAACAAGGTCTAACGCACGATCAGCTGAGTTTAGGTTTGAAGAACATCACGAAGAGCGGGTGGGTACAAATAATTTGAGCCTTTATCCTTTGTTTCTTAAACCGTGAACCAGGCCACGCTACAACCCTTAAAAGTCCTAGCTGAAGCATGGGTTGGTTCGAAAGCATACTGTTGCAAAGGTATCATAACTCCTTAAGGCTCGCGGTAAAATAACGAGTTGACATCGCAGTTTTACAAAATTCACTTGTTTTTACTAAAAAAGGATGCATTTTCAAAAACTTCGAAACAGACATATGCTTTGCATTTTTAACATAACTTTGTTTGCATATGTCTTTTTGTTTGAACAGCATAGAAGTTCGCACGACGAATGTCTAATGGACAAAAGCTCTTCCAACCAAGGGGCATGGCATGATCATTGTCCATCATCTGGGGCAGTTAAGTCAAGATTCAGAGAATCTCTCAAATGCCAAATAGCCTGAGGCAAATCTCCGTCTAAGTCACTTGGGGCATTGGACGATCAAACGAAGATCTTCTGGTGGCATGGCAACACAACAACAGGGGCACCTCCCTACACTCTGAGAGCGTGGTCATAGTCGAAAAAATACTGCGCACAATCAAAGACCCGCTAGGTTGATACACCTAGGCAAAAATAAGGGATGAAATGAAAAAAATCTGTACACCCGGCAAGTCGAAAACCTAAAAAGGCGGCTTGGGCAAAAATGGGTATCCCGGTGGACTCAAAACCCGAAAGGGCGGTCCGGGCAAAAATTAGGGATCGAAGCGTACGACTATGTCCCGGTATCTCGTCACTTGCCTACCAGAAGAAGATTTGTCAAACGGCAGTCATTAAACATCTTCACATATACCTTCTTCTCCAACAGAAACTGGGGCAATAACGAGTTGTCTAAATGATCCGGTTTCCCTGTCCACCGAAGTGCCAAGGTAAGTTCAGCTGAAGAATGCGACCAAGATACCTTCACTCCCTGCAGAGCGAACGCGTCTCCCCGGTTTTATTCAAAGGTTATTTCTCCACCAGAGCTTATAACTGGGTTATGCTCAGCTAAAAGCCATGGAAAGATCGTCCTCGACAAAGTTCTTCTTATTCCCCAGCGGAGTTCATCAAAACTTCCAACAGAGCACAACAACGGTATCTCCAGCGGAGTTATCCTCATCAACCTCAGCAAAGTACCTCTCTTTCCCCACAGAGTTACCTCCCTGCAGAGTAATCTATTCGCCAAGTTTATTCCCCAACGGAGTCATCTTCTCCTACCGGTATTCTTGCAATCATCATCCCCAACAGAAACGAAGAATCTCACTCTTCAACATCAACCCAGGATTTGACTTCCCGGCATCCGTCAAGGATCTATTTTCCCAGAAGAAGATACATTCATAAACATCACATTGTTATACATCATGATACATGCATATACGCATCATATCATACAATCTCATGTGTTGAGAACATCATTGCTTGATTCATATCATGCATTGCATATGACTGACCTTTACCTTTTAGGAAGGATACAGTTAAATGATCAGCTATGTAGACGAATACAGTCAAAAGAGACCAACCCAGTCAAAGAATACAAATCCAGTTAAATCAATGCCTAAAGATTTCTCTGATACAACCCGTCGTTATAGACACTCGTCGTTATAGACACTCGTCGTGATAGACACTCGTCGTTATAGACACTCGTCGTTATAGACACTCGTCGTCATAGACACTCGTCGTCATAGACACCCGTCGTCATAGACACTCGTCGTTATAGACACTCGTCGTCATAGACACTCGTCGTTATAGACACTCGTCGTTATAGACACTCGTCGTTATAGACACTCGCCGTTATAGACACTCGTCGTTATAGACACTCGTCGTCATAGAAACTCGTCGTCATAGACACTCGTCGTTATAGACACTCGTCGTTATAGACACTCGTCGTTATAGACACTCGTCGTCATAGACACTCGTCGTTATAGACACTCGTCGTCATAGACACTCGTCGTTATAGACACTCGTCGTCATAGACACTCGTCGTTATAGACACTCGTCGTTATAGACACTCGTCGTTATAGACACTCGTCATTATAGACACTCGTCGTTATAGACACTCGTCGTTATAGAGACTCGTCGTTAAAGACCACTCGTCCATGAGGATAACCTGTCAGTAGAGACAACTCACCAACCTTACTAATTCCAGACTCGATTCTTGTATCTTGCCAGGACACGTCTGAAGAGTTCGAAGATCCGATTCTTGTATCTCGCCAGGGTGTATCTGTTGACGACTAACATTACCAGACTCAATTCCTGTATCTTGCCAGGGCACGTCTGAAGAGTTCGAAGATCCGATTCTTGTATCTCGCCAGGGTGTATCTGTTGACAACTATATTTACCAGACTCGATTCCTGTATCTCGCCAGGGCACGTCTGAAGAGTTCGAAGATCCGATTCCTGTATCTCGCCAGGGTGTATCTATTGACGACTATATTTACCAGACTCGATTCCTGTATCTTGCCAGGGCACGTCTGAAGAGTTCGAAGATCCGATTCCTGTATCTCGCCAGGGTGTATCTGTTGACGACTATATTCTCCAGACTCGATTCCTGTATCTCGCTAGGGCACGTCTGAAGAGTTTAAAGATTCGATTCCTGTATCCAGCCAGGGCACATCTACATAAAGAGTTTGAAGACCAACTCCTGTAACAGGCCAGGTAATTATTTTTCTTTCTCGGGTACACAAGTTCTCGCTAAGGAATCTCTTACGCGATCGACAACCTCCCGATGGCATCTATAAGCCCATCTCCACAACTATCCATTGCAGTTCCAAATGGCATCTATAAGCCCATTCCCGACAAGGTTTTGTCACACTTTCAGATGGCATCTATAAGCCCATCCTCCTATCCATCATCTCTTCCAAATGGCATCTGTAAGCCCATTTCCGCCATCACGTTGCTGATACTCTACTATGCGAGTGCAAATTTTTGGGCACTCTAGTGTTCAATCATCTTCCACCTTCGGATCACGAAAGGCACACAAGTCAATCTACATCCTCAGGTTTAAGAAGATTGAACAGGGGCAACTGTTGTACCCCAAAATTTGCCCTCCCATATTTCTCAAAACATTTCAAGAAAAATTCACAAGTCCAACCCGGCGCGTCATATTCAGGTGTTCTTTCACCAATATATCTCTGATAACGTATTCTCAAATTTAGGTTCGGCACAAGAGTCAATTCTTTAAAGAAGGTATCCGAATGTGCGAGTTTTCTTGAAGAAATATGGTGAAAAAGTGTGCTGAAAGTGCAGTTTTTACGCGCTAAAAAATTCATAACTTGAAGATCGTGACTCGTTTTGAACCCGTTCCGGTGGCTAAAATTCCGTCATGACATTATCTACGTTTTCATCTCTCACGGATGGAAGCCAATTTCGATCAGAAGGTCTTCAAAAATCTGGATTTATCAAGTATTTTCGTACAGAAAATTTGTGACAGAAGTTTATTTGCGTCATGTTCAGAAAATCATAACTTGGTCGATTTTCATCGTATCGAGCTGGTTCCGGTGCCAAAATTTCACAAATTGAGTTAGCTACATTTTCACAGAAGGTATTGAGTTCAAACGGTATTCAAAAGGTCTTCGTTTTTTGCTCAGAGTGTGTGACGCGCCGAAAATCCTGAATGCTGAATATTATTTCATCTGGGCCGAAACTTCGAAAATTCATAACTCGGTCAATTTTTATCGGATTGGGCTCATATTTTTACACAAAGTCACTGATTCATAGATCTACAACTTTGCTTCAAAAGTCGAGACCGGATTATGCTCCGATCAATACCAGTTTTATATTGAAGAACGTGTCAGAGTCGACACTGGAGCCCAAAATAAGTTTGTTTGAGCTGAAACTTCAAAAATTCATAACTAATTCACCGTTTATCCGATTGAGCCGATTTTTGGACAGGAGTTAGTTATCGATGTCGGCTACATTTTGTTTTCACATTTCAACTTTAAAAATTGCACTTAAGTCCCTGCGATTTAGCCTGGAAAGTGACGAACTCAAGTGAACATTGGAGGCCCAATTGCACATTCAAAGCCCATTTTCTTTACCCTAATTTCCATTATATAATCACCTTCTTTTCACACAAACCAAAGAGAGAAAGAGAGAGAAAAAAACCTTGCCACAACACTGTTAGAATATCAAATTCTTTCAAGAACCCTAAAACCTTGAAATCCTTATTACAAATCCCTCTCTCACTACAAACAAGCCATCACAGTTACAAACCAACACCTCAGTACTTCTTCAGTAAGGGTAAGGCTGGCTTGATCTCCATGATCCAAAAGGCATAAAAGCATTCATGTCACTAATTTTCCAGTAAGGGTAAGATTGATTTGATCTCTATGATCAAAAGGGTATAATCATTCATACATGTCATATTGTGCCTAAACATTAAATTTCTTCATATATTGGCTTTATTTGCATTTTATGATTTTATTTAATGTGTTCATGAGATTCAACACTGCAGATTTAGACAGGATCCCCATGCAGGTTCATTAAGGAACGTTGAGGCCAAAACACAAATGGCCAAAAGCCAAAAGCCAAATGGTCAAAAGAACAACTTATGCATGACACCAATACATGGCGAGACAGACATCCTGAGAAGATTAAGGAACGTTGAGGCCAGAACACAAATGGCCAATAGCCAGAACACAAATGGCCATGAAACCCAATCCAATGGCCAAAGAATGCAGACCGTTCAAAAAAACCTCCCCTTGGGCCTGAAACCCCCCTTGGTTTGCATCCTTTTTAATTTTATTTTCTTTTCTTTTCTAATTCTTTTATTTGTTTTAATTGTTTTTTTCACCATAAAACAATTTTCTATAATAAAAACAGAAAAATCAAAAATATAAATATATTTAATTATTATTAATTTCATCACTAACTTTTTTTTGTGTAAATAAAATCTAACCATTAACTTAGTTAATTTAGGTTTCAATTTTAACATTTTTCTTAATAAATTAAAATATGTAGAAATTAGGTTTTTTTAATATTCTCATCTTTTTTTTAATAAATAATTTTCTCATCATTATTATTATTAATTATTAAATACTTTTGTAAATAAATATGTAAAATAATTAATTAGTGTAAATTAGGTTTTAAACTTTAACCTTTTCTTTAATAATTAAAAACAACTTAGAATTAAGGTTTCTCTTCAATTTTAATTTCTTTATTTCATAAATACAAAAAAACCTAAAAAACGTTTCTTTTCTTTAATTTGATAATTAATTAACTTTTCATTCAATTTAATTTCATTTAATTTCTCAAAAGGGTGCAACGCCCTCGGACGTTCTATTTCCATTCTTTTCGCACGTTATTTTATTTTCTTGTGATTATTATGTAACTGCTTTCCGGATGTAATAGTAATTAGGTCTTTTTTTTACTTTCCGCATTTTTATCAAAAACGGGTCTTTGTATTTTGGCGATGTATAGACCCGCGCCTTGTAATAGCTTAGATTTAATTTTCCGCAATTTACTTCCCACAAATTATTAAACTGTTAATTATGCATGACAAGATTTGTATGACAAATAAAATCAACCCGTAGCTCACAATGATGCATGTTCAAAGATAAATGTAAACTGAAAACAACACACAAATACACACACCACTCTTAGGGTACGTCTCACTGTTGCCTTGCCCTCGAAACGTGGTCGTCGAGTATAGGACGTTTTAGTAAGTCCTTATGTCCATGACATGATCCAGTTGCCTCGAAACGGTTGCCTCGGATTAAAAAAGGATCAATGGCATAAGGGTAGCTTCTAAGGTGTCCTACTGTTGCTCTGGTGACCACACTGTCCCTACAAACGAATTGACCCGGACACCTCCAACGGTGGTGCTACCTATCTCTCAATGGTGGGATGGCACTACCTTAAGGACATTTACACAGCCTAATTCCTTAGGGTAGGTGGATGACTCATAGATACTTGCTCTCTAAAAAAATAATCAAAACTCTTTTCACACCGACACTTTCAAAAAGCTTTAAAAACAATTTTTCAAACACTCTTGAGGACTGATACAAGAGTTATTCCGGAATCTTAAACGAAACTTTTTCAAACTCACTCACATCTTGAAAAGCAAACACTTTTGAAAACACAATGAGCAAGTATCTAAGAGCCCATGGATAACCATGGATAGAAAGGGTGCTAACACCTTCCCTTTCTATAAATCTACCTCCCGAACCGAGAGACAATCTCATAAGGAATTTTGCTGTGCTTTTGTCCTGTCCATGTTGGAGAAAATAAAAGACGGTGGCGACTCTTGCTTCCGCGACATTTCGCGAACCAGCATTAAAAACAGTCAGTTCTAAATCCACCGATCACAATATCAAACAGCAATTATTATATATCAAACAAACAATTATGCCTGGAAAAAAAATAAAAAGCGCGCTGATTTGAAATTTACCAATCAGGGGAAGACACCTAGTCGTCTTCTCCACAGGTTTTTGGTTATCTTACCTGCGTATTTTTATCCGCAGCAAGATTCGTTGCTTGCTCCTAAAATGGATTATGGGCCATATAAACGCAATCGGAGACCATCACCATGTTCGTCTCTCCTCCCTGATCACAACCATGTCCATGGTTTGTTCCAATTTCACATGCAAAGCAAATGCCTAAAAATGAACCTCCAAAACCCTAGATTCGGGTATGATGCTATAGCTCACGAAAACAAAATCAAATGATGCAGAAAGACTAGAAATTGAATGTTAAGCATGATTGTACAAAACATTTGGCAAAAAGATGCAAGAACATGGATTCACGATTTCATGTACAGGGCTATGTTCAAGAACACTTACAGCGCTATTTAGGAGGTCTCAAGACTTGATTTTGATTCCAATAGATCCAGTGGACGTCCAACAAGAGAGTAGTGTGGAGTTTTTGCCTAGGAAAAGCCTCTAAGATCAATTTCAGATTCAAGCTTTTCAAGCTTTTTCCCAAGTTTGGTTTGGCCGTTTGTGCAACTTCCAGGCCGTCTTTGTGTGTTTCATGTTGTATATGTATCATAGAAACAATTAGGTTAAATCTTGGGCTTGGAATCCATGAGCATTAAAGATTCAAGATTTGATTTGATCACCATTAACAAAGCTTCCAAAATTGGCCTAAATCAAATATTTTGTTCACAATATGGCATGGTACGAATTTGATCTTGTACATCATGATAATTAAGACCTGTAATGATCAAAAAGATCCTATTCCATCAATATTTAGATTTTATTTGGATTAATATTGATTTAAAATGAATTAATCAAATAAAAATCAAATAAAATAGAAAAATTAATGAATGGACATGAAACTGAAGATAGGACACGTGTGTGGTGTGACAAGATAAAATCAAGTGGAAAAAAGTGGGCCCTTTTGTCAAAATTTGTAGTTTTGGGGATAGTTGACTTTTGGCAATTTTGGAAAAATTCCCAACTTCAACAATGCATAACTTCCTCAATTTTGAACCTTTGGAGGTGTTTTTTGACTTTTTAGAAACCTTGAGATGTCCTATAACCAACCCTTTTGGTCTCATCTCATTTTGATATTCCATGTTCAAGTTATAAGCTTTGGCAAAAAAGGTGTTTTTGTTTACTTTCAAAAATGACCTATAATGTCCAAATTTGTAACTTTTTGTGAGTGAATTTCTTGATCTTGGGGGTGTGAAGTTGGATTGTAGGAAATTGCATCCTCTTCAAAATGAGATTTGTATGTGTCATTTCTCATAAAGTATGAGAAAGTTATGCTTGGTCAAAGTTTGGCATTTTTCCTACAAAACCCTAATTTAGCAACTTTTGAATCTTGATGAATCTTGAGCAATCCTTGATGAATCATGATCAACCCTTGATCAAATTATGAATTATCCTTCAAAATGAGAATGTTGACAAAAAATCTTGAGGTTTGACTGTTTGTAGGTCACAGTTGACTTTTGCCCTAGCACAGTCGATTTTTGGGCCTCTTGAGCAATTGGCTGACCAAACTTCCTCTGCAAGGATTGAAATTTGATATGGATGAACTTGAGAACATATTAGGACATTGGGGAGCACTTGAGGTAATTTTTATGTAAGGACCTTGATGCAACACAAAACCCTAATTTTGAATTGACTACCTTAGGAGGTGATTTGACTGTCCAACTCTTGAGCTAACTTGAGTCACTTGGAGATTATTCTTGACATGTCTTGAGAAATATGGGAGGGGAAATTTTGGGGTACAACAGTTGCCCCTATTAAATTTTCTTAAACCTGAGGATATAGATTGG
The DNA here is from genome assembly GCA_948472305.1 of Vicia faba. Lineage (NCBI taxonomy): Eukaryota > Viridiplantae > Streptophyta > Magnoliopsida > Fabales > Fabaceae > Vicia > Vicia faba. The sequence goes on from OX451738.1 coordinate 1,174,383,478, forward strand.
CTTTCGAGCCTTTCGTGATCCGAAGGTGGAAGATAATTGAACACTAGAGTGCCCAGAAATTTGCACTCGCATGGTGTAGTATCAGCATTGTGATGTCGGGAATCGGCTTACAGATGCCATTTGGAGATTGTTGGTAGGAGGATGGGCTTACAGATGCCATCTGCAGGAGTGTCGATCGCATAAGAGATTCCTTAGCGAGAACTTGCATACCTGTTGTTGTAGAAGATTCCGCTGGGGAAGTCTAACTTTTGTTGAGATTTAGGAACTTGCCTGTACTTAAACTGAGAGAATGCCTCGGCTGAGTCTTAAGCACCTATCCATAATTCAATTAGGGGGAAACAACTTCATCAAGATCTAGGAACTGTCTAGTCTTCAACGTAGTATGTCATTGAGATTATAGCACTCGTCCCCACTATGACAGAGGAAAACATCAAGATCTAGGAACTGACTAGTGCTCAACGTAGTATACCGTTGAGGTTATAGCACTCGTCCATATTATGACGTAGGGAAACATCTTCATCAAGATCTAGGAATTGTCTAGTATTCAACGTAGTATACCATTGAGGTTGTAGAACTCGTCCACACTTTAATGGAGGAAAACATCAAGATCTAGGAACTGACTAGTGCTCAACGTAGTATACCGTTGAAGTTATAGCACTCGTCCACACTATGACGTAGGGAAACATCTTCATCAAGATCTAGGAATTGACTAGTGCTCAACGGAGTATACCGTTGAGGTTATAGCACTCGTCCACACTATGACGGAGGAAAACATCAAGATCTAGGAATTGACTAGTGCTCAACGGAGTATACCGTTGAGGTTATAGCACTCATCCACACTATGACAGAGGGAAACATCTTCATCAAGATCTAGGATCTGTCTGGTCTTCAACGTAGTATACCCTTAAAATTAGAGAACTTGTCCACACTTTGACGGAGGAAAACATCAAGATATAGGAACTGACTAGTGCTCAACGGAGTATACCGTTGAGGTTATAGCACTCATCCACACTATGACGTAGGGAAACATCTTCATCAAGATCTAGGAACTGTCTGGTCTTCAACGTAGTATACCATTGAAATTAGAGAACTCGTCCATACTATGACGGAGGAAAACATCAAGATCTAGGAACTGACTAGTGCTCAACAGAGTATACCGTTGAGGTTATAGCACTCGTCCATACTTTGACGTAGGGAAACTGTCGAGATTGAGAACCTTATCTGAAATTCAAACAAGGAGAATTCAATTGAGATTTAAGAACCGGTCAGGTCTTCGACGTAATGGAGAACTTTAACTGTATCTTTCCTGAAAGGTAAAGGTCAGTCATATGCAATGCATGATATGGATCAGGCAATGATGTTCTCAAAATAGATGAGATTGTATTCGTATGATGCGTATATGCATGTATCATGATGTATGGGAATATAATGTTTTAGCTGGGGAAAATAAATCCCGGACAGCTGCTGGAGAATAGAGTTGAGTTCTTCGTTTCTGCTGGGGATGATGAACGAAGATGATTGTGAGAATAAACCTGCAGGAGAAAAGAACTCCGTTGGGGAATAAACTGATGAAGAGTTTACTCCGAGGGGAATTACTCTGTGGGGGAGAGATGTTCTGCTGAGGATTTTAACGATAAACTCTGCTGGGGATTCCACTGATAAACTCCGTTGGGGATGGATTACCGTTGCTGGTGATATTGAATATGTTGAGGATTGAATTCCTGTTTGTGAAAGGAAATGACTTCGTTGAGGGATGATCTTTCAGTTACAACTTGCTAGGGATAATCCTGTTAGACTCTTGTGGGGATAGCCCTTCTGAGTTTGGCTGGGGAGATTTATTGTACTCCACTGAGGGTAAACTTCCAGAGTCTACTAGGGATGATGATTCAACTCTGTTGGGGAAGCTTTTTCAGACCGTGCTGGGAAATGTTGATTCAACTGGGGTATCTTGTATTCTGCCGGGGAACATTCTTATACTCCGTGGAGGAATTTTAAGACTGCCGGGGATACTCTTATACTTGCTGGAAAATATTCTTATACTCCGCTGGGGAATGTTAAGACCTTCTGGGGATACCAAGCTTTTTTAAGGCTGATGGTAGACTAACTCTGCTTTGGGAGAGTATTGCTGATTCGTCCATAGCTGCAAGTCTCAGCTGAGAGAGCTATCATTACTGTCTTATTATGCGAGGAGTGAAGGTATCTTAGTCATTATTCTTCAGTTGAATCTACCTTGGTACCTGGTGGACAGAGCAACTGTACAGTTTGGACAATTCTTATTGCCCCTGCTTCTGATATTAACAGTAATTCACCTTTCGTTTCGCATGTAAATATTTATGATCAGCAATTAATGTCAAATGCATATATCAAAAATGAACTTTGGACGTTCTTTGCAAAACAAAACAGATAAAGAAAAAACAGTTTGAAATTTGTCTGAAAATGAATTTGTATTGATTTTGAAGTTTGGCCTGTAAATAGACGTTTTTGTACAAGAGGCTGACGTCCTAGTAAGAGAATGCTGTCGAACAAATAGAATTTATACAATTTGTAAAAAGAAAAACAAAACAGCTATGTGAATAATCCCACTGGGTTCCAACTCTGCTATTGCCTTTATGTCTTCGAGCATCTCATCACTTTGCTATTGGTTGAAGATGAATCAGATTGATTAGTGTTGTCTGAGCTTGATAGTCGATACCGGAGTCTGGATGCAAGGTGATCCAATGAGACATAGTGTTACGCTTTGATCCCTAATTTTTGCCTGGACTTCCCTTTCGGGTTTTCAGTCCACCGGGATACCCTTTTTTGCCCAAGCCTCCTTTCCAGGTTTTCGACTTGCCGGGTGTACATATTTTTTCATTTTTCATCCCTTATTTTTGCCCGAACCCTTTTGGTTCGTCGGGAAGCCCTTATTTTTGCCTAGGCCAGTCGACCTAGCGGGTCTTTGATTATGCGTAGTATCTTTTCACTATGTCTGCATTGACGGGGTGAGGAAGGTCGTCACCATCCATGGTGGTTAAAATCATAGCTCCGCTTGAGAAAATGTTCTTAACCACAAATGGCCCTTCGTAAGTAGGGGTCCATTTTCCCCTGGGATCACCTTGAGGTACAATAATGCGCTTGATTACCAGATCCCCAACTTGATACTCTTGTCGTCTGACTTTCTTGTTAAATGCCTTGATCATCCGTTTTTGGTACGTATGACCATGAAAAATAGCAGTAAGTCTCTTTTCGTCGATTAGGTTCAGTTGATCAAGCCGGGTCTGAATCCAGTCATCTTCACTCAAACCTGCATCCTTCATGATCCGAAGAGAGGGTATCTGAACTTCAATGGGAAAGACTTCCTCCATGCCATATACCAAAGAATAAGGTGTTTCCCCTGTTGACGTTCGTGCCGAGGTACGGTACCCATGAAGAGCAAATAGTAACATCTCGTGCCAGTCTTTGTATGTCACCGTCATCTTCTGCACAATCTTCTTAATGTTCTTATTAGCCGCTTCTACAGCCCCATTCATCTTCGGTCGGTAAGGAGAAGAGTTGTGATGCTGTATCTTGAATTGCTAGCAGAGCTCAGTGATCATTTTGTTGTTGATATTGGCACCATTGTCCGTAATGATCCTCTCTGGTACACCATATCGACAGATCAGATTGTGCCGAATAAACCGTGCCACGACGTTCTTGGTTACAGTAGCAAAGGAAGCTGCTTCAACCCACTTTGTAAAGTAATCGATAGCTACCAAGATGAAACGATGCCCGTTAGATGCTATAGGTTTGATCTCGCCGATCATATCAATGCCCCATATTGCAAAAGGCCAAGGTGCCGTCAAGACGTTCAGAGGAACTGGAGGTATGTGCACCTTATCAGCATAGACTTGGCCTTTGTGACATGTCCGAGAATGCTGATAACTGTCGGCTTCCATTGTGGACCAGTAATATCCTACCCGAAGGATTTTCTTTTCCATGGTATGTCCACTAGAATGAGTTCCGAAAGTACCTTCATGTAGATCTGCCATGATCCTTTCTGCTTCATTCTTATCCACACAACGCAGTAAAGTTGAATCGTGGTTACGCTTGTAAAGGATGTCATTGCTGACGAAGAAATTCGCCGTGAACCTCCTCAGAAACTTCTTATCATTAACAGATGCACCCTCGGGGTACTCCTGAGCTTCAAGATACCTCTTCACTTCATGATACCAAGGCTTTTCTGTTACCTCTTCAGTCTCAAGATCACAGCAATGTGCAGGTTCGTCTAATCTTTCAATAATGATCCGGGGAGCCTTGTTGTCCCAATTGACTTTGAACATAGAAGACATCGTAGCCAACGCGTCCGCCAACTGATTCTCCTCTCTAGAGAAGTGTTCAAATATTATCTCCTCGAAATAGGGAAGCAATGTTAACACATACTCCTTGTAAGGAATAAGATTTGGGTGTTTCGTATCCCACTCGCCTTTGATCTGACTGATCACGAGAGCGGAATCTCCGAAGACACTCAGAAACTTAATCCTTAGGTCAATTGCAGCTCGAAGACCCATGATGCATGCTTCATACTCCGCCATGTTGTTGGTGCAGTTGAAACATAGTCGAGCGGTGAACGGAGTATGAGAGCTTTTAAGAGATATGATCACGACTCCAATGCCATTACCCAAAGCATTCGAAGCTCCATCAAAGTACATATACCATCATGATCCTTCCTCAGGTCCTTCATCCGGTCCAAGTGTCTCGCAATCAGTTACCAACATGATATTCTCATCCGGGAATTCATAGTTCATAGACTGGTAATCATCCACTGCCTGATATGCCAAATGGTCTGCCAACACACTTCCCTTAATTGCCTTTTGGGTCGTATACTAGATGTCATACTCAGTCAATATCATCTGCCATCTTGCTATTCTTCCGGAAAAGGCGGGCTTCTCGAAGATATACTTGATTGGATCCATCTTCGATATCAACAGGGTAGTGTGAGTCAGCATATACTGTCTCAGCCGACGAGCAGCCCGTGCCAAAGTGCAGCAAGTTTTCTCTAGCAGTGAGTATTGGGTCTCACAGTTGGTAAACGTTTTGCTAAGGTAATAAATAGCATTCTCTTTTCGGCCAGACTCGTCATGTTTCCCCAGCACACACCCCATTGAGTTATCGAGTACTGTCAAGTATAAGATCAGAGGTCTCCCTTCAACTGGTGGCATTAGAATAGGTGGCTCTTGGAGATACTCTTTGATCCTTTCGAAAGCAACCTGGCATTCATCATTCCAACGTACCACTTGATCTTTCTTCAGTAGTTTGAAGATTGGCTCACAAGTAGCAGTCAGGTGCGAGATGAATCGGGCAATGTAGTTCAGTCGTCCTAGAAAGCCTCTGACTTCTTTCTCTGTTTTAGGAGTTGGCATCTCTTGTACGGCTTTCACTTTGGCAGGGTCCACTTGAATACCTTTGTCGCTCACAACGAAACCTAGCAGTTTACCAGATCTCACCCCGAAGGTGCACTTGTTCGGGTTCAACCTCAACTTGTACAACTTCAACCTGTCAAACACCTTCTGCAGATGATCGAGGTGTTCCTCCTTAGTTTGGGACCTTGCAATCATATCGTCGACATATACTTCAATCTCGTGATGGATCATGTCATGAAACAAAGCAACCATGGCACGCTGATACGTTGCCCCAGCGTTCTTTAACCCAAAAGGCATGACCTTGTAGCAAAAGGTACCCCACTGAGTAACAAAGGTTGTCTTCTCCATGTCTTCAGGAGCCATTTTTATCTGATTATAACCGGAGAAACCATCCATAAAGGAGAATACCTTGTGTTGAGCAGTGTTGTCAACCAGAACGTCGATATGAGGTAAAGGGAAATCATCCTTGGGGCTTGCCCTGTTCAAATCCCTGTAATCAACACACATTAGGACCTTACCATACTTCTTCGGCATAGGAACCACATTGGCCACCCACTGAGGGTAAGAAGTCACTGCTAGAAAACCGGCGTCAAACTGTTTCATAACCTCAGCCTTGATTTTCTTAGACATCTCTGGGCGCATTCTGCGGACCTTCTGTTTTACTGGAGGACAGTCTTCCTTGGTAGGCAGGCGATGAACCACAATATCAATATCCAATCCAGGAATATCTTTGTAAGACCAAGCGAAGATCTCAACATAGTCACGCAGCATTCGAATAAACCGTTGCTTCACACTAAGCTCCAGATTAGCACCAACCTTGACTTCCTTCTTGTCTGTCTCAGTACCCAGATTCATTGATTCCACTGGCTCTTCATGTGGCTGAATGACCCTCTCTTTCTGGAGTAACAATCTTGCAAGTTCACCAGGCACTTCGCAATCATCTTCACCTTCGTCTTCGGCTAAGTTGATCGTATTTTCGAAGTCATAACTGGAAGTAGCAGAGTCGTTACCAGCGAGATCCAGGGTGGATGTGAACCTGTATATGTGAGTGTGTGTAAATAGCTGTTTTGCAATATATAATAAAGAAAAACAAAGAGCGCAAAATTTGAAATGAAAGAACGTACAATGCTTTTATTAATGATATATGAAAATGACACACATAAAGCCCTCACAAATGAAGCCACGGTGCCCCGGGTAAGACACCGGGCCATAAAGTTTAAAACATTGTCTGTTACATATTCAAAACAAAAAGTTTCATTACTGGGTAACAAAAGTAATAGGGATGAAGTCCTTTGCGGTCCAGTTGCTTGGTCCACCGTCGGTCGTAGGATAGATCCAGCTGTCGAATTCAGACTCCTCCACATCATCTTCAATGGCGTTCACTCCTGAGTTGCTGATGAACACGGGAGGTCTTCCGATTCGTGCATTCCGAACAGCCCTTTGAGCTTCTGCAGTGAAACCTAAACCAAACTTGTTAGTCTTCTGTGTAAAATCAGGGAGTCGGCCCCAATTTTCAAACTCACCCTTCTCAATAACAGCCCGGGCATCTTTTAAGGAAGCCATCTTCATAGGAGAATCTTCAACCACAGTCTCAGCTGATGCCAGTGTCTGGGGAACCTCTTCAAAATGCTGGAACGGGGTCTCAATGAACTCCCCATCCATTTCTACATATCAGAACGAGTTGAGGTGGCTGACCATGTACTCTTCCTCCCCTTGTACTGTTACAATCTTTCCTTTGACCGGGTACTTCAGCTTCTGGTGGAGTGTTGAGGTTACGGCCCCAGCTTTGTGGATCCATGGACGACCTAGCAAACAAGAATAAGATGGCCGAATGTCCATCACATAGAATGTGGAGTTGAAGACCTGAGAACCAACCTTGATCGGGATATAAACCTCTCCATACACCATCCTTTTAGACCCATCAAAGGCCCTGACAATAATGTTACTTGGTTTCAGCTCCAACACTTCACAATCCAACCGGTCTAGAGCTTTTTTAGGCAATACGTTCAATGAGGAACCAGTATCCACCAATACATGTGCAAGAGTATTGCCATTGCATTCAATGGAGACATGCAAGGCATCATTGTGATTCTTCCCTTTAGCAGTCAAGTCGATGTCCGAGAAACCCAACCCATTATCAGCAGTCAAATTAGACACACAGTGTGTAAACTGATCAGCTGATGTCTCTTGTGGCACGTGGGCAGTCTTCATAAAGGTAATCAGAGCCTTGGCATGGGCCTCTGAGCATAACAACAATGACAACATAGAAATCTTGGATGGGGTTTGCCCCAGCTGCTCAACTACGTTGTAGTCACTCTTTTTATAATTTTCAGAATCTCTTCCATCTCTTGTTTGGAAGCTTCAATAGTAATCGTCTTCAGTGCCTCCGTCTGGGCAGGCATATCAGTGGTGATCCCTTTGCCCCGAGTGTCAGATGACTCAGCGACAGGGGTAAGAATAGGAACTTGAATAGGAATGGTGGCAGGTACACTGGCAGGTGTAATAACAACAGGTCTTCAGGCAGTAGGTGGAGCAATATCAGATGAGAAAAGTCTTCCGATGCGGGTGACTTTAGCAGGTCCAGTAATGTTGCCGATGCCAGTACCAGCATCTAGCTCTTGCTTAACTCCACGAAAATAAACATCAGCCCCATAGTGCCAAGGGATAACTTTATCAGAGGTGTAGGGGATGGGCCCCGGAACAGTGATGATTACATGTGCGATTCTTGGAACAGATGTAATTCTAACAGGATTCCTCGAGGAGCCTTGGAAGAATTGTAGAAAATGGTAATAATGGCGATTTCTTCAGTAGGAATAGAAGGAACAACAGTCTTCTCAAACAGGATCTCCTTACTATCCATCAGGTCTTGGATACCTGACTTCAGGAATGGGCAACCGATAGGTAAAATAGAACACATATGGCAACCTTCGTCACAACCCAGAAATAAACCGGCTAGCAAAAGGTTCTTCTTTACAGTCATCAAAGGGGTAACAATATCATCCACAAAAGCCACAAAAAAGTCTTCTTCTAGAGCATTTACTCCATGCTTGGGCATAGGAGCAGTTACAACATTAGGCCTCTCGGGCGCCTCAAGCTCAATCTCCTTCACATCAATTAGGTCTTGTACCTTGTTCTTCAAAACCCAACAATTATCTGTATTATGCCTCGGGCTATCAGAGTGAAAAGCACAGCAGGCATTAGGGTTATACCTCGGTGATGTGGTATTTGGACTCTTCAGGGCTTCCTTTAGAACCACCAGATTAGTCTTCAGCAACTGTGGTAGAATCTGAGACAAAGTCATGCTGAGACGGGTGAATTACCTTCGAGGTCTCTCGTCCTTTTGCTGATTGTTGTGCTGAGGAGCACCAACAGGTTTTGAAATAACAACCGCATTCACAGCTTAACGGCGTTCAGGTCTATTCTGGTTTCTTGAACTGTAGACAACACTGGACTCTTTCTTAAACGGCTTATTCTCGGTGCTCAATGAGGCACCCTTCTGTATCTTCCCAGCCTTAATACCAGCTTCAATCCTTTCACCGGTCAAAATAAGATCTGTAAACCTAGATGAAGAGCTTCCAATTAAGTGGTTGAAAAATGGACCAGACAGGGTCCCCAGAAACATGTCAACAAGCTCACGATCAGCCAAAGGTGGTTGCACCCTTCCGGCGAGGTCTCTCCACTTTTGAGCATAATCTTTGAATCCTTCACCCGTTCCCATTGACATACCTTGGAGTTGGGTACGCGTAGGAGCGAGGTCGGAGTTGTACTGATACTGCCTGTAGAATGCAGTAGCCAAATCTTCCCAACTACGGATACTGGCTCCATCCAACTGATAGAACCACTCAAGTTGAGTCCCTGAGAGACTGTCTTGAAAGAAATGGATCCATAAGTTTTTATCAACAGTGTAAGGCTGAATTTTCCTCACATATGACTGGAGGTGCAGCTTCAGACAAGAAACTCCGTCATACTTAGCAAAGGCTGGTGCCTTGAATTTGTGGGGAATCACTACCCTAGATGATAGACCTAGATCACCGAAGTCCAGACCAGGCACCTTCTGAACTTCCATAGAATTCAACCGGTCTTCCAGTTGCTTGTATTTATCCTCAGCAGGAGGATACTGTTCTTCATCGTAGTCTGTCTCGTTGTCGGAGACCACAGGGCTAGCAGCCCTCCTTTCCTCTTGACTACCTTTCCCTCCAGATGAGGTGGTCAGATCAACTTCATTATGTAACCTGTTGCCAAACCTGTGCCCCGTGTTAAACAGGATAGCCCTCTTATTCTTCTTCTTTTTCTCTTTCAGAATAAAGGTCTTGAGGTCCTGCTGACCCTTAGCTAGATTCATGAACAACTCTTGAAATTGGGCATTCTGGGCCTGGAGGGCCTTGATAGCTTGCTCAGTTGAAGATTCAACAGACATGATGATTTCTGAAATAAACAACGAAGAAGATAAGAGACCTGTAATGGGTACCTGTTTATGAAGTGCATGAGATGAAATGTGTATGATTTATGATTTCAAAGACAATCGGGATTCAAATTTGTAAACAAGAAAGGAAACACACTTTATTAGATTTAAACTTCAAAATTCAAATTGTTCAACTGATGCCCTCAGGGCGTTACAAAAATGGAAATACTGAAAAATAAATAAAAACTGGAAAGGAAATCATCAAAGGTCCATCAATGCTCCCATGGTCTCTTCTTATCAGTGCGGACATAATCATTGAGAATTCGCTCGTTCTCTAACTTCCTAGTCAACCTCTGGATCTTCTGCTCTTGTTCATTGAACCTCTCTCGATAAGAATCCCGTTCCTCCCTCAATTGCATCCAAGATCTCTTCAGTGCCCCTATGTCAGTGGGCATATAAGGATGGAGAATAGTTGGAAGAACCCCTTCTTCATTAGCAACTTCAAGAGTGACAGGCCGGACAACTTCATATGGCATACCCAGCTTCTGGGCGCGGATACGGACCCATCTGAGATATGGCTCCATTGGCAGAGAAGTCTTTGGGCCCAACTCATGTGGATCAGATTGGTGAACTCTATCCCAAGCCTTTATGAATCTGCGACGTTGCTCGTCGCTATCTCCTTGAAAGTCAAAGATGATACTAGGCATTAGCAATTCATGGGGTCCTTCTCTTCTGGCACGCCCAAAATGACGGAGAGCTAAGCATGGGTTGTAAGAAATTCCTCCATGGGTTCCTATCAATGGAACATTAGGATACTCTCCACAGCGATCAAAGATAGTCACCTCATCCATACCTTTGAGAGTCCAGATAATGTCATTATGCGAGAGAGACATCACTCTATAAGCCCATCCCATTCTTTCTTTGTTTTTCAGTACTGACTTAGGGAGGTGAGAAATAAACCACCTCGACAATAAAGGAGCACAACACATCAAGGTTCCCCGCTTTCGGGCAGTACGAGCATAGAGCTGATGAAGAATGTCACCCAAGAGAGTGGGTACAGGGTTCTGAGAGATGAAGATCTTTATCGCATTCACATCAACAAAAGTGTCAGGATTCGGAAACAATACCAAGCCATAAATCAGAAGAGCCAGAATATCCTCGAACGCCTTAAAGTTTAGGCTATCCCAGAAGTAGTTAGCCTTGCCAACCAAGAACTTAGTCAGAAAGCCCTTTGCTCCACTTCTAGTCTCCCAATTAGCCATTACCTCCTCTTTGGTCAAATGAAGGACTGCAGCAATCTCTTCGGGCCTAAGAGTCTTCTCCCACCCAGTAAACGGAGTCTGCTCTAGAACAGAGATACCGAGCAGCTCAAAGAATTCTTCTAGGGTAGGATCCAATTAGAAGTCCTGGAAAGTAAAACAATGGTACAACGGATCATAGAATTGGACCAGGACACTCATCATATGTTCGTCCAATTTGAAGGTGACCAAACTGAGAAGAGAACCATGCCTCCTGATGAAGGAAGTAGTGTCAGGCATCTTGGCAACCAACTCTTTAAGCAAGGTAGGGACTTGGACAAAGTTGATCCGGATGGTATTCTTACGCATAGGCATCATGATGACCTACAAAACAGAGCAAAGATGAAACCCTCCTTTCTTTGAAATAGGTTGGTCTTATGCAAGATGTATGCAATGTTATGATGTCATGATGTCATGATAAAGGCACACCACAAGTATCCACAATAAGCAAACATGGTAAAGGCACACAAGTCACACTGAGAGCCCTTAGATTTCAGGCTGGCATGGAGCTTAGGTACTACCCTCTTTCAGTTCAGTTGGTTTAAACCTGTCCTAAAAATAGTAATCGGGTTCTAGAGGATCTCAATATCATTGACTACCCTCAATCAGTCATAATTCCAGTTTAGCAACCTTTTTTTGCGGTCAGAATCATCGCGAGAGTTTAGTCTCAATGAGTGTAGCATATTGCTTCTGTTCTTATGGCCAAGTTGGTCAATTTAAGGTTCTAAGGTCAGTTGGTGCTTAATGACCCCTTAGAAGACCCATATTCTCCTCGTTCCAACACAAGGGATATCGGTACAGACTAAAGTGCCATACCAACGTAGCTACTGCTTCAACCGTGTCGGTCTACGCCGGACAGTTCCCTCATAGTTTATTGCTACTTACCTAAAGGGTATCCCTAAATCCGGGTTAGGATCTATAGAACTCCGATACAAGCCCACAAATATAAATCATACAAAGCATACAATTGAAAACACAATGATCTAATCCTAAGGTACACCTCACTTATATAGTCCCCAGCAGAGTCTCCAGTTCTGTGATCGGTGGGAATAGAACTGATTGTTTTGGAATGTTGGTTCGCATTTTGCGTTTCGTTTCTCAAAATGTCGCGGTGAGCAAGAGTCGCCACCGTCTTTTATTTTATCCAACAAGGAAAGGACAAAAGCACAGAAAAATTCCTTTTTTCGAGATGTTTCTCGGGTTCAGGAGGTAGATTATAGAAAGGGAAGGTGTTAGCACCCTTTCTATCCGTGGTTATCCACGGGCTCTTAGGTACTTGCTCATTGTGTTTTCAAAAGTTTGCTTTTCTTTGTTTTTGTGGGTTTGAAAAGAGTTTTTGTTTGAAAGGAGTGTAAGTGCGAAAAGTTTTGTTTTGTTTTAAAAGGAGCAAGTATTTAAGAACCATCTACCTACTCGAAAAAGGGAATTAAACTGTGCAAATCTCCTTTAGACAATGCTAGCCCATTATTGATGAATAGGTAGCATCGTCGTTGGAGTTTTCGGGTCAATTCGATTAAGGGACGTGTGGTCACTAAAGCAATGTTAGGGCGCCTTAGCGGTAACCATAATGCCTTAGATCATTTTTTCCGAGGCAACCGTTTCGAGGAAACTTATGATCTTTGGACAAGAGGGCGACCTCTAAAACTTCCTATACTCAATGACCACGTTCGAAGGCAACCAAGTGAGGTGTACCCTAAGAGTGCGCATGTGCGAGTGTGTTGTTTTTCAGTTATTTATCTTTGTACATGTTATGGGTTATCTATGTTGATTTTAAGTTCATACATTGGATCTTCTCATGCATTCCCTATTATCAAACATCTAACAGTGTATAGTTGCGGAAATTAAATTTGCGGAGATTAAATCTAAACTATTACAAGGCGTCGGGTATTTACATCGCCAAAAACAAACCCTTTAATTTAAATTGCGGAAAGTAAAATAAAGCGATAAATAATTAAAGTCCTAATTAAAAGCTATTACATACCGGAAGCAATTACAATATTGGAATCAAATGTATCGCATGCGAGAAAATTAAATCGGCGCATTTTTTAGGGTTTTGACCCTTTTTGAAAGAAAGCATTAAAAGAAAATAAGATCTAAGTTAATATTTTAATTAATTAATTAATGAAAATGTTTTTTGGTTTTTTTATATTTAAGGAAATAAAATAAAATTGATTAAAATTATTAAAAACCTAATTCTACATTGATTTTAATTTATTGTAAGAATGTTAAAATTATACTTAATTAAAAACTAAATTAATTGATTAATATTTATTTACAAAAATAAAGTGATGCATTTAATTTTAATAAATAAAATAATATTTTTTTGTGTTTTGATTTTATTAAGAAAAGTGTTAATTGGTTAATTTAAACAATAAAAATAATAATTAAAAATCAAATAAATAATAAGAAATATAAAAGAAAAGAAATAACCCAATGGGGTGCTGGGCCTAGAAAGGGGTGAAATCTGCAATTCTGAGGCCCAATTCAAGCCAGCCTTGTTTGACTTTCCCTGGTTCCACGTGCATGCATTGACTGGAGATCATGGTGGATATTCAATTTTGGCCATTGGCTTTGATCTGAAGCCATCTGGACAATATCTGGATGAGGGCGTATTATGCACTGCAAGGCCTGAAACGTATTTGAATATCTGGAAACAAAATATAAAAAATATGTTGGGGACCTGAGATTCGAACCCAGGTCCCATGAGACTTTCCACTAGCGCGCTTACCACTGCATCACATTGTTCTTTTGGTTATTATATCAAACAACAATTATTATATATCAAACAAACAATTATGCCTGGAAAAAAAATAAAAAGTGCGCTGATTTGAAATTGACCGACCAGGGGAAGACACCTAGTCGTCTTCTCCATAGGTTTCTGGTTATCTTACCTGCGGATTTTTATCCGCAGCAAGATCCGTAGCTTGCTCCTAAAATGGATTATGGGCCATATAAACGCAAACGGAGACCATCACCATGTTCGTCTCTCCTCCCTGATCACAACCATGTCCATGGTTTGTTCCAATTTCACCTGCAAAGCAAATGCCCAAAAACAAACCTCCAAAACCCTAGATTCAGGTATGATGCTATAGCTCACGAAAACAAAATCAAATGATGCAGAAAGACTGGAAATTGAACGTTAAGCATGATTGTACAAAAAATTTGGCAAAAATATGCAAGAACATGGATTCACGATTTCATGTACAGGGCTATGTTCAAGAACACTTACAGCGCTATTTAGGAGGTCTCAAGGCTTGATTTTGATTCCAATAGATCCAGTGGACGTCTAGCAAGAGAGTAGTGTGGAGTTTTTGCCTTGGAAAAGCCTCTAAGATCAATTTCAGATTCAAGCTTTTCAAGCTTTTTCCAAGTTTGGTTTGGCGGTTTGTGCAACTTTCAGGTCGTCTTTGTGTGTTTCATGTTGTATATGTATCATAGAAACAATTAGGTTAAATCTTGGGCTTGGAATCCATGAGCATTGAAGATTCAAGATTTGATTTGATCACCATTAACAAAGCTTCCAAAATTGGCCTAAATCAAATATTTTGTTCACAATATAGTATGGTACGAATTTGATCTTGTACATCATGATAATTAAGACTTGTAATGATCAAAAAGATCATATTCCATCAATATTTGGATTTTATTTGGATTAATATTGATTTAAAATGAATTAATCAAATGAAAATCAAATAAAATAGAAATATTAATGAATGGACATGAAACTGAAGATAGGACACGTGTGTGGTGTGACAAGATCAAATCAAGTGGAAAAAAGTGGGCCCTTTTGTCAAAATTTGAAGTTTTGGGGATAGTTGACTTTTGGCAATTTTGGAAAAATGCCCAACTTCAACAATGCATAACTTCCTCAATTTTGAACTTTTGGAGGTGTTTTTGGACTTTTTAGAAACCTTGAGATGTCCTATAACCAACCCTTTTGGTCTCATCTCATTTTGATATTCCATGTTCAAGTTATAAGCTTTGGAAAAAAAGGTGTTTTTGTTTACTTTCAAAAATGACCTATAATGTCCAAATTTGTAACTTTTTGTGAGTGAATTTCTTGATCTTGGGGGTGTGAATATGGATTGTAGGAAATTGCATCCTCTTCAAAATGAGCTTTGGATGTGTCATTTCTCATAAAGTATGAGAAAGTTATGCTTGGTCAAAGTTGGGCATTTTTCCTGCAAAACCCTAATTTAGCAACTTTTGAATCTTGATGAATCTTGAGAAATCCTTGATGAATCATGATCAACCATTGATCAAATGATGAATTATCCTTCAAAATGAGAATGTTGACAAAAATATTGAGTTTTGACTATTTGTAGGTCACATTTGACTTTTGCCCTAGCACAGTCGATTTTTGGGCCTCTTGAGCAATTGGCTGACCAAACTTCCTCTGCAAGGCTTGAAATTTTACATGGATGAACTTGAGAACATATTAGTACATTTGGGAGAACTTTAGGTCATTTGGATGTAAGTACCTTGATGCAACACAAAACCCTAATTTTTAATTGACTGCCTTAGGAGGTGATTTGACTGTCCAACTCTTGAGCTAACTTGAGTCACTTGGAGATTATTCTTGACATGTCTTGAGAAATATGGGAGGGCAAATTTCTGGGTACAACAGGAAGGATCATATGTGTGTAGACTATAGAGATTTTAAAAGGGAAAGCCCCAAATATGATTTTCCGCTACCTCATATTGACGTCCTGGCCGACAACACAACTCAATACAAAGTCTTCTCTTTCATGGATGGTTTCTCCTGCTATAATCAAATCAAGATGGCTCCCGAGGACATGGAGAAAACCACCTTCGTTACACAATGGGGCACCTTTTGTTACAAAGTCATGCCTTTCAATTTGAAGAATGCAGGGGCAACCTATCAACAAGCTATGGTAGCCCTATTCCATAACATGATCCATCATGAGATAGAAGTCTACATTGATGATTTGATTGTACTGTTGCAAACTGAGGAACAACACCTAGATCATTTACACAAGCTATTCGAAAGGTTGAAAAAGTACAAGATAAGGCCGAATCCCAACAAATGCACCTTTGGGGTAAAGTCTGGAAAACTCCTAGGATTTGTCGTTAGTGGTAAAGGTATTGAGGTCGGACCCGCGAAGGTCAAAGCTATCCAAGATATGCCAGCTCCCTACTCTGAGAAGGAAGTCAGAGGTTTCTTTGGTCGACTTAACTACATTGCTCGATTCATATCTCACCTAACTGCTACTTGTGAGCCAATCTTCAAACTCTTTAAGAAAGATCAAGTAGTCAGATGGAACGACGACTGCCAAGAAGCCTTTGACAAGATCAAGGACTATTTACAAGAACCTCCCATTATGATGCTTCCAATTGAAGGACGACATATGATTATGTACTTGACTGTATTACATAATTCAATGGGGTGTGTATTGGGACAACATGACGAGTATGGCCGAAAAGAGCAAGTAATATACTACCTGAGCAAAATGTTTACTGACTGTGAAACCAGATATTCACTGTTCGAGAAAACTTGCTACGCTCTGGCATGGGTTGCTCCCCAGCAAGAGACATCATATGTTGACTCACACCACTTTGTTGATTTCTAAGATGGACCCTATCAAGTATATCCTTGAGAAACCAGCTCTCTTCCGACGAATAACTAGATGGAAAATGATTCTGACTAAATATGACATCCAATACACAACAAAAAAGGCGATCAAGGGAAGTGTGTTGGCAGATCATTTGTCCCATCAATCTGTTGATGACTACCAATCTATGAATTTTGAATTCTCGGGTGAGAATATCATGCTAGTAACTGACTGCGAAAAGCCTGGACCGTATGACAGACTTGAACAAGGATCCTGATGGACTATGGTTTTTGATGGGGCTTCCAATGCTTTGGGTAATGGAATTGACACTGTGATTATTTCTTCCGAGGGTTGCTGTTCTACCCCAAAATTTTCCCTCTCACTTATCATTAATTTTCTCACAAAGATCTCTCTTGGTTCAAGACTACACTAAGGATGATCAACTCAAGACACCTCCTTAAGCACTGATGACAAAAATTAGGGTTTGAGATTACACAAGGATAATTGAACTTTCAATGCTTAATATGATTTTCATGGATCATTATGGACCCCCAAGATTACTCATGTCAAGTTTCAAGCCTTGGATCACATCTTTGTTCAATCAATTGAGCAGTTGACCTAAAAATCAGTTGTATTGGGGAAAGAGTCTACTATGGCCAATTTACAGTCAAACTTCATAATTTTTTATCCACATAAAAATTATAAACTCCTATGTATCATTTGATCAAGTTTGGACCATAATTCCTCAAGAAATTTGATCAAATCATCAAAAGGGCAAAATGGTCAAAATTAGGGTTTTGATTGAGAAGGGGAAATTTCTGATTTATGACCTAGAAAATGATCAATTGGTTTGAAGCATGATCTCAAGAGTTCAATTGCATCATTTTGACCTAATGGCATGACCCAAAAAATTTCTCAAAATCAATTGGATTGATAATGAATTTTCTGTCAACTAATCAAAAGTCAAATGTACACTGAAAAGTCAAACTTTGACTTTTTGGTCAAAATCCAATGTCAAAGATCACAATTCATAAAAACATGTCAAAATATGAAACTTATTCATCAAGAAATCAAAAAGTCAAGATTTCATCAAGAAATCACAATTCATGTTTTTTCATAACTTTGAGCCAATTTTTCACCATGATGCAAGATGATTCAAAAGAAACTTTCAACATGGAAGTTTTAGATCTCCATGATATATAAAACATTTATTTACACAACTTATCCTAAAAATTTTTTTATCTCAAGTTATTGATTCATGAAGTCATGGTCTTGAAACTAAACACTTAGTGAAATTTTGCCCTAGTTTAGGCAGGATTTTGAGCTAACTTCATGGCACTTTTTCATATAGTTCCAAGGATAATTTTCAAAAGTGATTCAAAAAGGGGTTGTAGAGCACATTACAAGATTTCCAAAATGTCCAAGAACTCTTTGAGATCATTCTTGAGCATGGATAATCGAAGAGATGAAGTTAGGGTTTTCAAACATAAATTACAAGTCATTTCATGATGAACAAAAATTCAAATCCAAGTCTAGGCTGCATAATATTTAATTTGCAGGCCTCAAACTTATTTGTCACTCCATAATTAAATGTTTACACGGCTGATAGAGTTTTAATCCAAGCACTTGAACCTTTATCCAAGTCACATTTCCATTTATGGCACAAAGTTGCCATTTCCATTTTGATAAAGCATCACTTTTGCAATTTTCAACTCTTTGAGCTTTGCACTTGTTCTTTCTGCACACACAACCCCTATAAACCAAAAGCAACATTTCTAAAGCCTCTTTGAGCTCATAACATGCTTGTACAACACTTTGAGTTTTGTCTTCTCACTTTTCTTCAAAAGCAAGTCATAGAGCCAAAAGGTTAGAACTCAGAAACCTTGAGTGCATTTGATCTCTAAATTTTTCCATACATATACACAAGTCTATTGCAACATAAGACACGAATGCTAAGACCCCAAAACACTCCCAAGCACTCTGCAACTCAGAATCTACCATAACTTAACAGTTATGAACCTCACATAGCCATCTCAAAATCCACTCGTGCGTATTGAGTTTTAACCATCCAAACACTTAATATACATCATATCAAAGTGATCCAGACCCCTGTTTATTGACTGTAACTACTCCATCACTATCCATCATTTCCAAATTTTAAGCTTGCAACTTGACTTGAGTTTGGAGTTTCAGCCATCCTCAAAGCAAAGTAGGAGTTGGAACACATTCAAGGAGGTCCAGGCAAGCTACAAAAATCATCAGGCCATCACAAAGGTTGCTCAAACTCCATATATGACTCCAACTACAAGAGGTAAGTTTTCAAACTTCTATCTCTTCATACATACATCATTTGATTCTGGTTTGTGAAGATAAAATGTAGATACCATTGCCACGAACCTGTACATATCCATAATTTGCATTTATATGGCCTGAGCTTAGAGAATTTTAGAGTTGAAGTTTTCTGAAATTTTTAGGTTTTAAATTAGGGCCAGAAAAATTCTCATTCATCTTTGACTGTTAGCTTAAGTTATTTACATGGTTGGATTCGTGGGAAGAAATGCCACAACTTTCATGTTTGAACTTTTCATTTTTGTTGAGAGATGAAGAAGATACATGTACTTTGGATGGAGGTTGAAGATGAAGTGTAATCAGGGTGCGTTTTGTGTTATGTATTTATCCTTTCACACAAGTTAACGGATGTATCACCACCCCAGTGGTTAAAGCGTGCGCCTGTCACCCTTAGGTCCTGGGTTCAAGCCCCAGCGTGACCTTTTGTTATTTTTTTCCCACTATTTTCTGACTTTTTGAGTTTTTTGGTAGCGCCTGGGCTTTTCATATGGGCCTAATCTTTTTTCTTCACAGCACCTCTTGCATTACTGATCCATCCCTTGAATTTTCTTTATATTTATATTTTATTTTTTATTTTACTTTTTCATTATTATTAATATTATTAATATTATTATTATTATTATTATTATTATTATTATTATTATTATTATTACTATTATTTTCATAAGTCATAAAAAATCCAAATTTATTTTTATTTATTATCTATACTCATATATTTTATTTTCTCTATAAAACAAAAAAAGACTAAAAAACATTTTTCTAAAACAAATTAATTTCTTTTTTTTTTTCTTTTTCTTAAATAACTAATTTTTAGACTTAGGTTAAATTATTATATTATTTTATCTTCTTAATTAAAATTAATTTAGAACTTAGGTTTATTTTAATAAATTAATCTTCATTTTATTTTCTTTAATTTAAAACTTTTTCACAAAAAAACCTAAAAAATCCTTTTTAAGTTAATTTCTTTTCTTAATTAGTTTAAGTTAATTTAATTTAATTTTAATTAATCATTCCTTTTATTTAGGTCAAGACAAAACCCTTTAATAAAAACAACAAAAAAATAATTTCTTTTTACATTTATATTCTTGGATTTTATTTTCAATTATGTACAATAGTGAGATGACCGGCTTTTGGTGCAGTCCAAAGTTGCTAGATACTCAATACTACACTCATTGAGGTTTGATTTTTTGGAATATTTCGGTCGCCATTTAAGAGGCTTGTGCTGAAATAATGACCAAAGAAACAAATAAGTGATATTGAGCTCCTTAGAACCCGGTTACTATTACTAAGATATGTTTGAGCTAACTAAACTTCAAGAGGGTACTTACCTATGAGACTCCATGCAAGCCTAAGCCTAAGGACTTGTTTGCTTTGTTTGTGTATATTTACTTGTACATAACATCATGAATATCATAACATCATACTCGTATTCACTAACCATTTCAAGGATCTTGTGCTTTATCTTTTATCTGTTTTGTAGGACATGGATTCTATTCGCAGGAATACTATTCAAGTCAATCTTGTAAGGATCCCTCCTTAACTTAAAGATCTAGCATCAAGGATTCCTTAAAATTCTCCATTTACCGAAAGACATGGTCGCCTACTAAACTCGGTCACCTCCAACACTGATAAAGACATGATAAGGATGCTCTTTCAGTTCTTTGATTCTTTACACCATTGCTTCACATTTCCTGATTATTAACTTGTACCAACTTTGGAAGAATTCTCCCAACTCTTGAGGATTCCTATTCTCAATCAACTACCTTTCAACGGTACGGAAAGAGATCCAAAGCCAGAAGAGATTGCTCAAGCTCTACACTTGCAAGCATCTGATATCACCACTAATTGGGAAACAAGGAGTGGTGTCAAGGGTTTCCTAGCAAATTTCTTGTTTGAGAAAGCCCAAAACTGTTGGAACTCTTTGGATTTGCAAGCCTTTGAGGAAATTGTGGCTCTCCTCATCTATGGGATGGATTTGTTTCCAAATCCTGACCAACTCATAGATGTGAACACCGTCAAAATCTTTATGTCTCGTAACTCGGTGCCTACTTTGCTAGGGGACATCCTACATTCCTTTCACACTCGCACCATGAGGAAAAGAGGTATCCTTATGTGTTGTACTCCTCTCTTGGTAAGATGGTTTATTTCTCATCTTCCCCAATCTGTATTGAAGAATGATCAAGGTTCAAGGTGGTCACATAGGTTGATGACGCTCAAACATTCAGACATTCATTGGTGTTCCTGATCCATAGAGAATATTACTATTGTCGACCATTGTGGAGAGTTACCTAATGTCCCTTTACTTGGCATTAGAGGAGGTATCACCTGTAATCACTGCTTAGCCTTAAGACAATTTGGTTACGCCCGAAGGGATGGCCCACATGAGATGCTCATTCAAGGTTTGGTATTTCACTACGAGAACGACGATCAAGGTCATCGCCATAGATTTATCTGAGCATGGAGGATGTTGAACAAGGTAGATAGCAAGACATTGGGGCATAAGAATTCCATCCCTCTTAAGCCTTACCTCAAATGGGTACGAGCTCGTGCTCAAAGTCTTATGATGCCTTACCCCTCCATTCTCCCAGTAATCATAGAGCCTGTTGTGGAAGGAGATGTTCCGTACACTATCCTGCATCCTGACATGCCCACCTCGCTTGAAGACTTACAAAGGGATTGGATACAGCTTAAAGGGGAGCGAGACACTTTTGAAGCCCAATTCTATGCTAGCGAGAAGAAGGTTTTGGAACTTACTAAGCAACTTCATGAGGAGTGGAGCCTGAATGCCTACATCGCACCAAAAAGGATGCGTACAACTTTTTTATCTTAGAGTTTTTGTATTTCTTTGTAAGCCCAAAAGAGGCATGATTTACTCAAGCTTTGATTTATTAATATGACGTGTGTTCCTTTTTTGGTCTAAAGAAATTTTAAATCTCTAAGTTCCTTGAAATCATTGCATATGCATTTACCATTCATCATAACATAAGCAGGTTTCTTACGATAAGTCTCCTCATATTTCTACTATTTATTTCAGTAAGATAGATCTAGAGCAGACAGTAAAGGACCTCCAAGCACAGAATGCTCAGTTTCAGCAGATGTTCTTAACTCTAGCCAAAGGACAAGAATATTTGAAAACCTTGTTGATTGAAGAATAGAAGAAGAAAAAGAAAGTAACCAGAGTTCTGAATATGGGAAGAAGATTCCAAGGACAAGCAAGAAGGACCCTAGACTTTGCAACGTCATCTGATGAAAAGGATAATCAAGATGGGAAAGGCAAGGAAGCAGTTGTCCAACAAGAATCTGAAGAGGAGGAAGAAGAGGATTACTCTGAAGAGCAGTATCCCCCGGCCAACGACAAGTACAAGCATCTGGAAGAACGACTAAGCGCAATGGAAATCCAGAAAGTGCCTGGGCTAGACTTTGAGAAGTTAGGTCTGGTGTCTGGGATTATCATTCCACCAAAATTCAAGGCGCCGATATTTGCTAAATACGACAGAGTTTCGTGCCCTAAAATGCATCTCTGATCCTATGTGAGGAAGATACAGCCTCACACTGCGGCAAAGATTTATGGGTCCACTTTTTCCAAGATAGTCTATCTAGAACTCAACTTGATTGGTTCTATCAACTAGAAAGGGCCAACATCCATAATTGAGAAGATCTTACCGCTGCTTTTTATAAACAATATCAGTACAACACAGACCTTTCTCCTACCCGTACTCAACTCCAGAGTATGGCTATGGTTTCAAATGAAGGTTTCAAAGACTACGCTCAGAAATGGAGGGACTTAGCAAGAAGAGTCCAGCCTCCCCTTTCTGAAAGAGAACTAGTAGACATGTTTTTGGGTACCCTGTCTGGTCCTTTCTTTAATCATTTAATTGGAAGTTCCTCAGCGGGCTTCACTAAACTAATCCTAGCCGGAGAAAGAGTGAAAGCTGGGATTAAGAGTGGGAAGATCCAGAAAGATGCATCCTCTGCCGCTGTAAGAAAATTGTTTATAGGGAAGAAAGAGGTTGGTGTTGTGTATCCTAAAAGGAACCAAGAAAGAACTGAAAACCGTCCAATGGTGGGGGATGTCATGATCCCTAAGCCTGTGCCTACTTAACAAAGGAACGATCAGCCTATAACAGAAAGACCAATAAGACAATTTACCCGGATTAATATGACACTATCTCAAGTACTTCCACATTTGTTGGGATCCAATCTGGTAACTTTGAAAGAAGCTCCGAAGAATCCTAACACAACATCTCCTCACTACCATCCTAATGCTCGCTGTGCATACTATTTAGAAAGCCCCAGCCATGATACTAACAACTGTTGGGCTTTTAAAAATAAGGTGCAAGAACTCCTTGAAGCCAAAGAAATTGAGTTTGATGCTCGCGAGATCCCGAATTTTATTACCACTCCTATGCCTAAGCATGGCCGTGGTGTTAACGTTGTCGAAGATAATATGTTTGTTTCTACTGTTGATGAACTTGTTACTCCTCTCCTAACCATCAAGTAGAACCTATTGAAGGTCGGTTTATTTCTGGGCTGTGATGAAGGCTGCCACTTCTGTTTATCCTGACCAACTAGTTGTCATTTATTGAAAGCATGTGTTCAATGCCTAATGGATGACAAAGAAATTTTGTTTGAAAAGACTCCTTTTCCAATTGTTTCTTACAAAGATGTTTCAATAATAACCATTTCCGCTGATCCTTCCAGGGTCTCCACCAAAAGACCCATTAGGATTACATCAGTTCCTAAAGTAGCTCCGCTAATAATTACTATGCCAGGTCCAATCCCGTACTCATCAGATAAAACTGTCCCATAGAACTATGGGGGTGACATCTACTATCACGGTGTCAAGCAAGATTGGCTGGCTGATGAAGACTCAATTCTTGAGAAGGCTGACCCTGGCATCAGTAACATTACGAGAACCAGCAAGGTAACTCGAAGTGGCAGAGTTTTCTCTCCAGAGATCGCTCCTCCAAAGACTGTTATCAGCCCTGTAATCATCCCTGTTCTTGTTCTTGCTAACACTACTACTACTATAATCCATTTGATTACCCCTGTTCACACTACTACTACTACTACAATTCCTATAGTTACACCTGCTGACACTCTTACCGGCGAGTCGACCGAGGCTCGGGGCAAAGGCATTCTGGTTGAGCCTGTCCGGATGAAAGCGCAAATAGTATCTATCCCTGAGGCCTCCAAAAAGGGGATGGATAATATTATGAAGATTATAAAGAGAAGCGACTACAACGTAGTCGAGCAGCTAGGGAAGACTCTGTCAAAGATTTCCATGTTGGCTTTATTGATGTTTTCTGAGGCTCATGTGAAGGCCTTGGTAAAATTCCTTAAAACGGCCCATGTACCACAAGAAACCTCTACTGATCAGTTCCAAGACTGTGTGGCTAGTTTAACCGCTGACAATGGATTAGGCTTTTCTGACACTGACTTGACACCTAGAGGGAGGAAGTATAACGAGGCATTGCATGTCTCTGTCGAATGAAGGGGCACAACCTTGGCCCATGTCTTGGTTGATACAGGTTCATCCTTGAATGTGCTGCCTAAGAAGGCTCTTGATCGACTCGACTGGGAAGGTTTGACCTTAAAACCCAACAAGACGGTTCAAAGAGAATGGTGCATTGGGAGGTGGACATCCCCATAAAAGTTGGAACCCAAACCTTTTATTCAACTTTTTACGTGATGGATTTTCTCCCTTCCTACTCTTGCTTATTGGGCCGACCATGGATTCACAATGCTGGTGTTGTCACCTCTACGTTACATCAAATGCTGAAATATTAAACTAAGGGGAAGATCATTATTGTCCATGGAGAAGATGAATATATGGTTAGTCATTTAAACTCCTTCAGATACGTGGAATTGGACAGCGAATTCATTGAAACTCCATTTCAGCATTTCGAGGAAGTCCCACCAACCGTGGCAGTAACCAAAGTTGTTTCCCAAATCCCAAAGGTTACAAGGCCTCCGCTAAAGATATCTTCCCTGAAAGATGCCAAGGTAGTGATAGAAGAAGGTGGGTGCACTATTTGGGGCCAACTCCCGGATATCCCATACAAGTCTGACAAATTTGGTTTGAGTTTCACTTCAGGACCCAGAAAGTTGTACGACGTGCTCACACCGGGGTACCCCCTTTGAATATCAGCAACCACAGAGTCAATGCAGTGGAGGATGATGAGTACAACTACGACCTGGAGGAATGGATTTTTCCAACTGTCAATGGAGGAATCAGCAACTGGGAAGCTAAAGATTTTGTCCCAATTACTTTTATCCAACAGTAATTGTCTCTAAATTTTGTCGGATCTGTAATAATTAAACAATTCATACTTTTTAAAGCCTTGTGTCTTACCCGAGGCACAATGGTCCATTTGTAAGGGTTGTCATCTCATTTTCACATGTCATCAATGAATCATGGACATTTTTGCATACAAACTTTGTGTTCTTTGTCTTTCTTTTTTTACATTTTTATTTTTCTTTCAAAGATAGTTATACTCTTACACACACTCACATCCAAAATGTAGATCTACATCCATTCAGGATCCCATGGATAACGATTCTGTTATGGCCTTTTGTGACTCTGAAAATCTAATCTACCAAGCCGAAGACGAAGGTGAAAAAGATTGTGAAGTGCTAGGGGAACTAGCAAGGTTACTACAACAAGAAGAGGACCATTGATCCCCACGAAGAACTAGTGGACACAGTTAACCTAGGTACCAAAGAAGACAAGAAAGAAGTCAAGGTGGGTGCCAATCTAGAACCTAGTGTCAAGAAACGTCTGATTCAGTTGCTACATGATTATGTTGAGGTCTTTCCCTGGTCGTATGAAGACATTCCAGGACTTGATGCAAATATCGTGGTACATCGTATACCAACAAAAGAAGACTGCCCATCGGTAAAATAAAAGGTCCATCGCATGAGACCAGACATGTCAGAAAAGGTCAAAGCCGAAGTCATGAAACAATTCAACACCGGATTCTTGGCCGTCACCTTCTATCCACAATGGGTCGCCAATGTTGTTCCCGTGCCTAAAAAGGATGGCAAGGTACGAATATGCGCGGACTACAGAGATTTGAATAGGGCAAGCCCTAAGGATGATTTCCCACTTCCACTCATCGATATTTTGGTTGACAATACAACACATCATAAGGTGTTTTCCTTCATGGACGGTTCAGGTTACAACCAAATCAAAATGGCGCCTGAGGACATGGAGAAAACAAAATTTGTCACACAATGGGGCACATTATGTTATAAGGTTATTCCATTCGGATTGAAGAGCGTTGGGGCAACCTATAAGTATTCCATGGTAGCCTTATTTCACGATATGATACATCACGAAATAGAGGTCTATGTGGATGATATGATAGCCAGATCTCAAACAGAAGAAGAACATCTTAATCATTTACAGAAACTGTTTGAGAGACTAAAGAAATACAAGCTGAGGTTGAACCCGAATAAATGCACATTTGGGGTGAGGTCTGGTAAGCTCCTAGGCTTTGTCGTCAGTGGTAAAGGTATCGAAGTAGATCCTGCCAAAGTGAAAGAAATACAAGAAATGCCTGCTCCTCGTACTGAGAAGGAAGCCAGAGGATTCTTGGAACGATTAAACTACATTTCCAAATTCATTTCTCACCTAACAGCTACTTGTGAACTAATCTTCAAATTGCTGAAGAAAGATCAAGTAGTCAAATGGAATGATGAGTGCCAAACTGCCTTTGACAAGATCAAAGAGTTTTAATGCCACCAGTCGAGGGAAGACCATTGATCATGTATCTAACTGTTTTAGAAAATTCAATGGGGTGTGTGCTGGAGCAGCATGACGAGTCTGGCCGAAAAGAGCATGCTATTTATTACCTGAGCAAAAAGTTTACCGACCGTGAAACAAGATATTCACTGTTCGAGAAAACTTGTTGTGCTCTGGCATTGGCTGCTCTCCAGCTAAGACAGTATATGCTTACCCATACTACCTTATTGATATCTAAAATGGATCCAATAAAATACATCTTCGAGAAACCTGCCCTCTCTGGGAGAATAGCGAGATGGCAGATGATCCTGACAGAATATGACATACAATATACTACCCAGAAAGCAATAAAGGGAATTATACTAGCTAATCACCTTGCTCATCAAGCTGTGGATGACTACCAGTCCATGAAGTTCGAATTCCCAAATGAAGACATCATGATCGTAAATAACCGCGAAGAATTCAGTCCATATGACGAACCTGAACAAGGATCCCGATGGACCCTGGTTTTTAATGGGGCGTCCAACGCACTCGGTAATGGTATTAGTGTTGTACTCATATCTCCTGAAGGATGTCATACTCCCTTTACGGAAATACTCTGCTTCAATTGTACAAATAACATGGCAGAATACGAAGCGTGCATTTTTGGTCTCAAAGCTGCAATTGATTTGGGGATCAAATCCTTAAATGTATTCGGAGATTCAACTTTGGTCATCAGACAGATCAAAGGGGAATGAGACACCAAACACCCTAACCTTATCCCCTACAAATAACATGTGTTGACATTGATCCCACATTTTGAGAAGATTACCTTCGAGCATTTCCCCGAGAAGAAAATCAGTTAGCAGGCGCATTAGCCATAATGTCATCCATGTTTAAACTTAAATCAGATAACGAGGCTCCCCAAATTACCATTGAACGAATGGATGAACCAGCTCACTGTCACGAGATTAATACTGAAGAAGTAGTGGACCGACCTTGGTTTCACGAAGTCAAGAGGTATCT
This sequence comes from Vicia faba, assembly GCA_948472305.1. Taxonomy (NCBI): domain Eukaryota; kingdom Viridiplantae; phylum Streptophyta; class Magnoliopsida; order Fabales; family Fabaceae; genus Vicia; species Vicia faba. Next base: position 1,174,411,230 of record OX451738.1, read on the forward strand.
CGAGGCTCAAGAATATATGGAAGGAGCTTAAGTCAATGATAAGAAGTTCTTAAGGAAATTCTCTGCTAAGTTCTTCCTTAGTAACATCATTCTCTACAAACACAACCATGACTCTTTTTTGCTCTGTTGCATAGACAAGGTTGAGGCAGAAAAGATCATGGCTAATCTACATGAGGGAACTTTTGGAACCCATTCCAGTGGGCATACGATGGCAAAGAAAATCCTACGAGCAAGTTATTACTGGTCTACCATGGAATCAGATTGCTATCAACATTCTCGAACCAGCCACAAGTGTCATATCTATGTTGACAAGGTGCACGTACCTCTGGTTCCTCTGAATGTATTGACGGCTCCCTGGCCCTTTCATATGTGGGGCATTGATATGATTGGTGAAATGAAGCCAACAACCTCTAATGGACACCGTTTCATCTTGGTGGCCATTGACTATTTCACAAAGTGGGTTGAGGCGGCTTCTTTCGCTTCCGTTACCAAGAATGTTGTCGCCCGGTTCATCAAACAAAATCTCATTTGTCGGTACGGTATCCCAGAGATAATCATCACTGACAATGGTACGAATCTCAACAACACTATGATCACGGCACTGTGTGTGAAATTCAAGATCCAACACCATAATTCTTACCCTTACCGGCCAAAGATGAATGGTGTTATCGAAGCCACAAATAAGAACATCAAAAAGATCATACAAAAATGAAACTCACGTATAAAGACTGGCATGAGATGCCACCATTCGCTCTCCACGGTTATCATACCATGACACACACATCAACTGGGGAAACACCCTACTCTCTGGTATACGGCATGGAGGCTATCTTGCCTATTGAGGTCCAGGTCCCCTCTCTGAGAATTATGAAGGATGCAGGGTTGAATGAAGAAGATTGGATCCAAACTCGTATTGATAAACTAAACTTGATTGATGAGAAAAGGCTTACTGTTGTCTGTCATGGTCAAATGTATCAAAGACGAATGATCAAGGCTTTAAACAAAAAGGTCAAACGCCAAGTATATCAAGTCGGGGATTTGGTGATCAAGCGCATCATATTTCCGCAAGGTGATCCCAGGGGAAAATGGACTCCTATATATGAAGGACCGTTTGTAATCAAAAGCATATTCTCTGGTGGAGCAGTGATCTTGACCACCATGGATGGCGACGACCTGCCGCACCCTGCGAACACGGACATAGTCAAAAGATACTACGCATAAGAGACACACTAGGTTGACACACCTAGGAAAAACAAGGGCATCCCGGCGAACCAAAATGGTTCGGGCAAAAATTAGGGATAAAACAAAAAAATCTGTACATCCGACAAGTTGAAAACCCGAAAGGGAGACTTGGGCAAAAAAGGGTATCCCGATGGACTGAAAACCCGAAAGGGCGGCCCAGGAAAAAGTTAGGGAATTAAAGCGTACGACTATGTCCCATTCGATCATCTTTACGGACGACCTTTGGCTTCAACTAACAAACTCAGCGGTTCTGATCAATCCAATCAACTTTGGACAAGGCAGCAAGTGGACAAGACGCTCAAAGACACGAAGGCTATAGTAGAATGGGAACCCCATGGGATTATTGCACATAGTTATTTTTTCTGTGTATCAAATTTTCATTTTTACGACGGCATTCTCTTACTAGGATGTTTGTCTCATTGTACAAAATGCTTATTCAAGTAAATACAAAGATAACCCTTTAAAAGTGCAAAACTATATGTTTTTCTTTATTTCAGTGTTTTGTTTACAAAAACGTCCAATGATTTATTTTTGAGCATATGCATTTGAACATAACTACTGTTTACAAATGAGAAAAATTAGAAGACAATCAGTAATGGATTTAAGAAAGAGGATAATATATTTAGACAATTGCATAAAATTCCCCCAGTGTGCAGCTTAATCCCCAGCGGAACAAGCTTCCAGTTATCAATCCCCAGTAGAAGTCGTCCAATTTCTCAGGATGTCCCAACAAATTTCACAAGCCATACACAGTGTTTCCCTTTCAACAGAGTATATTTCTCTAACAAATAGGAGCTCATCAACTCGTCAGCACTCCAAAAACATGAAGACTTACACTCCACTTCCCCAACAGCAATCAGGGATTTATTTCCCCTAATCCAACAGTGTTACAGCAACACAGCTTATATGCCTATACATTGCATCCATACGTCATGACATTGACAACATAAATACATACAACATAATTCCTCTCATTTTATCGAGAACATCATTATAAAATGAATTTCATACATCATGACATTGCATACAACTGATCTTTCATCTTTTCAGGAAAGATCTGTCAGCAGATAGCTATCATCAACAATTTACAAAGGTCAGAAATTGATACCTGAGACAAGTCAGGACGATTATCTACACGACCAGCTGAAGTTTCATATACAGTTCAAATACGCTCCAGACACGGATTCCATTCTGATACTCATTCAGATTCTCTCTCAGATACAGTTCAGATACGCTCCAGACACGGACGCCATTTTGATACTCATTCAGATTCTCTCTCAGATACAGTTCATATACGCTCCAGATATAGATGCCATTCTGATACTCATTCAGATTCAGCTCTCAGATACAGTACATATACGCTCCATACATGGACGCCATTCTGATACTCATTCAAATTCAGCTTTCAGATACAATACAGATACACTCCAGACACGGATGCCATTCTGATACTCATTCAGATTCAGCTCTCAGATACAGTACATATACGCTCCAGACACAGACACCACTCTGATACTCATTCAGATTCAACTTTCAGATACAGTACATATACACTCCAGACACGGATGCCATTCTGATACTCATTCAGATTCATCTTTTAGATACAGTTCAGATACGCTCCAAACACGGACGCCATTCTGATACTCATTCAGACTTAACTTCCAGATACAATTCAGATACGCTCCAGACACGAATGCCATTCTGATACTCATTCATATTCTCTTTCAGATACCCCAAAATTTTCCCTCTCACTTATCATTTATTTTCTCACAAAGATCTCTCTTGGTTCAAGACTGCGCTAGGGTTGATCAACTCAAGACACCTCCTTAAGCACTAATGACCAAAATTATGGTTTGAGATTGCACAAGGATTATTGAACTTTCAATGCTTCATATGATTTTCATGGATCATTATGGACCCCCCATGATTACTCATGTCAAGTTTCAAGCCTTGGATCACATCTTTGCTCAATCAATTGAGTAGTTGACCTAAAAATCAGCTGCATTGGGGAAAAAGTCAACTATGGCCAATTTACAGTCAAACTTCATAATTTTTGATCCACGACAACATTATAAACTCATATGTATCATTTGATCAAGTTTGGACCATGATTCCCCAATAAATTTGATCAAATCATCAAAAGGGCAAAATGGTCAAAAATTAGGGTTTTGACTGAGAAGGGGTAATTTCTGATCTTTGACCTAGCAAATAATCAATTGGTTTGAAGCATGTTCTCAAGAGTTAAATTTAATAATTTTGACCTAATGGCATGATCCAAAACATTGCTCAAAATCAATTGGATTAATAGTGAATTTGCAGTCAACTAATTAAAAGTCAATTGTACATTGAAAAGTCAAACTTTGACTTTTTGGTCAAAATCCAATGTCAAAGATCACAATTCATCAAAACATGTCAAAATATGAAACTTATTCATCAAGAAATTAAAAAGTCAAGATTTAATTTTGAAAAGTCAAAGTTTTCTAACTTAGAAATTTTTTTAAGTGTTTAAAACTTTATGTTTTTTAATAACTTTGAGCCCATTTTTTACCATGATGCAAGATGATTCAAAACAAACTTTTAACATGAAAGTTTTATATCTCCATGATATATACAACATTTATTTGCACAACTTCTCCTAAAAATGTTTGGATCTCAAGTTATTGATTCATGAAGTCATGGTCTTGAAACTAAACACTTAGTGAAATTTTGCCCTAGTTTAGGCAGGATTTTGACCTAACTTCATGGCAATTTTTTATATACTTCCAAGGGTAATTTTCAAAATTTATTCAAATATGGATTGTATATCACATTACAAGCTTTCAAAAATGTCCAAGAAATCCTTGAGATCATTCTTGAGCAGGGAGAATCAAAGAGATAAAGTTATGGTTTTCAAACTTAAATTACAAGCCATTTCATGATGAACAAAACTTCCAATCCAAGCCTAGGCTGAATAATATTTGCTTTGTAGGCCTCAAACTTGTTTGTCACTTCATAATTAAATATATACATAGCTGATAGATCTTTAATCCAAGCAATTGAGCCTTTATCCAAGTTACATTTCCATTTATGGCACAAAGTTGCCATTTTCATTTTGATAAAGCATCACTTTTGCAATTGTCAACTCCTTCAGCTTTGCACTTGTTCTTTCTGCATACACAACCCCTATAAACCAAAATCAATGTGTCTAAATCCTCTTTGATCTCATAACATGCTTGTACAACACTTTGAGTTTTGTCTTCTCACTTTTCTTCAAAAGCAAGTCATAGAGCCAAAAGGTTAGAACTCAAAAACCTTGAGTTCATTTGATCTCTAATCTTTTCCATACATATACACAAGTCTATTGCAACATAAGACACGAATGCTAAGACCCCAAAAGTCTCCTGAGCACTCTGCAACTCAGAATCTGCCATAACTTGACAGTTTTGAACCTCACATAGCCATCTCCAAATCCACTCGTGCGTATTGAGTTTTAACCATCCAAACACTTAATATACATCATATAAAAGTGATCTAGACCCATGTTTCTTGACTGTAACTCCTCCATCACTATCCACCATTTCCAAATTTAAAGCTTGCAACTTGACTTGAGTTGGGAGTTTCAGCCATCCTCAAAGCAAAGTAGGAGTTTGAACACATTCAAGGAGGTCCAGGAAAGCTATAGAAATCATCAGGCCATCACAAAGGTTGCTCAAACTCCATACACGACTCCAGCTGCAAGAGGTAAGTTTTTAAACTTCTATCTCTTTATACAGGAATCATTTGATTCTAATTTGTGAAGATAAAATGTAGATACCATTGCCACGATGATGTACATATCCATAGTTTGCATTTATATGGCCTGAGCTTAGAGAATTTTAGAGTTGAAGTTTTCTAAAAATTTTAGGTTTTAAATTAGGGCCAGAAAAATTCTCATTCATCTTTGACTGTTAGCTTAAGTTATTTACATGGTTGGATTCGTGGGAAGAAATGCCACAACTTTCGTGTTTGAACTTTTCATTTTTATTGAGAGATGAAGAAGATACATGTCCTTTGGCTGGAGGTTGAAGATGAAGTGTAATCAGGGCGCGTTTTGTGTTATGTATTTATCCTTTCACACAAGTTAACGGATGTATCGCCACTCCAGTGGTTAAAGTGCGCGCCTGCCACCCTTAGGTCCTGGATTCAAGCCCCAGCGTGAACTTTTGTTATTTTTTCCCACTATTTTCTGACTTTTTGTGTTTTTTGGCAGCGCCTGGGCTTTTCATATGGGCCTAATCTTTTTCCTTCACAGCACCTCTTGCATTACTGATCCACCCCCTGACTTTTCTTTATATTTTTATTTTCTTTTTTATTTTACTTTTTCATTATTATTATTATTATTATTAATATTATTATTATTATTATCATTATTACCATTATTATTTTAATAAATCATAAAAAATCCAAATTTATTTTTATTTATTATTTATACTCATATATTTTATTTTCTCTATAAAACAAAAAAAAGACTAAAAAACATTTTTCTAAAACAAATTAGTTTCTTTTTTTTTCTTTTTCTTAAATAACTAATTTTTAGACTTAGGTTAAATTATTATATTATTTTATCTTCTTAATTAAAATTAATTTAGAACTTAGGTTTATTTTAATTAATTAATCTTCATTTTATTTTCTTTAATTTAAAATCTTTTCACAAAAAAACCTAAAAAAATCATTTTTAAGTTAATTTCTTTTCTTAATTAGTTTAAGTTAATTTTATTTAATTTTAATTAATCATTCCCTTTATTTAGGTCAAGACAAAACCCTTTCATAAAAACAACAAAAAAAATCATTTCTTTTTTACATTTATATTCTTGCATTTTATTTTCAATTTTGTACAATATTCAATATGGTTGTAATAGATAATTAGGTTTAATTTTCTTGCAATCCCCATTTGTAAATTTGTACACCCCCTCCCCTAATGATGTAATAGCGTAGTAATTTTACTTTTCACAATTTATCGCTTTATTTAAGTGCTAGTAATTAGGATTTGTATGGAAAGATAAAATCAACAAATAGCAAACCCTAATCAAGACAAAAACAAAGCATGAAAATCAATACACTTGCACACAAGCACCCCTAGGGTAAATCCACTTGGTTGCCTTACAAAAATGACTATATTACGCATGCGAGGTATCTTAGCAAAGACAAGCAAAATACAAGATCATAGTCCCTTGATGACGCTATCAAAAGTTGCATTTAAAAATGATCTTAGTCCCTAAATAAAAGTGCTAAGATACCTTGCAACATTGTTAATCATGGTTATAAGATGACCCACACCCGTCCTTTTTACTTCCAAAGATAGGGTTACTTACCAAATCAGTGGTAAGATAACAATGTCAAAGGAAAGAGGAAATGAACATGAAAGACTTTTGAGTAGGTAGAATGCCCTTAGTTACTTGCTCACTTTCAAAACAAAACATCCTTGCTATTTTCAAAACAAACACCTACACTTTCAAAACATCTTACAAACTTGAAAACATTTTCAAAAGATCAACATCTTTGTATACATTCTTATTAACGAGAATCATTACAAAGTTTGCCTAAACAATGACCTCTTTACAAAATACTTTCAAAAACCACACAAAGCATATTTTCAAACAAAAGCAAGTGATCTAGCAAGTAACTAAGAGCCCATGAAAACCATGGATGAAAAGGGTTCTAATACCTTCCCTTTTCATAATCTACCCCCCGAACTCAAGAAATAATCTCAAAGGTCTTTCCTGTGCTTTTTCACCTTTCCTTTTGAATAAAAGAAAAGTTGGTGACGACTCTTACTAACCTCAACATTTGCTATCAAACGCAAAACACCCAAGTCAGTTCTCCAACCGTATCACAATTTCCATACACCTTTCACTGCTAGATTGTGCTTTGACTGTACAAACAACATGGATGAGTATGAGGCATGCATCTTGGGTCTAAGGGCTTCCATTGACTTAAGGATCAAGTTCTTGGATGTATACAGAGATTCTGTTCTAGTGATCAATCAAGTTAAAGGAGAATGGGATACCAAACACCCTAATTTGATTCCTTACAAAAAGCTTGTGCTAACTCTGATCCCATACTTTGAGGAGGTTACTTTTTAACACTTCCCAAGAGAAGAAAACCATCTGTAGATGCCCTAGCAATAATGTCTTCCAAGTTCAAGGTCAATTGGGACAGTGAGGCTCCCAGAATTACCATCGAAAGATTTGACGAACCTTCGCACTATTATGAGCTTGACACTGACAAAGAGAAGCCATGGTACCATGAAGTAAAGAGATATCTTGAAGAATAAGAGTATCATGAATGAGCTTCCATCAATGATAAGAAATCTTTGTGAGTATTTTCAACCAAATTCTTCCTAAGCAATGGAATCCTGTACAAACACAACCAGGGTTCTACTAGACTCCGATGTATGGATAAGAAGGAGGAAGAAAAGATCATGGAAGACATGCATGATGGTATCTTTGGGACTCACTCTAGTGGACACACTATGGCCAAGAAGATTCTAAGGGCCGGTTACTGTTGGTCGAAAATGGAAACTGATTGTCACCATCACTCGAGGACTTGCCATAAGTGTCAAATCTATGCCGACAAGGTCCATGTACCTCCAATTCCTCTAAATGTCATGACTGCTCCATGGCCGTTTGCAATGTGGGGCATTGATATGATTTGAGAGATCAAACCCACTACTTCTAATGGACATCGTTTCATCCTCGTTGCCATTGACTACTTCACCAAATAGATCGAAGCTGCCTCATTTGCCTCAGTCACGAAGAATGTTGTAGCCAGATTTATAAAGCATAACCTCGTCTGTCATTATGGTATCCCCGAAAGGATCATCACTAAAAATGGAACCAATCTTAACAATGTTATGATTATGGAACTCTGCACGCAGTTCAAAATTAAACATTTTTCTCCGTACAGACCTAAGATGAATGGCACAGTGGTAGTTGCCAACAAAAACATAAAGAAGATTGTGCAAAAGATGGTGGTAACCTACAAAGACTGGCAAGAGATGCTACTATTTTATCTTCATGGCTACCGTACTTAAGCTCGAACGTCAACCAGGGAAACTCCTTTCTCTTTTGTCTATGGCATGGAAGCTCTCCTGCCTGTCGAAGTTCAGATTCCTTCCCTAAGGATTATGAAAGAAGCAGATCTACACGAAAATGAATTGATTCAGACTAGGTTGGATCAGTTGAATTTGATTGACGAAAAGTGACTGGCTGCTGTTTGTCATGGTCAAATGTATCAAAAACACATGATCCAGGCTTTCAACAAGAAGATCAAGCCTTGTGTTTATCAGAATGGCGAGTTAGTAATAAAGTGCATCATTCTTCTACAAAGCAATCCCAGGGGAAAATGGACTCCCGCATACGAAGGGCCATTTGTTATCAAGAAAGTTTTCTCTGGTGGTGCCATGATGCTAACTATTATGGATGGCGAAGACTTCCCGCATCCTGTGAACACAGACATAGTCAAAAAATACTACGCATAAAGAATAACCCGCTAGATTGACATACCTAGGCAAAAACAAGGGCATCCCGGTGAACCAAAAAGGTTCGAGCAAAAGTTAGGGATATATACAAAAGATTATACACCCGGCAAGTCGAAAACTCGAAAGGGCGGCTTAGGTAAAAATGGGTATCCTGGTGGACTGAAAACCCGAAAGGGAGGTCCAGGAAAAAGTTAGGGATTGTATGACTATGTCCTGCGGAACCCTTACAGCCAGCTTTATTACAAAAGTCTAAGTTCAATGGTCCAAGATCAATTCAATCGACTTCTTTCGACGACAAGGGATGATGTTCGAAGACATAGGGGAAATAGCGGAGTTAGAGCCCAACGAGATCACTTCCATATGGATTTTTTGTTTGTTTTCACTATGTATTATTTCATTCTTTTGACGATTTCCTCTTATTAGGATCTCTATCTCCTTGTATCAAAACGCATGTACATAGGCAAACATCAATACAAATATGTTTTTAAGTGCAACCTTTTGTTGTTGCTATTTTGAGTGCAAAATATCCAATGACTAAAATTGAATGAACATATGCATATGAACACGATTAAACTGTTAACAAGTGTATGCATAAATATAGTGATAAGCATTTCCTTAAGGATTTGGAATATCCCCACAGGGATACTTCAATAAAATTCTCCCCACAAAGCTGGGTCCATGCAATCCCCATCCAAAGTTGCAATCTCCTGAAAACCCTCTCCCCAGCTGAGGTAGTCTTAATTAAAAAAAACTTGCGGAGTTCTTCCTAAATAAAACACCTCCCCATCAGGTCATCGAACATTCTCTTTAACAGAATTTATTTCCCCAACAGACTACAAGTTCCCCAACTTGAGTTGGCCCCTCATACTATCACAAATCAATGGACAAAACTCCTTAATCCCCGGTAGAGTCATTACAATCCTCAACAGAGTCGTTACTATCCCAGAAGTTACTGTGAAGCTTGGAACCCGACCAGATAACAGTTGACTCCATTCCTCCAAAGCAAGTTACTGTGAAGCCTAGATCCAAACATATAACAGTTCAACTTTGTCCTTCCTAGTAACTTATTGTAAAGCCTGAGATCCGACCAAATAACAGTCAACTTCAGCAAGTGGTTGCGAACCCTGGAATCTGACCAGATAGAAAATGACCTTATCTATTTCACCAGTTATTGTGAAGCATGGAATTCGACCAGATAATAATTTACTTCACCTCTCTAAGCAAGTTACTATGAAGCCTAGACCCGACCAGATAACAGTTCAACTTCATCCTTTCTAGAAAGTTACTGCAAAGCCTGGACCCGACCAGATAATGGTTTAACTTCATCTTTTCTAGCAAGTTACTATGAAGTCTGGACCCGACCAGATAACAGTTAATTTCATCTAAGTTACTGCGAAGCCTAGACCCGTCCAGATAACATCTAATTTCATCTAAGTTGCTGTGAAGCTTGGAATCCGACTAGATAACAGTTTAACTTCTTTAATCGCTGCGAAGTCTGGAATCCGACCAGATAACAACAAGTTACTGCAAATCCTGGACCCGACCATATAACAGTTCAACTTCATCCTTTCTAGAAAGTTACTATAAAGCCTGGACCCGACCAGATAACAATTTAACTTCATCCTTTCTAGCAAGTTACTGCGAAGCCTAGACCCGACCAAATAACATTTAATTTCATCTAAGTTGCTGCAAAGCCTAGAATCCGACCAGATAATAGTTTAACTTCTTTAATAGTTACGAAGCCTAGAATCTGACCAGATAACAGCAATTTACTACGAAGCCTGGACCCGACCAGATAACAGTTCAACTTTATCCTCTCAAGAAAATTACTGTGAAGATTGGACCTGACTAGATAACAGTTTGGTTTCATCTAAGTTAATGCAAAGCCTAGAATCCAACTAGATGCCAGTTAAACTTCATCTCTCTAAAAATTTACTGTGAAGCCTGGAGTCCGACTAGATAACAGTTTGTGTTACTGCGAAGCCTAGAATCCGACCATATAATAATTAATTTCATCTTCCCCAGTAAGTTGTTGTGAAGCCTGGGATCCGACCAGATAATAGTTAACTTTATTATCCCCGACAAGTTGTTGTGAGGCCTGGATCCGACCAGATAACAGCTAACTTCCTTTCTCTCCAATCAAGAGAAAACTCCCCAGTAGAGCAACAGACAGCTAAAACTCCAGAACCCTTTCCCTCAAGCATAAAACAACACTCTCCACAAAGTTTTCCCTTAAGCAAAGTCAATATTCCCCAGCGGAGTTTCTCCTCAAACAACAAAACAGGAATCCCCAGCGGAAACATTCCAAACAAGGTCTGAAGATGTGCATATTCTTCACCCCCAACAGCAGTCCGGGATTTAATTTCCTGAAGCTCCCCAACATTTTTCGAGGATTTATTTTCTAATACAAAGATACACTTCAACAATATCTCACATTCATACATCATATTACATACATGATAAATGCATACGGCACAATCTCATTTATTTTGAGAACATAATTGCAACATGCATACATCTGCATACAACTAACATTCTTCCTTGCAGGAAAAGTCAATCAATAAGACAAAGACCCCTACTGGTTAGAATTCATTTCCACCAGTTAATGACAGGCAATCAGCAGACCTCACCTGGTTAAGATTATGTGCCCTGTGAAGTCGCCAAACAACAAACCTTTTTTTCACTCTGGATGGCATTTGTAAGCCCATCTCTGAAAAATTCTTTATCACCTCTCTAAATGGAATCTTTAAGCCCATTCCCTACATAATCAACCAACCCATCATCAAGTGCAAATTTTTAGGAACTCTAGTGTTCAATCATCTTCCACCTTCAAGTCACGAATGGCGGACCCGCCAATCTAACTCTTCAGGTTTAAGAAGATTAAACAGGGGAATTTGTTTTACCCCAAAATTTTCCCTCTCTTTTTCAAGACATTCCTCACAAATGATATCTAATCCTCAAGGATTCTCAAGGAATTGATCAGAAAAAATCATCTCTGAAGCGTTGGGACTCCAAATTAGGGTTTTAACTGAGAATGACCAATCTTTGACCTTTGACTTAGTACATGACTTATTGGTTCGAAACATGATCTCAAGGGTTCAAGTACATCATTTTTTCTTAATCGCATATTTCAATTCCTCCCCCAATTGACAGATGAAATTTGGTCAGCTGATGAAAAAGTCAATTGTACACTGAAAAGTCAAACTTTGACTTTTTGGTCGAATTTGAGTTTCAAAAATCACATTTCATCAAGACAATTCAAAATATGGAATTTGATCATCAAAAGTCAAGAAAGTCAAAAATCAAACTTTGTAAGACTTGGAAAAAAAATTTAAGTATTTTCTATACATGTTAATTTCATTTCTACATGACATCTTTTCACCATAATTCAAGACAATTCAAATTTCTACAAGCTTTCAAGTAAATAACAAGGCTGCATTTTTAAAGTTAAAAATTGTAAGTTACAAATCCTAAATTTCGTCTTGTTTGAACTTTTCCATTTGACTCAAATCTTCAAACCTTGCCACTATACTGTCCACAAAACCAGACTTGTATCATGTTACAATTGTTAATGCCCAGAAGAGCCCTAAATTCCTATATGCTGCCAAGTCCAAGCCTGTTGTACTACCCACATAGCAGCCCAAAAACTTGTTAAAAGATAGTTTGTTGTCCTGTACAAAAATAGTCCTGCTATGCTTCCTTTAAACAATGTCATGGTCAGCTCTAAAACCTGCAATGCTGCCCTGAAAAATATGCATCATATCAGTCCCATGTTTGCACCAAATTTGCATATGAGAGTTGCATCTAAAAAGCAATGAGACAACATACCCAAATAGTTTAAAAACTTATTTGTTCCCCCCCCCCCCCCTAAAAAAAATCTCAGCCAAACTTCATCTACAAATAAATTGTTTTCACAACACACAAAGAAGGGATTTTGAGAGAGAGAAAACAGAAGTCTTTGTAACCTTTGTTCATTCAAAAAACACTGCTCTATTTTTCATTCACAAAACAGAAAAACCCTCAACCCACTTTTCCACCTTGCAATCCTTTCCCATAAACCAACTGTCCAAGCACTCCATATCACATAGAGATTGTTCAAACCCAAGAACAATTTTTGTAGTACCATTATTACCACCTTCCAAGCACAAAAAAAAGACAATATTGTACAACTTGGCTGGGTTGGAGAGTAATCCAGCAACTTCCAATACAAAGGAAGGACTGGAGAAGCATCATGGGGGTTCATTGAAGCCATTACAACATCTTGAAAGAGGTTCAGACTCAAAACAAATTTCAGTCTCAAGGTAAGTCTTCTTGATTTTGAACCATTTATTTCAAACATCATTAATGATTCATTTTTTAGGATAAAATGTAGTAATCATTTCCTTTTTAAGCTAACCATTTACTTGCTTTTCATTTTGTCAATATTATGTTGAAAACTGACCTATACACACAATAGAACAATGTTTAAGGAAAAATAAATGCAGCATGAGTTGATACATACTCACACGAGTCGACTTATATCAGTTGCAGAACAGGGTATGAGTCGACACAAGGTCTTATGCATCGATACATACTGCTATCCAGACCCAAAAACAAAAAGAAAAAAGGTGTATGAGTCGACACAAAACACGAATGTGTCGACATAAACAAGAAATGATTCAACATATACCATTATGTATCGACTCATACTGAGTTGATTTTGTTTTTACAGGAACAAGAAAGGTTATGTGTCGATGCAAAGATGCGTGTGTCGACACATAATGGTTAAAAAACATTTTTTTCCCTTTCTTTTACACTATTTTTATATTTTCTATATATTTTCTTCATTGATATTCAATATGGTTGTAATAATTAAGCTTATTTCATCCCCATTTGTAAATTATACCCCCATCTCCCAAGTGATGTAATAGCTTAGGATTTTAATTCTCGCAATTTATCGCTTTAATATAATTAGTAATTAGGGTGTGTATGGCAAGATAAAATAAAATGTTAGAAAACCCTAATCTCAAAGATAAAAATGCATGCAATCAAACATACTTTTCACACACGCACACCTTTAAGATAATCTCGCTTGTTGCCTACGAATAAATAGTCATGTCCCTCGAATGTGGGACGCTTTAGCAAAGACCCTCGAATGAAAATATCATAGTCCCTCGATGACCCTTCGACGTTTCCTTCAGTAAAACAATCTTAGTCCCTCACAAAAGTTTCTAAAGCGCCTCATAGGTTGCCTTCTATGACTATATGACGACCCACGCCCGTCCCTTCACATCCAAAGATAGGGCTTCTTATCAATCAATGGTAAGGTAGAAATATCTAAAAGAGGAGGAGAAGAATAAAGATCCTTTTGAGTAGGTAGGATGCTCGTAGTTGCTTGCTCACAAACTAAAACTATCTTCATACTCACACTTTCAAAACACCTTCAAAGCAAACATCTCTTTGAAACTATTTTTAAAACCAACACTTTGTATACATTCTTATAGAGACAAGAATCATTACAAAGTTTGCCGAAACAAAGGCGTTTTCAAAATATTTTCAAACTTACACCAATCACAAACACATTTCAAATAAAATCATTTTCAAAGTGATCAAGCAACTAAGAGCCCGTAGATAACTACGGATGAAAAGGGTGTTAACACCTTCCCTTTTCATAACTTACCCCCCGAACTCAAGAAAATATCTCAAAAGGTTTTTCCTGTTCTTTTCACCCTTTCCTTTATTGGATAAAAGAAAAGTCGATGGCGACTCTTGCTAACTGTAACAATTACGATAAAACACAAAACAACTAAGTCAGTTCTCCCACCAAATTACACATGTATTATCTTTTAATGTTATTTTAGCTGTTAAAAAAAACAAGTGAAGAAAGAAAAACTTAGTTCAATGACAGGATCGGCGGATGCACCTAAGAAAAACACTTCTTCGTTGAAGAGTGTTATCCCAGAACTTGAAAAACCCAAGACAAAACCTAAGGTATAATTTGGTATTTTGTTTTCTTCTTTTATTGTGTTACTTCTGCTAATTCCTTTACTTTTTACAGGCTAGTCGAAAGCCTCTTCTCACTCCAAAGAAACAAAAATCAACTGTTGAGATCCTAGATATTATTGAAGTTGATAAAGACGCATCCCCCACTACTTCGAAACCCAAGAATACAAAGAAGAAGAAAACAAAGCTCTCGGATGCAGCTTATTCTCAACCACCAAAAACCATAACAGTCGAAATACTGCCCCTAACACCAAAAAAGAAAAGCAGTTCTGAGCCATCTGGAAACGTTGTCTTGGAGTGAATTGAGAGCGACAATTCAAGTCCTAGAGTCGAAGGACCAAAGTTATGATCTCTTCATACTATTTCCTTCAACAATCATTATCTTTTATTCAAATTATCTTACATTCTTCTTCTTGCATGACACTCAAACACTTCCTACTGAATCTCCAATTCAGTATGAAGTTCCTCCTAGCAGTGGTACTACTTCTTATCATCCTTAATCCACTAATAAAGATTATAATAAAGGATCTTCCAACTATGTGAACCAACTATACACCATTGTACAGCCTGAGAAAGAACCTTCTCCTCATTCTGAAAGTGATCATGAGGAGCACCAAACTGGAACCAAGAGAATTCATGTCAATGAAAGACAAGATAAAGATATCCCCAGTGATTCTTCTCCATAAAGGACAAAATTTAATGAAGAAATTCTTGATGAAGATGGGCATTTATATAATTACATTGAGAAATACTTCCATGAAGAGGAAGAAGAAGAAGAGACACATGCTCATGCTGGTCCAGAGGATAACACTACTTCCACTAATCAGCAATATGAAAATAATGTTCGACCACAACTTTCTCAAGAGGAATTGGACACTTTGAAGAAAAATAACTTTCTTGAATATGTCAATTTAATAATGACTAAAAGAGGGCCTCCTTCAGACAAAAGCTACTTCATCCCTCGACTACTTCAAGCGTAGGTTCAAATATGGGAACATTTGAACAACTTATTCAAAAGATGAAGGAAAAGATCTTCGAAGCTGACCTGTTCGATACCTTAAAGAAGGATGCCACTGCGTGCTATGGGTTGAAGAAATTGATTAATCAAATCAACATAGTCACTTGTCTGGCTTAAGATGTTGAAGTCTTAATCGACATAAGCAATTTGATTGATCAAATAGTGCAGACTATAATCGAAAATGAGATGTTGCATCGAAAATTCAAGAAAAACAAGTTAATTAAGCAGTTGAATGGGAAAATCCCTCAAAACCTCTATTAAAGTTGAACAAATGTAATAAAACTTTCAAAACAGCACAAGAGGATTTCGTTGTCTGCACTCGTTCCATATCTCTTTGGAAAGAGAAAATCCAACAATTGTAGGATAAAATTTCTCAAGAAAAGGCTCGCCAACGAGAGATAAAAAATATGGATTGTACTGAGATTGACAAGGAATTTCTTAAAGTGTTCATCATGTCGAAAAAGCTTAGCAACTGGGAGAAGAAGTTTATGCCCTTCAGGCTGCTCAATCCTCCAATGACTATAGGATAAAGTTGGCGAAGATCAAGTATGATAGAATGAAGATCAAATTTCTATTTTGATTCTTTGACGTTTGTAATTTGTCACTTTCCTTTCTTGGATCTTTATTATGTAACTTTGAAACAAATCCATTTTGGCATTTCTGAAACAATACCATATTGGCTTTTCTACTTTCGTTTCACTATTCTGTTGCAATCTTTAATTCCTTAAGCATAGGTTTAAATTTTATTAAGTATTTACCATTTGTCTTCAGGATTATTCTATCCTCTGCCAACTCTTCTATTTCATAAGCGTTATTAGAGAATGTTTGAGTGATTCGAAAGGGTCCTTCTTAATGTGGGGACAATTTCCCTAATAATTTGTTCTTCCAATCCATTAGAAGTATTACCTTCCAAACCAAATCATCATTTGAAAATACTTTGCCCCTGACTCTTTTATTGTAGGCTTTAGCTATTCTTTCTTTTTGTTTCCTTAGGATTTCCAAAGCATGCAATCTTTCTTCATCCAAGTCAACTAGTTCGTTCATTATCATCTCCCAATAATAGTTAGAGGGGATTTCGTTCTACCTTTGGATTCTTACTGATTGTAAATGTATTTCTACTGACAAAACTACATCATGCCCAAAAGTCAGTCGGAAAGGTGTAGTATAGTTGCTTCTACGAGAGAAGTTCGACAAGCCCACAAAGCTTGATCCAATGTCTTATGCCAATTATTTGGCTTTCTCCCTGCATGTATTTTAATCAAGCCAATAATTACTTTATTAGCGGCTTCGACTTGTCCATTTTATTGGGCGCAATATGGTGTAGAAGTTAATAATTTGAATCCTATTTCTTTAGCAAACTCCAACATATTTTGACCAATGAAGACTGATCCCTAATCAGTTGTGATAGTTTATGGGATTCCTAATCAATAAATTATATGTCTTTGGATGAGCTCAATGATAATTTCTTAATCCACATTCACCAAAGGTACTTCCTCAATCCACTTTGTAAAATAATCAATTCTTACTAGGACATACCTCTGACCTATGGATGAGGCTGGCCTAATTTCTTCAACCAAGTCTAATGCCCAACCTCTGAAGGGCCATGGCTTAATTATAGAATGCAATTCACTTGTAGGAGCATGTTGAATGCCTGCATGAATTTGGCATTCTTGGCATCCCTTGGAAAAATCAAAACAATCTTTAAACATAGTGGGCAAATACATGCCACATCAAAACAAAAGCCACTTCATCTTGTGACCTGCTTGATGTGCTCCACATGCCCCACTATGCACATTCAACAGTGCCAAGTAAGCCTTATTTTCTCCTAAACATTTGAGTAAGACTCCTTTAGGTGTTTTCTTTAATAGTTCATTTCCAATCAATACATAACTTAGCGCGCGATACTTAACCTTCCTTTCTGTATTTGCTGAAGGATTTTTTAAATAATCTATTATTAGATTACTCCTATATGTTTCTTCCAAACTATTGATCATTAATACTTAGAAACTTTCTTCATTTTCATATCCTAAAGTTGATTTCTCCAGGTCTGATGGAGAAATTTTGGTAGCCAGCACTTTACCTCGTACTTCAATCAAATCTTCTAACTTCTCATTTGATACTTTGTATCCTGAGGCTATTTGTGCTAGATCATTAGTCTCTTAGTTCTTCAGTCTAGTGATGTGTTTGATATCCATATATTCAAATTTTCGAAGCAGCCTATTTGCAATAACGAAGTACATTATCAAATTCTCTTTTATGCACTTGTACTCCTTAGTTATCTGCTTAATCACCATTTCGAAGTCACCCTTTATTTCGACTCCGGTTACCCCCAATTCTAACAAGACTTCAAGTCCTGCTATCTGCTGAAGCGGTAAAGCGGAAAACAAAAGTAAGTAATTTTATAGTGAAATTCTGGTATATCAGACTACAGATGTCTTATGACATGTTAGGACATCTGATCTGAAGAAAACACTCAGGAAAGGTATAAACAATCAAAACAATACTGAAAAGTGAACAAAACACAAGAATTGTTAACCCAGTTCGGAGCAACTCTCCTACTCTGGGGGCATACCAAGCCATAGATAAAGTCCACTATAATAGTATTAATTTGAAGCTAAATTCCCCCATTTACAACTTCTCACTTAATCACTACTCGTGCTAATTTTCTATCTAATACTCACCTACATATGAGGCCCTCCTCAATCCCTTAGCAATCACAGACAGTGATTGGACAAAACCAGGAAGACACACTTCCATGGCATAACAACCAGAAGACACACTTCTATGACAATACCTAGACAAGAATCTTGACTAAGAACATAACTTGGAGTTTCTTACAAGCTTCCTCCAAGAACAATACTCAACTTATTACCTAAAGGCTTCTGAGTGAGAACACATACCAACTCTCCTAGAGAGTGGCACAAAGACAAAGCCCTAATGATCTACATCTTGGACCTGTTCCTTTTCTAGGTTACAATACCTTCTATATATAACATTATCCCATCTGGATTTGGGCTTTAAATCACAGCATATCAGCTGCTACAAATCAGCAGAATCTTCTGCTACAAAATAGGTCTTCAAGCAAATCTTTCCTAATTTGTCTCCATAATTAGAAAGTGAATATTCTTCTTAATTGTGGCTTGAATCTTCCAGACCTAAAGAACAACGTCACATAGGATAGCATAATATTCTCAGAATATTATGTATCTGTTGAATCATAACAGAATCCAATTGTTCAGCTAAGCTCGGGCGCGATGTCGTATAACCCTGCATAGGACATCTTATCTGACATGTTGCTCCATATGATGAGAACTTCTCGTCTCAACATGTCTCAACATAAAATAGGACTTCTTGCTTAACATGTTCTTATTAGCAATATAATACATCATATTTAACATATTGTTGATATGTTTGTTTTACTAAAATTGATGTCAATCCTAAAAATAGAGAACTAACAATCTCCCTATTTGGAAAATTTTGGGTAAAACAAATAACATAAATTACAATCCAAATTACAACAATAAATAAAAATCAACTTAGTCTTCAGAAGCCACTAAGCATAGCAACATGGAGTCAGTCTTCAGTCAAGATGTCAAGACATCTTGTTTGACATCTTCTTTCCATTATTTTGAATGAGCGTCATTGCAGCAAGAACTTCAGCATCAAAGAACAACAACCTTAGGATAAAAGGAAGGAAAGTCCTGAGGTCATTTGATGCACACAATGCACACAAGGAAGAAGATAGTATGCACTCTCCCTCAACCCAGGAACCTATTCTTGTCACAAATGAATAAGTCTTTCTTTCAAATTGTGGCATAAGAGAACCATGAAGCACCCACTAGTCAACTTGTGGCATAAGAGGAAACTTAAGAAGTATCCAGATGCCAATCTGGGTAACTCAGAACGCAGGTACCAACTTTGTTCATAACTCATATCACGGGATACAAAACAGAACACAAAAATAAGACAGAACTTCTTATCCAACATATGTGAATAATATCTGAACAAAACCTTTCTCCCCTTTTTTATCCAAAAATTGGCAAAGATGGCCTTCACAAAACCATACCCAAGCACAACGTACCCATACCCGGAAAAAAAATAAAGATTATGGACACTCCCACGGTGGAAGGAAACATGAGTAACCTCTATAAACAGCTGAGCATTTACTTGGGAAATAACGATCCTTGAAAGTATCAGTGATCTTGGTCAAAAGGAAATTTTATTTGAGGAGAAAAATTGTTACCAAAATCAATGTGCACCATCCAAACTGCTTTGAATGCCCTAAATATCTATGGACATATTCTTCTAGACCAACTATTCCTAATACATGCACATGCATAGTCAAACACACCTTCCAAGCTCCCTTCTAACACGTGTTTGATCAAATTGACCATAATACTCCCTTATTGGTCTTACAGGAAGCATGTCCGAAATAATGTCCTGACATCTAGTCATACATTGTCTGAGAAAAAAACTTGACCAACACTTATTTAAC
Organism: Vicia faba; assembly: GCA_948472305.1. Taxonomy (NCBI): domain Eukaryota; kingdom Viridiplantae; phylum Streptophyta; class Magnoliopsida; order Fabales; family Fabaceae; genus Vicia; species Vicia faba. Next base: position 1,174,431,465 of record OX451738.1, read on the forward strand.
TATCAGCCAAAGATTCTTCACACAACTTATCCACATAAGGTCAAAAACCTAAACAAATAGCCTTCCAATGGTCTCTACATATACTCCTTTTGGCCAGCATAAATAAAAATATCAAGACCATCACATGTGACAATTTCCATTAAACCAGCACTTCTGATAGAGTGCTTCCAAAACACTGTAGAGAAAAATAAATTCTCTTAGATGAAAAATGCCCTTCAGACTCCTCCTAAGAAACATGTAAGCACATGCTTCAAACAACTAGCTTCACATAGCTAGAACAACACACTAAACACTTAATAGTGAAGGGCCACATCTTTACACAACTGCATACATTGTGTATTCACTCCTGGACTAGATACTCTAGCTCCTTGAAAGCACAACCAGATCTTCAGACTTTTTCATTATAACAAGGACATATATGAATATTGTCCTTACACATATTATAATGACTCTTTGGATGGCTTAAATGTCACGCACATTGGGTTTGACATCACTTAAATGCCAAAACAAATAGTTTCCTTGCTTCACAAGAAACTACTTCTCCATAAATTCTCAGTTTTCTTAAAAGCTTTACTGAGATCCAGATTACCCTAATTTATCCTGGGGATACTTGTAGCATAAGAACCCATCTCTTCAAAATTTATTTTGATCAGATCATGCCATCTGACACAATTCCTCTACCATTACATCCACTAGTAATTGTTGATATAAGTGGAGTCTTCAACACAGTAGTCATACATTTTCCAAGCATACTATTGTAGACAAGATCAGAATATGCACATACTAATCCACATGGTCAGAACTTCCACTTCTAACACCAATGCTTGAGCATCCAACTCCATATGCCCAAGCCCAAGCATCTTCCAAACACAACCCAATATGATGTTACAACATCATTCAGGACACCAGCTTCATTAACACAAAACCCTAACATTTTGTTCTTGATTCATCATCCAAAGACTCATTATACTAGAATGTCCTTTCACACAAGAAGATCTCAAAAGATCACACCTTCTGCAACTAATTCAGGCTAACACAAACACCTGAATGTCATAGAGAGAAATAAACTCTCAACCATTTTTGAAGCACAGAGTTCAGAAAGTAGATTTACACCAACGTCAGATAATTACCCAACTCTCGACAAGGTTTTTACCATAAGTTAAATGCACATCTTCACCAGATCAGACTAATACCTAGCTCCCGACAAGGTACTCATCATCAGAGGAGAATTTCCTCAAACATAATCCGTAGATGATGCTCCCCTTCCACAAATGTTAGAACTTTTAATCTGACATCCTTCTTAACACTCCTAGAATAAGAGGATTATTGATTATAACAGACAGTCATGCCATACATTCATATCACCCCAGCTTAGTCAGATACTGGACTCAACACTTCATCATGATCAGACATTCCAATTTAGGAATCCAATACTGATTAGAAATACTCACCCCATGATCTTCAAAAACAAAACCTCTTCCTTCTCTGATGTAGAAAAAACCCATGGAAATCCATATATAACTCTTATAAGGGACACAAGAGAATCACACCAAAATACACCAATAATTGATCAACCCCGGGATTAGACCATAGAAACATGCATTAACCTACATGATACACAACTCCAAAAAGCTCCTTCTCATACACACCATGTCCAGACCTCCTGTCTGATAATAAGGAGTTGAACACAATCCTTCTGCACCTAAAGAGGAGATTCCCTCTAACACGTATCTGGAGAAGACTTCAACAAATTAGGCATTGAATGATCATTAAAAGCCACAAACAGACTATAGATTAAGCCTACTTCTCCCAATTCTATAAGACACAAGGATGCCCTTAAATCATTGCAAAACAAATTGTTCCATCATGTGAGGCCACCACATAACTGAACCCATACTTGAGGAGAACTTTCTCATGCGGACAACAGGGAACCATAATCCTTTGGTCCCATAAGGACTATTCACTCCTCCTTGCTCTAGACAAATTCTAAAATGCTCATCCTAGGTGGTTTGGATGACACTACAAAAGTGCAGACAATAAACAACCACTTAACTTAGGTTGATATATACCCAATGCTCACAATCCCTTGAAATACCTTTCACTTCAATAAAACAAGAGTTACATGCTTTCATAGACTTGATAGTGATATCAAGTTTGAGTAAACAACCTCCATCTTGTTTATGATAAACATCACCAGGCATATTGAGAAAAATAAATTCTCAATACAAAGATGTCAAGACATTATGTCTGACATTTTTTCAAGTTCTTCCGACTTCAGATTAAGGACTCCCCCTTATTAACTGCTAAGAACTCCCAAGGCAATTATAGGTTATCCCCTATGATGGTTTCACATCTTGTGGTTGGTACACACAAATTACTCCCCTCAAACAGAATCTATTTCATGGCCACAAACAAGATCCCATTAATCTGGCTCATTTGATCAGAAGGATCCTCCAGATATCAAAGAGAATGTCCTTGTCTCATAACTAGAAAGTGAATGTTCTTATTAATTATGAGTTTAATCTTCCAGACCTATAAATAAGCACCACATAGGATAGCATAATATTCCCATAATATTCTACATCTGTTGAATCATAACAGAATCCAATTGCTCATCTTAGCTCAGACGCGATGTCGTATGACCCAGCATAGGACATCTTATCTGACATGTTCCTCCAGATGATGAGAACTTATCATCTCAACATGTCTCAATATAAAATAGGACTTCTTGTTCAACCTATTCTTCTTATTAAGATAATACATCATATTTAACATATTGCTGAGATATTTTTTTTACTAAAATTAATGTCAATCCTAAAAATAGAGAACTGACATATAAGTTATATCATATCGTCTCCACAAGGATTAGTGTTATTGAATTGTCGTTCAACACTTTCTCGCATTAATGAGTTTGGGTTTGAATGGGTTGAAAGTGTAAGGAAAGGGTAAAAACTATTGACTAGAAAATAAATTCATTCTTCAGATAGGAGAAACTTATCAGGAATGCATATTATTCATTCCTCACAAACTTAAACCTATCGACCAGTTATAATCAACCTACAATGTTCATCAATGTAATAATGTATCAAACACAACACCCATTGTATCATCTCGGTGGAGATCTCTCAACCAATCTCAACAACACAAAAGTCAATTGTGCTACTCGCGTCGATGATCTCTCAGAATGACACAAACAACACAGAGGCATTAAGCTCTGATACCCAAAGTGAATGTTAGCTCTAAATATATATCTGGAATCCATAAACTAATAGATAATCATCATAGATAATAATTCGAGTAGTATATATCTATAACAACCCAAACCCCAAGCACAGAGCAAAAATCCAGGACAACAATCGATAAAGATTTGTAAAGCAAATTTTATACAACGCCATGGGCGACAAATATATATGTGTTCAAAGTAAATATATATACAAACTCAATAGATAAAGAATACACAAAGAAGAAAACAAATGGACCATAAATCTACTGGTTTGTCAGAGTCGATGAAAGAGTAATCCACCTCGGATCTTTCGTATGCAAGATTCAAAGTTGTTTTCTAAGCTAATCTACTGAAAAATGAGGTTCATGAATTTGGGAGCAAAAACTATCCCTAAAAACATTACCTAAAATGAAATGAAAATGAAGTTATAAAACAAATCTCAGTAGGCTGTGCTAAGCGGTCTCGACGTGCTAAGTTGTCTGCCTGATATTTACATATTAAACCGGCTAAACCTTACTAAACGCGTTATACGCACTAAGAGGGGTTAAAATCTATGCTTCTGTCAAACTTCACAAAATCACTCATAGTGCGCTACAACTTCTACTTAGCGCGCCTACCTGGATAGAGCTTTCTCAAAATGGTCTTTTATTGCAAAAACACGCATCCAGAGTCTGGCCTTTAACACCTTATTTCTCGATGCTCCAAATGTGGAACAAATTCCTACAAAAGAAGTAAAATCTATCAAACGATACACAAATGAATCGAAATCTTAATTATATACAAACCAAACATATTTACGAACAAAGTCGAGAATTATTCAACGAATATAAACAAAAGAAATGACAAGTTCCACAAAACATATATACAAAATAACTACATTTTGTCACTTATCAAACTATCCCCAACTTGAACTTGTTTGTCCTCAAACAAGGCCAAACAACTCAAAGAAAAAAGTAATCAACCAAATAATCATGAATCAACAAGTTTTGAAAACGGAAAACAAATGTATGGTTCAAACAAAAATGCACATGCAAGGTAAATACTTGCCACAATCCTTCAATGACAACATATAAATGAAACGAATCCTAAGTACAAAAATCATACAAAACATTCTAAAAAAACAAGCTTAATCATGAATCACACCTAGCAAAAATTCATCGGTAGATGAAGAATACACAAACGTGGGGTACTTTTAACACTCATCCAACAATCTTGCAAACAAAAGATTAAATTATGCATTCATCCAAAAACTCATATTAAAAATACAAAGGCAAGAATCACAAGAGCTTTTAAAGGTTGTAACGTGGTTTGGTTAACAAACAAGGGATAATTCCTAAGGTTAATCAAAGCAAAAACTTTCCTAAACCTAAGGGAGTGATCAATTTACCAAAGACTCAAGCAACACAATTTCAATCAAACTTCTTATGAATCCCAATTTGTCAAACCAAAATACCATACTTATTAACACAACATTATTCCATACTCTTTTTTTTCAAAACTTTTTCAATATTTTCTTTTTTTTCTAATCTTTATTTTTCAACCTTTTTTTCCTTTCTTTTTCTTTTCTTTTTCACAATCTCATAGAAACCATAATATAAGTAAGTAAACATTTCTCTCCCCAACTTGAATTCAACCAACATCGAAGTGTGAATACTCCTTACTTTCTAAGGTAAGGTAAAAATTCAGACCAATAGTTATGGTTGAGGGTTCAAGAAAAAAAAAAGAATCAACATTCATTCAAAAAGGTGAACTAAACACTTATAGACAAGAATTTAGAGAAAACAACATGGACATTGACAAAAGCTCAAAGGGGTTAGTAAAACTTCACACACTCACAAGGTTAATTGACTATTTAGCCAAGGTAGTTGTGCTCAAAATGAAACAAAAATTCCTTGATAATTTTCATGCTTTCATACAATCAACACAAATAAAAGATTAAACATAATAAAATGAAGTTAAAACAAGAATTGTGACCTCCAGCATATATGAACAATGGAAAGCTTCCTCACGTATGGGGGCTAAAAAGGAAACTAAAGTGATTCAATCAAAAATCAAGTAATGCAAAAAGAATGAATGGTATAGTAATTATACAAATGAAAAGTTTCCTAAACATGTTATGCTATAGAAAGCGATAAACGAGTACCTGGCGTGTACCAACTTCAAAAACTATCATTACCATACATCTGCAAGTTGAATCAATCAAAATCAAAAAATGACCTCAAAATTCTTCAAGTTATCGGACCAAAATTGGAGTCTAAACAACAACAAATGAATTAGAAAAATAACTCTATTATGTATTAATTTAAAAATCCTTGGTGAAAGTGGGAAAAGGGCATCCAAGTGAAACAAAAAGAATTCACTGGCGCAGCATAGTAGAACGCGTTAATCGCGCTACACCGGATGCAGAAAAATAGGATAGTAGCAGTTGTATCTAATGCAGCCTCCACTGAACACCTACACACTCAATTTACAATATTTATAATATTTACAACATTAACAAACTACCTCAAGCTAAACACGACAAGCTTTTGGAAAAACACAAATGACATAACAAAACAAACGAGTGAAAGTGAATTAACAAGTTTTGAAAAGTGATTATTTGAATTTTAAAACAGGTCCAATTTCAACTTGTTAAAACAACATTCAGACACTACCTAAACTAAAAAAAACATGCTTGTTTTAAGAACACTTATCCAAGTTGCTTTCTCCAGGCTATTCCTAACCAAAACACACAAGCAAACGTGAAAGGAACCAAACAAGTATACAATATTCACAAGTAAAGAAAAACACATACAAATTCACAAGTATAGTAAACATATACAAGTATCAATATAAACAAGTAAAAATAGACAATATATACGATATCTACAAAACTCAAAAACAAAGAAACTATCTTGATGTTATTCAATAAAAACACCAATCTCCGGCAGCGGCGCCATTTTACTGAAGTGGTAAAGTGACAAGCAAAAGTAAGTATTTTTATAGGTTATCATATCGTCTCTACAGAGATTATTTTTACTGAATTATCGTTCAAAAATTTCTCGCGTTAATGAGTTTGGGTTTGAATGTGTTAAAAAGTGTAAGGAAAGGGTAAAAACTATTGACAAGAAAATAAATTTAATCATCAGTTAGGAGAAACTTATCAGGCATGCATATAATTCATTCCTTACAAACTTAAAACTATCGACCAGTTATACTCAACCTACAATATTCATCAATGTCATCACATATCAATCATAACACCCTTTGTATCATCTCAGTGGTGATCTCTCAACCAACCTCAACAACATAGAAGTCAATCGTGTTACTCGGGTCGACGATCTCTCAGAGCGACACAAACAACAAAGAGGCATTAAGCTCTGATACCCAAAGTGAATATCAACTCTAAATCTATCTCTAGAATCCAGAAACTAGCAGATAATTATCCTAGATATGAATTTGAGCAGTATATGTCTATAACAACCCAAACCCCAAGCACAGAGCAAAAATCCAAGACAATAATCGACAAAGATTTGTAAAGCAAGTTTTATACAATCCCATGGGACACAAATATACATGAGTTCAAATTAAATACATATACAAACTCAATAGATAAATAATACACAAAGAAGAAGAGAAATGAGCCATAAATCTGTTGGGTTGTCAGAGCCGATCGAAGAGCAATCCACCTCAGATCATCCATATGTAAGCTTCACAAATTTTTTCTAAGCTAATCTACTAAAAAATGAGGTTGATGAATTTGGGAGCAAAAACTATCCCCAAAAACATTACCTAAAGTGAAATGAAAATGCAGTTATAAAACATATCTCATCAGACCGTGCTAAGCGGCCTTAACACGCTAAGCGGGCTGCTTGATATTTACACATTAAATTGCCTAAAAAATGCTAAGCACGCTATATGTGCTAAGAGGGCTCAAAATCTACGTTTCTTCCAAACTTCACAAAATCACTCATAGCGCACTACAACTTCTGCTTAGCGCGCCTGCATGGACTTAACTTTCTCAAAAAGGGTCTTTTATTCCAAAAACGCGCATTCGAGGCCGTGTCTTTGACACCTTATTCCCCGATGCTCCAAATATACAGAAAATACTTACAAAAGAAGTAAAATCTATAAAACTATACACAAATGAATCAAAAACTCAATTATATACAAACTAAACATATTTACGAACAAAGTCGGGAATTATTCAACGAATATAATCAAAAGAACTGATAAGTGCCACAAAACATATGTACAAAATAACTATAATTTGGCACTTATCACTATCAAAGACTCTTATTCAGCTTCTTTATTTGAACAAGGGGGACCTACAATCTTATACTTGAATTTTGTTGGAATTTTGTTAGGAGAAATAATCAAAACTCTATCTCCAGTTCCATATTTATGAGTAGAACCATCGAAGAATAATTTCTAAGGTTTTAATTCCACATGATTCTTAGGAACTTCGACCACTGCATGGTCAACAATGATGTCTGAGACCACATGTTCTTTCATAGCTTTTAAGGGCATGAAAGTCAAGGAATACTCAGTTAGGGCAAGTGCCCATTTTCCAATTCAACTGTGCAGGATTGGCTTTGAAAGCATATGCTTAATGACATAAGAATGAGATGAAACATACACATCAATTGGTTTTATATAATACTTAAACTTTATACAAGAAAAGTATAAACAAAGATAACTTTTCTATAATACTATACCTAGTCTTTGCATCATTAAGTACTCGATTAAGGTAGTAAATGGCTCTTTCGATGCCATTCTCATCCTCTTGAGAGATCATACTTCATATTGTTACATATAATACATATATTTACAATCTTATGATTTTATTCCTACAAGGTGGTGACAACAATGGAGGTTGAACAAGGTATTGTTTAATCTTGTTGAATACCTCTTGATGTTCCTGCCTCCATTCGAAGCTTCCTTGTTTCAATGTAGAAAGGGAGAGAAGGCCTGAGTACGTACACTTAAGTTTGAAATAAATCTTCTCAAGAAATTTATTTTCCCATGTAAAGTTTGTAACTCTTTCTTTGTTGATGGAATTTTTGCTTCCATTATGACCTTCGTCTTATTTTGGTTAATCTTTATTCCCTTCTTATGGACCACAAAGCCCAGGAAATCACCTGCCTGCACAAAAAAAGCACACTTAAGGGGATTCATCTTACACCCATGTTTCCTCATTCTTTCTAAAGATTGTCGAAGGTGATCCAAATGACTTTAATCTGATACAATTTTACAACTATGTCATCAATGTAAACTTGCATGAAATTATTAATGAAATCATGAAATATAGAATTCATTGCCCTTTGGTAACTTTCCCCATCATTTTTTAATCCAAAAGGCATAACCACCCATTCATAGGAGCATGATATCCCTGGGCATCGAAAAGCTGTTATGGGCACATCTTCTTCAGCAATGAAAATCTGATTATACCCAGAGTATCCATCAAGCATACTAAGATATTTGTAGCCTGCGGATGAATTAATCAACATTTATGCCATAGGCATTGGATATTCATCCTTTGGGGTTGTAGAACTTAAATTACTAAAATAAATGCAAACCCTTAAGGATCCATTCTTTTTAATCACAGTTACTATATTTGCAATCTATTCGACATACCTTGTAGTCCTTATGAATTTGCATCGAATGAGTCTCTCGATCTCTTCCTTTATCTTCGAAATAATCTTTGGTGCAAATCTTCTTAGAGTCTGATCGATGGGCTTATTTTCAACCTTTATAGGCAGCTTCAGTTCGACCAGATCTCTGCTCAACCCTGGCATTTCCCCATAGTCCTAAGATACACATACTCTTCATCTCCAACAATAGTCAAGGATTCATTTATCTCAGATAAAAATGTTGCTCGAGTTTACAAATACATTTCAACAAACATATCACATTCATACCTCATTTACAAACAATATAGAATAACCATACAAAACACATATAGCACAATCTCATTTATTTTGAGAACATCTTTACGCAATGCATTTAATACATCATGACAGTGTACACATCTAACTCTTTACCTTTTCAAGAAAGATCAATCAACAGACAAACATCATCAATTACTTGTATGACCAGACAATCTTCTCAAAGACATTATCTTTTGGCTCAATATAGATCGAGCATAGATCTATTATGATACTTCTCCCAGTTTAAGACGAGCGTGGATATCTTTTGGCTTAGATTAAATTAACTATAGATTTATTCTGATACTTCTTCCAATTGAAGACGGTCGTAGATATTTCCTGGCTCAAATTAAATCACGCATGAATTTATTCTGATACTTCTTACAGTCAAAGTCAAGCATAAATATCCACTGGCTTAGTTTAAATCAAGTGTAGATTTATTCTGATACTTCTTCCAGTAGACATTCTTCTGGCTCAGCTTAGATCGAGCGTATATCTATTCTGATACTTCTTCCAATTGAAGACATTTTCTGGCTCAGATTAAATCGACCAAAGATTTATTCTGATACTTAGTCCAGTGGACTTTTTTGGCTCAGATTAAATTGACCATAGATTTATTCTGATACTCTCCCAGTAAAAGTCAAACATATACATTTTCTGTCTCGGATAGAACCAACCACAAATCTATTATGATACCTCTCCCAGTTGAAGATATTTTCTTGCTCAGATTAAATCAACCATAAATTTATTCTGATATTTCTCCCAGTTAAAGTCAAGGCAACATTTTCTGGCTCAGATTAAACCAATCATAGATTTAATATGATACTTCTCCTAGTTAAAGTCAAGGCAACATTTTATGGCTCAATTTAAATCGACTGTAGGTTTATTCTGATACTTCCTCTAGATAAAGAGTAGCATAGATATCTTCTGGATCAGTTTAAATCAAGCATGGATTTATTCTGATACTTCCTCCAATTGAAGGCAGGCATATAACTCTGCTGGATCAGAATAAATCGAGTTTAGATTTATTTTGATACTTCTTCCAGTTGGAGACAATGTTTACTTTGGATGGCATCTCTAAGCCCATCTCTGAAAACTCTCTGTCACCTCTCCAAATGGCATCTATAAGCCTATTCCATGCATAATCAACCAACATCATCACTTCTTGCACAGGCGAGTGCAAATTTCGGGGCACTTAGGTGTTCGATCCTCTTATACCTTTGAGTTAAGAATATTGAACAGGGGAAGGTGTTGTAACCTAAAATTTTCCCTCCCATTTTTTCTTTAAGGCATACTTTCAAGGCTTCTCAAATACTCAATGATCTCAAGGGATGACCAGTCAAATAATCCTCCTAAGCCAAAGGTCTATAACTAGGGTTTTGATTTTCTCAAGTAAATTTGGGTTGCAAAGGTCTCAAGTGGTTTCCATGGTTCTCCATAGGTCTTCAACAATGTTCATGTCAAGTTTTAAGTCCTACATCACAAGTTTGCTCAGTCAATAGCTCAGATGATTGAAAATCAATTATTTTAGGTAAAAAGTCAACTATGGTCAACATACAATCAAACTTCAAGATTTTTGGTCAACATCAAAATTTTAAAGTGATATTCATCATTTGATCAAGGGTTGATCATGATTCCCCAAGGAAAGTTCTCAAATCATCAAAGGTCAAGAATTGTCAAATTAGGGTTTCCTTAGGAAAAGTCAACCGAACTTTGACCAAGCATAACTTTCACAAGCTTCATCAACTTTTCCCCAACCAAAGTCCATTTTGAATAAAATTCAATTCTCTACAGATTTGCTTTTATGCTCAAGTCTAAGAAATGCTTCATTTGAAAGATATGAGCTAATACATTAAATGTCATTTTCAAAAGTCAACAAAAGATACTTTTTGTCAAGGCAATTTACATCAAGATAATATCTCCAAATGCAAAAATGATAAAAATAGAAAGTGTAGAGGACATCTTGAGCTTTTCAAAAAGTCAAAGATCACCTTTAAAAGGTGAAATTTGAGAAAGTTGTGAGTTTCATAAGTTGGGAAATTTTGAGGAAATTCATGAAATGCTAAAAGAGAAAAATTGAGATTTTGAATTAGTGGGCTTAATTTTTTATGTTCAAACATGTCCATAATATGTTAGAGGACGTATAAATTCATTCACATATTTTTTACGATTTTTATTTCTTTTACTTGAATTTTTATTCATTTAAAAGCAAATAAAATCAAAATAAAATATGAGATAAATATGTAAGGACTTGGGCTTGTGATTTCAAACATGTACATGCCCAATGCAGCTAATGATAGCCTGTCAAGACATGCCAAAATCGTGCAAGCTCAAGAAGGCAGAGTTTGTTTTCAAATTTGGTAAGTTTTAAAGTTGTTTTATTCTTGGTTAAACCATGTCTTCATGAGTTGATTTCATTTCGTATTTGTTAGCTCAAATCATCCCTCTATGTATAGGCAAGATAGGCAGGAGCAAAGAGACAAAAAAGGACTTGACAAAAGAACCTCTTAAAAAATCAAAATTATTCAAAGAAGTTGTGAAAACCATATCTCATATTTCCAGTAATTTCAATCCAAACTAAGCCTTCAAATCATCTCCTGAACATTCATAGGGTAAGCAAGGGTAGGTCTCAACAATTCCCCAAGCCTGAATCGTGATGTCTCTCATTTCCGTTTTGCATTTTTTCATCATTCATATTATTTTAAATTCGTGAGTTGTTATTTGTTTCTAACCACACAGATTCTCATGTATTATTGTTTAGAACAGATCTGGATCAAAATCATGAAGTTTTAACGTAAAAATTGCGTTTTTCCATAGTTAGGGCAAAACTCTTTTGTACCTTCGTATCCCTTTTTCCATGCCATTTCAGACGAAACTGATATCACCATTGGATTCGCAGCATACGATTTAGGGGGGGGTTAGGGTTAATTTGGGGCTTTAATTCTTGTTGTTTTGCAGGTTTGAGTTTTAAGGCCACCAGAGAAGAAAGAGCAGACCACCGTGAGGGGTGGTCAGACTCGCTGGAGGGTTTACATGGAATCGGGCCGTATTATGATTCATCCATTAAAATCTCAGGGGCTCACTAGTGTGTGCGTGTATTTTGACTACTGGCGTTAGAACTTACTTTGAATTATATTTGTTTGGTTTGATTAATGTACGGGATGTACAAGCCACTCCAGTGGCAGCACACTTGCACTTAATTCTCTCATATGCCTTGTCCTGGGTTCGATCCAGGTGTGAGGCATTTTTATTTTTCCATGTTTTCATTTTCAGATACAGTGCATGCAGTCCCAGCGTGCGCATAGTGCAACTCCAGCCATCCCCATCAGATCTCAGCAAGCCAGATCTGAAGGGCTCAAACACGCATTCCCATTGTGGATCATCAAAGACCCCCCACATTAGATCCAGTGCAAGCCTTCTAGGTTTGTTAATAGGCCTGCCCCCCCCCCCCCCCCTAATTACTTTTGCAGCGCGGGCCCATCCTTTTTTTTATGTAATTGAAAAAGAGATATAAGAGTTTAAAATTAGGACTCTTTACATTTCTTTCTTTTTTCTTTCCCCAATTTGAGATTTTGTACTCCCTATCCCCAAAGCACTGTAATAGCATATATTCAATTTCCCGCATTTTTACTTTTCGTACTACTGTATGAATGCTTGTATATATTTAACTGCTAGCTTAATAGGATTGCATGGTAAGACTTAAAAGAAAATGTTAGAAAACCTAACATCCAAGACAAAAATAACTGAAACATAACACACTTCGCACACGCGCATCTCTAAGTTATCCCCACTTGTTGCCTTCGGAAAACAACAGTCACGTCTCTTGAACATGGGATGTTTTAGCAAAGATCCTTTGGTTAAAAGATCGTAGTCCCTCGATGACCCTTCGATGCTGCCTTAATAAACGATCCTAGTGCCTTAGGATAATTGCTAAAGTGTCCTACGAGTTATTTTCGTGACTGTACAATGACCCGCACCTGTCCCTCAAAACATCCAATGATAGGGCTACCTACTAACTAATGGTACGATAGCACTATCTAAAGGAAAAGACGAAAATAACAAAGACCTTTTGAGTAGGTAGATAGCTTATAGTTGCTTGCTCATAAAACAAAACAATTTATCACACATACACTCTCTTTTCTAAATATTTTCCAAGATAAAACACTTTGTATGCATTCTCAACGATACAAGAATCATTACAAAGTTTGCCGCACTAAGGCATCCTTTCAAAATACATTTACACAAAAAGAATTTTCAAATTGAGCTAGAAACTAAGAGCCCGTAGATAACTACGGATGAAAAGGGTGATAATACCTTCCCTTTTCATAACCTACCCCCCTTACTCAGAAAAATCTCAAAAGGTCTTTCTTGTTCTTTTCACCCTTTCCTTTACTAGATAAAAAAATTGGTGGAGACTCTTTCTATCCGCAACATTTGCGATAAAATGCAAAACCTAAAAGTCAGTTCTCCCACCATATTACAAAATTGGCGACTATGCTAGGGAACTCACTAAAGTGGGGTTACCTTAGAGATAGTTCACGTTTAAATGCTTTCATTGTTTGACTTACCTGATTTATTCTTAAAGGGTTGTTTGGGTTATTCTTGTAAAGATCCTATACTCGGATCTGGGGAATTTTTGGTAAGTAGCAATAGATCATGAAAATTGTATGGCATACACCGATACGGTTGAAGTGATGGCTATATTAGTGCGACACGTTGGTTTCTACTGGTGTCCCTTGAGTTAAGTCAAGGAGAATGCTGGGTTGCCGCGTGGTGTCATAAAGTACTAACTAACCGTAGAACCTTAGTTGACACAATTTAGCCATTAGAGGGTAGCGAGATAGCCGACTTTGGTGCAGACTGAAGGTGGTTGATACTCGATTCTACACTCATTGAGGTTGTATTCTCGGGATATTTCGGTTGCAAATCAGATGCTTGTGCTGAAACAATTCCCGGGAAAAAGAACGATGATATTGAGACTCCTAGAACCCGATTACTTTCTTTTAGGACAGGTTGAGCCAACTAAAACTTCAAGAGGGTACTTACCTACAACTCGATGCAAGCTTTAACCTAAGGCCTTGTGTGTTTTGCTTGTGTATGATTAAATTGTTCGAACATAACATCATGCATCATAAAATTCATACCATTTCATTTCTACTACCCATTTCAAGGACCAGGGAATTTATCTTTGTTCTGTTTTGCAGACTATGGCCTCCACTCGCAGAAACACTATCCAGGTCAACTTTGTAAGGGTACCCCTTCAACTTAAAAATTTAGTCTCAAAGGTTCCCGAAAGTTCTTAACATATCAAGAGGCATGGTCGACTACTCAGTCTGGTTACCCCAGGTTTTGACAACGACATGATGAGTGTTCTCTTCTAGTTCTTCGATCCTGCACATCATTGTTTCACTTTTCCCGATTATCAGTTGGTACCCACTATGGAATAGTTCTCTCAATTACTGGGAGTACCTATTCTTGATCAGATGCCCTTCACCAGTTTAGAGGAAGCTCCAAAACCAGAATTTATTAGAGTAGCTTTACATCTAAAGCAGTCTGACATAGTATCTAATTGGGAAATGAGAAGTGGAGTCAAAGGTTTTCTGGATAAATTTATGATAGAGAAGGCTCAAATATTCCTAGATGCTATGAGTTTCCAGGCTTTTGAGGATATCTTGGCTCTTCTAATATATGGATTGGTACTATTCCCTAATCCATACCAACTCATAGATGTGAATGCCGTCAAGATTTTTCTCGCTCGTAATCCTGTGCCTACCATGCTCGAAGATATTCTGCATTCTCTTCACACTCGTACTATGAAGAGGAGAGGAACTCTCATATGTTGTATTCCTCTACTATCCATGTGGTTTATTTCACACCTTCCCCGCTCAGTAATGAAGAATGAACAAGGTTTAAGGTGGTCATAAAGAATAACGTCACTCTCTCATGCAGATATTTACTGGTGTCCCCGATCTCATGAGGATATCACTATCATTGATTGCGATGGGGAATTCCCTAATGTTCCACTCCTTGGAATTAGGGGAGGTATTACTTACAACCTTTCTTTGGCTCTAAGTGAGTTTGGTTAGGCTCGAAGAGATGGTCCTCATGACGCGCTTATCCAGGGTATTATGTTCGATTACAAAGATGATTCGAAAGGTTATCGTTGGAGGCTTATACATGCTTAGGGCATGGTAAGCAAGATTGATAGTAAGACCTTAGGGAAGAAGAATTTCATCCCTATGGAGCCTTCTCTCAAATGGGTACGAGCTTGCGCTCAAAACCTCGTGACGCCATATCCAACTATCTTACCAGTGATTATGGAGCCTGTTATCGAAGGAGACGTTTCTTACACCATCCTTCATCCAAACATTCCTATGAACCTCAAAGAATTGCAGAAGTATTAGATTCAACTGAAGGAATAACAAGACACCTTTCAAACTCAATTTTATGCCAGTGAGAAGAAAGTGTTGGAGCTCATAAAGCAACTTCACAAGGAGTAGAGTCTTAATGCATACATCAACATAAAGAGGAAGTGTCTGTGGGAAACTTGAGTCTTAGATTTTAGGGGTTCATTTTGTTGTCTCTTTGAGACCTTATTGTAAGTATAAAAGGAATTTGTAATTTGAATTTGCTAATGAAATCTTTGTTTTTGTTTCCTTTTGGTTAAGTAAATTTAAATCTCCTAAAGTCCTTGAAATCATTGCATTTACATATCATGCATCATTTCATAACAGGTTTCTCATACAACTTTCTCATATTCTCGCTATTTATTTGAGCAAAAAAATAGCCCTCGAACAAACTTATAAGGATCTCCAGGCTCAGCATGTGCAATTCCAAGAGACTCTCATGAATCTGGCACAGGGGAAAAAGAGTTGTTGGCGCTTGTCGCCAAGAAAAAGAAGACTAAGAAGTCGGTTGTTGTCCTCAATATGGGGAAAAGGTTCAAAGGTCCTGCTCAACCAGTCTAAGTGGAAGATGTCTCCTCTGAAGAAGATGACAACCATGATGAAGATGGTAGAAGCATAAAGAATGAAGGCAAGAACAATCAGGGTTATGAGAATACTCCTGAAGATGAAGACTTTTCTGAAAAACAGTATCCTCCTGCGAAAGATAAATATAAGCAGTTGGAAGACAAACTCAAGGCTATGGAAATCCAGAAGGTACCTGGGTTAGATTTTTAAAACATAGTTTGATTCTACAACCCTTAGTTAGAGTTTTGATGATAACAAATACAAAGAACAAATATGCTCCTTAAAAATTATGTTATTTTGTATGCTGAAGTTCTGACCAAAGCAACATCAGAAGATAAGCTATAGAAGCTACATGCTGAAGCAATCAGAATTTACGCTGAAGATTAATGACCAGAATATGCGCTTAAGTGAAGTAAACTCTGATTCTGAACAAGAGCATAATAATCCAAGTCATCAATGTGCTAAAAGCATCAGCAGCAAGCAAGGATGAAAGATTCTGAAGCGTTATTATTCATTCAAGACTGCATCAATTACAACGACTTCTTTCAAACAGGATCTTCTCCAAATGGAAACTGAGTTAGTGACATTAATCATCCTTAATGGTCAACGGGAACCCATTGCCTATATAAACAAACTCAATGATCAAATCAGTAACGATTTTTGAAAATATACTACTCACGTGAATTCAAAAAGCTGCAAGCATACTCATTATATTTCCACGCTCTAAATTTGTGTAATTTATCACAGTTGTGATAACAGTTTTTGTAACGAAAAACAACAACACACAGTACTCTTGCTTATTTGATTAAAACAATGTTCCTTGAGATTAACCAGATTGTGGTTGTACTCAAGAAGACTTTAACAGTTGTTAAAGTAGTAATTGTAATCCTTTTGAGATTAATGGATTAAGACCTCGTTGGAGAGAGGAAAAATCACCTTGACGGGTGGACTGGAGTAGTTTGAGATCAAACGAACCAGGATAAAAATAATGTGTCATTGCGCTTTTGATTTCAAGTGTTCAATTCAACCTCCCCCCCCCCCCCCCCCCCCCCCTCATTCTTGTGTTTTTCACTTCTTCAGGATTTTGGTGAATTAGGTCTGGTTCTAGGGGTGGTCATCCCACCTAAGTTCAAGGTCCATGTCTTTGCTAAGTACGATGGAGTCTCTTGTCCTAAACTCTAGTTAAGGTCGTATGTTCGGAAGATACGGCCTCATACTGCTGACCGGAAGTTATGGGTTCATTTCTTCCAAGAAATTTTGGCTGACACTCAACTGGAATGGTTCTATCAACTGGAGGGAACCAATATACACACATGGGAAGAATTGGCTGCTTCTTTCTATAATCACAATCAATATAACACTGACCTGACACCAACTTGAGTGCAATTGCAGAATATGTCCATGGGCTCTAATGAAGGGTTCAAGGAATATGCATAGAAATGGAGGGACTTGGCTGGAAGGGTGCAACCTCCCTTGACTAATCGGGAAATGGTAGATATGTTCATGGGCACTCTGAGCGGACCTTTCTTTAATTTGTTGATTGGAAGTTCGTCGTCTGGTTTTACAGAGATGATTTTGACTACGGAAAGAATTGAAAGCGGTATCAAGAGTGGGAAGATCCCGATGGCTACATCTTCTAATGCTGTGAAGAAGCCATTTGGAGGTAAAAAGGAAGTCAATGTTTTCTATGGCCACAAAAGCCATAGTAAAAGTAATCGCCATCAGTCTGTAAAAGCGGTGTTAATCTCTAATCTGGCGCATGTTCAACAACAACAACAACAGGGTAACCGACGAAGGCCAGATGCTCTATCGAGGTAGTTTATGAAAATTGGCATGCCTTTATCTCAGGCATTACAACATTTTCTGAAGGCTTAACTCATTTCACTGTGGGATCCTCCTCAGAATCCCAACACCTCCTCTCCAAAGTACAATCTAAATGCGAGGTGTGCTTATCATTCGAACAGTCCTGGTCACGACACCAACAATTGATGGGCCCTGAAAGCAAGATTTAGGACATGATCGATAATAAGGAGATTAAGTTTAATCCTCTGGAGACTCCAAATGTGATTACTGTACCTATGCCCAAGCATGACAAAGGCATAAGTGTTGTTGAAGATGTGTTGTACATTACCTCTATAAATGATGTGGTTACTCCCCTCTCTACAATCAAGAAGAATCTATTGCAGGCCGGTTTATTTCCGGGTTATGTTGAAGAATGTTATTGTTGTGCGGCTCAACCTAATGGTTGTGGGTTACTGAGGAAAGGCGTTCGGTGCCTGATGGATGAACATATTATTCTGATTGAGAAGATTCCAAATTTGTGCCAAGATTTGTCTGTTATCTCCGGTACTCCTTTCAGGATACCTTCCAATGGTCCTGTAAGGATTACTACCAGTCTAAAAGCTACTCCTTTGGTTATTACCACACCCGGGCCTATCTCATATTCTTCGGAGAAGGCTATTTCGTGGAATTATGGGTCTGACGTCTATTACCATGGCGTTAAGCAAGAGTTGTCCGATGAAGATGGTGAAGAGGATGATCCCAGCATCGTCAATATTGCAGGGACCAACAAAATTACAAGAAGCGGTAGGATTTTCTCCCCAAAAATATCTCTGCCTATTCAAGTCGCAACCACCAAGGAAACTGTCGAGGCTCAGGGTAAAGATCCAACGATAGAGCCTGCCCTGACGGAGGCGCCAAAAGAAGCTTTGGTCAAGGATACCTCTAGAAAGGATTTGGAAGAGGTTTTAAAGATCATTCGCAGAAGCGATTATAAAATTGTGTAACAGTTGGGGAAGACCCCATCTAAAATCTCCATGTTATCTTTGCTGCTATGTTCTGAAGCCCATGTGTGGGCTTTAGTTAAGTTCTTGAAGACTTCCCATGTGCCGCGAGAGATTTCGAATGATCAATTTGGAAGCTACGTGGCTAGTCTGACAACTGATAATGGTTTAGGTTTCTCATATGCTGACTTGACTCCGGAGGGACGAAATCACAATAGGGCCCTGTATGTCTCCATTGAAGGCAGTCGCACTATGTTGGCCCATGTGTTAATTGATATGGGATCCACCCTGAATGTTCTGTCAAAGGGCGCTCTTGACTGACTAGATTGTGAAGGGGTTATGCTGAAGCCTAGTAATATCATAGTTCGAGCCTTTGACGGATCGAAAAAATTGTGCATGGAGAAGTGGACCTCCCAATCAAGGTGGGTTCATAGATTTTTGAGTCCACCTTCTATGTGATGGACATCCGGCCAACTTACTCTTGTTTATTGGGACGCCCTTGGATCCATGGGGCAGGTGTTGTCACCTCTACCTTGCACCAGAAACTGAAATATCTGGTAAAAGGGAAAGTTGTTACTATTTGTGGGGAAGATCAATATATGGTCACCTACATAATTTCATTCTGATACATAGAGATGGACGGAGAATTCATTGAAACACCCTCTCAGACCTTTGAAGTGATCTCCCCTGCTGTTGTTGAAGACATTTCTCCCATTCCGAAGATCACCAAAACTCCGTACAAGATGGCCTCCTTGAAAGATGATAAGGCTTCTATAGAAGAATGTGGTAGTACTATTTGGGGTCAGCTTCCTAATATCCCTTATAAATCTAACAAGTTTGGTTTGGGCTTTATTGTAGAAGGTCAGAGGGTTGTTCGTCGCGCTCAGGCTGGAAGACCTCTATTTCGTATTAGGAACAATGGAGTTAATGCTGTAGAGGATGCAAACAGTGATTGTGAATTAAACAATTGGATATTTCCTACCATTGGTGATGGACTGGTGTTGTACCCCAAAATTTGACCTCCCATTTTACTCAACATATGTTCATTGAAATCCTCAACTTACCCAAGCATTGATCAGGCAAATGCTCTCCTAAGACAATGAACCTCAAACTAGGGTTTCCATTTTCATCAAGATGGGTGAGCTCCAAAGGCCTCATATGCTCTCCATAGTCCTAATATGTTCTCAAGATCATCCATGCCAATTTTCATGACTTGCACAAGAATTTTGCTCAGTCAACTCCTCAAATGCCTGAAAATCAACTATGTTAGGTCAAAAGTCAACTATGGCCCACATATAGTCAAACTTCAATATTTTTGGTCAACAACAACATTTTGAAGTAATACCCATCATTTGATCAAGGGTTGATCATGATTCCCCAAGAAATTCTCCTAATTCATCAAAACTCAAAAGTTGCTAAATTAGGGTTTCTTAGGAAAAGTCAACCAAACTTTGACCAAGCATAACTTTCTCATACTTCATCAGATATTTCTCATCCAAGTCTCATTTTGAAGAGAATCCAATTCCCTACAACTCATATTTATCTCTCAAGTTCAAGAAATGCACTCATGAAAAGATATAAATCCATACATTATAGGTCCTTTTCAAAAGTCAACAAAAACACCTTTTGGGTCAAAGCTTCTTACATGAACATGGAAGATCCAATTGATATGAAACCGAAGGGGTTGTTTAGGCGACATCCTAAAATTTCTAAAAAGTACAAAAACACCCTCTTAGGGTCAAAATTGAAGGAGATATGCATTATCAAAGTTGGCCATTTTTGGAAAATTATCAAAAGTCAACAATACCCAAAATTGCATTTTTTGGAAAATGGGCCTAACTTTTTATGCTTGCATCTTACTTCTAGAAATGTCCACGACCCAAACACTCTCTCATATATTATTGACTTTATTTATTTAATTTATTTTGATTTTAATAATTTAAAATTCAAATTAAATCAAATAAATGATATAAAATATGGAAGATTTGTTTTTGATCTGATTTTGAATAGAATCACAATCTATTTATGCTGTCAAACAGAATCAAATCGTGCCAAGGGTGATTGGGATGAGAATGGTTTGATTTGGCTTGATTTAGAAAGAAATAATGTAAAGAGGAAATCAAATCAAATCTTGATAATTTACAAAGATATGAATGCTTTTTGTTGACCTAATTCAGTCTACTACATATACATAACAATTCCAATGCACAAGAAGGAGGGTGGATCGTGTGAAACATCAAGGACAAGTTGCAACTTTTTGTCAAAAAATCTCAAATTGAATTCCATACTACATCCATCCTCAAGGAGATTTAAGGATTGCAACAAGTTCCTGGAAATCTCCTGAAGCTAACTACACCCTTTGCACGCACCAAAACACTCAGAATCGTAAAATCCGCAACTCTGTTATCCAACTCTTTTTGATTTTTGTATACATGCATACATGCGTTTTCAATGAAATTTAATCATGTATTCTTGTTTATTATAAGGTTTCGATGCTTTCTGAATCGTTTGATTGAGTTTTAAGTGCAGGAATTATGGTTTGCCATTCTTAGGGTTTCCAAGCTCGTTTTAGGGTTTCCTTCTACAGGAAAAATTAGGGCTAGGCGTGGATACCATGGTGTTCAGGGCTTCAAGCCCAGTTGATTCATAGCCTTCATTGTAATTTCACTACTAAAAAAAGACATTTGAGAAAAGGTTTTTACATCGGGTATCAAAATATATGATGTAAAAAATACAATTAACAAACTTTTTACATCAGGTATTTATTTGCAATGATATAAAAAATAAGAAAAAAATATATTTCGCTACCTATTACATCGGGAAATCGCATCCATCGATGTAAAAAGTTTTCAGAAAAAAATACGGTGGCATTTTTGTAAATAAGAAACAAGGTAGCAGAAATATTAATAAAAAACAAGCAACATATTACATCGTATAACTAAAAACCGATGTAATAGCTTCACAGGCAGATATTAAAAAAATAAATAAATTAAAGAATAAATTAAAACAATTACATCGGGAGAATTTTAAACCGATGTAAAAAATTAAGAAAAAGAAGCTTGCATCGGGTATTAGTATCCACCGATGTAATAGGTTCAAAACCCTTACATCGGTTATTAGGATCCACCGATGTAATAACGTCTCCACTATGCAAACCCTTACATCGGGTATTCGTTTCCACCAATGTTAAATGTTCCAAACCCTTATTTCCTAAATTCACAATATTTCAATATTTCCACTGTACAAACTCTCCTTGCCTCCATTTCACAATATTTCCACTGTACGCATACGCCATTTCCGTTCACAACCCTTACGACCGCCGTTTCCCAGCCACCGTCATCAACGTTTCCGTTCATGATTATTAGGTTCTTCGACCGCCGTTTCTTGTCATCGTCTTCGACCGCGGTTCTGTTTGTTGTCAGCGTCTTCGACCGCCGTTTCCGTTCGTTGGTTATCGTCTTCGACCGCCGTTTCTGTTCATCTTCATTTCTGTTCGTGTTTCATCGTCTTTGACCGCCATTGATGATGATGTTTGTTGTGAATTTGCAGATTTGATTGATGAACACAGATGATGCGGTTTGTTGAAATTTGATTACGTCTCCTTGCCGCCATTTCATATCTCCTTGCCGCCGTTTCACGTCTCCTCGCCGCCGTTCACGACTTTTCACCGGTCGATTCACGCCCTTCCTCGCTCGCTGTTTCAACTGTAAGTCACATTCTTCACTTATTTGATCCATAATGTTATTGATTCAATGTTTGTTCTCTTGATTTAAGTCAATACCTTATGTTAACACTAGGTAGAAATTCATTTCAAGCGCTTTAACTTGAACAATTTTCTTTGAGAAACTTTATTTATCCAAATTTCTAAGTTTTTTAAGAATAACAGAAGGTTTTATTACAAGATATGATAGATTCATGAGAGTTGAGTTGAAAAAGCAACAATATCTTTAAGAGAAGATAAGGTTTTATGCATTGTGAAACCATAATCGAAAATATTGGAAAACATATATACCTAGAGAATAAAGATATCTTGTTCTAAGGGATGATTAACATGCTAGAGGAGATAATGCTACAATACATTATGTACAAATTTTTTGTTTGAATTCATTTTAACTTATAATATTTTTAACGAGATAAGTTTTGTCACGTGATGTTTAAATTGATTTTATCAAAACAATTTATAATATTTTTTGAAATTCTTCAAAATTATTTATAAAAACAATTTATAATCTATAACAATATATATAATACATGATTCATTGACATCAGGTGTTAGAATAGATATCTCAGAAAAAGTTTCCGCAATTGGTTTTATATATATATATATATATATATATATATATATATATATATATATATATATATATATATATATATATATATATATATATATATATATATATATATATATATATATATATATATATATATATATATATATATATATATATATATATATATATATATATATATATATATATATATATATATATATATATATATATATATATATATATATATATATATATATATATATATTTCTTTGATAATATAGATATAATACTGTATAGATAGAGATAGATAAGGAACGGCTTGAAGAATTTGTGGCTACTAGCTAGCCACCATTATTGTCACGTTCTTTTTTATGTCTCTTAAAAATGCAATTAATATAGTGTCAATAACACTAACCAACAACCAACCATAGAAAATTAGCAACTGAATCTTGAAATCTTAATAGAGTTATCACCTTGCCATTGAAATTTGATTCTATTTTTCTTTCTCCGCGAAGCAGCACAACTTGCAATCTCGGAATCTCCGTGAAGTAAGCCGCGGGCACACCGTTCGTCAGACCTTCCTCCGTGTGAACATAGTTATGGATCGTAGTTGGATGATAGCTAATCAATTAAGTGACGGGTACGAACATGGAGTGATGGAATTTCTACACTTTGCTGAAAGTAATGCTGACAAAAGTCTTCCTACGCTTTTTCTCTGTCCATGTGTTCGTTGTGCAAATAAAGAACCAAAACGTAGTAAGAAAGAAATCATGGATCATCTAATTTGTGTAGGGATTTGTCAAAGTTATACAAAATGGATATGGCACGGTGAAGTAGTAGCAAAGTCAAACGTGTCTCAAAGAGATGATGTTAGTGTAGAAATGGATGATCGTCTAGAAGACATGATGCATGATATTGGACAAGATTCATTTAAGAGGGCACATACGTATGATACTATATGCAATGACAAAGATAAACCATTGTACCCGGGATGCAAAAAATTTACACGTCTGTCAGCCGTGTTAAAATTATTTAATTTGAAGGCAAAGAATGGGTGGACTGACAA
Organism: Vicia faba; assembly: GCA_948472305.1. Taxonomy (NCBI): domain Eukaryota; kingdom Viridiplantae; phylum Streptophyta; class Magnoliopsida; order Fabales; family Fabaceae; genus Vicia; species Vicia faba. The sequence goes on from OX451738.1 coordinate 1,174,455,688, forward strand.
AAGTTTTACCGAGTTGCTTGAATTGTTGACCGAAATGCTTCCAGAAGGTAATGTAATGCCAAGTCGTTATTACGAGGCGAAGAAAATATTGTGTCCGATGGGTTTGGAGTATGAAAGATACATGCATGCCCTAATGATTGCATATTATACAGAAAAGAGTATGAAAAGTATAATCATTGTCCAAAGTGCAAGGCTTCACGCTACAAAAAGAAAGATGGTGAATTAATTGATGATGAGGTGGTCAAAAAGGGTCCTCCTGCGAAAGTGGTATGGTACCTACCAATAATTTCAAGGTTTAAGAGATTATTCGCCAATGCAGATGACGTAAAGAATCTTAGATGGCATGCAGAAGAAATAAAATATGATGGACAAATTCATCATGTAGCCGATTCTTTGCAATGGAAGAAAATAGATTCTTTGTTTCCAAATTTTGGCAAAGAGTCGAGAAACCTTAGACTTGGACTTGCTACTGATGGAATGAATCTGTTTGGTAATCTGAGTACTAACCATAGTTCTTGGCCTGTTCTCTTGATGATTTACATCCTATCTCCTAGGTTGTGCATGAAGCGTAAATATATTATGTTATCGATGATGATATCGGGCCCAAAACAACCAGGAAATGACATAGACGTTTATCTAAGTCCACTGATTGATGATTTAAGAGTGTTGTGGGAGGAAGGGGTGGATGTTTTTGATGCGTATTCTGGCGAACAGTTCAATATGCGTGCCATGTTGTTTTGCACCATCAACGATTTTCCGGCATATGGTAATTTGTCTGGGTATAAAGTTAAAGGGCATAATGCGTGTCCTATATGTGAAAAAGACACTTGTTACCATCAGCTTGAAAAAGGAAAGAAGACCGTTTATCTCGGGCATCGAAAATTTCTAAAACGTTATCATCCATATCGTAGATTGCAGAAAGCTTTCAATGGGGAACAAGAGCATGGTGTTGCTCTAAAGCCCTTGTCTGGAGAGGAAGTTTATCAGCGACAACAGGGACTTGATGTTGTCTTTGGAAAGTACCAAAAATGATCTACTGTGAAAAATGTATGGAAAAAGAGATCGATTTTATTTGATCTTCCATATTGGTCTAGTCTTGATGTAAGACATTGTATTGATGTGATGCACGTGGAGAAAAATGTATGCGATAGTGTAATCGGAACACTTCTCAACATTCAAGGCAAGACAAAAGATGGTATTAATGCTCGTCTGTATTTGGATTTGATGGGTATACGAGAAGAGTTAACTCCACAATATATAGGTAACAAGACATATTTGCCTCCTGCCTGCTACACTTTGTCTAAAAAAGAGAAAACAAGTTTGTGTGAGTGTTTACAAAGTATCAAAGTGCTGCATGGTTACTCATCAAATGTCAAGAGGCTTGTATCACTTAAAGATTTTAAATTAGTTGGCTTAAAATCTCACGACTGTCATGTCTTAATGCAACAACTACTACCATTGGCTATTCGTGGGATATTGCCTAACAACGTAAGGAAGACTATAACTAGGTTGTGCTTATTTTTCAATGCAATTTGTTGTAAAACCATTGATCCACTAAAGTTAGACGATTTGGAAAATGAGGCTGCAGTTATCTTGTGCCAATTAGAGATGTATTTTTCTCCTTCATTTTTTGACATTATGGTTCACTTGATTGTTCATCTAGTAAGGGAGATTAGATTATGTGGTCCAGTTTTTTTATGGTGGATGTATCCAATAGAGCGATACATGAAGATTCTACAAGGGTATACAAAAAACCCACACCGTCCGGAAGCATCGATTATTGAGAGGTACATTGCAGAAGAAGCAATTGAGTTTTGTTCTAACTATTTGTCAGGAGTGGATGTTGTAGGGGTTCCCAAGTCTCGTCATGATGGAAGATATGAGGGTGTGGGTACAAAAGGTTTAAAAGTCAAGAGCTTAAGTATTGATGTGGTTATTCAAGCACATTTGTATATATTGAATAACATAGATGAAGTTCAACCTTACTTATCTGCTCACAAAAGCATCATAAAGAAAAAGTACCCCAAGATGAATGAAAGAGGGTTGTTAAAAGAGCATAATAAGAGTTTCTCTGAGTGGTTTAAAGAAAGAATTGCTAATGAAGATAGTGTTTCTAATACAATTAAGTGGTTGTCTTACGGGCCTAAATGTAACATAATAACTTGGAGTGGATATGATATTAATAAAACCTCTTTTTATACAAAGTCAAAGGATGACCGTAGTACCACGCAAAATAGTGGGGTAATGATTGTGGCCGAATCCATGCACTTCTCTAGTGCTAAAGATAAAAACCCGGTTATGGCATCTACACCGTACTTTGGGGTGATTGAAGAGATTTGGAAAGTTAATTATGTTGTGTTTAAAGTTCCTGTATTTAAATGCAAATGGATTGATATCAACATTGGTGTTAGAATCGATGAATTTGGAGTTACACTGGTTGATCTTAGCAAGTTAGCTTATGCGAACGAACCATTCATCATGGCATCTCAAGCAAAACAAGTGTTTTATGTCACAGATCCTTCTAATAAAAAGTGGTCAGTGGTTTTACAAGGAAAGGTCCATGATAGTGATGAAAATCATGATGAGAATCTTGATATTTCTGAAACTCATCCTTTCTCAACAAATGTGACTACATTCATTGAAGAAAATGAAGGGGATGATGTGCATGTTATTCGCAAAGACCATGAAGAAGGGATATGGGAGGACTAGTAATATTTTTTGTATAAGTTAATTCCACGTTACTTTATTTTCTAATTGTTTTTATTTTGTGCTTAATTTTATTTCTAATTGTTTTTATTTTGTGCTTAATATTATTTCTAATTATTTTTGTTTTGTGCTTAATATTATTTCTAATTATTTTTGTTTTGTGTAAACAGATACATGGGTGATTCAAACCCCAATAAAAAAAGAGTTAGAGGTCCCACTTTAATGACACAAATTGAAAAGGTTCATCAAACAGGTGAAAAGATAAAGGTCGAGTTTAATGCAAGAACCTATGAATGTATTGGTGTTGGTAAAAATGCTACACATTTCAAGAGTTATATAGCATCTCTTGCTCGACAGTATTGTAGTATTGTGAAAAATGATTGGAAAGAAGTAGATGAAGGCGTAAAAGATGCTATTTGGACTGATATTCAGGTATTTTAAATACAATACTTTATTATATTTTATAATCATATACTAATTAACAACATATGACATATACTATATTTGTAGGCTCATTTTACTATTCCAGAATGTAAAGATCCAAAGAAGGATAGGTTGAAGAAAGAATGGATTAAATATGCGGGAGAGCGATGGAGAGGTTTTAAGACACAACTCACAGATAGATATATTCATCATCCCATAGAAAATTATCCTCCTCCATATGTCAAGTATAACTTTATTACAGAAGACGCATGGAAAGAGTTTCTCAAGATTCGAGATACCCCTGAATTTAAGGTTAGTAGGAGTTATATGTTTTTGTGTGCATAACATTTTTATTATATTTAGTGATTAATTACTTGTTTGAGTTTATAATAGGAAAAAAGTCAGAAGGGTAAGGATAATGTGGCCAAGAATGTATACCCACACGTATTGTCTCGTGGAGGGTATCGCTTACTTGAGGAGAAAATTATGAAAGAAAAGTCATCATCGAGAGATAATTCCACATTAGATGATACTGATAGTCCATCTCCACCATCACGCCATGAGTTATATAAGAGAGCACGACAAATGAAAGGAGGAGAATACACATCAAAATCTACACAAGAGGTTGCTGAAAAAATTGTAAGTAAACAACGAAAAATTATTTAAGTATCATTATATTTGTGATTGATTAATTGATGTTTTTGCATTTTGTAGGATTGTCTAGTTCAAGAAGCTGAAAAAGGTGCAATTGTTCCGGATGGACGTAACGATATCTTATCATTAGCCATTGGAACATCTGAGCATGGAGGTCGTGTTCGTGGTGTTGGAAAACACCATAAACAAAGCACTTACTTTGGAAGATCACGTCAACATATCGACGTAAATGAACAACTTGTAATATTGGAAATAAAACTTAGAGCTGAACTTGAAGAAAAGTTGGTTGAAGTGCGTAAGATGTTTCAATAATCATTAATGGAGACACTTAAGTCTATGGGTTTATCACAAAGCACAGGTGATAATAAATGCATTGAAAAATTGGAAATTATCGATGGAAGCGAAAAAGGAAGTTGTTCAGCTGCAAAGGGAAGCACAAAAGACGTGGAAGTTGATGATGTTCAGAGATTGTTACTCATGGTTTTGAAAATGGATGATAACCATTTGGCAATACAATTAAGTCATTGTGCGAGTGTCTCTAATTTTTATGTTTTGGCTAAATGTATCAGAGAGTTATTGGTGGGTTTAGGTCATTGGCTTGACGTGTCTATTCTGCAAATTTGGTGCACGTAGGTACATTTTATTGTTTTATTAAAGTCAATTTATATTAATATGTTATATCTCTCATCACTTTGATTCTAATGTTTATTTTAAAATTATTCAGGTATATTCATCGTGTTTGTCTTGAGAATTCCATTTCAGAATTATATGGATTTATGGACCCTGCTAGGTGTATTTATAATGATAATGTAGCAAAATCTCAAGAAGATGTTAAAAATTACGTACTAGAAAAGTTACGTGATGAAAACAGAGTGTTCCACTTACTACCATTAATTCATGGGTAAGAATTTTTATATAATTGTGTTTTATATTATTTAATTTTGATAACATATATATTTTATGTGACTTTTCTGTTTCCACACACACGTACAGGAGACATTGGCAATTAATAGTCATGTGTTCAAGAGACAATTTAGTTGTCGTATTTTGTTCACTTCATCGGGAAATTGACCATCACACGAAGAAAATTATTACAAAGTAAGTTTATCTTTCATGTGACTTTCATTGACAACTAATAGTTATGTGATTTTTCATTGGCGAGTAAATTTAGCTATGTAATGTTTATCTTTCTGTATTAGTTCTTTTGGGATTCATCAAATGGCAAATGGAAATAGAAAAAAGGCTACATGACTTCATCCCAATGTAAGTGTGATGTAAATTGTAATTCTATAGTTAAATTTATGATAAATATTCACTAATTATGTCATTCAATTGTAGACAAGGCAACAACATAACTCTAATGATTGTGGATACTATGTGATGAAAAATATGTTGGATATTGTCTCTGCTAATATAACCGAGAATTGGATGCAGGTACTAAAAATAACTTTACTTTGTTATTTACTTTTTGTTTTTCCGACTTAATATGAATTTTTTTAAAATAACTCTATATTGTTATATTTATGTATTATAGGTATTTGATGACCCAACAGAATTAACACCAGATGATTTGTATGATTTGCGACTTCGTTGGGCAAAATGTTTCTTTGAGTTACATGAAAATTAAGTTTATCTTAGTGAGTTTTATAGAATTGTATAAGTTGTGGTTTTTGCACAATACATATGGTTTTTGCACATGTATTGAGTTTCTTGATTTTTTTTGCTGATGTTAATTGTTATTATTTATTGTCAGGCAATGTGATTTTGGTGTTGTCTACAGAAGATTTTATATTGGTAATTCAAGTTTGGAAACTTAGAAATAGTTGAATATTTTTGTATATTTTGTGAATAATATGTAATTGTAAGTTTTGAAAAAGACTTATAAATAGTTGAATATTGTTGTATATTTTGTGAAGAATTTGTAATTGTAAGTTTGTTGTGAGTTTGTTTGTTGTAATACAATACAAGTTTGCAATACAATTGTTCAATTTGTAAGTTTGTTGTGAAAAATATGAAAACATCGACCTAGATGTGATATATGTGATGTTGGAAAGCTATGAAATCTATATAGCGACATAAATATAGTCTGTGTGATATCGGAAAAATATGAAAAAATGGGTACAAATTATATTTGTACAGGGAAACATCCAGAAAATAAATAATCTATTCCAAAAAAATTTCATACATTTTACATCGGTTATTACTCAAAACTGATGCAAAAACTTTCAAAAAGGGACTTTTTACATCGGTTGGGAGTAATAACCGATGTAAAAAGTTGCGTCACTGGGGACTTTTTACATCAGGTATTACTTCCAACCGATGTAAAAAACTGGATCAATTTTTTTTAAAAATGTGCATAATAATTGTTTCTTACATCGGTTCTTATATTATAACCGATGTAAAAAAGGGACTTTTTACATCGGGTATTGCTTCCAACCGATGTAAAAAACTGGATCAATTTTTTAAAAAATGTGCATAATAACTGTTTATTACATCGGTTCTTATATTATAACCGATGTAAAAAGTCAGTTTCATCCGATGTAAAAAGTCATTTCTGCACTAGTGTTTATATTGATTATGCTGTATTTTTGAATGATGCAGGGTTATACTTACAGACTTTGTCCGTAGGTAAAAGTCTAAACCTAATACGACGGTACTAGGGAAGAAGACGATTATGTGGCAACGTCCCGTTGGGCTATTTGAATATTGGCACGTTTCTTCTGTACATACGTGTGTTTCCATTATATTATATCTTGTTTAATTATATTAACAAAAGGCCAATTGGCCCAGTGGAAAGCAGGAAAGGGTATAAGGCGTTATAAGTGAGAGGTCAGGGGTTCGACCCCTGCCTCCAACATTTGCTATTTTTCTTTCAAATACTTTGCAGGTTCTATGCACTTCAGCACCCAGCGTCCACCATACACCTCAGATCTCACCTTTGGGATCCATCATCATGTAGATCCAACGCCACAGGATTGAAGGCACACCATGAACCATCATAAGAAAGATGCACTGGATCAGGCGCAGGATCCTTGGGCCATCATCCTGGGCCTATCACAAAATTGGCAACACCCCCCCCCCAATCTGCTTAGCTACATCACGCCCATTCCTTTAATTCTTATTTTTTTTAATTTATTTATTTATTTTGTCTTAATTTCTTGTTTAAATTATTTTTTACAAAAAAAAAATCTTTTTTTTAATTGAATCATAAAATCAAAAATCACTAAAAATATTAGGTTTAGTTTTTTCCATAAAATATTTATTTACCTTAATTAATTAGGTTAATTAGGTTAACTTAAATTCTTTTTCCATAATTAAATCTAAATAGAAATTAAGTTAATTTGCAAGATTAATTACTTTTCTCAAAAAAATCCAAAAATATCTTTTCTTTATTCATCAATTAATTGTTCCTAAACTTGACATTAATTCCCCGTATTTAATTTTGTCGCGCGCATTCTTTTTCCCCTATTTTATTAATTATTGTATATGCTCCGAGTTTGTAATAGTTCATTAAGTTTACTATTTCACATTTATTATTTTCCCCAGTTTTTGATTATGTAATCCCCCTCCCCAAAGCCTTATAATAGCTAGGGTTTTAATTTCTCTCACTTTACTTTCCGCAATGTATGGATAATATGATTGAATGGCAAGATAAATCATTTTAAAACAGTAGAAAACCCTAAATGCGCAAGATAAATGAAACTGAAATCAAACACTTGTACATGCTCACTCCTAGGGTTTTGTCTCACTTGGTTGCCTCGGAAATAATGGTCGTGTCCCTCGAACGTAGGTGTGATCGGTGGAAATAGAACTGACTGTTTTGGAATGCTGGTTCGCGAAATGTCGCGGTAAGCAAGAGTCGCCACCGTCTTTTATGTTCTCCAACAAGGAAAGGACAAAAGCACAGCAAAATTCCTTTTCGAGAATGTTTCTCGGTTCGGGAGGTAGATTTATAGAAAGGGAAGGTGTTAGCACCCTTTCTATCCGTGGTTATCCACGGGCTCTTAGGTACTTGCTCACTATGTTTTCAAAAATTGTTTGCTTTTCTTGTGTGTGTGGGTTTTGAAAAAGTTTCGTTTGAAAAATTTCTAGGTAACTCTTGTATCTGTCCTCAAGAGTGTATGAAATATTTGTTTGAAAACTTTTTGAAAGTGTAAGTGTGCAAAGATTGTTTTTCGTTTTGAAAGAGCAAGTACCCAGGAGAAATCTACCTACTCTAAGGAATTAGGTTGCGTAAGAGTCCTTTAGACATTACTATCCCATTATTGAGAAGTAGGTAGCACCGTCGTTGGAGTTATTCGGGTCAATTCGATTATAGGGACAATGTGGTCACCAAAGAAATAGTAGGACGCCTTAGCGGTAACCCTAATGTCCTAGATCCCTTTTACCCGAGGCAACCGTTTTGAGGCAACTGGATCTTTAGACAGGAGGGCGACCTCTAAGACACCGTATACTTGATGACCACGTCGAGGCGACCAAGTGAGGCGTACCCTAGGGGTGGCATGTGCACGTGTGTCCAATTTCAGTTAAGATTATCTTGAACATGTATTTGTGAGCTACGGATTGATTTTATTTGTCATACAAGTCTTGCATGCATATTAATAGTTAACAGTGCGGAAAATAAATTGCGGGAAATTGAATCTACGCTATTACAAGGCGCGGGTATATACATCGCCAAAAACATAACCCGTTTGGAAAATAAGTGCGAGAAAGTAAAAGAAAGCGATAAAATTCCTAATTATCTATTACATTTCCGGAACAGATACATAAATATAATGAATTAAAATAAACATGCGCGCGAAAGATTGAATCGGGACGTCCTTGGGGTTTTGACCCTTTTTTTGAGAAAAGAATTGAATTTGTCCTTTTTTTGCAATTAATGAAATATTAAACCTAATAACTAATTAATTAATTATTTACAAGAAAAAGTATTTTTGTGGTTTTATGTTTTTAATGAAATAAAATAAAAAAAGAAATTAAAAGTGTCAAAGGAAAAACCTAATTCTAGATTTGATTTTATTTAATGTGAAAAAGATTACAATTAACCTAATTAAACAACTAAATTAATTAATGAATTTATTTACAAAAAGTAATTGAAATTAATAAAAATATTTTTTTAGTTTTCTGAATTTTATTGTGAAAAATAATTATCTAGTTAATAATTAATTGAGAATTAAATTTAAATGAGTAAAATAAAAAAATATAAAAGAAAAACTAAAGAGGCAAACTCATGGGGGGTTTGGGCCAGATTTGGGATGTTAGACAGCAATTTCAGGCCCACTAAGCTTTCAGCCACGTTTGACTTCTGAATTGCCTGGAGCGTGGGTTGACCAGGAACATGGTAGTCTGCACCTTATGGCCTTTGGATCTGAGCATATAGCCACCTGGCGCCTGATTGTTTGAGGTGCATGACAGAATCCTTGGCAAGCGCTGCATATGAACATGTTATGAAAAATAATAGAACTATTTTGGGGGACCTGGGAATCGAACCCAGGTCCCAACGCTTAATACACAAGCGCCTTGGCCATCTGAGCTGCATGCATTATTTGTTATTAAGACCACAAGTAATTATTATATTGGTAAATCAAAACAATGCCTGGAATAAAAAATATAAACGCACGCTTTTTGAAAAGGACAAATAAGAGGGAGACGCGTCAGCGTCTTCTTCCTTGGTCACTGGCTTTTTACCTACGGATTTCTATCCGCAGGAGATTTCGCAGGCCTTTCCTAAAATTGTCCCTAGGCTTCCAAAACTCACTCCAAGACCATGGTTGGTCTCGTCTCTATCTCCTAAGTCCATCCATGCTTATGATTTGTGCTGATTTCACCTGAAAACAAAATGCCTAAAAACAACACACACATACCCTAGGCGCAGGTATCATCATCTGAAGCTTAAAAACGAAATCAAATATTGCCATCAGGTTAGAAATTAAACAAGAAACATGAATATGCCCGTGTTTTTGAGAAAAAATGCCAGAATAAGGAGTTTAGATTTCGTGTTCAGAGGTGACTTTGTGATGACTTACAGTGCTGTATAGGGAGTCTTAGGACGTGGTAATGGTTGTCTTAGCTTCAGGGGATGGCAAGGAAGAAGGCCACGTGCTTATTTTGATCTGAAAATGTCTGCAACCTTGTTCTTGATCTCACACTTTTTCAAGAAACTTCCACTTTTGCTCTGGCCGTTTCAACAATATCTAGGTCGTGTCTTAGGTTGGTACTGCTTGCTTATGTATGTGAGAACAAAATTAGGTCAGCAGCTGGGCCTTAATCTTGGTGTATTGAAGTCTTGAGATTTTGTTGACCACCATTAAAAGACCTTTCCATATTTGGTTCAAATCTTTGATTTTATTCACAAAAAGGCTTGGCATGAATTGGCTAGCTGGCATATGACATATAAAAGCTATTCAAATCAAAAGATGTTATTCCATTAATTTTTTAGATTTTATTTGAATTATTATGGATTTAAAATGAATTAAATCAATAAAAATTAAATAAAATAGAAAAATAAATGTTTGATCTTGAAATTAATCATGGGACACGTGTGTGGCATGACAAGGCTGAATCAAGTGGAAGAAAGTGGGCCCTTTTGTCAAAAATTGAAGTTTTAAGGATAGTTGACTTTTGCAAATTCATGAAAACTTCCCAACTTCTCCAATGCATATCTTGCTCAATTTTGATCATATGAACATGTTCTTGGACATTTTGGAAAGGTCTTGAAGTCCTCTAATCAATTACTTTGGTCCCATGTCATTTGGATTTACCAATCTCAAGTTATGGTCTTTGACTTAAAGTGCATTTTTGTTGACTTTTGAAATTGACCTATAATGTAGAAATTGATAACTTTTTGTGAGCATTTCTTGGACTTGGAATGTGAAGATGAGTTGTAGGAAATGTCATCCCCTTCAAAATGAGCATTGGATTGGATTTTTCTGATGAACCATGAAAAAGTTATGTCCTGGTCAAGTTACAGTTGACTTTTCAACTGTCCAAAAATAGAAACTTTTGCATCTTGATGATTTTTGAGCCATGCTTGTGGAATCATGATCAAGAATTGATCAAATGATGATTATGAGCTCAAAATAAGATGTTGACCAAAAATTTTGACTTTTGACTGTCAAATGACCATTTTGCCCCTGCAGTTGATTGTGAACCAACTAGGGCTTTTGACTGTGCAATTGGACCCTGTGAGTCTTGAGGCTTGATATGTAGATGCTTGACAATGTATATAGGCCTATGGGACTTGATTGGACCACTGAAAACCTCAAATTCATTGCAAGAACCAAAACCCTAATTTTGACTGTGTTAGGAGGCAATTGGACTGTGTAACCCTTGAGGAATCTTGAAGAATATGGGAGGGAAAATTTTGGGGTACAACAGTTGCCCATGTTCAATCTTCTTAGACCTGAGGATGTAGATTGGCTTGCATGCCTTTCGTGATCCGAAGGTGGAAGATGATTGAACACTAAAGTGCCCAGAAATTTGCACTCACATAGTAGAATATCAGCAGTGTGATGTCGGGAATAGGCTTACAGATGCCATTTAGAGAGATGATGGATAGGAGGATGGGCTTATAGATGCCATCTGGAGATGTGACAGAAACTTGTCGGGAATGGGCTTATAGATTCCATTTGGAAGTGTAATGGATAGTTGTGAAGATGGGCTTAAAGATGCCATCTAGGGGTGTCGATCGCGTAAGAGATTCCTTAGCGAGAACTTGCGTACCTGAGAAAGAAAGATGGTTTCCTGGATTGCTACAGGTGTTGATCTTCAATCTCTTCGTGTAGATATGCCCTGGCTGGATACAGGTGTCGAATCCATAATCAATCGCTCACAGATATGCCCTGGCTAGATACAGGTATCGAATCCGGAATTAGTCGTCTACAGATATGCCCTGGCTGGATACAAGTATCGAATCCCTAAACTCTTCATGCAGATATGCCCTGGCTAGATACAGGTGTCGAATCCATAATTAATCACTCACAGATATGCCCTGGCTAGATACAGGTATTGAATCCGGAATTAGTCGTCTACAGATATGCCCTGGCTGGATACAGGTATCGAATCCCTAAACTCTTCATGCAGATATGCCCTGGCTAGATACAGGTGTCGAATCCACAATTAATCACTCACAGATATGCCCTAGCTAGATACAGGTATCGAATTCGGAATTAGTCGTCTACAGATATGCCCTGGCTGGATACAGGTATCGAATCCCTAAACTCTTCATGCATATATGCCCTGGCTGGATACAGGTATTGAATCTACAATCAATCACTCACAGATATTCCCTGGCTAGATACAGGTATCGAATCTGGAATTAGTCGTCTAAAGATATGCCCTGGCTAGATACAGGTATCGAATCTCTAAACTCTTCATGCAGACATGCCCTGGCTGGATACAGGTATCGAATCTACAATCAGTCACTCACAGATATGCCCTAGCTAGATACAGGTATCGAATCTGGAATTAGTCGTCTACAGATATGCCCTGGCTGGATACAGGTATCGAATCCCTAAACTCTTCATGCAGATATGCCCTGGCTGGATACAGGTATTGAATCTACAATCAATCACTCACAGATATGCCCTGGCTAGATACAGGTATCGAATCTGGAATTAGTCGTCTACAGATATGCCCTGGCTGGATACAGGTATCGAATCTCTAAACTCTTCATGCAGACATGCCCTGGCTGGATACAGGTATCGAATCTACAATCAGTCACTCACAGATATGCCCTGGCTAGATACAGGTATCGAATATGGAATTAGTCATCTACAGATATGCCCTGGCTGGATACAGGTATCGAATCTCTAAACGCTTCATGCAGACATGCCCTGGCTGGATACAGGTATCGAATCTACAATCAATTACTTACAGATATGCTCTGTCTAGATACAGGTATCGAATCTGGAATTGTGACATTTGATAGTAATCATCTTTGGATTGTCCTTTTTCCTGAAAAGGCAAAACATCAGTTGTATGCAATATCATGATGTATGAAATGCATGATGTCATGATGTTCAGAGGTAGTGTAGTATGCACTTTATCATGTATGTAAGCAGGATGTATGAAATGTGATATGTTTATGAATGTGTTTTCGTCTGGGAAAATAAATCCTTGACGAACGTCGGGAGCTTGTTGAATCCTGGGCTGATGTTTGAAGAGTAGAGTTCTTCGTTTCCGCTAGGGATGACGATTGCAAGAATAAACCGGTAGGAGAAGATGACTCCATTGGGGAATAAACTTGTTGGAGAGATTACTCTGCGGGGAATTACTCTATGGGGAGAGATGCTTCGCTGAGGTTTTGATGATAACTCCGCTGGGGATTCCGTTGATAAGTTTTGTTGGGGAATTTTGATGAACTCCGCTGGGGGATAGGAAGAACTTCGCCGAGGACTATCTTTCCGTGGTAATTAGCTGAGGATAACCCAGTTATAAGCTCTGGTGGGGAATAACCTTTGAATATGGTAGGGGAGAGATATATGTACTCTGTAGGTGATAAGCTTCCAGAATCTACTGGGGATAAGCTTCCAGACTCTACTGGGGAGATGATTCAACTCTCCTGGGGAAACTTTTGGACTGCACTGGGGAAATGGCTCCACTGGGGTGTCTGATACTCCGCGGGGAACAATCTTATATTAAGACTGTCGGGGATGCTTGTTTAGGAATATCTGTGTACTCTACTGGAGAATGTTGAGATTTTCTGGGGATACCCAACTTCCTTAGGGCTGACAGTAGACTAATTCTGCTTGGGGAAGTATTGCTGAATCTTGTCTTACTCTGCGGGGAGTGGAGGTAACTTGGTCATGTTCTTCAGCTGAACTTACCTTGGTACCTCGGTGGACAGAGCAACCAGATCGCTCAGACAATTCTTATTGCCCCGGTTTCTGCGGGAGAAAGTACCTGTGGAGGTCTTGATAACTGCCGTTTGACAAATCTTCTTCTGGTAGGCAAGTGACGAGATGCTGGGGCATAGTCGTACGCTTTGATCCCTAACTTTTGCCTGGACCGCCCTTTCGGGTTTTCAGTCCACCGGGATACCCATTTTTGCCCAAGCCGCCTTTTCATGTTTTCGACTTGCCGGGTGTACAGATTTTTTTCATTTCCATCCCTTATTTTTTCCCGAACCCTTTTGGTTCGTCGGGAGGCCCTTATTTTTGCCTAGGTGTGTCAATCCTAGCGGGTCTTTAATTATGCGCAGTATTTTTCGACTATGTCCATGCTCTCATGATGTAGGGAGGTGCCCCCGTTGTTGTGTTGCCATGTGACCAGAAGATCTTTGTTTGATCAGGCAAGATTCGTAGATGGAATTCGTGTCCAATGCCCCAAGTGATTCAGATGGAGATCTGCCCCTGGCTATTTGGCCTTTTGAGAGATTCTCTGAATCTTGACCTAACTGCCCTAGATGATGGACAATGATCATGCCGTGCCCTTTGATTGGAAGTGCTTTTGTTCATTAGATATTCTTCGTGCGAATTTCTCTGCTGTTCAAACAAATAGTCATATGCAAACAATGTTATTTTAAGAATGCGAAGCTTATGTCTGTCTTGAAGTTATTTGAAAATGCAGTTTTCAATAAAACAAATGAATTTTTTGTAAAATGTGATGTCAACTCGTTATTTTACAGCAAGCCTTAAGGAGTCAGGATACCTTTTGTAATAGTATGCTTTTGAACTAACCCATGCTTCAGCTAGGACTTTTAAAGGTTATAACGTGGCCTGGTTCACGGTTTAAGAAACAAAGGATAAAGGCTCAAATTTTATTTGTACCCACCCGTTCTTCGTGATGTTCCTCGATCCTAAACTCATCTAATCGTGCATTAGACCTTGTTTGAGTCTTTGCTTTGATATTCCAGTGATGGTTCGGATACTGATAGTTTATTTCGAATAGGCAGTCATTTTTTTGTTGTTGAGGGTTTGTAGGACCTCTTTCTCTTGATTTTGTTATCCCTGTTTTTTGCCTGAATTGTTTCTTTTGTGATTACAGTCAGCGGGATGCCCCAGTTTTTGTAAGTCTCCTTCATAGGTTTTGACTTATTGGGCTTTAGTTTTTTTTTGGTAATGACTGCCTGTCTTTATGATTATTCGGAACCATCATTGTCTTTTGTTTTGGAAGGACTCCTTTGATGCCATTCATTGTGCACCTGGATCAACTGAGAAAACTACCCTGCCCCAGGTTATGATTAAGGGTTTTAATTTTCGAAAAGAAAAACTCCAACTTCTTTGGCTCGAAGGGGTTGACGAGGGATTATCTTCCTTATAACTCTAATGTTTAGGAATTGAAACAATGCATGTACCTCACCAGCGGGGTCTGTTCAAAAGCATATTGTAAAGATCGTTGTATCGTTTTCGTCATCCTCCCTAAAAAGGCTTAGAATTTAATCGAGAGTTGACATCAAAAAAATGAAAGCAGTTTGAATATAGCGAATGCGAATATATTGATTCGAAACAGACATATGCGATGCATTGATAAAGTAAAAGAGTTTGACATGAACAAATGTTTGAACAAGCAAAGAAAAATACAACTTGAAGCTTCCAATGAACAAAAGGTCTTCTCGTCTAGGGATAGTAGAAGAACTCGACCTGACCATCTGGGGTGAATTCCACTGCTCCTTTATCAATCAGGTCCTGGATCTTGTTCTGCAGAGTCCAACAGTCGTTGGTGTCGTGTCCAGGACTGTCATAATGGTAGGCACATCTCACACTCGGGTTATACCGGGAAGAGGAAGTGTTGGGATTCTTAGGAGGGTCCCTTAATGTGATCAGATTCAATCTCAACAGGCGTTGTAAGGCTTGAAACAGCGACATGTTGAGCTGGGTGAATTGCCTCCTAGGCTTGTCTGGCTTGCTCTGATCAACCCGTTGTTCTTGGCGAGGTCGTTGTTGGACCTGTGAAGTAACAGCAGCTTGGAGAGGTCTATTCATTTAACCAAACCTTTGACTTCTTGGAGGCTGATTACCGGTTTGGTCCCCAACCCTGACTACTTGCTTCATACTGTCTTGCTGAAGCTGGTGAGGTTGATGCTGAATTTGTGACCCTGAAGCAAGTTGAGGAGCTTTTCCCTTGTCTTCTTGTCTCAAAGGGAATTTAATGATGACTGGCTCTTCAACCTTATATGTTTGCCCCAGTTGGTTATCCCGAAGCAGTTGGTTGACGAGAACCCTGAGCTCTTATTGTCTTTGAGCTAAGTCTTGAATGAGATTCATCTTCCCCAGCATCTGGGTTCTCATTGTATCCACCTCAGCTTGCAGATGTTTCAGCCATTCATCCTTATCGTCTTCTGGACTGTTCTTGACCAAATTCCCCATGAGGAGCGTTCTCAACTCTTCCTGCCCCTTGGATAGGTTTAGGAGGATTTCCATGAACCGAGTCTCTTGAGCATGAAGATCCTGGTTGTCTTGTTGGGAAGCCATTGCTGAAATAAACAGCGGAGAAGGTAAGTGACCTGTAACAAGGGTACCTGTTATGCAATGATGTGTATGTATGCATGCAATGTTTTCAAGGACCTCGCGGGGTAAACAAGAAAATTGTTAGAATCTGGTAGCTTGATTGAGGGAACTTCATGTTGTTGAGAGTCCTTCTTCAAGAGTCAAGGCTCACCATATCGAGTGGGTCATCGCCCCTGACTCGAGCTATCATGTTTGATCTCCACACAGCCTTGGCTAGAGGAAAATAAATCCCCTTTGCCCCTTGCTAGACATTTTGGTTCATCATGACCTGCATCACAAGCCCTTGAGATCCTTGAAATGGTTAAGGAAATGCTATGGTATGATGTTATGATGCGTATGATGTTATGTACGTGGATGCAAAAGTGTGAGGTGTAAGTAAGCCCTGTAATAAGCCCAGATTAAGGACTGTAAACAAAACCTGCAAGAAGCTCATGTGTCAGATAACAAGTACGTGCAAGTAATTTAAGTTTGAAGGCACACAAGTCACACAAAGAGCCCTTAGATTTTAGGCTAGCATGGAGTTTAGGTACTACCCTCTTGAAGTTGGTGGGCTCAAAACCTGTCCTATCACAAGTAACCGGGTTCTAAGGAGCTCAATATCATTGGGTTGCTTTCTATGTTCATTGTTTTGATTTATCCACTGAACTGGCGATCAAAATATTCCAAGAAAACAACCCCCAATGAGTGTAGTATCGAGTATCTACCAACTTCAGACTGCACCAAAGTCGGTCATCTCACTACCCCTAAAGAGGCCAGGATGGTCAAGTAAGGTTCCTAAGGTCAGCTGATGCTTCACGACACCACGCGGCGGCCCCGTACTCTCCTTGACTTGACTCAAGGGTTACCGGTACTCACCAAAGTGCCACATCAACGTAGCAAACTGCTTCAACTGTGTCGGTATACCCCATACAGTTTCCTCACAGTTTGTTGCTACTTCTAAAAGGTATCCCCCAGATCCGGGTTAGGATCTATGAAACTCCAAGACAGGCCCACAATTTTAAAGAAAACAAAACAAGCAATTGAAAACATAAGAGTGGTTTAATCCTAAGGTACACCTCACTTATTAAAAGTGTCCCCAGCAGAGTCTCCAGTTCTGTGATCGGTGGAAATAGAACTGACTGTTTTAAAATGATGGTTCGTGAAATATCGCGGTAAGCAAGAGTCGCCATCGTCTTTTATGTTCTCCAACAAGGAAAGGACAAAAGCACAGCAAAATTCCTTTTCGAGAATGTTTCTCGGTTCCGGAGGTAGATTTATAGAAAGGGAAGGTGTTAGCACCCTTTCTATCCGTGGTTATCCACGGGCTCTTAGGTACTTGCTCACTATGTTTTCAAAAATTGTTTGCTTTTCTTGTGTGTGTGGGTTTTGAAAAAGTTTCGTTTGAAAAATTTCTAGGTAACTCTTGTATCTGTCCTCAAGAGTGTATGAAATATTTGTTTGAAAACTTTTTGAAAGTGTAAGTGTGAAAAGATTGTTTTTCGTTTTGAAAGAGCAAGTACCCAAGAGAAATCTACCTACTCTAAGGAATTAGGTTGTGTAAGAGTCCTTTAGACAGTACTATCCCACTATTGAGAAGTAGGTAGCAACGTCGTTGGAGTAATTCGGGTCAATTCTATTATAGGGACAATGTGGTCACCAGAGCAATAGTAGGACGCCTTAGCGGTAACCCTAATGTCCTAGATCCCTTTTATCCGAGGCAACCGTTTTGAGGCAACTGGATCTTTAGACAGGAGGGCGACCTCTAAGACACCCTATACTTGATGACCACGTCGAGGCGACCAAGTGAGGCGTACCCTAGGGGTGGCATGTGCACGTGTGTCCAATTTCAGTTAAGATTATCTTGAACATGTATTTGTGAGCTACGGATTGATTTTATTTGTCATACAAGTCTTGCATGCATATTAACAGTTAAGAGTGTGGAAAATAAATTGCGGGAAATTGAATCTACGATATTACAAGGAGCGGGTATATACATCGCCAAAAACATAACCCGTTTGGAAAATAAGTGCGAGAAAGTAAAAGAAAGTGATAAAAGTCCTAATTATCTATTACATTTCCAGAACAGATACATAAATATAATGAATTAAAATAAACATGCGCGCGAAAGATTGAATCAGGACATCCTTGGGGTTTTGACCCTTTTTTTGAGAAAAGAATTGAATTTGTCCTTTTTTTGCAGTTAATGAAATATTAAACCTAATAACTAATTAATTAATTATTTACAAGAAAAAGTATTTTTGTGGTTTTATGTTTTTAATGAAATAAAATAAAAAAAGAAATTAAAAGTGTCAAAGGAAAAACCTAATTCTAGATTTGATTTTATTTAATGTGAAAAAGATTACAATTAACCTAATTAAACAACTAAATTAATTAATGAATTTATTTACAAAAAGTAATTGAAATTAATAAAAATATTTTTTTGGTTTTCTGAATTTTATTGTGAAAAATAATTATCTAGTTAATAATTAATTGAGAATTAAATTTAAATGAGTAAAATAAAAAAATATAAAAGAAAAACTAAAGAGGCAAACTCATGGGGGGTTTGGGCCAGATTTGGGATGTTAGACAGCAATTTCAGGCCCACTAAGCTTTCAGCCACGTTTGACTTCTGAATTGCCTGGAGCGTGGGTTGACCAGGAACATGGTAGTCTGCACCTTATGGCCTTTGGATCTGAGCATGTAGCCACCTGGCGCCTGATTGTTTGAGGTGCATGACAGAATCCTTGGCAAGCGCTGCATATGAACATGTTATGAAAAATAATAGAACTATTTTGGGGGACCTGGGAATCGAACCCAGGTCCCAACGCTCAATACACAAGCGCCTTGGCCATCTGAGCTGCATGCATTATTTGTTATTAAGACCACAAGTAATTATTATATTGGTAAATCAAAACAATGTCTGGAAAAAAAATATAAACGCGCGCTTTTTGAAAAGGACAAATAAGAGGGAGACGCGTCAGCGTCTTCTTCCTTGGTCACTGGTTTTTTACCTGCGGATTTATATCCGCAAGAGATTTCACAGGCCTTTCCTAAAATTGTCCATAGGCTTCCAAAACTCACTCCAAGACCATGGTTGGTCTCGTCTCTATCTCCTAAGTCCATCCATGCTTATGATTTGTGCTGATTTCACCTGAAAACAAAATGCCTAAAAACAACACACACATACCCTAGGCGCAGGTATCATCATATGAAGCTTAAAAACGAAATCAAGTATTGCCATCAGGTTAGAAATTAAACAAGAAACATGAATATGCCCGTGTTTTTGAGAAAAAATGCCAGAATAAGGAGTTTAGATTTCGTGTTCAGAGGTGACTTTGTGATGACTTACAGTACTGTATAGGGAGTCTTAGGACGTGGTAATGGTTGTCTTAGCTTCAGGGGATGGCAAGGAAGAAGGCCATGTGCTTATTTTGATCTGAAAATGTCTGCAACCTTGTTCTTGATCTCACACTTTTTCAAGAAACTTCCACTTTTGCTCTGGCTGTTTCAACAATATCTAGGTCGTGTCTTAGGTTGGTATTGCTTGCTTATGTATGTGAGAACAAAATTAGGTCAGCAGCTGGGCCTTAATCTTGGTGTATTGAAGTCTTGAGATTTTGTTGACCACCATTAAAAGACCTTTCCATATTTGGTTCAAATCTTGGATTTTATGCACAAAAAGGCTTGGCACGAATTGGCTAGCTGGCATATGACATATAAAAGCTATTCAAATCAAAAGATGATATTCCATTAATTTTTTAGATTTTATTTGAATTATTATGGATTTAAAATGAATTAAATCAATAAAAATTAAATAAAATAGAAAAATAAATGTTTGATATTGAAATTAATCATGGGACACGTGTGTGGCATGACAAGGCTGAATCAAGTGGAAGAAAGTGGGCCCTTTTGTCAAAAATTGAAGTTTTAAGGATAGTTGACTTTTGCAAATTCATGAAAATTTCCCAACTTCTCCAATGCATATCTTGCTCAATTTTGATCATATGAACATGTTCTTGGACATTTTGGAAAGGTCTTGAAGTCCTATAACCAATGCCTTTGGTCCCATATCATTTGGATTTACCAATCTCAAGTTATGGTCTTTGACTTAAAGTTTATTTTTGTTGACTTTTGAAATTGACCTATAATGTAGAAATTGATAACTTTTTGTGAGAGCATTTCTTGGACTTGGAATGTGAAGATGAGCTGTAGGAAATGTCATCCCCTTCAAAATTAGCATTGGATGGGATTTTTCTTATGAACCATGAAAAAGTTATGTCCTGGTCAAGTTACAGTTGACTTTTCAACTGTCCAAAAATAGAAACTTTTGCATCTTGATGATTTTTGAGCCATGCTTGTGGAATCATGATCAAGAATTGATCAAATGATGATTGTGAGCTCAAAATAAGATGTTGACCAAAAATTCTGACTTTTGACTGTCAAATGACCATTTTGCCCCTACAGTTGATTATGAACCAACTAGGGCTTTTGACTGTGCAATTGGACCCTGTGAGTCTTGAGGCTTGATATGTAGATGCTTGACAATGTATATAGGCCTATGGGACTTGATTGGACCACTGAAAACCTCAAATTCATTGCAAGAACCAAAACCCTAATTTTGACTGTGTTAGGAGGCAATTGGACTGTGCAACCCTTGAGGAATCTTGAAGAATATGGGAGGGAAAATTTTGGGGTACAACAGTAGGGATACCTTATCAATGACCCGCAGTTCAAAGTAGTCATAAAGATCATAGTCACTCATTGTCCCTCGAGTTGCCTACGAGAAATGATCTAATGATGATAGTCCCTTCGAAATGCTAAGGTATTCTTACTTGTTGCCTTCAGTGACAATTTCGTCCCTTCGAATGTCCCTTAAAACTCCAACAATTGAGATACCTACTCCTTAATAGTAGGATAGCATTGTCTTAAGGAAAACGAACATGCTTTTTTCGAGTAGGTAGAAAAAAAATCTTAAGTACTTGCTCAAAACAAAAACTCTTTTACACAAACACTTTTCGAAACAGTTTTCAAAAACCACTTCGTCACACTCTTGAGGACCGATACAAGAGTTATCACGAAGTTAAACAATTTTTTTTGCAAAACACACACAAAGCAATTTCAAAAATGAGCAAGTACCTAAGAGCCCGTGGAAAACCATGGATAGAAAGGGTGCTAACACCTTCCCTTTCTATAATCTACCCCCCGTACTCAGAAACTCTCGAAAAAGGTTTTTTCCGTTCTTTTTCCTTTTCCTTTGATTGGATAAAATAAAAGTCAGTGGAGACTATTGTTTACCACGACATTTGCGAATACAAAATGCAAACCAGTATTAACAGTCGATTCTTCCACCGTATCACAACTGGATAATTGGAAGGCAGAAGACATTTTTCCCATCTCCTTTAGTCAAGAGTAATAGCTATATTCATGTCTTATTATTTTCAAAAAGTTTTTGGTTATGTAATAAACAATAACTTTAGAACCTTGTGTCTTACCCGAGGCACAATGGTTCATTTGCTAAGGGTTGATAATTCATAAACATTGTTCATTCAATAAAAATATTAGACGTTTTGCATGAAAATTTTGTGATCTTTGTCTTTGTTTTATCTTATTACATTTTCAAAATAGATATGTATTCTTACACACACCCACACACTCCATTGCAGATCCTCATCCACTCTGGATCTCGTTGATAATAATTCTACTATTGTCGCATATGACTTAGAAAATCTGATCTACCAAGCCGAGGATGAAGATGAGGAAGATTGTGAAATACCTGGAGAACTTACCAGACTCTTGATACAAGAAGAAAAGGTTATCCAACCACATGAAGAGTCGGTCGAAGTTGTAAACTTGGGTACCTAGACAGACAAGAAAGAAGTCAAGATCGGTGCCAACTTAGAGAGCAGTGTCAAGAGCAGACTAATTCGGATGTTACATGAATATGTTGAAATCCTCGCTTGGTCATACGAAGATATGCCAGGGCTTGATACCTATATTGTGGTTCACCATCTGCCAATGAGAGAGGGTTGTGCTCCGATAAAATAGAAGGTTCGTCGCATGCGCCCTGAAATGTCAGAAAAGATCAAAGTTGGGGTTATGAAGCAATTCAACACAGGGTTCTTAGCAGTGACGACATATCCTCAATGGGTTACTAATGTTGTTCTTGTGCCAAAGAAAGATGGCAAGGTACGTATGTGCATAGATTACAGGGATCTGAATAGGGCAAGCCCCAAAGATGACTTCCCACTACCATATATTGATGTTTTGGTCGACAACACCGCTCAGCACAAGGTATTCTCCTTCATGGATGGCTTCTCAGGTTACAATCAGATCAATATGGCGCCTGAAGATATGAAGAAAACTACCTTCGTCACACAGTGGGGCACTTTCTGCTACAATGTTATGCCTTTTGGGTTGAAGAACGTCGGGGCAACTTATCAGCGTGCCATGGTAGCCTTATTTCATGACATGATTCATCACGAGATAGAGGTCTATGTTGACTACATGATAGCAAAGTCACAAACGGAAGAAAAGCATCTTGATCATCTGCATAAACTATTTGAAAGACTGAGGAAGTATAAGCTGAGGCTAAACCCGAATAAGTGCACCATTAGGGTGAGATCTGGTAAACTCCTAGATTTTGTCATTAGCGGTAAAGGTATTGAGGTTGATCCTGCAAAAGTTAAGGCTATTCAGGAAATACTGACTCCTTATACCGAGAAGGAAGTCAGAGGTTTCTTAGGACTGCTGAATTACATTTCCTGTTTCATTTCTCATTTGACTGCTACTTGTGAGCCAATCTTCAAGCTGCTGAAGAAAGATCAAGTAGTAAAGTGGAATGACAACTGTCAAATAGCCTTTGATAAATTTAGAGATTACCTACAAGAACCTCTGATTTTGATGCCACCGGTCGAGGGAAGACCTCTAATCATGTACTTAACAATGCTAGAGAACTCAATAGGGTGTGTAATGGGGAAGAATGACGAGTCTAGTCGAAAAGAGCATGCAATATACTAGCTTAGAAAAAAGTTTACCAACTATAAAACAAGATATTCACTACTCGAGAAAACTTGATGTGCTTTGACATGGGCTGCTCGCCGACTAAGACAGTACATGTTGACCCATACTACCTTGTTGATCTCTAAAATGGATCCTATCAAGTACATATTCGAGAAGCCAGCTCTCTCCGGAAGAATAGCTCGATGGCAGATGGTCTTAACAGAATACAAAATCCAGTACACCACTCAAAAGGCAATCAAAGGAAGTGTATTAGCCGACCATTTGGCGCATCAAGATGTAGACGACTATTAGTCTATGAACTTTGAATTCTCGGACGAGAACATTATGCTAGTAACAGATTGTGAAGAACCTGGACCGTATGAAGGACCTGATCCAGGATATCAATGGACTATGGTTTTCGATGGAGCTTCCAATGCACTTGGAAATGGAATCAGTGTTGTGATCATCTCCCCCGCAGCTTGCCACATGCCTTTCACCGCCATACTTTTCTTTGACTGCACCAATAATATGGCTGAATATGAAGCGTGCATCATGGGTCTAAAAGATGCTACTGACCTGAGAATTAAGTTCTTAAGTGTATATGGAGAATCTTCCTTGGTGATCAGTCAGGTTAAGGGATATTGGGATACGAAACACCTCAATCTCATTCCTTATTAAGAGCATGTGTTAACCTTGATCCTGTATTTTGAAGAGATTACTTTTGAGCATATACCAAGAGAAGAGAATCAGTCGGCGGATGCATTGGCTACCATGTCATCCATGTTCAACGTCAGATGGGACAATGAGGCTCTCTGAATTACCATTGAAAGATTCGACAAACCAGCACACTGCTATGAAATTGACATTGATGGAGTAGAGGAAAAACCTTGGTTTCATGAAGTGAGAAGTTACCTTGAGTATCAAGAATACCCATAAGGGGCATTCGTCAATAACAAGAAATTCCTATGGAGGTTCTCGGTTAAGTTCTTATTAAGTAATGGAATTTTACACAAGCATAATCAGATTCGACTCTGCTTCATTGTATGGATAAGAAAGAAGCAGAAGAAATTATGTGAGATATGCACGAAGGCGTCTTTGGTACTTACTCCAGTGGACATACTATGGCTAAAAAGATTTTGAGAGCTGGTTACTATTGGTCGACTACAGAAACTGACTGTCACCACCACTCGAGAACTTGTCATAAGTGCCAAATTTATGCTGATAAAGTTCATGTGCCTCTAGTACCTTTGAATGTAATGAATGCTCCTTGGCCATTCGCAATGTGGGCATTGATATGATTGGAGAAATCAAGCCTACTGCCTCTAACGGACATTGCTTCATCCTCGTCACCATTGATTACTTTACAAAATGGGTTGAAGCAGCTTCATTTGCCTCTGTTACTAAAAACTTAGTCGCATGATTCGTAAAGCATAACCTTATTTGTCGATATGCCATTCCGGAGAGGATCATCACAAACAACGGTACTAATCTCAACAATACCATGATCATTGAACTTTGCATGCGCTTCAAGATCAAGTCTCACAACTATTCTCCGTATCGAACTAAGATGAATGGTGCAGTGGAAGCCGCCAATAAAAACATAAATAAGATCATACAAAATATGGTTGTGACATACAAAGATTGGCACGAGATGCTAACATTTTCTATTCACGGCTACCGCACTTTGGCTAGAACATCAATTGGGGCAACCTCATTCTCTCTAGTATACAGTATGGAAGTTGTCCTACCTATCGAGGTTCAGATTCCTTCTCTAATGATCATAAAAGATGCAGGATTGGACAAAGACGGGTGGATTCAGACCAATTTGGATCAGTTAAAACTAATCGATGAGAAAAGGCTTGCGGCTTTCTGTCACGATCAGATGTACCAGAAACGCATGATCAAGGCGTTCAACAAGAAGATCAAGTATCAGGTATATCAGGATGGTGACTTGGTAATAAAGTGCATCATTCTACCGCAAGGTGATCCCAGGGGAAAATGGACCCCCACTTACGAAGGGACATTTGTAATCAAGAAAATATTTTTTGGCAAAGCTATGATATTGACCACCATAAACGGTGAAGATTTCCCATACCCCATGAATGCGGACATAGTCAAAAGATACTACGCATGAAAACGAACCACTAGGTTGACTGGCCTAGGCAAAAATAAGGGCATCCCAACAAACCAAAAGGGTTTGGGAAAAAACCAGGGATATATATAAAAGATTTCACACCCGGCAAGTCGAAAACCTAAAAAGGCGGCTTGGGAAAAAAAGGGTATCCCGGTGGACTGAAAACCCGAAAGGGCGGTCCAGGAAAAAATTAGGGATAAAAGTGTACGCCTATGTCCCTATTGGATCACTTACAACAAGCTTTATTACCAAAGTCAAAGTTCAAACGATACAAATCAACTCAATCAACTTCTTCTGACAGCAAGGGATGAGATGCTTGAAGACATAGGGGCAATAGCAGAGTTGGAACCCGACGACATTATTTCCACATAGCTATTTATCTTGTTTACACTTTGTACTCTTTCCCTTTCATGACGATTTCCCCTTATTGGGATCTCTGTCTCTTTGTACGAAATCGCCTGTTTATGGGCAGATTGTCAATAAAAATACAAATTCAAAATTCAAACTCTTTGTTTTCACTTTTTATGTTTTGTTTGCAACAACTTCCAATGACTAAAATTGAATAAGCATATTCATATGAATACAATTTACTGTTAACAAATATACGCATAAAAAATAAGAATAAGCGTTTACTCAAGACTCTATGAATTGGGATAATGTTCGAGCCATCTACAAATCCCTACAGAGCCACTTCCACAGGATTATCCCTACAAAGTAGTCTTATCTTACTCACCAGCAAATTCCCCCAGCAGATAAAAGAATATGGTCTTTTTCCCAGCAATATCATCCACCTACGGGGTCCCAATCATTACAGTTTATGGAAATTCTCTTCCCCAACCGAGTTTTCAAACTGTAAAATTCCCTGCAGACTACTTCTCTCCAGCGAAGCTGATTCCCTTAGCAAGGGTTTTCCTCAGCAGAGTGTTCCTCTGTCAACAGGTTTTATTTCCCCAACAGGGTTTATTTCCCCAGCGAAGTTCAATCTCCTCATCTTGAGTCTATTTCTACCATAGATTACCCGCAGGATTCCTGTCTCAAGCAAAGGACAACCCGGATTGATATCCTCAGAGTTGCTACTAAATCTGAAACTGGATTAGATATCATTCAACCTTGGTCTCTTCAGATAAGTCGTTATCTGTATCAGAAACTCAGTCAAACAGCACCTCGGAAGAAAATCCTTCTCTTTTATCCTCAGTCAGAGTATACAAGAATTATAATCCCCAGTAGAGCACGGAACACCAACATCCCTGAACTCTTTTTCCCAAGCAGAAATCAACATTCCCCGACTGAGTTTCTTCAAATGGTGAGTAGGAATCCACAACAGAGACAATCCCTAGAAGACCGAAGATACACATACTCTTTATCTCCAGCAACAATCAAGGATTCATTTTCCTCAGATAAAAATAATACTCGAGTTTACAAATACATTTCAACAAACATCTCACATTCATACCTCATTTACAAACAGTATAGCATATGCATACAAAGCACATATAGCATAATCTAATTAATTTAAGGAATCGTTACTCAATGCATTTCATACACCATGACAGTGCATACAGCTAACTCTTTACCTTTTTAGGAAAGATCGATCAACAGACAAACATCATCAATTACTTGTATGACTAGATAGTCTTCTCAAAGACAACATCTTCTGGCTCAGTATAGATCGAACGTAGATCTATTATGATACTTCTCCCAGTTGAAGATGAGCGTGGATATCTTCTGGCTAAGATTAAATTGACTATAGATTTATTCTGATACTTCTTCCAGTTGAAGACGATCGTAGACATTTCCTGGCTCAAATTAAATCAAAAATGGATTATTCTGATACTTCTTCCAGTCAAAGTCAAGCATAAATATCCGCTGGCTCAGTTTAAATCAAGCATAGATTTATTCGGATACTTCTTCCAGTAGACATTCTTCTGGCTCAACTTAGATCGAGCGTAGATCTATTCTGATACTTCTTCCAATTGAAGACATTTTCTAGCTCAGATTAAATTGACCAAAGATTTATTCTGATACTTCTCTAGTGGACTTTTTCTGGCTCAGATTAAATTAACCATAGATTTATTATAATACTTCTCCCAGTAAAAGTAGAACATATACATCTTCTGGCTCAGATAGAACCAACCGCAGATCTATTCTGATACTTCTCCCAGTTGAAGACATTTTCTGGCTCAAATTAAATCAACCATAGATTTATTCTGATACTTCTCCCAGTTAAAATCAAGGAAACATTTTCTGGCTCAGATTAAATCAATCATAGATTTATTCTAATACTTCTCCCAGTTAAAGTCAAGGCAACATTTTCTGGCTTAGTTTAAATTGACTGTAGGTTTATTTTTATACTTCCTCCAGATAAAGAGTAGCATGGATATCTTCTGGATCAGTTTAAATCAAGCATATATTTATTCTGATACTTATTCCAATTGAAGGCAGGCATATACCTCTGCTGGCCCAGACTAAATCGAGTTTAGATTTGTTGTAATACTTCTTCCAGTTGGGGACAATGTTTACTTCGGGTGACATCTCTAAGCCCATCTCCGACGACTATCTGTCACCTCTCCAAATGGCATCTATAAGCCCATTTCCAGCATAATCAACCAACATCGTCACTTCTTACATAGGCGAGTGCAAATTTCGGGGCACTTAGGTGTTCGATCCTCTTCTACCTTCGAGTTACGAATGACGGACATGGCAATCTAACTCTTCAGGTTTAAGAAGATTGAACAGGGGAATCTATTGTACCCCAAAATTTTCCCTCCCATTTTTTTCTTTAAGGCATTCTTTCATGGCTTCTCAAATACTCAAGAATCTAAAGGGATGACCAGTCAAATGCTCCTCATAAGCCAAAGGTCTACAACTAGGGTTTTAAGTTTCTCAAGTAAATTTGGTTTGCAAAGGTCTCAAGTGGTTCCCATGGTTCTCCATAGGTCTTCAATAGAGTTCGTGTCAAGTTTCAAGTCCTACATCACAAGTTTGCTCAGTCAATAGCTCAAATGATTGAAAATCAACTATATTGGATAAAAAGTCAACTATGATCAACATACAATCAAACTTCAAGATTTTTGGTCAACATCAATATTTTGAAGTGATATTCATCACTTGATCAAGGGTTGATCATGATTCCCCAAGGAAAGCTCTCAAATCATCAAAAGTCAAGAATTGTCAAACTAGGGTTTCCTTAGGAGAAGTCAACTGAATGTTGACCAAGCATAACTTTCACATGCTTCATCAACTTTTCCCCAACCAAAACCCACTTTGAATAAAATTCAATTCTCTACAACTTTTCTTTTATGCTCAAGTCCAAGAAATGCTTCATTTGAAAGATATGAGCTAATACATTATAGGTCATTTTTAAAAGTCAACAAAAGACACTTTTTGTCAAGGCAACTTACATTAAGATAGTGTCTCCAAATGAAAAAATGATCAAAAGAGAAAGTGTAGAGGACATTTTTAGATTTTCAAAAAGTTCATGATCACCTTCAAAAAATGAAATTTGAGCAAGTTATGAGTTGCACAAGTTGGGAAATTTTGAGGAAATTCATGAAATGCAAAAAGAGCAAAATTGAGATTTTGAATTAGTGGGCCTAATTTTTTATATTCAAACATGTCCATAAGATGTTAGAGGACCTCTAAATTCATTCACATATTTTTTATGATTTTTATTTCTTTTATTTGAATTTTTATTCATTTAAAAGCAAATAAAATCAAAATAAAATGTGAGATAAATATGTAAGGACTTGGGCTTGTGATTTCAAACATGTACAGGCCCAATGCAGCTCATGATAGCCTGTCAAGACATGTCAAAATTGTGCAAGCTCAATAAGGAAAAGTTTTTTCAAATTTGTGAAGTTTTAAAGTTGTTTTATTCTTGGTTAAACCATGTCTTCATGAGTTGATTTCATTCCATATTTGTTAGCTCAAATCATCCCTCTATATATATGCAAGCAAGGCAGGAGCAAAGAGATAAAAAGGACTTGACAAAAGAACCTCTTAAAAAAATCAAAGAATTTTTGAAAATCATATCTCATATTTCCAATAATTTCAATCTAAACTAAGCCTTGAAATCATCTCATGGATATTCATATGGTAAGCAAGGGTAGGTCTCAACAATTCCCCAGGTCTGAATCATGATATCTCTCATTTCTGTTTTGCATTATTTCATCATTCATATTTTTTTAATTCGTGAGTTGTTATTTGTTTCTAACCATATAGATTCTCATGTATTGTTGTTTAGAACATGTCTGGTTCAAAATCATGAAGTTTTAACGTAAAAAATGTGTTTTTCCATGGTTAGGGAAAAACACTTCTATACCTTTGTATCCCTTTTTCCAGGCTATTTCAGACAAAACTGATATCACCATTGGATTTGCAGCATATAATTTAGGGGGGTTAGGGTTAATTTGGGGCTTTAATTCTTGTTATTTTGCAGGTTTGAGTTTTAAGGCCATCAGAGAAGAAAGAGTTGACCACCATGAGGGATGGTCAGACTCACTGGAGGTTTTACATGGCATCAGGACGTATTATGATTCGTCCATTCAAATCTCAGGAGCCCACTAGTACGCGCGTGTATTTTGACTGCTGGAGTTAGAACTTACTTTGAATTATATTTGTTTGGTTTGATTAATGTACCGGATGTACAAGTCACCCCAGTGGCAGCACACTTGCACTTAAGTCTCTCATACGCCTTGTCTTGGGTTCGATCCAGGCGTAAGGCGTTTTTATTTTTCAATGTTTTCATTTCAGATCCAGTGCAGGCAGTCCTAGTGAGCGCATGGTGCAACTATATCCATCCCCATCAGATCTCAGCAAGCCAGATCTGAAGGCCTCAAACGCGCATTCCCACTGTGGATCATCAAAGACCCCCCACATCAAATCCAGTGCAAGCCTTCTAGGTTTGTTAATGGGCCTGAAGTTGTTTGCTTCTTCTCACCCCCCTAATTACTTTTGCAGCGCAGGCCCATCCTTTTTTTATTTATTTATTTTTTATTTGAATTAGCATTTTCTTTTTTTTAATCAACAAAAATCAGAAAATCATAAAAACATTAGATTTAAATGTTTTATTAATTAAATTAATTTTTGTTAATTTTCATTAATCACTTTGAGTTTATTTTATTAATTAAAATTTAATTAGAATAAGGTTTTCATCACTTCAATTGATTTCCAAAACAAAAATGACAAAAAATATTTTCTTAAACATTTAGGATTTTTTAGGGTTTTTGACATCTCTTCAATCTTTGCGCATTTGTTTATCTTTCACATTTCATGAATTATGTAATTGACAAAGGGATGTAATATTTTAAAATTAGGACTTTTTACATTTTTTTTTCTTTTTTCTTTCCCCCATTTGAGGTTTTGTACTCCGCATCTTCAAAGTACTGTAATAGCGTAGATTCAATTTCTCACATTTTTACTTTTCGCATTAATGTATGAATGCTTGTATATATTTAACTGCTAACTTAATAGGATTGCATGGTAATGTTAGAAAACCTAACATCCAAGATAAAAATAATTGAAACATAATACACTTCGCACATGCGTATCTCTAAGGTACCCCCACTTGTTGCCTTCGGAAAACAACAGTCACGTCTCTCGAACGTGGGATGTTTTAGCAAAGATCATTTGGTTAAAAGATTATAGTCCCTCGATGACCCTTTGATGCTGCCTCGGTAAACTATCTTAGTACCTTAGGATAATTACTAAAGTGTCCTACGAGTTGTTTTCGTGACTGTACGATGACCCGCGTCTGTCCCTCCAAACATCCAATGATAGGGCTACCTACTAACTAATGATAGGATAGCACTATCTAAAGGAAAAGAGGAAAATAACAAGACCTTTTGAGTAGGTAGATAGCTTATAGCTTCTTGCTCATAAAACAAAAAAAAATTCTGACACATACACTCTCTTTTCTAAATATTTTCAAAGACAAAACACTTTGTATGCATTCTCAACGAAACCAGAATCATTACAAAGTTTTCCGCACTAAGGCATCCTTTCAAAATACTTTTTCAAAATACACTTACACAAAAAGCATTTTCAAAGTGAGCTGGAAACTAAGAGCCCGTAGATAACTACGGATGAAAAGGGTGCTAATACCTTCCCTTTTCATAACATACCCCCTTACTCAAAAAAATCTCAAAAAGTCTTTCCTGTTCTTTTCACCCTTTCCTTTATTGGATAAAATAAAAGTCGGTGGCGACTCTTGCTATCCGCAACATTTGCGATAAAACTCAAAACCTAAAATTCAGTTCTCCATTGTATTACAAAGTTATTTTACTCAAACATCATTACCGTCTTCGTTACTCCAGCCAGTTGGCTGAAGTCCAGGTATTCCCTCCACATCATTTTCTTCCCTCATTATTTCCCTATCCCACTGAAAGCCATGGGTTGGGTGTAGTGTGAGGAAGTAGAGAGCATTATTCGTTGGGAAGTCGGCAACATCTGCAAGAGTACATGGGCCTATGTTAGTTAAGTTCTTGTTGAAGTTTCTTCTATCGACATGATTGGTCTTTGCCATCTAATAGATTTGATATGCCTATATGTTCTCCATAATCCCATCTTCTCTCTATATCGCCACCCTTTAGTGTAGTGATGATGGAACTTCCCCCATGCCATGGATCTATTCACGACCCAACAAAAAATTGTAATTTTCCTTCGAAGTAATCACCATGAACATGGTGGATCTTGTAATGGATCCCACTGTGAGATCGACTTGGATTACACCCAAAGTGTGACCCACTTTTCCTTCATAGTTTGATATGACCATATTGTGAGGTTTGAGGTCTGTATCATACATCCCAATCTTCCAGAGCATGCATTGTGGCAACATATTAACCGTTGCTCGTCTATCAACCAGGATTTTTTTTATCCCCGTGTTCTCCACCTTACCCCTGATAAATAAGAACTTTATATGGTTCTTCATACATGCATTTGGACACTCGAAGAATGCATTTTGTTCTTTTACTGCTCCATTGTTCATGACATAATAACAAATTGGCCTATGCTTGGCCATTTCGAATTCATCAATAGTTTCATCTTCTTCTGCTCCAGTCACTTGATTATATTCATGTGGAAATACATATACCACATTGCAATTCAAACCCAAAGATGATTCATCTTCTGAGTCGAAGTTGTCAGTCAACATATCTTCGTCCTCTATGGACTCTTCTTGACTTTTTTCATTGATTTTTTCCTTCTTTGGGGAAAAGAGTTTTCTCCCCACTGGCTTCCTCTCCGCTGTTTTGTTTTGAGGAGGGATTTGGTTTGTGCTTGATTCACCCATATCCTTCGTAACATTTTCCCTCTGAGCCTTCTTAATCCTCTAGTGTCTCCTCCATTGAAACCTTGACATTGCGTTTTTTCCTTTTATAGTTTTCATACTGGTAAGCTTTCTGCTTTGATACCTGGAATTCCTTCCTGCATGAAATGTACAAACCTATTCCAAGTTCGAAGCTCTTCCATTTCTCATGCCCCTGTCCCTTATTATGCACTGGATTTACCCACTTGTTGGTTGGAGCATTATCAGGTGGTTTAAATGTTGCCTTTCGGTTTACTTGGGGGTAGGGACTATTCGGCCTTTGAGGGATTCCTCGTTTTTCGAACACGAAGCCATGTCTGGTATCTCTCCAGTTTCCCCTCTTTCGAGCAACTTGCACCCTCTCTTATTTTTCTTCATCCTTTCGATCATACACTGAGCTGCACCTTCGACACATCAAGGCTTAAGAGTTTTTTTTTGGCATCAAATGGGAAAATCTAGTAGGCTCTCTCCTAATTCTGGGTATGCCTTTCTCATCTGATCCTCCTCGGTATGCTGGTTCATTTCTACCATGTTAACTTCAAGGCTAGGACCATCAGTGATCTTGGCTGCTTCAAATTTGATTTTAAGGCCTTCAGTGACCTTGTCCATCTCAGCATTTGGAGCAAAACTATCAATAGTTTTACCCTCAACATCTTTGGTAATGAAGCCTTTAGTAGCCTCAACCATATTAATATATGTAGGTTCAGCATAGTTAGTCTCTGCCACATGCAGAGGGTCACCATAAACTTTCATTTTTCTCTTCTCGCTGAACCTTAATCTTCTGTTGGTGGTAGCATTTTAAATTAGATCCCTAAAAAGAAAACACTGTGAGGTTTTATGTCATAAAATTATGATAT
This sequence comes from Vicia faba, assembly GCA_948472305.1. Lineage (NCBI taxonomy): Eukaryota > Viridiplantae > Streptophyta > Magnoliopsida > Fabales > Fabaceae > Vicia > Vicia faba. The sequence goes on from OX451738.1 coordinate 1,174,489,192, forward strand.
TTTCAAAAACCTATTTTCTCTCGTTGTTCTAATGGAAGAATTTTGGCACCAGTTGGCACAAACATCTTGCCATCCTTTAACAATAAAAAAAAATTCTTCATATTTCCTTACGTCGAAAGTGTGTGTTTTCTTAGGGAATTTATCAATCTTTTCAGGTTCAACAGGATTTTTCCCATTCAAAGGGGCTAAGACTTTACAGGATTAGGATGGTGCTTGCTTTAATTCATCCAAGTCCACTTTGATTTCTTCAAAACCTATAGGGTCACTATAGATCTCTTGTTCATCCTCTTTCGCTTCAACATATGCCACCCTTTCTTTTCTATTGTTTTTATTTGCCCTAACCTTTTAAGCCTTCAGACGTTCGACTTGTCGAACTCAGTCTGCTAGTTGGGCCATGTCCCTAAAATATTGGGTATCTAACTTCTTTCGAATGGAATAATCTAAACAGCTTGCAGTCATTTCGACCATCTCATGTTCAGGCACTTGTGTAAAACACCTCGCCTTCAACAAACGAAACCTGTTTAAATAATCATTAATTGTCTCAGTGAAGTTTCTCTTGATAGTAGCCAATTCTTTGTGACTAATCTTTGATTGTCCCATGTAAAATTGTTCATGGAATAACCTCTCTAAGTGAGTCCAATCATGGATAAAATTCACTGGAAGGGTAGTGAACCATGTGAAAGTATTTTTTGTTAGCGAACTAGGGAAGTATTTTGTCCTTATGTTTTCATTGTTCACTATGTCTGCAGCCTCGGTAAGGTACCTGGCTATATGTTCGACAATAGATTCACTGGTGTCACCATAGAATTTTGTGAACTTTGGGACTTTCCATACCCTGGGTAATTAAGTCTGTAGAACATACTTAGACATAGGGGATGTGTAATTTGGTCTTCTAAAGCCTATATTTACCCCATTTCAAGCCATTATTCTTTCAACCAAGGCTGCCAAATTATTTTCCCCTGGGTACTCGTCTTGTCAAACACGTTTAAGGATTTCATCTGCATCTTGGTTTCGATTGACCATCACAATCCTTTGGGTTTGGTCCTCTCATGGTATGACTTGTTCGACCATGTGTTATTTGATTCTAGGCCCTGATTGACTTCACCTACTTTCTGCATAATTAGTTGTGCTTGGTTGATTGTTGGGTCCTCTTCGACTACTAACCTGATTTTCTCTCGTCGAATCTCGACGGGCCTGTTGAACTCGGACTTGGGGAGCGCCAAAGAAATCTGCAATTTGTGTCATTTGTGCCGCCAACTGCTGATTTGTTTAGGCATTCTGTTGGTTGGTTTGAGTAGCACTATGGATTAATGGGTTAAAGATTGTACCCATTTGTTGGGCTAAAACACCAAACATTTCATGATTGCTATCATCCATCTGTTGTCGAAACATCGATGCAGAATTCGTTGTTAGGTTAGGTAATTGGGCAGTGAATCCTGGGGGTAGGACATTTCGACCCCTGTTATTAATCCTGATCCTTGTAGTGGTGAAAGTGTAGACATTCTTGGGTCAGGAAAGGTTGATGCACTATTGTTTAGGCTTGCCATCACGGATGTTGTTATGCCATAAATTTGTTTGCGACCATTCATTGGCATTGTGAATCCAAATGCAAAATTCCTGAAATTGTTCATCCCTGGTGACCTTGTGGTCATCGGGGAACCCCGTGTAAGCATTGGGTATAGAACTGGCCGCAAAAAGAATTTGTCGAAATTCCTGTTGTATTTTCTTGAAAAGGTGTCAATTCGGTTATAGATAACGCAACCGTAGTTTGTAACACCCCTTTCTAACCCCAAGAAATTTAAATAATAATCAGAGTAAGATATCATGTATAACATCAAAAGGGTGTCACATGTGTTTACAAAAACCACAAAACAACATAAAGATACACCTGGTCATAATCATAACACATATTTAAACTTCATGTTTCATCAAACTATACACATCACATCGGAATAAGTCTTATCTTAAAATATTGTTTATGATTATATTCAATACTATATTCATACATCTTGATCGGAAAAATAGAAAGTGTATTATTTTCACCGATGTAGTAATAATGGGATTTTCCCAAAGTATCGATCTCGAGGACTACGTAGGAAATACTGAGTTTTATTATTAATTCAATCAAACAAAAACAATAGTTTTAGGTTTGATTATCCTCATCATATTCTTCCTAGTCATCCTCGCCATCACTCTCATACCCCCAAATCCAATTAGCGTGTTCAGAAATTGTAACTCTTGCAGGGTCAGGGAGTGTGAGAATAACTCTCTTCTGACTGATTACACCATAACGACTTCCCTGTATCTGGATCATTCCTTGGTTGACAAGGGCGCTCATATCTAATTTAGTCATACCTGTAATGGGCGCCTCACTCAGTGCTGCAGGGTCATAACCAAAATATCTGGCTATCTGGGTAATCATCCCTCCCACCGAAATAACACCAGCTACTGCACGACCCACCTTACCTAAATGATTTACTGCAAAAGTGGCCACATTAACGGGAGTTACATTGGCTATCGCATGCAGCAAATAGAGCTAAAGCTTTGTTTCCACCCCCGTACTATCCCCCTCGGCTGAACAACGAATATGCTAAACATTTTTGAGCATACCGGAAGCAGGGGTTAAGGATACGGGACACCTTAGCGCCCTTAGCAACATACCCACCCAAGCATGTGATGTCCCCTCATAATCGGCTTGCTCGAAATGTTTCTGGAATCGCTCTAGGTCCATAAATGGGTAGTCGGAGGATTCCTCCCAATTCTTCCACTGTCAATTGATGGTCATCATTGTATAACCTGAAAGTCATTGTACCTGAATGGCATCTATTGGTACCTTCCCAAATTTTCTGCAACTTAAAATCTACAGAACTTAAGAATTCAAAGGTTATGCGCGCAAAAGTTGGCGCTTCACAATGCATAAGTTCTAATATTCCTAAGATATGAAACATGTGATTCATCTCATCAGATAAACCCAGTGCCGTTAGAGTGTTAGAACACATGTACCTTGTTGGCATCATAATACACCGAATATGGCGCGATTAGCGCACCTCATGTGCTGGGTTTACAAAGATGATGCCATGAGTGTTAGGTTATCCCATCAGAATAGGGTTGCTCCTTGGTTGAGCCCTGGATGGTTCAGCGGCAGTTTTATTTCCTATTGTAATACGCTTGGGGGGCATTTTGGGTACTTGAAAAATCACACGAAATTGAACACGAGGATTAGTGGAAAAATCTGCCGTAGGGAGGTAGAGGCCGGAAAATAAGACACTTTTTGTGAAGGCTGTTTGATGAACAGAGTGGTGTGATGGTAAAAGGAGGGATCTTTTTAAGAGGGTGGTTATGGAGTTTTTAGAGGAAGAATGGAGAAGAAGATGAATTAGGTTACAAGTGAGAGAAAAAGAGAATAAAGAGAGAAAACGATACTATAATCTCATAAATTTGCACAAGTCCCACAGGTTTTGTAAAAAAAAAAATTTGTGGCCCAGTGGATCGGTCACGGGCCGTGTCCCGTGACATGGGCGGCCATGTCTAGTGCTTAACTTCTCTTTTCACAAACACAACCCCAGGTTTTCTGACCCAGGGCGTGTCCCGTGACACGGGCGGCCGTGCCAGCTTCTGGAAAACATGAATCTTCCTTGAATTTATTTTTGCTTCAGTGATGCTGATATGGGTCGTGTCCTGTGACATGGGGGGCCGTGTCAGCTTCTGATTTTTCTGAAAAATCACATTTTTCATTGATTCAGATTCAAAAAATTTCCTCTCTTTGAGTAAAACATTGGTGAGCCTACACTGAAAATTTTAAACCTACACAAAAAAAAACAAAAAAACTAGTTATAATTAAAATGCGTGGGTTGCCTCCCACGAAGCGCTTCGTTTAACATCGCATGGCTTGACGGTCGTCCATATTATCCTGTAAGATGAACATTATCAATGAGACCTCTCTCTTGACCTTGATAATAGGGCTTCAACCTCTGTCTATTTACCTTAAAGGTGTCCCTGTTTTCATGATTCTTCAGTTCAATTTCTCCATGTGGGAACACTTTATGAACAGTGAATGGTCCAGACCATCTTGACTTCAACTTTCCAGGGAATAACCTTAACCTGGAATTAAACAACAACACCAACTGTCCTTCCCAAAATTCGTTTCTCTGGATCCATTGATCATGCCATTTTTGTGTTTGTTCCTTATAGGCCTTGGCATTCTCATAAGCCTGATTCTGAAATTCTTCTAACTTATGGAATTGCAGAATTCTTGACTCTCCAACTTTCATCAGATCATAGTTTAAAAATTTTGATGCCCAAAAAGCCTTATGCTCGAGTTCGAGCGGAAGGTGACAGGCTTTACCATACACCAATTGATACAGAGACATACCTAATGGTGTTTTAAATGTCATTTTGTATGCCCATAAAGCATCATCCAACTTCACCGACCAATCCTTCCTATAGGAAATGATAGTCTCTCAAGAATCTGCTATATTTGTCTGTTTGATACTTCAACTTGTCCGCTCATCTAAGGATGTTCTATCTCCACTAAAATTTCCTCCATATTCTGATTCATGGCAGACTTTTAAGATATCTCTCTGTTCTTCTTCTGGGACACATCTTCGAATCAGTCTGTCGATCTTATACATGAATGGTTCGTCCCATAAGTAAAACCTGCAATCATGTAAAAACTTTGTCCTCTTGTTAGATCAAAATCATCAGGTATTACTCCACCTACCAAGTAGTTCGCATAGTTTGCAAACCACGGTACACCAATCACAGCTAGGATTCGTTCGTCAACAAACTCATTCTTGACTGGGTGGTTCTCCTCATTTTCTTCTATCGGGGACGTCCGAGATAAATGATTAGCAATAATGTTCTCACATCCCTTTTTGTCCCGGATTTCCAAATCAAACTCTTGCAAGAGCAAGATCCACCTCAGCAGCCTTGGTTTTGATTCTTGTTTAGACAAAATATGCTCCAAAGTTGCATGGTCAGTATAAACAATTACCTTTGAACCCAACAAGTATGATCTGAACTTGTCAAAATTGTACACCACTTCTAACAATTCTTTTTTAGTCGTAGCATAAATCATTTGGGCTGGATTCAAAATATGACTTGCATAATAGATAACATGCAAGAGCTTTTCTCTTCTATGTCCCAACACTGCTCCTGCGGCCATGTAACTTGCATCACACATGATCTCAAAAGGAAGAGACCAATCTGGAGAGATCACAATCGGAGCAGCCACTAGTTTCCTCTTCAAAGTCTCGAAAGCTTCGCTGCACTTTTCATCAAAAAGAAATGGCGCATGCTTCACAAGAAGGCTAGTTAACGGCTTTGCAATCTTGGAGAAATCTCTTATGAACCTACGGTAGAATCCTGCATGTCCTAAGAAGCTTATGATACCTTTCTCATTCACTGGTGGGGGAAACTTTGCTATTACCTCTACTTTGGCTTTGTCAACTTCAATTCCCTTATGGAAAATTTTATGACCCAACATTATACCTTCATGAACCATAAAATGACACTTCTCCCAATTCAGAATCAGATTTGTATGCTGACATCTTTCTAAAGCCAGAGATAAGTTCTTCAAGCAATTTTTAAAAGACGGTCCGAAAACCGAAAAATCATCCATAAACACTTCCATATGTTTTTCAAGCATGTCAGCAAATATGGAGGTCCTACATCTCTGAAAAGTAGCAGGTGCATTACACAACCCAAATGGCATTCCGCTATAGGCGAAAATACCATAAGGGCATGTGAACATTGTCTTCTCTTAATCTTCTGGAGTTACGACGATCTGATTGTATCCTGAATACCCATCAAGAAAGCAGTAGTAATCATGACCAGCTAACCTTTTCAACATTTGGCCAATAAATGGTAAGGTAAAATGGTCTTTTCTTGTAGCAGTGTTCAATCTTCGGTAATCTATGCACACTCTCTATCCTGTTACGGTTCTGGTGGGAATCAGTTCATTCTTCTCATTTTTTATGACTATTGTTCCGCCCTTCTTAGGTACCACATGAACCGGACTTACCCATTCACTATTGAATATAGGGTTAATAAGTCATGCATCCAACAGCTTCACAACCTCTTTTTGAACAAATTCTTTCATTGTAGGATTTAGTCTTCTTTGCGGCTGGACAACAGGTTTCTGATTATCTTCCATTAATATCTTGTGCATGCAAATTGTGAGACTGATTCCTTTCAAACCTTTAATTGCCCATCCGATAGCACCCTTGTATTTCTTGAGCACTTTAATGAGTTGGTTTTCCTGAACTTCTTTTAAACTAGAGTTGATAATAGCTAGACATTTCTTATCAGTGTCAAGAAAGATATACTTGAGATTTTGAGGAAGTTGTTTCAACTCTGTTCCCTTTTTCACCTCTTGTTTTTCTTCAGGAGATTATGGTGGTCTTAGATCTTCCCACCATTGTGGTTTTGATCTATTCCATGGAGGTTATGCTTCAAACATAGCCAGCACTTCAGATTCTTTCTCATTTATTTCCTTATTTATTTTAGAAATTGATAAGCTAAGAACTCTTTCTAAAGGTAATTCCGGAATTTTGCTTTGAACTGAATGAGTGAACACTGTGTCCAGCACTTCAATACTTTTACTTGTATTTTCCTCATCTTTGAATTTCATGGTTTCTTGCACCTTAATTTTTAGTTTCTCATCATAGACCTTGAGGGTTATGGTACCTTCCTCAATATCTATCATACATCTTCTCGTCTCTATAAAAGGTCTTCTAAGAATGAGCGGTATTTCTTCATCTTCTGGCATGTCAAGAACTACGAAATCAACAGGTAACACAAACTTGTCAATTTTCACAAGAATGTCGGTCGCGATACCATAAGGTATTTTCACTAAATAATCTGAAAACTAAAGTGTCGTTCTTGTGTCTTGTACCTCATCGAGATCAAGCTTCTTGAAAATTGAGAGTGGTATCAGGCTTACGCTAGCCCCCAAATCAATAAGTTCTTTCTTGAATGATCTATCCCCAATGGTACACGGAATAGTTACTGCATCCATATCTCTCTTTTTCATAGGAATTTTGAGACCCTAAAAAATAGCACTACACGTTTTAATTAGAATTACCGAAAAATCATCTATGGAACGCTTCTTGGAGATGATATTTTTCATGAATTTGGCATATATAGGCATCTGTTCTAGAGCTTCAGCAAAAGGGATGTTAATTTCAAGTTTCTTGAACAACTCTAAGAATTTCTCAAAAAATTTCTTATTAAGATCTTTCTTCCTTGTTCTTGAAGGATAAGGAAGAATGATTTTAGACTTAGGATCCTTTTGGTTTTCCTTCTCAACCACTGGATCTATAACCACTTCCTCAGCCTGCTTCAGAACATCTCGTATTTCTATATCCACTTCTATCAAACCTTCATCCGATATTTCCTCTATTTCAACATTCTCAGTTGACTTACCTCTTCTGGTCACAACTGCATTCACAATATAATTATCTATAGGATTTGTAACCATTCCACCAGGCAGAGTGCCTGATGCTTAAGCATTAGCCAATTGTTGTGCTATTTGACCCATCTGTACCTCCAAATTTTTAATGGAGGCGGATGTGCTCTTCTGATTATTTCTTGTTTCTTCTTGGAACTGAATATTTTGAGTTGTTATCTTTTCAATAGCCAATTCCCAATCTACCTTCTTAGGGACTTGTTGTTGTTTTTGTTGCTGATATTAGTTCTGATATTGGCTTTGTCCTTGTTGTTGAACATTCCCTTTTTGATCTCTCCACCCAAAGTTTGGATGATTCTTCCACCCCGTATTGTAGGTGTTTGAATAAGGATTATTCTTCTTCAAGAACTTGATGTCTTTAATTTTTTGAAGAAGCTAAACAGTGCATCGTATTGTGCGTCCCATTACTGATTTCACATACAACATTTTGTGCTTGTTGAACTTGGGAAACTTGATGAGTGCCTAAATTCAGTGCTTTAAGCTTATTATCAACCTCTTCAGCAATTGTTTCTTCAATTTTTAATTCTCTGTTGGGCTCTAACTTTAAATCAATGACTCCTTCATACTTGTTGACAACCCTGTCATATAACTCCAAATGGTCATTTGCAGCAATTGCTTCTATCATCTTCTTCACACCAATGGTTGTTGAAAAAATTGATGACCCACCAGCTGCTATGTCTATCATCTTCTTTGTCTTGATTCTTAGACCATTTACAAACGTTTGCATCTGATCAGTTTGGTCTAGATTATGGGTGGGGCAGGCCACTCGGAGTCTTTTGAACCTTTTATAGGCATCCCCCAACGATTCTCCCTCTTTTTGCTTGAAATTCAGTATATCATACCTTTTTATTTTGAACATTGATGCTGGAAAATACTCCTTTAAAAAAGCAGCCTCCATCTCTTCCCAGGTTGTGATACTATTTGTTGGCAAGGAAAAGAACCAGTCTTCAGCTTCGTCAGCTAAAGTAAAAGGAAACGTTCTCAACTTTTTTTATTCCTCAGTATGACCATCTATCTTCAGAGTTATGTTCATGGTTAAAAATATTTACAAGTTCTTGTTAGCATCTTCATTTACCCTTCCCAAAAAAAGGTCTCCTCTCGAACTGAGTGATAGTACTGGGATGCAGCTGAAAGTGTGGTACATTCACCGGGTGGTTCACAATTGTCAATCTACCAGCCGGTGCATTTGCCCTCCATAATCACCAAGGAGTCTCTCAGGTCGTGGCAGATGGTTTCTGGCTCCGAATCGCTTCTCTTCGTCTTGAGTGAAAAGTTCTTTCAAACTCTGCGTCAAAAAGGAATTCAGGTGAGGCCTTACCTTGCATAAAAGATTAGACATAAATTAGTAATGTAATATGAAATAATAAAAATTATATAACATAAAAATAAAATTTAAATTACAGAGCAATAAAATTTCAATTGAATAACAATGAAAATTGGTATTTTGGCAGTCCCCAGCAATGGCGCCAAAAACTTGATCGGAAAAATATCAAGTGTACTATTTTCACCGATGTAGTAATAATGGGATTTTCCCAAAGTATTGATCTCGAGGACTACGTAGGAAATACTGAGCTTTATTATTAATTCAATCAAACAAAAACAATAGTTTTAGGTTTGATTGGAATAAATCCTCACGAAAGATTAAATGACTGAATGTAAAATGTGACTTTTTTTGTTTGATTAAAAGATGCTAGGGGTGATTGTATGATTTGCCATGAAATAACATTCACTCTTTGATCTTTTCAACAAGTTCATCAACCTCAATTACAGATTCTTAATATTATCTTTCCCTAAGTCCTTAGTGAAAAGCCTTTAACCTTCTATCCTAATTTCAATGTCCATTCAAATTAGTTTTGAGGTTAAGCATTTAATTATCAAGAATTATTCTGGTTATTATAGGATTGCCCTAGTCCTAGGTGAAATCATCTATAATATCATTATTTAAAAAACCTTAACACGACCGTCCGGTTCTAATGTGTTAATAACAGTGAAACCCTATGGTCCCATAGGGTAGAACTATAAATTCATCTAAACAATCAAATTGATGCATAAATACTATTATGTTGAATGAAACAAAGAGATCAGTATTCTTAACATTGCAAATCAGAGACACCCCCCAGCATTGGGGGTTTTAGCCTCTCATAGAATTCAAAAATTAAAATAACACGGATATTTGATGTAGACATTACAATAAGTTTGGATGGTTCGATCTTCAATTGTTGTCGCGCATGAAGAGTTCTCCGTCTCCAAAGCTCCTTTGGATCTCCAGTCTTCTATCGTGAAATTCTACAATCGTTCAAAAATTCCTTTTTCCTTCTTCAAATTAGTTTTAAGTATTCTAGTCCTTCCTAGGTGGTGCAAAAAGTCCAAAGTAGCCTCCAGGATTCAAAAACACTAGAAATTCCCAAAATTCATAATTATCAGCGCCTGAGCTGACACGGGCCATATCAGTGGACACGGGCACCCATGTCAGCATTTGTGATCCTTCCTTATGTAGGTGTGCTTCAGCTGACTTGACACGAGTCGTGTCGTGTGAAAAGGGCACACGTGTCGTCTTTTGTCTTCAGTTTCTTTTCCCTCTTCTCCTGACACGGCCCATGTTAGGTGATATTATTGGCCGTGTTAGAGCCCATGCAACTTCATGTTTTGCTTCGCGCTATCATAAATCCTCCAGATATTTTTACCTGCACACGATATTTCCAACGCCTACTAAACCAAACTATCAAAAGCATATAAAATTCGTGAAATTCAAATAAAAGAAACACAAAGATACATTTGCGAAAAGTAACATAACTTAAACAAAATGACTAAAAGACAAACCAAAGTGTTAGATTTTATGAACTTCTACCGACTAAGTGACAGAAACGAAGTAGAAATGGTGACCGATCACATCCACATCCCAAATCTCATATCAAAATAAGGTATATAATCCAAACATTGGGCACCAAGGCCACTCACCATACAAGTAACAAATAAGAGAGTACAACAATATCTATCATCAACAAACATGAGTTCAAATTATTCCCCTATTGTTAGATGACCAGAGCGTCGAATTACTACCTAGACAACCGAATAAACCAAGCTAAGCTCTTCAACTATCCTCATGTGAAGCACCACTATCTTCGGTACCTGAGCGATGTCGTTTAAAATAACATTCCAGCAGAAGGATGAGAATTCATATCATTACAGAAATATATAATAAGAAGTAATGCATAACAAGCATTCACCAAAAGAATCCTTCACACTTAATTTAATCATCTTCTACAAAATAGATTGACAATTCAAGTACCAAAGTAATCGAATACAAGCAATACAAGTATAGAAATTCACACATTTATCGCATATAGCACAATTACCACCAATGTAACATCTATGTAACAATTAACTAATTATCATATATTGAAAATCAATGGAAACATCATTTAATGACACACGAGACTCCAATGCAACTCAATGCGACTCATGCATGTGGTACCAACATGAACATCTAGCTCACCTCACTCTCGATTCCATATCTAGAATCAGAGCCACCCTTCTGATTCGTACCAGAATCAAAGCCCAAATATGAACATATAGTCAATCACATTCGATCCACACAAGGAACAAAGCCAGTAAACGAAGTACAATCTCCCCATGAATGCATGTGCAATTACCAACAAACATATGCAATTAAGACCATCTCACAATCTTAATCATCCAAGCATATCACAATAATTCAACACATGGAATTATCTACCAACAATTGCACAAAGCATCATGTATCATATAAACATCATTAACAATGCAATTATTTAGCATTCACCATCACCATGATTCACAAATAACATATAGCATAAAATCCAACCAATGTTACTTCCAACAATCACCAAAATACAACATATACTAAAGTCAAGTATCATGTATTCATTGATTTTCTATTCAAAACCTATCCAAACTCTACTGAATAAATTATTAAAATACATGGAAATCCCCCATAAAACATAAGTATATAGGATCCCAAGTCAAAGATAAAAATCACAAAATTTCCCGACACATACCGCGCTAAGCATGCTCAATCGTGCTACGCGTCGAGTTACAGAACCTCATGCGCTAAGCGTGCCCTACCGCGTTAAGCATCGTCTGCGATTTTAGGAAAAATTCTCTTTTTGACAACACTTCTCCTTCCACGAAATTGACCCACAATACTCATCCCAATCAGCCAAATTCACAAGATTATAGCATTATAACATGTATTCAACACATAACATCAAACATAAACACCAAATCATGTTTCTAACCTAAATTTCATGAAATCTATCTCAAACCTAAACATACCAAAAACATAGAATATGATATACCCATTCCCACACAATGTTTCCTACCCATTACTCATATGATATAAACCCTTAATAACCTAAAAACTCCCCCCCTTACCTCCTTAGGTTGAACACTTTAGGGTTAGCCTCCACTTTTCTCTTTTCTTCTTTTTCTCCTCTTCTCTTCTATTCAGTCTTTCTCTTCTTTTCACAAAATGAGGGTTCTAACCTTTGTTTTCACAAAACCCTTACTAACTATTGTTTCTCTTATTGGGCTTAATAACTCACACTCCTTTATTACTTCTATTTCGCATTATTAGGCCGAACTAGTTATTTCATTCAGTAATACACATAATAACCCAAATAACCCAATTAACATATAACCATATAATTAAATAATTAACTAACTATCATACCATATAATAATTAAATAAATAATTAATAAAATAGCTAATATAAATCGGGATGTTACAACTCTCCCCCAATTAAAAGATTTTTGTCCTAAAACATTACCACAAATGAACAACTCGGGATATGAATCTTTCATCTGACTCTTAAGCTCCCAAGTAACATTATCATTTGTAGGTCCTCCCCAAACCACTTTCACCAAAGCGATCTCTTTACCTCGGAGTTGCTTCACTTCTCTATGCTCTATACGCATAGGTGATGTTTCAACGGTTAAATTATCTCTTACTTGCACATCATCTAATTGGACAACATGAGACGAATCTGTAACGCATCTCCTCAACTGAGACACATGAAACAAATCATGGAGATTAGAAAGTGACGGAGGAAAAGAAATCTAATAAGCCATTTCACCTACTTTCTTGGAAATCTGATAAGGACCAATAAAATGCGACTTCAACTTACGCGACTTCAAAGCTCGACCAACACCCGTTATCGGACTAACTCTAAGTAAAACATGATCTCCCATATCAAACTTAAGATCTTTCCATCTCTTATCATGATGACTCTTCTGACGACTCTGAGAAATCTTCATCTTCTCTCAAACCATCTTAATCTTATATGTAGTCTGTTGAACTATCTCAGGTCCAACAATAACACTCTTACCGGATTCATACTAACACAAAGGAGTCTTACACCTTCGTCCATACAAAGCCTCAAACGGTGCCATTCCAATACTTGAATGGAAACTGTTGTTATAAGTAAACTCAATCAAAGGCGAAAAGCTATCGCAAGAACCTCCTTGCTCCAAAACACAAGCTCTCAAAAGATGCTCAAGTGACTGAATCATTCTCTCAGTCTGACTATCTATTTGCAGATGATATGACGAACTCAAAAACAACTTTGTACCCAAAGCACCTTGCAAACATTCCCAAAATTTTGAAGTAAACCTCGGATCTCTATAAAAAACAATACTCGACAGAATACCATGCAAACTCACAACCTTCTCAATATATAACTTAGAAATCTTTCCATCAGATAGTTCATCCTAATCGGAATAAAGTGAGCAGATTTCGTCAATCTATCCACAATAACCCAAATAGTTTCACAATTACTCGAATTCATCGGAAAACCTGAAACAAAATCCATATAAATGCTATCCTACTTCCACTCAGGAATGGGTAACAGTTTCAAAAACCCAGATGGTTTTTGATGTTCGATCTTAGACTTCTGATAGATCAAACAAGAATACACAAACTTTGTAATATCTTTCTTCATACCAGACCACCAAAATAATTTCCTCAAATCTTGATACATCTTAGTAGCTACAGGATGAATACTCAAACCCCTATGATGTCTTTCATCAAGAATCCTTTTCTTCAAATCTCCCACATCCGGAACATAAATTCTATCGTGACACCTCATGATACCATTCTCATCAATCTGAAAATCACCACCTCGACCTTGATTAATCAACATCAATCGATCAACTAAATTCAAATCAGATTTCTGACCTTCTCGAATCTCATCAAGAATACCACTAGTAAGCTTCAACATACCAAGCTTAACACCAGAAAAATTCTCTTCATAAACCAAACTCAAATCTTGAAATTGCTCAAGTAAATCCAACTCTTGCATCATCAGCATCGACATATGCAAAGACTTCCTACTCAAAGCATCATCTATAACATTTGCTTTACCCGGATGGTAGTTCAAACCAAAATCATAGTCCTTCAAGAATTACAACCATCTTCTTTGCCTCATATTCAACTCTTTCTGTACAAAAGTGAACACATTAAATCCTAACACATAGGCTCTAATTTATATTAATTCGACCCTAACGGTATTTCTCTACAAGAGTGCCACGTTCAAGTCTTGCATGCTTCTTCGAATCTTGAGGCTTCCACGCGTTCTTCTGGATAAGATCAAACCATTTGAATTCAAATCCTTATCTAATTCGAAGCGCCAAAACCATAATATGACGTGTCAAAAAATTCAAATTTGAAACTTGAATTTTCTTTAAGTCCCATACATTCCGCAACAAATAAGACCTTTTATTCAATAATTTTTTTACTGTCATTATGTTACCTTGGAAAATCTTAAAGGTATTCAAGTACATGTAGTAAATGAAGATATTCTCATAAGTTAAGAGTTATCCTCCAAAGTAAGGGTTTTCTGGGAAATGGGAGCCAGTGTTTGAAAAGCTGGTTTTATTAAGTTAGAGTTAATGCTTAAAAGGAGTCACACTGAAACTGTCAAAACTGAACTACGTCGACTAGAAAGAAATAAAAGAATATATGTCAAGAGGTCAAAATTGGTTTAGTCGGCCAAAGGGTGAAAGACAAAGATTTGGTCGAAAATGGTTTTAGTCGACAAAAAAGGGTTTCTTGGACTTAGAGGAAGTATGGTTATTCTTTTCAAGAGAGAAAGTGGTGAAGCAAGGAAGAAGCGGTTTACGGTCAAGAGGTTTAGAGGAATCATGGGCGGTTACTAGAAATCCACAATGTGTTTAAGTGCCAAATAGGTGGAACATCAAAATCATGAGCAATTACCAGCAATCCACGATGTGTTTGAGCGCCAAATAGGTGGCAACATCTAATGAAGCAGTTACCTCAGGATGTTAATATTAGTCGTAGATTTTATCTAGGTAGTTACATTGCAAACAATATAAATAAGCGGACTTAGTATAGTTTGTAGTGTGTTCACTTATACTCTCAAATCACTTGTCAAACTCTGTCATTCCGAGCATTGGGAAATCAAGAGTGAAGAGTGCTTGATGTACGTGAATCACCATTTTTATTTCAATACAAATCCTTTATCTTTCAATTATATCTTTTGAATACTTTATCTGCTTTCTATTTACTATCGAGCAAGATCTATACATTATCTTCTATTTCACATAAACAATTAAACACTATCTGTTGGTCACGAGTCACCATTCAGTTAGTTTAGTAAGTCTCGCTTTCGTATGAATATCTTCTGTCAGTCACGAGTCACCAGTCAGCCGATCAAATCATAGTGTGGAAAACCATTACACATGTTCCCCCAATCAAAAGAAAACCATCTCCCTTAACTAATATTTCGACGGAATAGGTGTGATAGTAAAGCTATTAGCATGTGTCTTGAGATCAACTGGTCGATCTCGCAAGTTACCCTCAGTTTAGGACTCTGGGAGGGCCAGCGGTTGTTTACCATTTTCCATAGTAAACAAATTGGCACACCCAGTGGGACCCCATGCTAAGAATTTGTCTTAAGTATTTATAACTGCATGCAACTTAGAAATGGGAAGTTAACTAAAGAGTATAATAAACCATTATCTAGGAAGCAGATATCAAGAATGACAGTTCCTGATAACCCAAACATAAACGAAATATCGTCATGAATTTTAATCACTACTGATCCAGTAGTTTCTCAAGTAGAACCTTTTCCTCTAGTAGGTTTGACTGATGTAGTTTCCGTACAAATGTCTCAGGCTCCACCGGGAAGCCCAAGACCACTAATGACTACAACTACCATACCTAATGTGCCTCGTTTTGGTAATGTAGATCTGGCTTATGGAATGCCGTATTCCATGATTCCAGGATACCAGTCAACATCGAATACAGCAGTGGTGTCAGATAATGTTCAAAATTTGAACTCTCCTTTACAAGGATCTGCGCCAGGAGGAAATAATAGAGGAAGCCAAAATAGGGTAGCGCCTTCTCAACCTATAGTACCGCCTCTTACTAATACTTCAGTAGCAGTATTAAGGCAACAAATGGATGATACCAACCATGAGTTGGTTAATATGTTAACTAACCAGATGGGTAATGTATTTAATCCTATAGTACAAGAGTCGGCTGAGACTAATAGGTAGTCCGCTGAAACAAATCGACAGGTAATTGCCCAATTAACACGTTTGTGTAATTTTTTAGGTGCTCCTCCAGCGCCTATTCGACAGGAACCACCTGTTCGACTAGATGCCCCTGGTTAAATAGACATGGGGGCAATACAGGACGAAATTGTCCGTCAGGGGCAAATGCTAGTGCTTCTAAGGAATTTGATTGTCGATCCACCTAGGGTATTAGTACATCGACATCAAGAGGCTGATCAAATTGTTGATCAAATTTGACAAGAGGATTTAGCTGTAGAAAATAATTTAACCACCATTGTCGAAAGAATTATGGCTATAAATGGTATGAATACCGCACTTCAAAGGCCAACATATTCCTCCCCTTTTTTTGAATATATTTTACATACTGAAAACCCTATAGGATGGAAAATCCTAAGTATACAAAATTTGGGGAAGAATCTGGAGAGTCGACAGTGGAACATATTGCTAGATATTTAACTGAATTTGGGGATATGTTGAATAATGAAAACTTAAGGGTAAATCACTTTCCTTCTTCCCTTACTAGGGCAGCTTTCACGTGGTTTACCACTTTACCCCCAAATTTGATTGACTCTTGGACGAAGTTGGAGAAACTTTTCCATGAGCAGTTTTATGAAGGTCATTCGAAAATTAGTTTGGTCGAATTACCAAACATTAAAAGAAGGTTTGCTAAAACCATTGATGATTATCTAAACAAATTTAGGTCATTAAAAGCAAGATGCTTTACTCAAGTGCCAGAACATGAGCTTGTTCAAATGGCTGCTAGAGGTT
Organism: Vicia faba; assembly: GCA_948472305.1. Taxonomy (NCBI): domain Eukaryota; kingdom Viridiplantae; phylum Streptophyta; class Magnoliopsida; order Fabales; family Fabaceae; genus Vicia; species Vicia faba. Next base: position 1,174,506,002 of record OX451738.1, read on the forward strand.
TAGATTATTCCATTAAGGAGAAAATAGATCCAACCTTCATGAAAAGTATGTCACAGTTAGCTGATAGAGTTTGACATTTAGAGTGTCTACGACTAGAAAAGGTCAGACATACTAAGGTTAAGACTAGAAAAGAAAAAGTGGCCTTCATAGATTATGATAACACAGATCCCATTTGTGAGGCCGACTATAACTCACCAAGAGGCAGAGGTCGACTTGGATGAAATGAAGCCAGGGCCAGCCTATGAGTGTAAATCATTATTTCCTGCTAAAGGAAAGGATACGGTAAAAAATAATCCAAAATTTCCAGCAAAAACTTATACGTTTGATGTCACTAAGTGTGAAGAAATTTTTGACTTACTGGTTAAAGATGGTCAAATTTAGTACCCCCAGGTGCTAAATTACCACCATTAGAACAACGACAGAAAATAGGTTTTTGTAAATTTCATAATTATCTTGGTCATACAACCTCTCAATGTTACCTTTTTAGGGATCTCGTGCAAAAGTCACTGCAAGAGGGTAGGCTGAAATTTTCTGCAAGAAAGATGAAGATTGATATTGATCCTCTTAGGCGAGAAGAAGCTTTGTTTCTCGACACAGTTGACATCAACATGATAGAGATTACTGAATTCCCTGATGATAATATGGTCGAAGAGGGCACTAGAGAAAGTCCTGATGTCAGACTAGCAGATGTATACCCAAGGCCTGAGGAAGACTTGCTAGACTTACTTTACCGCTATAAGAATAAATGTTCACAAGCTTGCTTATGTCATAGATATGGCACTTTGGCTGACAAAATAGTTGTTGAAAATTTCCAAAAGCTACAGTTAGAAAAGAACAAAGGCAGGCCATACAATCAAAGGTTACCTGCACCAAGGGACCCAAGGAGAGCTATGGGAAACTCTCATGCTAAACCCAAGAGTTATATTCCCTCAGCAAAAGCTCCTAACGGTACCTGGATTAAACCCCAAGGGAGAAAGGGCGCACCAATTGATGGGGCACCAAACAAAGGGAAGTCGGCTATTGATTACCGACATGAGTTCAAGTCAAAGAAGAAAAGCCACATTTCTGAAAACTACATGGGGAAGAATCCCATGACTCAAACCCAATGGAGACGCTTCCAGCATCGAAAGCAGGCTGAGAGGCAAGCGGCTGCTGGCCAGATTGCTGCAAACAAAGGTGGCAACCAGAGGCAGTACAGGGTGAAAGTCGACTCCTCTGCGAAAGAATGAATCAAAGAATTCGTGAATCGACCAGCTTCCAAATGTTCTGAAGAAGCCACTGACGATTTTGATTCCGACTTTGAAGAGAGTTTGAATATCTTAGTCAATGTAGTATCAATTCTTCCATCAGAATATGATTGCTTAACTGAAGTAGAAGATTCAGCAGACATAGATGCTGAGGAGATGGATTTACACAAGCCAATATGTTACTTTGTCATGAACAATGGTTTCATTGAGAACCAAGATGCTTTCTTTGAAAGACCAGATATGGCCATTAGGAGCCATTTGAAGCATCTTTTAATAAGGGCTAAGGTCGAAGGGGTGGCTATCAACAAGGTGTTGGTAGACTGTGGTGTTATGGTGAACATTATACCACACCACCTATTGCGTAAAATCGGTAAATATGACACCGATGTTAGATCTCATAACATGGTCTTATCAGGCTACGAAGGAAGAACTAGAAACACCATGAATGTGATCCAAGTGGACATTACTGTCGGCTCAGTTACTAGGCCGACTATTTTCATGGTGATTCAAGGTAAGCCAAGTTACAACCTCTTAGTAGGGAGAGAATGGCTACACGGAGTAGGGGTTGTGCCATCTTCTATGCACCAGCGTTTGGTGATATGGAGGGAAGATGGCATAGTCGAGAATATTAAAGCTGATCAAGGGTATTTTATGGCAGACGTGAACAATGTCGAAAAGAAGCAGTTCAATAGGAAATTAGCTAATATTTCCCCATGTCAACCTGCTGAAGATGTATATGCCAACCTTGTTGAAGCATTTGTTTCATTGAAGTGACATGAAACCCATAGTTTTATGTGGGATGTGGAACCTCTTGGGGATCCATACTGTACCAATCGGCCGACAGGCTGGGGAGACATCAGTGATGATGTCTGAACTAAATGCTCTAAAAAGGATTTCGGCATATATTGCCCATAGTAAAATAAATTTGGCACTGGAAGCTGAAGAAAATATGGTTGTCGAAGCCAATAAAACACAAGTTCTAGATGAAGGAGCTACTTTGGCTATTGAGCCAAAGCCACCAGATATAATAGAGACGGTCGAAAAAAAACATTTATAAGCAGTGTATGGACTGCATATATGACGAAGAACCCTTAGGCTTCGAAAAGGATCCAATGGCACCAGAAAAGATGCAGCCACAAGACCATTTAGAAGAAATATATATTGAGAAAAGGGGGATAAAAGACCAACTTATATCAGCGCCAACATCGACCCAAAGTTGAAATCTGAGATAAAGATGTGTCGAAGACGGTGTTTCATTGCCCTGGGGCACTGGGAACCTATGAATGGGTTGTCATTCCATTCGGATTAAAAAATGCCGGAGAGACATATCAAAGGGTAATGAATTCTATGTTCCATGATTTTATTGAAGATTTCATGCAAGTTTACATTGATGATATTTGTGATGCGGTGGGAGAACTGACTTGGGTGTTTTGTGTTTTATCGCAAATATTGCGGTTAGCAAGAGTCGCCACCGACTTTTCTTTTATCCAAAAGGAAAGGATGAAAAGAACAGGAAAGACCTTTGAGATAGTTTCTTGAGTTCGGGGGGTAGATTATGAAAAGGGGAGGTATTAGCACCATTTTCATCCATAGTTATCTATGGGCTCTTAGATGCTTTCTAGATCACTTGCTTTTGTTTGAAAATGTGCTTTGTGGTGGTTTTTGAAATTATTTTGAAAAGGAGCCTTCATTTAGGCAAACTTTGTAATAGTTCTTGTTCGTAAGAACGTATACAAAGTGTTGAGCTTTTGAAAATATATCATGTTTGGAAAAGGTTTTGAAAGTGTTTTGAAAGTGTTGGTGTTTATTTTGAAAATAAGCAAGGGTGTTTGATTTGAAAATGAGCAAGCAACTAGGAACAATCTACCTACTCAAAAGTCTTTGTTCATTTCTTTCTTTCCTTTGATATTGCTATCTTACCATTGATTTGGTAAGAAGCCTTATCTTTGGATGTAAAGGGGTGGGCGTGGGTCATTATATAGTCATGATAGCAATGTTGTAAGATGTCTTAGCATTTCTCTTTTAGGGACTAAGATCATTTTGAAAGGCAACATTTATAGCGTCATCGAGGGACTATGATCTTGTATTTTTGATTGCTTTTTGCTAAGACATCTCACATGCATAACATGGCCATTTTTGTAAGGCAACAAAGTGGAATTACCCTAAGGGTGCAAGTGTGAAAGTGCATTTGATTTACATGCATTGTTTATCTTGTATTAGGGTTTGCTATTTGTTGATTTTACTCTTTCCATACAAACCCTAATTACTAACATTTGTATAAAAGCGATAAATTGCGGAAAGTGAAATTACTACGCTATTACATCATTAGGGGAGGGGGTATACAAATTTATGAAATGGGGATTACAAGAAAATTAAACCTAATTATCTATTACAACAATATTGAATATTGTACAAGAATTGAAAATAAAATAATGCAAGAATGTAAATGGAAAAAAGAAATGATTTTGTTTGGTTTTTAATGAAAGGTTTGATTTTGACCTAATTAAGAAAATGATTAATCAAAATTAAAATAAACTTGAACCTAAATTAATTAAGAATGAAATTAAGTTGAAAAAGTATTTTTAGGATTTTTTTGTGAAAGGTTTGAAGTTTTAATAAAATAAATATGAAAATTAATTAATTAAAAGAAACCTAAGAAAATAAAATAATAATTAAACTTAAATCTAAATATTAATTATTTAAGAAAAAGAAATTAATTTGTTTAAAAAAATGTTTTTGTTCTTTTTGTTTTATAAAGAAAATAAACATATAAATGTGAAAATAATAAATAAAAATATTTTTGGATTTTTTATTAATAAAAATAAAAATAATATTAATAATAATATTAATAATAGTAAAAATAATAATAAGAAAACTGAAATAAAATAAAAAATAAGAAAAAGAAAATAATAATAAATGAAATAATAAAAAGAAGTATGGGTCAGCATGCAAAAGTAAACAGGGGGTTAGAAGTCAGCAAAAAAAAAACAAAGCCCATTGACTTAGGCCCATGCATTGCTGTTTGAAACAAAAAAAGAGAGAAAATGTTGGAAAATGCACAAAAGATAGCGCTGGGACTTGAACCCCTGACCCTCAGCATACACGCGCGCTACCTTTACCACTGGGGTGGCTGTACATCCGGTAACAATGATGAAATAATAAATACATAACATAAATCATGTCTTGAATATGACTTCATCTTCAACCTCCGACCTGAATATATGTAACTTCACCATTTCTCAATAAAAATGAAATATGCAAAAATGAAAGTTGCTCTATTTTTCCATACGAATCCAACCATGTAAATATCATAAGCTATAAATCAAAGATGAATGAGAATTTTTGAAAGTACCAAATTCTGACCTAATTATTTTCAGAGATTCAAACCTAAAATTCTCTAAGCTCAATCAATATAAATGAAATCTATGGATATGTACAGTTTCAGGGCAATGATGTCTACATTTTATCTTCACAAATGCAAGCCTAACAATGCCTAAATGAGAATATAGAAGTTCACAAAATGTACCTCAAAACTGGAAATCGTGAAATGAGTTTGAGCTGCTTTCAAAGATGATGTTACAGACGTGTATCAGGGTTTGGGATTGTTTGTAGATGATGTTTAGGAACTTTTGGAAGTGAAAAGCCAAGAAACGCACGAGTGGATTCTGAGTTTGGAGTTTTTGGTCAGAATGTGCAACAATGGTGGTTTGTTATGCAGTTCTGAGTTTGTGAGAGTTTGAGGGCTTGTGCATTCGTGTCTTATGTTGAAATAGACTTGTATTGTTATATGAAAAAGGTTGGAGATCAAATGCACACAAGATTTCTGAGTTTTATCCTTTTGGCTCTATAGCTTGCTTTTGAAGAAAAGTGAGAAGACAAATCTCAAAGTGTTGTATAAGCATGTTCTGAGTTGAAAGAGGCCTTAGACACATTGTTTTTGGTTTATAGGGGTTTTGTGTGCAGAAAGAACAAGTGTAAGGCTCAAGAAGTTGACAATTGCAAAAGTGGTGCTTTATCAAAATGGAAATGGCAACTTTGTGCCATACATGGAAAATCATTTTGGACAAATCTTAAACCAAGTGGATAGGGGCCTAAAGAGGTGTGTAAACCATTAATTATGGAGTGAAAAACAAGTTTGAGGTCTGCAAAGCAAAGATTATGCATCCTAGCATGGATTTAGTTCATGTGTTCATCAAGAAATGGCTTGTAATTCAAGAATGAAACCCTAACTTCTTTCCTTTTATTCTCCTAGCTCAAGTATGATCTCAATGAGTTCTTGGACATTTTAGAAAGCTTGTAACATCCTATATAATATCTATGTTGGACATTTTTGAAGATTCATCTTGGAACTATGTGCAAAATTTCCATGAAGTTAGGTCAAAATCTTGCCTAAACTAGGGCAAAATTTCACTAAGTTTTTCAAGTTTCATGAATATGTCTTGTTAAAATCATAACTTGAAATACATGAATTTATAGAAAAAGTTGTGTTATACAATTTTTTATATCTCATTGATATCTACAACTTTCATGTTGGAAGTTTCCTTTGAATCATCTTGCATCATGGTGGAAATTTGGCATAAATTTATGAAAAAAATGTGAATTTCCAACACTTAGAAAACTTTCTAAGTTTAGAAATTTTGACTTTTCAAAATGAAGTATTTACTTTTTTATTTCTTGATGAACAAGTTTCATATTTTGACATGTCTTGAGGAATTGTGATCTTTGATACTTGATTTTGACCAAAAAGTCAAAGTTTGACTTTTCAGTGTACAGTTAAGTTTTCATCAGTTGACTGAAAATCAACTATCAATCAATTGATCTTGAGGAATGTTTTGAGCCATTCCATTAGGTCAAAAATGAATTATTTGAGTCTTTGAGATCATACCTCAAACCAACAAGTCATTTTCTAGGTCAAAAATCAGAAATTGCACCTTCTCAGTCAAAACCCTAATTTTGACCATTTTGCCCTTTTGATGATCTGATCAAATTTCTTGAGTAATTGTGATCCAAACATGATAAATTGACATATATGAGTTCATAATGTTGATATGGATAAAAAATTATGAAGTTTGACTGTAAATTGACCATATTTGTCTTTTTTCTCCAATACAGCTGATTTTAGGTCAACCGATCAATTGACTGAGCAAAAATGTGATCCAAGACTTGAAACTTGACATGAGAAATCTTGAGAATCCAAAATGATCCATGAAAGTCATATGGGACATTAAAAGTCCATTTGTCCTTGTGCAAACCCAAACCCTAATTTTCAGTTATCAGTGCTTAAGGAGGTGTCTTGAGCTGGTCAACCCTTGTGCAGTCTTAAATCAAGGGAGATCTTGTGAGAGATTACTTAAGAAATGAGAGGGAAAATTTTGGGGTACAACAGCTTCCCCTGTTCAATCTTCTTAAACCTGAAGAGTTATATTGGTGGATCCGCCATTCGTGACTTGAAGGTGGAAGATGATTGAACATTAAAGTGCCCAGAAATTTGCACTTGAACATGTATTGGGAATGGGCTTATAGATGACATTTAGAGGAATGTTGGTAAACACTGGAAGAAGTATCAGCATAAATCTTTGGTCAATTTATACTATAAACTTGATGTTTTACCTGTGGAAAAAGGGTTAGTCAAACGCAGATGTATGTATGATGTTCATAAGATGAACGGGATTGTGCTAAATGTATTTTGTATGTAAATGCTATGATGTATGAATGTGGGATGCATATTTGTCCGAGAAAATAAATCCATGACTGCTGCTGAGGAGTTCTGAATCCTGGAGTGCTGTTGGGGATTAAGAATGTACATATCTTCAAACTTGGTTGAAAGAATACTTCCACTGGGGAATATCTCTTGCTTGTTAGTTGTTATCTGGTCGGGTCCAGGCTTCACAACTTGCAGAGGATGAAGAAGTCAACTGTTATCTGGTCAGATCCAAGCTTCACGGTAACACACTGGGGAAGAAATAAATTAACTGTTATCTGGTCGGATTCCAGGCTTCGTAGAAAAATTCTTAGGGAGAGTGAAGTTAGGTTGTTATTTGGTTGGATTCCCAGTTTCACAACAACTTGCTAGGGATAAGGAAATTAACTGTTATCTGATCGGGTCCAGGCTTCACAATAAACTTAAAGTGGTAACTACTATCTAGTCGGGTTCAGGATTCATAGTTTTTGAAGAGTTATAATATTATCTGGTCGGGTCTAGGCTTCATAGTGTCTTGATGGGGATCGTAGCTAGTTGTTATCTGGTCGGACTCCAGGCTTCACAATAACTTGCTTGAAAAGATGAAATTGAAAACTGATATTTGGTCGGATCTAGGCTTCACAGATTTTGAGGTGGATGAAGTTAGTTAATATCTGGTCGGGTCCGGGCTTTACAATAAACTTGTCTGAAGAGATAGAGTTGAACTGATATCTGGTCGGATCCAGGCTTTATAGTAACTTGCTTGGAACTTAGCTGTTATCTGGTTGGATTCCAAGTTTCACAACGAACTCCTGAGGGGAATTGCTATCTGGTCGGATCCAGGCTTCACAATAACTTACTTGAAAAAATGAAGTTGAAAACGGATATCTGGTCGAATCCAGGATTTACAGTAACTTGTTGGAGTAGAGGCAAACTCTACTTGGGAAAAGAAGTTAAACCCTGGTTTGGTTGAGTCTAGGTTCTTCTATATCTTGAAGAGTTAAACTATTATCTGGTCGGTCTAGGTTTCATAGTATCTTGCGAAGTTAACTATTATCTGGTCGGATCCAGTCTTTATAGTTAGTTGAAAGATTACGCTATTATTTGGTCGGGTCCAGGCTCTATAGTGACTTGAGAAGTTGACTATTATCTGGTCGGGTCCAGGCTCTATAGTAGTTTTAAATTTGTACTAATATCTGGTCGGGCCCAGGCTTCATAGTATCTTTTAGAGGTAGTAAAGGTTTTGTTGATGACTTTACTAGGGATTAGGGGTTGTGGCCCTCTGATTGGTAATAATTTGAAAGGCAAACTCGATCTAGAGAGGATAAACTCAGCCATGGAGGACAGACTCAGCTTGGGGAGGATATACTCAGTTGGGGAAGATAGACTATGCCAGGGGAATTTTGCTGATTGTTATATGTTGGGAAATAAACCCTGTTGGGGAAATAAACCTTGTCGATGAAAACTTGATGAACTGCTGATGAGGTAAGTTCTTTGAGGAAGAGATCCACAAGGCTTCTACTTGTAGGATCAACTTAGCTGGGGAGAGAGCTGCCAAGAGATTCGAACTCTAGTTGGAGATTAACTTGTGCAAAGAAACTTTGTGGGTAACTTTGTTGAGGATTGGTTTATTGTAGTCGTCCTTGCGGGGATAATGTTAATGAAATAACTCTGTGGGGATACTCCATATACATTAAAGAGATGCTTGCTACTTCTTAGCAGGACACATGTTCCAAATGGTTTTAATAATGTTCATATCCATATGTTCGTTCAATTTTAACCATTGGACAAATTTGCATTCAAAATAAAAATAGAAAGTTTACACTTCAAAGTATATTTGTATTGATATTTTTCCCAGGAATAGGCATTTTGTACAAAGAGACGGAGATCCTAGTAAGAGGAAATCGTTGAAAGGAAAACAAATATTGAAAACAAAAAACAAACAGCTATGTGGAAATGATCTCATTGCATTCCAACTCTACTATTTCCCTAATGTCTTCGAATGTCCCTTGTCGTTGACAGAAGTTGATTGGATTGATCTTGGACCATTTGAACTCGGACCTTGGAGATAAAGTCGACTATGATGATTCCACAAGACATAGTCATACACTTTCAATCTTTAACTTTTGCCTGGACCGCCCTTTCAGGTTTTCAGCCCACTAGGATACCCATTTTTTCCCAAGTCGCCCTTTCGGGTTTTCAACTTGTCGGGTGTACAATATTTTGCATATATCCCTAATTTTTGCCCAAACCTTTTGGTTTTCTGGGATGCCCTTATTTTGCCTAGGTGTGTCAACCTAGCGGGTCCTTTATGCGTAGTATTTTTTAACTATGTTCGCGTTTATAGGATGTGAGAAGTCTTCACCATCCATGGTAGTAAGCATCATGGAACCTCCAGAGAACACTCTCTTGACAACAAATGGCCCTTCGTATGTGGGAGTCCATTTGCCCCTGGGGTCGCCTTGTGGCAGAATGATGCACTTTTTCACCAACTCACCATCTTGATATACTTGTGGCTTGATCTTTTTGTTGAAAGCCTTGATCATACATTTTTGGTACGTCTAACCATGACAAATAGCAGCCAATTGTTTTTCATCGATCAAGTTCAACTAATCCAATCTTGTCTGAATCCACTCATCTTCGCCCAGGCCTGCTTCATTCATAATCCTTAGTGAGGGAATCTGAACTTCCACTGGAAAAACGGCTTCCATGCCATAGACTAAAGAAAAGGGAGTTTCCCCAGTTGATGTTCTAGCTGAAGTGCGGTAGCCATGAAGAGAAAATGGTAACATCTCATGCCAATCCTTGTAGGTCACTACCATCTTCTGCACAATCTTCTTGATGTTTTTGTTGGCCGCTTCGACTGCGCTGTTCATTTTAGGTCTATAAGGAGAAGAATTGTGATGCTTGATCTTGAACTGAGTGTAAAGTTTGGTAATCATAGCATTGTTGAGGTTAGTCCCATTGCCGGTGATGATCCTTTCGGGGATACCATAGCGGCAGATGAGGTTGTGTTTGATGAATCTGGCTACCACATTCTTTATGACTGAGGAAAATGAGGCGGCTTCGACCCATTTGGTGAAATAATCAATAACAACCAGAATGAAGCGGTGTCCATTGGAAGCAGTGGGCTTGATTTCTCTAATCATGTCAATGCCCCACATTGCAAATGGCTACGGAGCGGTCATGACGTTCAGAGGGATAGGAGGCACATGGAACTTGTCAACATAGATTTGGCATTTGTGACAAGTTCTTGAATGTTGATGGTAATTAGTCTCCATTGTTGACCAATAGTAGCCAACTCTTAGGATTTTCTTTGCCATAGTATGTCCGCTTGAGTGAGTTTCAAAGAGACCATCGTGCATGTCTTCCGTAATTTCCTCTGCCTCCTTCTTGTCCACACATCGGAGTAGAGTAGAGTCATGGTTGCGCTTGTACAATATTTTGTTACTTAGGAAGAATTTAGCTGAAAATCTTTGTAAGAACTTTCTGTCATTGATGAATGCTCCTTCTGGATACTCTTGTGCTTCGAGATATCTCTTCACCTCATGGTACCATGGCTTTTCTGTATCAATGTCAAGCTCACAGCAATGTGCAGGTTTGTCGAATCTTTCAATTTTAATCATAGGATCTTCGTTGTCCCATATGACCTTGAACATAAAAGACATGGTTGCCAAGGTATCAGCCAACTGATTTTCTTCCCTAGGGAAGTGTTCGAAGGTGATCTCTTCGAAGTAGGGAATCAAGGATAGCACAAGTTCTTTGTAAGGGATGAGATTAGGGTGTTTAATGTCCTAATCTACTTTTACTTGGCTAATCACTAGAGAGGAATCGCCAAACACATTCAAATGCTTGATCATCAAGTTAGTGGTTGCGTTCAGACCCAAAACGCACGCTTCATACTCAGCCATATTGTTCATCCAATCGAAGCATAATCTGGCAGTGAATGGAGTGTGGCAACCTTCAAGGGATATGATCACAGCACCAATTCTGTTACCCAAGGAGTTAGAAGCCCCGTCGAAGACCGTAGTCTATTGGGATCCTTGTCCAGGTCTGTCATACGGTCCAAGTTTCGCACAGTCGGTCACCAGCATGATGTTCTCATCTGGGAAGTCAAAGTTCATAGACTGATAATCATCGACAGCTTGATATGACAAATGAACTGCTAGTACGCTTCCTTTGATGGCCTTTTGTGTTGTGTATTGAATGTCGTACTCAGTCAAGATCATTTGCCATCTGGCTATTCGTCCGGTGAGTGAAGGTTTCTCGAAGATGTACTTGATTGGGTCCATCTTAGAAATCAATAGAGTGGTATGAGTCAACATATACTGTCTTAGCTGGTGAGCAGCCCATGCCAGAGTGCAACAAGTTTTCTCGAGCAGTGAATATCTAGTTTCACAGTTGGTAAACTTTTTGCTCAGGTAATAAATATCATGCTCTTTTCGGCCAGACTCATCCTGTTGGCCCAAAACACACGCCATAGAGTTCTCTAGTACTGTCAAGTACATGATCAAGGGTCTTCCTTCAACTGGAGGCATGAGAATAAGAGGTTTTTGTAGATATTCTTTGATTTGTCGAAAGCAGCTTGGCATTCATCATTCCATCTGACTACTTGGTCTTTCTTCAAGAGTTTGAAGATTAGCTCACAAGTAGCAGTCAAGTGAGATATGAAGTGGACGATGTAATTGAGATGACCCAAGAATCCTCTAACTTCCTTTTCAGAGTGGGGGACTGGCATTTCTTGGATGGCCTTTACCTTGGCAAGATCAACTTCAATGCCTTTATTGCTGACAACAAAACCTAGAAGCTTTCCAGATCGTACTCCAAATATGCACTTGTTAAGGTTTAACCTCAACTTGTACTTTTTCAACCTTTCGAATAGCTTGTACAGGTGACCGAGATGTTCCTCTTCAATTTGTGATCTGGAAATCATATCATCCACATAGACCTCTATTTCATGATGAATCATATCATGAAACAAAGCTACCATAGCCCTTTGATTTATTGCCCCTACATTCTTCAACCCGAACGGCATGACCTTGTAGCAAAAGGTTCCCCATTGCGTAATGAAAGTAGTCTTCTCCATGTCTTCGGGAGCCATTCTTATCTGATTATAGCCAGAGAAGCCATCCATGAAAGAGAATACTTTATGTTGAGCAGTATTATCGACCAAGACGTCAATGTATGGTAGAGGGAAGTCATCCTTGGGGCTTGCCCTATTCAGATCCCTATAGTCTACGCACATGTGAACTTTTCCGTCTTTCTTTGGAACTGGAACCAAATTTGCAACCCATTGGGGATAAGATGTCACAGCTAGGAATCCTGCATCAAATTGTTTCATCACTTCAGCTTTTATCTTTTCAGACATGTTAGGCCTCATGCGACGAACCTTTTGTTTGATAGAAGGATTATCTTCTTTTGTCGATAGACGATGAACTACAATGTCAGTATGTAACCCTAGCATATCTTCATACGACCAAGCAAACACTTCCACATAGTCATGAAACATTTGAACCAACCTGATCTTGGAATTGTCTTCTAAGTTAGCACCAATCTTAACCTCTTTCTTGTCTGTCTCGGTACCCAGATTGATGACTTCAACTGACTCTTCGTGAGACTGAATAGATTTTTCCTCTTGTAATAGAAGTCTGGCTAGTTCTCCTGGTATATCACAATATTCCTCTCCTTCGTCTTCGGCTTGGTTAATTGGACATTCGAAGTCATAGTCGGCAATAGTAGAGTCATTGGCAATGAGATCCAGAGTGGATGAGGACCTGCAAGAGTGTGTGTGTGTGTGCATGTAAGACACATGGCTATTTTGAAAAATATATTTGAAGAAATGAAATACAATGAACACAAAGATTTGAATGCAAAAGAGTCCAATGGTTTGTATTGAATGATCATATGATAAGATGGACATAAATAAAACCCTTGACAAATGGACCAAAGTGCCCCGGGCTAGGCACATGGCATAAAAGTCATTGTTAAATATTACAGACAAAATGTTCTTGAATTAATAAACAGCAATAAACAAGTAGATTACTCATCACTGAAGGAGACGGGCACGAAATCCTTTGCGTGCCAATTCTTTAGCTCCATTGTAGTAGGATACACCCAATCTTCAAATGCACACTCTTCATTAGAATCACCTACAGCGTTGACATCATTGACACCCTTGCCATATTTTAGCATAGGCGCGGTAATTACATTCGGAGTTATAGGAGGATCAAAATCAATAGTCTTGTTATCAATCAAGTCCTGAATTTTATTCTTCAAGGCCCGGCATTGGTCAGTCTTATGCCCGGGGCTACTTGAGTGGCAAGCACATTTGGCGTTTGGATTATACTTTGGTGAAGAGGTATCTGGATTCGCAGGAGGATCGCACAATGTCACCAAATTAGCCTTTAGCAAGTATTGTAAGGCTTGAGATAATGACATACCTAAACTCGTGAATTGTCTTCTCGGAGTTTCAAATCGTTAATGATTTGCATATGGTCTTTAAGCAGGAGTTAGATTGGAGATTCAAACAACATTAACAGACGGATGATCATTCTTCTTGGTACGGGCCCTTGCCCCATACACAGCATTGATTTCTTTGTTTGCAGCAAAAGGTTTCTTTACAGGATTGGAAGTGGAGGCAGATGCCATGGGGATCTTCCCGATTTTGATGCTTCTCTCAACCCTTTTCACCGGTTAAGATTAGCTTGGTGAAACCGGAAGAAGAACAACCAACTAACAAGTTAAATAATGGACCAGATAAAGTACCCATAAACATGTCAATGTGCTCTCTATCAGTCAAAGGTGGTTGAACCCTGCTGGCAAGGTCTCTCCACTTTTATGCGTATTCTTTGAATTCTTCATTCTTCCCCATTGTCATATCTTGCAATTGCACTCTTGTTGGCGCCAAGCCGGTATTATACTGGTGCAGATGTTAGAAAGAGGTAGCTAAATCCTCCTAAGTATTTATACGGGAACCATCCAACTGGTAGAACCACTTTAGTTGCGTTCCGGTCAAACTTTCTTAGAAAATGTGAACCCATAGTTTCTTATCAGCGGTGTGCGACTGTATCTTACGCACATAAGATTTCAGGTGAAGTTTTGCACAAAAAACTCCATCGTACTTTGCAAAGACTGGTATTTTGAATTTGTGGGGAATAACAACCCCAGAGATCAAACCCAAATCATCAAAATCTAAATCGGGGACGGCTTGGATCTCAACGGCCTTCAATTTTTCTTCTAACTGCTTGTATTTGACATCGGCGGGTGGATACTGCTCGTCAAAATAATCATCATCATCAGAAACTTGATCATTAATACATTCATCCTGGCTACTCCTAACTTCACCAATCTGATTCTCGTCTTCTTCATATGAGTCTTCCACTACCGGGATCTGACGAACCGACTCTTTGAACCTTCTGCCCATGTTGACCAAGGCTTTCTTCTTGGGATTCTTCTTAACTTCCAACAATGCCATCATATCTTGTTGCCCATTGGCTAGGGCCAGTAGAGTCTCTTGGAATTGAGAGTTTGTGCCTGAAGATCCTTCACGGTTTTCTCTAGATCCATCTTGCTGAAATAAACAGCAAAAAGATAAGGAAACCTGTTGTGTGAAAACCTGTCATGTTATGATGCATGGAAGATATGTATGCAAATGATTTCAAGGATTTATGAAATTTAAATTTGCGTAGACAAAAGAATAAACAAACACCAATTTCATTAATTATTTCAAAATGATTACAACATGACTCTTGGGCTTACAAAATAACTCTCTAAGATAAAAATACCGAACGCATCCTTTTCAGCGCAAGGTAGGCGTTCACACTTTTCTCTTCTTGTAGTTACTTTGTAAGCTCCAAGACCCTCTTCTCACTAGTGTAGAATTGAGCTTCGAAGGTATCTCGTTCCTCCTTTAGCAGAATCCAACCCTTTTGCATGTCTTCAAGAGAGGTAGGCATGTCGGGATAGAGGACAGTGTACGGGACATCTCCTTCAACCACAGGTTCCATGATAACTGGTAAGATGGAGGGATAAGGAATCACAAGTTTCTGAGCATGATTTCGTACCCACTTAAGGTAAGGCTCAAGGGGAATGGAATTCTTGTGTCCCAGCGTCTTACTATCCACTTTACTTACTATCCTCCAAGCTCGTATAAACCTCTGACGGTAGCTTTGATTGTCGCTCTCATAGTCGAATACCACTCCTTGGATGAGCATCTCATGAGGACCATCCCTTCGGGCATAACCAAATTGTCGTAAGGCTAAGCAAGGGTTGTAAGTGATACCTTCGCTAATGCTAAGAAAAGGGACATTAGGGAATTCCCCATAACAGTCGATGATAGTAACATTCTCCAAGGATCGAGAACACCAACGAACATCTGAATGTCTAAGCGTCATCAGCCTATGGGACCACCTCAAACCTTGCTCGTTCTTCAACACAGATCAGGGAAGATGCGAAATAAACCATCTTTCCAAGAGAGGAGTGCAACACATGAGGATATCTCTCTTCCTCATAGTGAGAGAGATAAATAAATGTAGGATATCCCCCAACAAAGTAGGCACTGGATTACGAGACATGAAGATTTTGACAAAATTTATATCTATGAGTTGGTCAGGGTTTGGAAACAAAACCATCCCATAGATGATAAGTGCCAAGATTTCTTCAAAAGCTTGTAAGTCCAAAGAGTTCCAACAATCTTGAGCTTTCTCAAACAAGAACTTGGCTAAGAACCCTTTGACACCACTCCTTATTTCCCAATTAGTCGTAACATCAGATTGTTGCAAGTGTAGTGCTCGGGAAATATCTTCAGGTTTTGGATATCTTTCCGTACCGTTGAAGGATAGTTGATTGAGAATGTGAATCCTCAAGAGTTGGGAGAATTCTTCCAAATTTGGTACAATCTGATAATCGGAGAAAGTGAAGCAATGGTGTAGAGGATCAAAGAATTGGAAAAGCACCTTCATCATATCTTCATCAGTGTTGGAGGTAACCAAGTTTAGGAGGCGACCATGTCTTTCGGTGAATGGAGAATTCTCAGGAACCCTTGATGCTAACTCTTTGAGTTGAGGAGGAATTCTTATGAGATTGACTTGGATAGTATTCCTGCAGATAGAAGCCATATCTTACAAAATAGAACAAAGATAAATCCCAATAATCCTTGAAATGGTTAGTGAGAATGGGTATGATGTTATGATGTTTATGATGTCATGTACAAGTAATTATATACAAACAAGGCAAACAAGTCCTTAGGTTTAGGCTTGCATGGAGTCTCATAAGTAAGCACCCTCTTGAAGTTTAGTTGGCTCAAACCTATCCTAGAAATAGTAATTGGGTTCTAAGGGATCTCAATATCACTGATCTGTCTTATTGGGCATTGTTTCAGCGCAAGCCTCTTTCACGGCGACCGAAATATCTCAAGAAGTCAAATCTCAATGAGTGTAGTATCGAGTATCAACCAACTTCAGATTGAACCAAAGTCGGTTATCTCACTACGTCCTAATGGCCAAGTTGGTCAAGTAAAGGTTCTAAAGTCAGTTAGTGCTTCATGACACCACATAGCAGCCCTGTATTCTCCTTTACTATTCAAGGGCTACCGGTACCCACAAATGTGTCACACTAACGTAGCTATTGCTTAGACCATATCGGTATACCCCGCACAGTTTCCACAGCATATTGCTACTTACCTATAAGGTATCCCAAATCCGGGTAAAGGATTTAAACAAGACCATATTGGTATACCCTGTCGGTTTTGAATTCCATAAACAATTACGACCGACCAAGGATCAGCGTTTACTGGACGAAAAATGCAAGAATTTACGCAAGAAGTTGGAATTAAATTGTTAACTTCTACTCCTTACTATGCTCAAGCAAATGGCCAATTCGAAGCTGCCAATAAAGTGATAATTAGCCTAATTAAGAAGCATGTAGGAAAGAAGCCAAGGAATTGGCATAAAACACTGGATCAAGCCTTATGGGCGTGTAGAACTTCCCCTAAGGAAGCAACAGGAACTACTCCATTTTGACTTGCATATGGGCATGATGCAATGTTACCAGCGGAGATACATGTTCAATCGATAAGAATCCAAAGACATCATGAAATACCATCTGAGGATTACTGGAATATGATGGCATACGAGCTTGTCGACATAGATGAAGAAAGGATGTTGGCCCTTGATTCGTTAATAAGACAGAAAGAAAGAGTTACCAGAGCTTATAATGAAAAAGTAAAGGATAAAGTATTTGTTGTCAATGATCTAGTATGGAAAGTGATATTACCTATCGGAAAAAATGATAGAGTCTTTGGGAAGGACCTTTTAAGGTGATACAAGTTTTTTCAAATAATGCCTATGAGCTTGAGGAGTTATCCCCAGATCGACGAATCATAAGGGTAAATGGCAAGTACTTAAAAAAGTATAAGCCCATTCTTCAAGCAATCAAAATCTCGACGGAATAAGTATTCGTCGAACGAACAAGATGGTAAAATTTTATTGAGACCGGCAAATTCAAAACACGCATAAAACATGGAAGATACATATAAAACAAACAAAGAAAGGTTTCGTTAAAATTTTGGCTTAAAGCCATAAAGAAATTACAAGATTGTTGGTACAATGATTAAAAATTCTTAAATTTGGCTTGGAATGACCACAGTTCACCATCGAGGTTTGTGGCCTGATATTCAAAACCTTCTGCCTGAGTCTTAAGTGTTTCAAGATCTATTTCGACAGAAGAAATCGCGTCACTTACAGCCACAACATCCACATCCATTTGCTCAGTTTTTGCTTGGGTTGGATAATCACATTAGTAATATTTTCCTTTGGCTTGGCAATCAATTCTAATTCCTTGTTGAGAGCAGAAATCTGGTCACGTATTTCAGCAGCTCTGTTTCATTTAGGAACCAATTCTTGTTTCTTATTTTCAATCATTGCTAACAAATCATTAATTTCTTCAGTAACTTGCACCACCATATCCAAATTCTCTTTCACGAAGGATTTCTTTGACTCAACCGCTTCCTCATTTGCCTGAATACTTTCAACATTTTGGCGTAGAGGAATGAAAAATTTCTCAAATGTCATTATCATCAACCTGGATGATTCAGACATACTGGGATCTTTCATTTGAGTAAGAGCGTCTGAGAGTTCTGGGCCAAGAGTTGGATTAGAATGTAGCAGATGAGGCAGATCAGGATTCATAGCATGAGTCCGAATTTTAGTCATCAGATTTTTTACTTTAACTGCTTCAGGACTCATCTTGTCATTATGTGCTTGAGGTGGGCTGGAGTCAGAAGAAAGAGTGCGAGAACTCACAAAGCGACGCAACCTAGCAATTTCTTCTAGAGAAGAAGGATTGGACCCCATGTGTTTTAGTTTAGTGGGTGAGTCGACCTTTTCTCTCCCTAAAGAAACAAGAGACGCGCCTTGCGTGCTTTCAGGAGGGGGCACAATTCAGAAGGTGGTGACATTTTTATTTGCTTCTGAACCCTGCAGGGAATCTGAAAGCCTATAATAAAAAATATTCGAACTATAACCCTCATGTTTGGCAGGACTAGTGACTGGGTCAAAGTCACTAAGAGTAGCCGGAATAGCCAGGTCGATAAACTCACCATCAGCAATGTCAAGATTCTCATGATGGTGAGGGGAAGAGGCTTCTGACAAAGGGGTATAGTCAGGTACACGTTGTTATTGACCGAAGATATTAACCTAAAGAAAGCAAGAAAATGTATTAGCCAAAACAAATTCAACAAACAAAAAAACGAAAGAAACTAGAAAACAACCAGCTAGTACCTGTGTCGACAGATAAAGATCGATAGACTCATCCTTAGCTGAAACATCAGTAGTGTCTCTCATTGGGTTTTGAACTTCATCAAGCCTAGGAGCACGAGTCGGAGTAACCAGGGTTGTGTCCACCATAATGGTATCGACACCTAAATCCAAGGTGGCTTCAGGATTTTCGACCAAGACCATGTTACGTCTCCTTCTTGTAATAAGAGGAATTTCGACATCAGCTGGCTCCTCTATTTCATCAACAAGTTTCAAGCCAACCTTTGCTTCAGCACCCTTGGATACAGGTACCTTTGTCGTCTTCTTCTTTTTCGTTACCTCGCCTTCAGGAGAGGAATCTGTTTTCCTCTTATGGCTTTTGGATTTGTGGGAGTGTTGAGAGGGCTGGACATCAGGTGATGGCTAAGTATCGGAAAAAGATATAAGTCTAAGAAATTGTGTTAGTCGATAATGGAAGTTTTGAATTGACAGAATATACCTTAGCCCTCTCAGAAGTATTCTTTTTGTCCTTCTTGGACCTTTTGGATTTTTCAGAGGGAGCAGCCAAATTCGCTGAGCGTTTTTTACTCTGGAAAACAAGGAAAATATTAATATCAATTTAGGGAAAAAAACGACATAGAAACAAGAAGTATATAAATACACCCCCCGAAGAAGCTTTCTTGAGTGAAGAAGAAATGGGTTTATCGTCGGAGGGTGTGTGGCCAGGAATGATCTACAAAAATTAAGCTAAGTCAGATATGCCAAATCAAGAATGATAGCTTGCAGAAGGTTGAAGTTTAAACCTGATGCTTTGAAGGTTTTTGTTTTCTGACAAGAACAGAACCCACCTGATCTATTGGTATAGCTATAAGACAAGTGTAAAACAATCAGATAAGAAACCAAATTAAAATAAGCAGGGGGTAAGCTTTCCATAAATAGTTACAGATTTGTGTAGTCGAAAGTACTCTAACATATCAGAGATCATAATGAAGATGCCCTGAATAGTTAGGTAGGTAATACTTCGTCGGTACCATTCTATCGGCCTTTGTCTTATAGGCATTTTGCATATCCGGTATAGAGCAATACCACCAATCAGGAATAGGTGGGCCAAAGGGCTGGATGGTAAAGGAGGAAATTTGATGTTTCTAAAATGAAGAGCGTAAAGATAATTTTCTTTCGCATAATTAGGGATTTTTGGTGTCGAGATCCTATCAGTTACCTTCTCCGTTAATTTGACAGCGGCCTCATAGATGGTCCGACGAAGATTATTAGGTCGATACAAAATTCGGAAGTAATTCTGAAAAGCTCGAATTTGTTTAATATAAGTAATCTTACACTTGGTCACTTTTGCCTGCAAATTTGAGAAAGTTGTAGTTAGTTCAGCCAGCTTGGCATTAGAATCACCAATGAATGTAACAAAATATGACTGCCACCAAGTTCCAAATTCTTTGGTGCAGTAGAAAGACGGTTGGAAAGGAGTGAGAGTGAGTGTGGGTCTTCGTTCCCATATATTCCCTATATCATCCTTGATCATTTCAAAGGGTTGGTCGGTTATGATGTCTACCAGCAGCTCGTGAGAATTGAACAAAGACTTAGGAACAAGTTGACAGAGTCCAAATTATCGAGCCACCAAGTTAGGCTAATAAGCGACCAAACTTGGGTTCACACCGACAATCACAGTAGATAGGAATTGGGGAGTTAAGTAACGCCTCCAAAGGATTAAGGAATTTTTCTTGTCCTCTTCTCTTGCAGGTGGAAAAGCCCTAGTAAACCACTCTGGGCCATCTTGTCTATCATGAAATGGGGACATAGAGGGTGTGAAATCGACTCTTGTCAACATAATGGTAAACAACAATCCGAAGACTTCAGGATTTGGGGAGCCCTTGTCGATAGGAGTCATAGGAAGAAGGTGTTGCCAAATGATATGGATTTGAGATGAAGGGCATGCTACCTTTCTATTTCTAAAGGGCTT
This sequence comes from Vicia faba, assembly GCA_948472305.1. Lineage (NCBI taxonomy): Eukaryota > Viridiplantae > Streptophyta > Magnoliopsida > Fabales > Fabaceae > Vicia > Vicia faba. The sequence continues at coordinate 1,174,526,654 of OX451738.1, forward strand.
AATCTCCTCAGAGAAGGTGGCATTCAACCATATCTGCAAGAGCCAAAAAGGACCATGGAATAAGACGTTCTTTTTCTTTGGATTATTAGGGTCAAAACGCTTTATTTTTGTTAGCAGCATCAGTCAAAGCTGCATAAAGAGAGGCCAAAATCAGCTGGCCTAAAGAAACATTCCCACCCATATGCAATTGGGTAGCCAAATAAGAAAATTGTTTGGCCACCTGCATCGACCTGGAACAAAAAACAAAGCGAGACAACCATAAGGTTAGAAACGCCACATGCTCTTCATCAGTTACATGACCAGAGGTTTGAGCATGATGGTCGATGAAATTATTATATGTTGGTTTTCCAGCTTCACCCATATCGAACCTTAGTGGCACATGTTCAGTATCTCTATAGTTGAAAACTGTGCCAGATGGTTTTAGCCCTGTGGTGGCAACAACGTCGAGCAAGGTAGGAGTGATCATACCACATTTAGTATGAAAGGTGTTGGTCGATCCCTCCTAGAAATGTATGGCAGCTATGATCATGCAACTAGAATAAGGTTTACCATATCGAGAAATTTATAGCAGGGTATAAATACCCATCCTTTTCCATTGGTATCCTTTGGCAGTTTCTAAACGTGCCATCCAAGCACGAAATTTAGGGCAATGCAGAGGTGGAGCAGTTCTAAAGTTCCTGTCAATAATTTAAGCGATATAGGGTTTGGAGAAGAAATGATGGTTCTGGTAGTAGTACTAGTAGCAAAAAATGTCTCCTTATCATCTACATAGATTTTGGAGAGTGCATCAGCAGGAAGTGGCCCTAAAAAGGCTAGGGGTTTCTCTTCAAAAGAGAAAGGGATAAGTACCTGAGATTGCCAGATTTTGGATTTCTCCTCAGCAAATGGAGGTTCTAGCATATGTTGACAAGGTGTAGTTAAAGAGTGATTGCTGGAGAGGAAGTTTGATTTTTAACATTTGTCATTGTAAAAGGTTTGAAGGAGGATGAAGATGAAAAACAGCGATGAAGTATGTAGTTTTTGTGTTTTTTCTAAAAGCAAGGGTTGAAGAAGTGAAGAAAAATAGAAGAAAAAAAATGAGAAATAAGGGTATTTATAGACCCTGAGGAAGGAGGAAATAATGGGAAAAATCTTTTATGATTTCCCAAGTTCAAATCACGTCAGTTTGTGGGACGCGTGCTGCAAGATCAACGTGATTTAATGGGCCACGTTTCCCACTAAAAGTTCAATGATGGCAAAAATTAATGTCACACGTCTCAAAACTGAAAAGCGTGATATACTACCATGATTACGTGACGTCACGGAAAAGACAGAACAATAATATTCACTTTTAGAGAAATGGAAACGATTTGGTCGAATGGTGAAACCGACACTTCACAGATGCCATTATCTCATATTAGTCGAAATTTGAAAATGGTATCTCTAGGGGGCATTTTGTTACCTTGGAAAATCTTAAAGGTATTCAAGTACGTGTAGTAAATGAAGATATTCTCATAAGCTACGAGTTATCCTCCAAAGTAAGGGTTTTCTGGGAAACGGGAGCCAGTGTTTGAAAAGCTGGTTTTATTAAGTTAGAGTTAATGCTTAAAAGGAGTCACACTGAAACTGTCGAAACTGAACTACGTCGACTAGAAAGAAATAAAAGAACATATGTCAAGAGTTCAAAATTGGTTTAGTCGACCAAAGGGTGAAAGACAAGGATTTGGTCAAAAATGGTTTTAGTTGACAAAAAAGGGTTTCTTGGACTTAGAGGAAGTATGGTTATTCTTTGCCAGAGAGAAAGTGGCGAAGCAAGGCAGAAGCGATTTACGATCAAGAGGTTTAGAGGAATCATGGACGGTTACCAACAATCCACGATGTGTTTAAGCGCCAAATAGGTAGAACTTCAAAATCATGAGCAGTTACCAGCAATCCACGATGTGTTTGAGTGTCAAATAGGTGGCAACATCTAATGAAGCAGTTATCTCAGGATGTTAATATTATCCATAGATTTTATCTAGGTAGTTACATTGTAAACACTATAAATAAGCGGATTTAGTATAGTTTGTAGTGTGTTCACTTGTACTCTCAAATCACTTGTCAAACTCTGTCATTCCGAGCGTTAGGAAATCAAGAGTGAAGAGTGCTTGATGTACGTGAATCACCATTTTTATTTCAATGCAAATCTTTTATCTTTCAATTATATCTTTTGAATACTTTATCTGTTTTCTATTTACTATCGAGCAAGATGATAACGCAATTTTATATAGTATATTTGATTTAATTTTCATAGGTAATGTTAGTATTTTTATCTAATTATTCCATTTTATTTCCATATTACGCCGGTATTTCTATTGTTTCAGGTATTTTATTTTAATTAGACAAATTGAGCAAAGGGAAGAAATTCAAGATTTATTGGACTAAAGGTGCAAGAAATGAAGAGAAGGGGTGTGCAAAGCAGTGATGATGGATCAAAAAGGGTCTATTATCTCCAAACGGGCCCAATAGAATTCAAACCCACGCAGCAAGAAAAAAACCTAAAAGCGCATGCAAGAGTGAGACGCACGTCTCAACTCTCTTCCTACAATTGAGGCGCCCGCCTCGGACTTTCCCCTTAGTGGGAGGCGCCCGTCTCAGCATAGTCAAAGGAAGAAAAAGTCAATTGGGGCGCCCGTCTCAACGTGGGCAAGTAAGAAGAGAAATTCAAGGATACGTGGGACACAAAAATATCTGAAGAGGTGGTTACGTTCAAGGACTATAAGAAGACATTAGAAAGTGAAAATTGGGACCGTTTTTGCTTAGAATTTTTTCCAGTTTTCAGAATTTTACTTTCATTGCAATTTACTAGTTTCCAGTGTAATTCGATTCCTAGTAGTTATATTTCCAGCCAATTTTCTTTTCCTTTTCGAATACTTAGAATTTACTCCCGTTGAAGAACGAAGATTCTGTACGGATTGATTCAAGCTTCAAAGATTGTTTCCAGCATTATTTAATTCAGGTTCTTTATTTATATCCTCTAATTAATTATTTGCATGAGAATATTTATTTAACCATGAATTTATTTATGATTATTAATTCCTTTAATGTATCCATGTCCGTTTTTCTGAGTATGTCTGGCTAAATTATTTAAATATCGGTATGTAACGAGTTAATTCGAATGGATCCGGAATAAACAGGCTTGATTATATTTCATAAAATAAACACTTTTTCTGATTTAGTTATCTAGTTTATTTTGTTAAAAAGGTTTAGAATCCAACAGAGCGACAGTTTGAGGTTAATAAACCGACTAAGATTAGAAACCAACAGAGCGACAGTTTGAGGTTTAGAATCAGATAGTAGATGCTAGGTATTGTTTTTAAAGACTGCGACAGCGTTTTAAAACCAATTAAACTTTATTTATTTTCAAAAAGTAATTTTAAAATCAATGGGATAGCGAAAGCATACATCAGAGTTTAAAATTATAATTTACTTCAATAGAGCGAAAGTTTGAGAATAGATTTTTGAATAAATACTTTTTGCTGAAAAAGATATTATTATCACTTTTAGAAAATGAGCCTGTAGAAAGCCGGATTCTTTAGTGTTAACGACGTACATACCGATATTCGCATTATTATTATTTCAATTAGAATTAAGTTTTATTACCCGAAAATTCCCCAATTTAATTATTCGATAGCTATAGCTTTACACAGTAGTTTAGGTTACGTTAGTTCGATTTATAGTCCCTTAGGTTCGATATCTTTTAAAACTACGCGATAGGGCTGTATACTTGCAGTCTCCCGATTAATTTAGACGATAAAGTCGTGATCAAGTTTTTGGCGCCGTTGCCGGGGACTATTTAAGTTGATATCGTAATTTTATTACGAAGTATAGACTATAGCAACTATTTCTTTTCCCTCTGTGTATGCCAAATACTCGCTCTCAAGGCGCGCCTTTGCATATACCTATATACGATATCGAGCGTTACCTTAGATTAAGGAGACGAATTCAAGAGTATTTAGAACGCAACAACCTTCCTCCGACCAAACTTCCTGACGTTGAAGAACTCAAGAAGATGGCTGATCCTGATGCTCCTACTCCTCGTCCTCTTAAGGACTACGCTGTTCCTTCTCAAGCAGAGCCTCACAATAGTATTGCTGCTCCTGCTATCGCTCGAAACGATTTCGAGCTAAAACCTTCGCTTCTTTCCGCCGTTCAGCAGAACCAGTTTTCTAGTGCTCCTACTGACGACCCGAATCTTCATCTGTCAGTGTTTGTGCAGTACGCAGACACTGTAAAAGCGAATGGTGTTAACCCCGAGGCGATACGATTGCGCCTATTCCCTTTTTCTCTCAGAGACAGAGCTCGCGCATGGCTCCAATCTCTTCCTTCCAACTCAATCACCACATGGGATGAGTTGAAGAAAGTCTTCTTGGCTAGATATTTTCCTCCAAGCAAAACTGCCATGCTCAGAGCCAATATCAATGGTTTCAGACAAAAAGACAATGAATCACTCTTTGAAGCTTGGGAACGTTATAAGGACATGCTTAGACTTTGTCCTCATCATGGTTTAGAAGAATGGTTGATCATTCACACGTTCTACAATGGTCTCTTGTATAATACGAGATTGACTATAGACGCCGCAGCTGGTGGCGCACTGATGAATAAACCATATACTTAAGCAAGACAACTTATCGAAAGCATGGCTCAAAACCATTACCAATGGGGTACGGAGAGAGTTAGCGTAGAGAAATATCAAACAAAAGGTGCCATGGTTGAAGTGAATAGTCTGGATGAAGTCAACGCTAAAGTGGAAGCTCTCACTCAAAAGCTCGAGAATCTTACCACCACTCCCGCAGCTACTGTTGCTGCAATTGCTCAAACTTGCGACTTATGTGGTATTTAATCACATCTTGCTCCATAATGCCCATTTTTAACAGGAGTTCCAGTTGAACAAGCGAATTACGTACAGGGTAATCCTTACAGCAACACATATAACCCTGGCTGGAAGAATCATCCTAATTTTTCATACAAGAATAACAACGCGTTATACGCACCTGGACAAGCTCCTGCTACACCACCTGGTTATCCTAAGGCTATCCCAAATCATCCTAATAATGGTCCTAACACGTCTAATGCTCCTAGGAAGTCTAATTTGGAAGTCATGATAGAGCACTACATCGCTACTCAAAACCAAACCAATAATACTCAATCCCAGACTAATAAGGAGGTTCAAAATCAGAATATACACATTAATGAGCAGATTAAGCAATTATCTAACAAGCTTGATGCTTTAGCTACGCATAATAAAATGTTAGAAACACAAATCTCTCAGGTAGCTCAACAACAAGCGGCTTCTGCTGCTCCTGCTGGCTCATTTCCTGGACAGCCTCAACCTAATCCCAAAGGACATGCAAATGCTGTTATCTTAAGAAGCGGAACAGAGTATGATGGACCTGAAGATCCCAGAAATAATAGCCCAGCTATGCAACAAAACTATGACAAACAATCTAAAACTAAAGATAAAGAAGAAAAAGAAAATCAGAGAGATAATAATGAAGATACCACGCAAAAAGACGAAATTTATGTACCCCCACCACCTTATAAGCCTCGTGTCCCATACCCTCAAAGGTTAGCTAAAACTAAGAATGTGGGTCAATTCAAGAAATTCGTGGATCTTCTTAAACAACTTAATGTCACAATTCCTTTTACCGAAGCTATAACTCAAATGCCATCCTACGCTAAATTCCTTAAAGAGATTCTATCCAATAAGAAAAAGCTATAAGATAATGAAACTGTCATGCTTACTGCTGAATGTAGTGCAATTATTCAAGACACAATGCCTCCTAAACTCAAAGACCCTGGAAGTTTCTCTATTCCATGTGTAATTGGCAAATTTGTCATAGATAAAGCTTTATGTGATCTTGGAGCCAGTATAAGTGTGATGCCGTTATCTATATGCAAGAAACTTGAAATGGGAGAACTCAGACCAACCAAAATGTCCGTTTAATTAGCAGATAGGTCAATTAAATATCCTGCAGGAGTTCTCGAGAATGTTCCTGTACGCATTGGCCAATTCTATATACCAACCGATTTCATTATCATGGACATAAGGGAGGACGAAGTTACCCCAATCATTCTTGGAAGGCCTTTCTTAGCTACAGCCGGTGCAATTATAGATGTAAAAAGAGGAAAACTTACTTTTGAAGTAGGTGAAGAGAAAATCGAATTTATCCTCTCTCAATTCCTGAAAGCACCTGCAATTGAAGATACTTGTTACTTCATGGATATCATCGATGAATGTATAAAAGAAGCTGAGCTTGAAAATAAAGACAATCTCGATGAAAATCTGATTAGTAATCTAAGTGAATGCTTAGTTATAGCACCAGATCCTACACAATGTTTAAGGAAACCATCCCTAGAACTCAAAACACTTCCTAAAAATCTAAGATATGAATTCCTAGATTCCGAGCTTGAACGACCAGTGATAGTCAACGCAGAACTTGGCGAAACCGAAACTGAAAAACTTTTACAAACTCTGAGAAAATATCCAACAGCCTTAGGATATAATATCACTGATCTTAAAGGAATAAGTCCCTCTATTTGTATGCATCGCATTATGCTAGAAGAAGATTGTAAAACTTCAAGAGAACACCAGAGGAGACTAAACCCGATTATGAGCGAGGTTGTGAAAAAGGAAGTTATGAAGTTGTTAGAAGCAGGAATCATATATCCTATATCCGATAGCAAATGGGTTAGTCCTGTGCATGTTGTACCTAAGAAAGGAGGTGTCATAGTAGTCGAAAATGAGAAAGGAGAAATCATAACTAAAAGAGTTGAATCTGGATGGAGGATGTGCATCGATTATCGTAAACTTAACAAAGCCACCAGAAAAGATCATTTCCCTTTACCATTTATTGATCAAATGTTAGAACGTTTAGCTAGACACTCTCATTTTTGTTTCTTGGACGGTTATTCAGGTTTCTTTCAGATACCTATTCATCCTAATGACCAAGAGAAAACAACTTTCACATGCCCTTTTGGAACCTTTGCTTATAGAAGAATGCCATTTGGTTTATGCAATGCTCCTGCAACTTTTCAAAGATGTATGATGGCAATATTTGCTGATTTTCTAGACAATATTATGGAAGTCTTCATGGACGATTTTTCCGTCTGTGGACAAAGCTTTGAAGAATGTTTAGAAAATTTAGAAAGGATATTAGAACGTTGTGTGAAGGTTAATCTAGTACTTAATTGGGAGAAATGTCATTTTATGGTACAAGAAGGAATTGTTTTAGGACACATTATATCCAAAAGAGGAATTGAAGTCGATTCTGCTAAAATCGAAGTTATTGAGAACCTTCAACCTCCGAAAACTGTTAGAGAAATCCGAAGCTTTTTAGGACACGCCGGTTTTTATCGACGATTCATTAAAGATTTCTCTAAGATAACTAAACCCCTAACTGAGCTATTAATGAAAGACGCTGAATTTATCTTCGACGAAAAATGTTTAGAAGCATTTCAAACACTTAAGAAAGCATTAATTTCTGCGCCTATAATGCAAACTCCAGATTGGAATGAACCTTTTGAAATAATGTGTGACGCAAGCGACTATGCCGTAGGAGCTGTTTTAGGACAGCGAAAGGATAAAAGACTCCACGTCATATATTATGCAAGCAGAACCCTGGACGAAGCGCAGATGAATTATGCTACAACCGAGAAAGAATTCTTAGCAGTGATCTTCGCATTAGACAAGTTTCGTTCCTACTTAGTAGGATCCAAAATAATCATATACACTGATCATGCTGCTATTAGATATCTCCTAACCAAAAAGGACGCTAAACCTAGACTCCTGAGATGGATATTGCTACTGCAAGAGTTCGATTTAGAAATCAAAGATAAGAAAGGAACCGAAAACGTGGTAGCAGATCATCTCTCTAGACTAGAAAATCTTAAACATGAACAAGTGCCGATCGATGATGAATTCCAGTATGATAAACTAATTGCCCACTTGGAAGACACAGAACCAGATAAACTCATAGAAACCACCTTAGCCGTCTCCTCAGTGCCTTGGTATGCCGATTTCGTAAACTACCTCGCTGCAGGCGTTTTACCACCTGAACTTACCTACCAACGGAAGAAGAAATTCTTCCATGATCTTAAACAGTATTATTGGGATGAACCTTTAATTTTCAAGAGAGGTCCCGATGGAATTTTCCGCCGATGTGTGCCAGAAGAAGAGATTGAAAACATTATAAAACACTGTCATTCTGCACCTTACGGCGGACATGCGAGTACATCCAAAACTTGTGCAAAGATTTTACAATCCGGCCTCTATTGGCCTAATTTATGGAAAGACATACATGCCACCATCTTAAAATGCAACCGGTGCCAACGCACCGGTAATATATCTAGACGTGACGAAATGCCACAAAAAGGCATTTTAGAAGTCGAAATCTTTGATGTGTGGGGGATAGACTTTATGGGACCCTTTCCATCTTCATCTGGCAACAAGTATATACTCGTGGCTGTGGATTATGTCTCAAAATGGATCGAAGCTATAGCTTCTCCAACAAATGACACCCGAGTGGTAATTAAGTTGTTCAAGAACATAATTTTTCCTAGGTTCGGTGTACCCAGACTCGTTATAAGTGATGGTGGATCTCATTTCATTTCCAAAATCTTTGAAAAATTATTAGGAAAATATGGAGTTCGACATCGCATAGCTACACCTTACCATCCTCAAACTAGCGGACAAGTTGAAGTTTCAAATCGCGAGATAAAACAAATCCTTGAAAAAACTGTCGCTACGTCCAGAAAGGACTGGTCCTTTAAACTTCACGAAGCTTTATGGGCTTATAGAACTGCCTATAAAACTCCCATCGGTACCACCCCTTTCAAGCTTATTTATGGTAAGTCATGCCATCTCCCAGTTGAGTTAGAACACAAGGCCTATTGGGCCATTAAGAATCTAAACTTAAGTTACACTGCCGCTGGAGAAAAGCGTATCCTGGATATTAATGAATTGGAAGAACTTAGACAGGATGCGTACGAAAATGCTAGGATTTACAAAGAGCGCACAAAGAAATGGCACGATAAGCATATATCTAGGAAGAATTTTAACATCGGTGACTTAGTATTACTATTTAACTCACGATTAAAATTATTTCCTGGAAAATTACGATCTAGATGGTCCGGACCTTTTGAAATAACTCGAGTTTATCCAAATGGTGCGATAGAGATTAAGGGACCTTCGATTGAACCGTTTATAGTAAACGGGCAGCGTTTAAAACATTACCATCTAAATGAACTCGAGGGAACTTCTCAAACGATAAATCTAGACGAGCCACACGCTCGATTAAAAGCCTAGTTTTTAGTCCTATTTGTCGAGCTTACGACATAAAACAAAGCGCTTTGTGGGAGACAATCCACCCTTTTTATTATTTTTTTTTTTCCTTCTTCTTATTTTTCATTTCTTCTTTAGTCTATTTTTAACAAAAACAAAACAAACAAAAAAATCTCTATTTCTTTATCTATTCATTATATTTCTCCTCTTTGTCTTATTTCTTTCTATTCTATGTTTTTTTCTTCTTATCGGCATTTTGGCCAATGCTGATCTTCTTTATTTTTCTTCTCACCAGGCTATATTCTTGCTTCTTATTTCTCTTCCCGCTATGTCTCGAGTTGACAATATGCCGGTTAGTTTTAGAGGGAGAAATCAACGCACCAAATATGGAGTTTTATCCGAGCGTGAGATGTTACCCACTATCTACCCTCATCACGGTGCTATGACTTCTCTTGGTATTCGTGATAGTGTGCTTTTTCTGCTGAATCAGATTGGGTGGGATAGTTCACGCTTTATGACTTGCTATGCCACTTATCGGAACCTTACTTTGGAGTTCCTCAGCTCTTTGATGTACTTTCCTACTCATGGTTTCGCTTTACGCCGTGGGCTTATTATCTTCAGACTTTTTGGCATCACTTTCAAGTTTAACCATAAAGAATTGGGTGAGCTTCTTGGTCTTCCTAATGGCATAGGAGTTTATCATGAAACTCAGGAGGAGTGCCTTGGATTTAGAGAGCTTGACTATTTTTGGGGATCTATTTCTGGAATCCTTAACCCTGAGCCCGAAGACTTTGTATCAGAGAATATCCACAACCCGGCCTTCAGGTATTTCCATAAGATTCTGGCCCACACCATTTTTGGAAAACCCCAGAATGTCACTACTGTTTCTAAAGATGAGCTGTTTATCATGTATTGTGCTTCGCAAAACCGTCTGGTTAATGCGATCACTTATCTGATCCGTACCTTTATGGATCTCATTGATACTGATCATGCACCCATTCGGATGGGAGGTCTCGTCACTATGATTGCAAATGTTGTTGGACCTCGACAATCCTTTAAGCATCTGAATGCTTTTACGGGTATTACTTGCATGACCATCGAGTTCTGTTTCAACACTGGTATAATAGGTGATCTTGGCCCGACTAAGTTTACCTTGTTGATTAATGGTAAAGTTATGCAGCTGTTTACCTTGCCTAACCCTGCTACGAGTGTGCATAACAAAGCCAACTGGATTTTTGGTCTTGATCAGCAGCCTTCTCCGCCCCGCACTCCTGAGACTCCGCAAGATTATGAGGTTTTGGAAGATTCTGAGGAAGATCCCACTGCTCCTTCAGGTTATTATGATCTGGGCCCTCCTCAACACGACTCTACCGCTCACTCTGTTACTCCTGACACTGTTATGCATGAGGCTCCCACCACTGATTATGCCCCTGTCATCCACGCTCTCCAGGTGGAACATCAGGCTTTGAGGGAAGATTTGACTAGTTTGCGAGCAGACTTCTTTGGTTTTATGGATACTGTTTCTGCGCAATTTCAAGAAGTTTTCTCCTATTTTCATTCTTCCTCCGCTCCTAAGGCAGGACCATGTAGTGGCTAGAGTTTTTAAGTAGTTCGTTATATTTAGCTTAGTTTGATTTTGTTAGAAATTACATTATTTTCGTTATGTTTTTTTTTATTATGATTTACTTTCCAGACACGTGATTCTGAAGATTGTAAGCAATTTTGGGTCATCATTTTAAAAAAAGCCGCTCACGTTATTTTCCTATAATTATATTGCAGCTTAATATATTGTATGTTATAAATTTATTTTGTTATAGGAATATTAGTATTATTACATGCTTACTGTCATTCACGCGCCTGTTACTGTTCCCCAATCAAGCTGAGACGCACGCCTCAGCCTAACACGCTGACAGGAGGCGCACGCCTCCAACTTCCCATGCAGCTTTGAGACGCACGCCTCACGCGTGGTCTCCTGTGTCAGGCGGGCGCCTCAGCTTTTGTCTCGCGCAGTAAAAGCTGGTCTCCCTGCATTTACTTGTCTTGTCCGTTTCGTTTTCCCATTCACCCCATTAACTCATATTCAACACTCTTTATTCCCATTCAAACTATATTCCTTCATTTCCCACCATTAATCTCCATTCAAATTTTCCCCTCCTTTTTCCAACACCCACTTATTATAATTTATCACTCTTAAATCTCCCTCCACTATAAATACCATTCATCCTTCTTTCTATTTTCACAACATTTCTAACCATCTCCACCATTTCCTCTCCTACACCCATATTTTCTACCTTTTTTCTTCTTCTACCCATATCCATCTATGGCTCCACGAAACAACCAACGACAAGTTAAGCCCGACCGACCACCACCCGACCTATCCAATATCATTTTCCGCGACAACGACGACGGCCAACAACTACAAAAGTATACCAAATTCTATACCCGTTCCGTCGTCCCTACAAAATACATAAGTTCGGAGTGTTTGGAAACCTTAGGAATGACCGATAGCATCGTATTAATGCTCAATAACACCGGTTTAACCAGTCTATGCACAAACCCATGTCCAACTTATGAACCACTCGTGCTTGAATTTCTTAGTTCCTTCTCTTACATAACACCTGTCGACGATCCCTACACAACCGGAACCGCCAACTTCCGCATGTTCAACCAAGAGTACTCTCTTGATCAAGAAAGAGTCGCCGAACTCTTATCTTTCACTCGCGGAGAGCATGTTCATTACAAACCTTTCGACGATGACAACGATCTTTCTTGGGATCAAGTCGGCTTCTCCTTATGGAATGATCTAACCGGTCAAACAACGGAAAGTTGGCGCGACCTCTATGCTTCTCAAATCCATAACCCGGCATTAAGGTACTTTCACCGCGTTCTTGCTAACACCATCTTTGGTCGGACCAATAATCACAAGGTCAACCAAAATGAGCTGTTCATCATTTTCTGTGCCCTTAATGGTCAGGCTGTCAACGTCGCTCCTTTCATGCTCAGTCACATCCACACATGCGCGAACGCGGCAGGTACTAATCCCTTTGTTTTTGGAGGCATCATCATATCTTTAGCATTTGCTTTGGGCCTTTCCGCCGAGCTACTTTCTTTGTTACCATATATGATGCCAGCCACTCTTCTCGATGTCATCTATTGTCGAGATTCCCACATAATCTCTCCAAGACATGATGGCCGGTTTACATTGGTAATAAATCGTCGTCCTATTCCCGATATTGTGTTACCTTGTCCAAATCGTATCGACGTCCGAGTCCGCGCAAATTAGCGTTATGCTCTCGATGCACCTGCCGCCCAACAACCAGATAATCTCGCTGCAAATTTCGCAGCCATGCAGGCTCATATGCTTCGTCAAGATCAGTTGTTCCATGCCATGCAACAGAACCAAGCTGAGACTTTACGTCTCGTACAGGAAGTACAACGTGATCAACAAGAGATGCGACGCGAACAGCAACAATATGCTTTTCGCCATGATCGTAACCTCGAATCCTTACAAGCTCGCATAGCAGACGCACTTCATCTAACTGATTCTAATTCTGACGTAGGACGAAGAACTCGTACTAGAGGAAGAAGAACACGAGCTCATGATTCCCAAAGCCACGAGTGATCGCCTTTCTCTTTTCATCTGCTTCTCCTTTGTTTTTATCGCATTGAGGACATTGCTCCTTTTAAGTATGGGGGAGTCAGATCATTTCCTTGCTCATTTCCATTTCCCTTGCTCTCTTTGTAGTATTTTTCCTTTTATTTCTTTTCTTTTCTTGTATTGCAAAATTTCAATTCAATAAAATACTTATTTATGCAAATTTTAATCTCTTATACAAAAATTTAAATTTGTGCTTACTCGAATTCCCCCTATTTCTTGAGCCATAACGAATAAAATATAACAATTTTAAACACGCATTTATAAAACATTATTCAATTAGTATTAAGGTTGCCTATTATAAACAAGAATTCGAGCAACTTAGCAAAATTGCTATCGTCTTAACACTTCAAAACCCCCGATGTGTTGGATCGATTTAAGTACTTATTATACCAAAACCTTTAAAACTTAGTTTTAGATTAGCCCCGAGTAGTTTATTAAGCAGTCAGCACCGCCATAAACACAAACTACGTGGAGAGCTGATGAATATAAGTGATTGATCAAATATTCTTAAGGAATTGCTTTTATCTGAAGATGCACTTATTAAGTTAGATGATCCTTACCAGATCATTTAATCCAACAGTTGCAGAAACTATAAATTTAAATGCATAATAATCCATTATAAATTGGTTCAGTGGTCCCTGGTGCTGAACTTGGTAGGGCGAATCACGATTCGATCCCCCGCAATTTTTAATTGGAAAAAGGGAGTACCATATGATTAAATTACCAGAACTCCTAGCTGGCTTACTAAGATCAAATTCACTAACCAGTTACTCCACTATGTGCGTGTAAGGTAAAGGGCTTAATGTGATTGCACTAGAATGAAAACGGGTGAAATAAAACATAGTATTAGGTTAAGCTATAATGACATGACTTGAATTGGTCTGCTTAATGGGATTATCCAGTGTTCCTACGGTAACTTTGGTGTTTAAGTTCGACTTAAATTCTCTAACAATTTTTTTTTTCCAATTAGCAACCTAGTACGAAGTGATGTATGTTCTTATATCTGTGTTTAACTGCGCGTCAGTGATTTTCACCTTTTTTTACTTTTGCTTGAGGACAAGCAACGGTTTAAGTATAGGGGAGTTTGATAACGCAATTTTATATAGTATATTTGACTTAATTTTCATAGGTAATGTTAGTATTTTTATCTAATTATTCCATTTTATTTCCATATTACGCCGGTATTTCTATTGTTTCAGGTATTTTATTTTAATTAGACAAATTGAGCAAAGGGAAGAAATTCAAGATTTATTGGACTAAAGGTGCAAGAAATGAAGAGAAGGGGTGTGAAAAGCAGTGATGATGGATCAAAAAGGGTCTATTATCTCCAAACGGGCCCAATAGAATTCAAACCCACGCAGCAAGAAAAAAACCTAAAAGCGCATGCAAGAGTGAGACGCACGTCTCAACTCTCTTCCTACAATTGAGGCGCCCGCCTCGGACTTTCCCCTTAGTGGGAGGCGCCCGTCTCAGCATAGTCAAAGGAAGAAAAAGTCAATTGGGGCGCCCGTCTCAACGTGGGCAAGTAAGAAGAGAAATTCAAGGATACGTGGGACACAAAAATATCTGAAGAGGTGGTTACGTTCAAGGACTATAAGAAGACATTAGAAAGTGAAAATTGGGACCGTTTTTGCTTAGAATTTTTTCCAGTTTTCAGAATTTTACTTTCATTGCAATTTACTAGTTTCCAGTGTAATTCGATTCCTAGTAGTTATATTTCCAGCCAATTTTCTTTTCCTTTTCGAATACTTAGAATTTACTCCCGTTGAAGAACGAAGATTCTGTACGGATTGATTCAAGCTTCAAAGATTGTTTCCAGCATTATTTAATTCAGGTTCTTTATTTATATCCTCTAATTAATTATTTGCATGAGAATATTTATTTAACCATGAATTTATTTATGATTATTAATTCCTTTAATGTATCCATGTCCGTTTTTCTGAGTATGTATGGCTAAATTATTTAAATATCGGTATGTAACGAGTTAATTCGAATGGATCCGGAATAAACAGGCTTGATTATATTTCATAAAATAAACACTTTTTCTGATTTAGTTATCTAGTTTATTTTGTTAAAAAGGTTTAGAAACCAACATAGCGACAGTTTGAGGTTAATAAACCGACTAAGATTAGAAACCAACAGAGCGACAGTTTGAGGTTTAGAATCAGATAGTAGATGCTAGGTATTGTTTTTAAAGACTGCGACAGTGTTTTAAAACCAATTAAACTTTATTTATTTTCAAAAAGTAATTTTAAAATCAATGGGATAGCGAAAGCATACATCAGAGTTTAAAATTATAATTTACTTCAATAGAGCGAAAGTTTGAGAATAGATTTTTGAATAAATACTTTTTGCTGAAAAAGATATTATTATCACTTTTAGAAAATGAGCCTGTAGAAAGCCGGATTCTTTAGTGTTAACGACGTACATACCCGAAAATTCCCCAATTTAATTATTCGATAGCTATAACTTTACACAGTAGTTTAGGTTACGTTAGTTCGATTTTAGTCCCTTAGGTTCGATATCTTTTAAAACTACGCGATAGGGCTGTATACTTGCAGTCTCCCGATTAATTTAGACGATAAAGTCGCGATCACAAGATCTATACGTTATCTTCTATTTCACATGAACAATTTGACACTATATGTTGGTCACGAGTCACCAGTCAGTTAGTTTAGTAAGTCTCGCTTTCGTATGAATATCTTCTGTTAGTCACCAGTCAGTCGATCAAATCATAGTGTGGAAAACCATTACACCTGTTCCCCCAGTCAAAAGAAAACCATCTCCCTTGACTAATATTTCGACAGAATAGGTGTGATAGTAAAGCTCTTAGCACGTGTCTTGAGATCAACTGGTCGATCTTGCAAGTTACCCTCAGTTTAGGACTCTGGGAGGACCAACGGTTGTTTACCATTTTCCACAGTAAACACAGTCGAAATATTTCGACATTCTTTTCATAACTAGCTTTTTTTAGATTTTCTTCAATCTTTTGAATATCATATATCGTCGAAATTCTCAGCTAACAGGCATACATGTATTTTACCTCGGTTTTTCGTTACGTGAGGTGAAATTGTAGTTATAAAATGTATTATATGTAGTAGTGTTTGTCATTTTCACTATAGGTCACGACATCCGAATCCGAAAATGGACCAACATCAAGAAAGGCCCCGTCAAGATTACTCTTTCAGGAAGATAAAAGCAATTGAAGAATAAGCAGAATCCACCCACGAAGATCAAACATTCTCCTATAATTTTTTACTCATGATGTATACTATTTAATCCAGAACGGAAAAGCAAGTATTAAAGGAAGGAAAGTAACAAAGAATTGGGAAAGATAACTCATAGAAATGGGAAGCTAACTCTTCAAGAATCGTATGCTAGCATGCAAAGGAATATATACTTTATCAACACTTCAAGTCACTTACATGAAACACTCAAGTGTTTCAGTTCCCAAGGGTCTTAACGAGGATATTTCTGAAAAACATTTGAAGTATGGGATATTAAAGGCACGAATTTCCAAGAAACTAAAATGGTGACCATATTGATCCCGACCGACCACTCTAAAGGCGTTGTAATCCTTCAATAACCTTCTCGAAATAAGAAAGCTACTCTATAGATAAGTACAAAGGGTCTAAATTCCAAATACATCCAACTGTCATACCCCAAATTTGACCGTCTTATCTTTAAAGTCAAATTATTTTAAAACTTGATTTTTTAGACTAACACTTAGTTTTTCATATTTTTAGTTTTAAATTATTGTTCAAATAAAAGGTGTATTTATCTTATTTTCTATTTCATTTTTTTGTGACTTAGTCATTTTCTAATACTAATTTAATTTTATAATTGTATTTTTAGGTTGCTCATTTTTTCTCTAAAATAAATCAAACTTTAGTACAAATTTTATTTTTGGCATTTAGTATTGAATTATTATACGTAGGTATTAATTATTATCAATTTTAGATATATGATTTTATTCTAATTTTCTTTTGTAATTTGATTCTTTAAAATATTATCTTTATTTTCACATTGTCGCTCGTTGACCAAGAGGTCAACTTCTAAAAACAAATCAGATGGTATTTTTAAATATTCTTTTTTAGATTTATTATTTTTTTTGGGCTTACGTTAACCAAAGGTCAACTAGGGTTTCTAAACCCTAAATATGCTAGTGGCACATCCTAAACAAAATCAAATAAGTCCAAGCCCAGAAACGAAAATCAAATCAAATCTTTTTCAAAATAAATTTTCATTACAATATATGAATGCATACAACGAACTCCTCCAAGTACCTTGCAGATCTGAAACCCTAATTTATAATTACAAATCAATATCAGTCTAAAATAAATCAAATCCATAATCTAATTTTTAACATCAAATCAACCTAAATTGTTTCCTTAATCAATCTAAACCTAAGTTTATAAAATCTTAAACCTAAGATAAAAAGTGAGGATGAAAATTTGGAGAAGAGAAATTGAAGACGGGAGGAAGATTCAAGCGTGGATCTTGAAGCTTTATACCCTAGCGTCGACGTACCTGTAAAAGAACATGAAAGAGATTAGATGGAGCAGAAATAGAATCCAAGGGATAAAATACTACCAGTATCACGACAAGGAAGGTAAAAACAACTTACCTTACATAATATTTTTTGTTGTTGATTTATGGATTTATTAGAGTTAGGGTTCATATGTTAGAGTTATGGTTCTAAGGGTTGGAGTTATGGTTCTAAGGGTTTGAAGTCAGGGTTCATGAGTTTCTAGAAAAGAGATGGAGTTTCCGACGAACTCTTATCTTCAACGACGACCTTCACGGTCGCCCACGACGGGAAAGGTTAGGGTTCATCCTTCAAAGTTTAGGGTTCATCCTTCAAAGAGTTAGGGTTCCTAGGGTTCTAAGGGGTTTCTGGGTTTTTGTTTGAAGGTTTGAAGGTTCTGGTTAAGCTTCGACCGGAAACTTGGGTTTCAAGGTGGCTTGAGGGGTGGAGAAAGAGCAACCACCGACGGAGGCAATTTTTTGCCAGTGGTGCTAGGGCGTAGGTTTGAGAGAGCGTTGGAGAAAGATCATAGAAGAGAGAGAACATAAGAGAAAAATGAAGCATTATGAAAGAAATTCACTTAAATACTCCCTCCGTCCACTCTATGATGTGCGCCATATGGCCACCTGCTGGCCTCAGGATGTGGAGACTGTTGACCAGTCTCCATGCGTTCAATCCTACACTACTCCCCAGTCAAACCTCCATCATGACCATTTGTTTGTCATACTTTTAATCAGCATTCCAGAATCAACTTCTAGTGACCTTCTGATCAAAATCAAACGCTTCATGTTTCGCTAGCACACCATAACACATAGCGTTCTTCACACCTTTCTCAAACGGACTCAAAATTATCCTGGACCAAGTCCATTATTTTTTGCACCCCTGATTATTTGGCTTGAACTAAGAACACCCCCTCCTCCGGCCCCACTTTTTTGGATTGGACAGTTACTTGCTAATTCTTAAATTTTATTTATTTTTTCTTGATTATTTTTTTTTGGTATTATTAACTGTTTTATAATTTATTCTTGTTAAATAATAATTTTTTTAATAATTAAATGTATTATTAAATAATGTCTTCATAATTATATTATACATATTTTTAGAAAAAAATATGTTTCTTTTTTATTTTACTTTCTAAATTACTTACCATGATTTTTCTAAACACTAATTGCTTTATTTAAAAAACATTTTACTAATTTCAAATATAGTTTTTATTTACTTATTCATTTATTTATCTTTCACATTATTTTTAAAATTAAACTTAAATCAAATTTCAAAACATCTAATCAATTCAAAAATCTTTTTCTACTAACATAATTAAAACTCAAGACTTTTTCAATAAAGGGTTGTTCGAATTGCTTTCAAATCAAATTTAAACTGCGTCTACGATCACTCGATTTTCAAATTCAGACGAGGTTCAAAATCAATTCGAAAGCAATTCGACACAATCCTATAAAAAAAAAACTAACCAAACACATAACAAACTACGAAATGGACTATGATTTCTTCGCAAGGAGATACATAGGCACGCGATTGAAAAAGCAAGGTGAGTCCCATAACTAGAAAAATTAAATCCTTTCTTGTCACACATACTTGAAAGTAACATATTCAAGTAAAAATCCTCCATAAGTCCTAAACTTAAATAGGGAGTCCCTTGAGAACAAGTGATATAAAGGATGCCTAACAAGAGTAACTTATTGACACTTACTCCACATCTTAACTATTAATTTTTCTCAATCTAATGGTTGAAAGTATTAATTAATAGTTTTCTCTCTCTATATTTAATTAATTCTTCATGGATTGAGATCAAATGATATCTCGATGTCAAACTTAATATTATGACACCTCTGATAACTCTTTAGTGCATACTTGTATACTAAAATTCATCGACAAATTAAAAGTTATTATTATATATATCATATCTATAAAATTTAACATCAATCATAAATTATTTGATATAATTATTTAATATAATAAAGATATATGTCAAAATTAATTATTTTGATAAATTTTTATAAGATATTAATTTTTATGTATCTCTTTATCAAATCAAATGATTTTGATAAACTTTTGTAAGACATTAATACTGAAACTCTAATTCATTTAAATAATAATAGAAAAATGTACATTTAATTAAACTGCCTAAACAAATAGTTGTACATGGATTTATTCAAGTCTGGTAAGTTTTATTTATTCTTCAATTTTTAAGTTTTTGATGTATCCTAATGTTCCTAACTATTTTCTTTTGGAGATTTTTTTATATCAGTTTTTGCATTTTTTGCGCTAGTTATGATGCTACTAATACATATTTATTGATTAAAAATGTTATTTGGCATACTCGATAGGTTTTTAATTTAGCCATTTAGAAAATTATATATAAAATAATTTATAAATCATTTAAAATATAATATTTAAATTGATTGAGATTTTCTTATTTTATAATTAAAATTTGAATTAATTTATAAATAAATAAACCGGTCAATGCATTTTGAATTTAAAATTTGGAAACAGATTAATTTTAAAATACCAACTCAACGATCACAATCAAACATAAGAAAATTTGAAGAAAAAAAACTAATAAATATATATAATATTATATTTTAATATACATAAGAAAAATCAGTGTATTATTAATAAATATTTTATTATTATAAAAATTTATTAGCTGTCATCTCAATCATAAGAGTTTGATTTTGGGAGTTTGTTATAGTTTATACAAAAATGGATTTTTTCTGTATATTTTCTAAAATGATTTTTATAGAAATGTTTTTTAAAATATTATAAGTTTTTATAAATTTGTTTTGTATTAATTGAAATACTAATTTTGATATTTTATGATATAAATATGTATTATTGAATATCAAATAATAGTTAAAACTACATTTTTTTTTAACATTATCTCAAAAATAATTTATATGAAAAATTATTTGAAATATTTTTGATTTTTTTATATTTTAATATTCAAATTTTTTTATAGAATAATGATAAAATATCTAAAATAATATTTTAAGAATAATTATTTAAACTAATTTTTTATTTCAATCTTTTTAAAAAATTCTTTATAAACTTTTTTTGAAAAAAATATATAACATTATAAAAATTATTTTTAAGAAAAAAAACTAACGGACCCTTTATATATCAACTATTAAATCTAATATAGAATTGATGTAAAATAAGTATTATCATTATCAATATTATTTTTTAATTCTCCAATTTTTAAGGAATTATCATAACAAATTTTCTAAGTATTTTATCTAAAAAATAAAATGGGTAATCTACATTCCATTTTCGAAAATGGTTTAAATATTGAACTTCACTATCATTTATATGATTCATCCAATACTATATGATATTATTTTTCATATACCTCTCCGGTTATTTTTTATGGAAAAAAAATTATATAAGCTTCACTTTTTTTAAAACTAATTTTTATATTAAAATTTATTATTTTCTAAATTAGGAGATTAGATATGTTAAATATGTTCGGTTTTTTTGTTATAGTATAACAAGTGTGAGTAAATGGAGAAATAGTCTCACATTAAATAAGAATGTGGAGACTTAAGCATATATAAGTGAGAGAACTCACTCACCTATCACCTTAAAGTTTTAGGTAGACAACTCGTGTGTCTCTCACAAAAGTGATTGTTTCTATACGATACATTGATGATCTTAGTATCTCTCCCAAACAGTTATTCTATTCATTTCAAAATTGAAAGTGTAAATAATTTTATCATATTTAATATAAAAGAATTTATAATTTATAGAGATTAATTGATATGCATTATCAATACAAAAAGTTTACACAATCAATATATTACAATAATTCATAAATAATACTTTATAAATGATAAAAATAAAAATTAAACATTAATAAAAATCAAACGACTATAATTAATTATTAATATAAAATATATTTACAAGCATATCAATTAAATTATAATTCAAAACAACTATACCTTGAATTCAGTACCAAACTTTTTTATATATATAAGGGCACCGACCTTTACGTATCATTCATTCTAGTTTAGGGTAAATAATTTAACTTTAAAAGAAAAGTATGAGTATTGAGAAACAAATTTCTGCCCCTGATCTTAATCAACCAGCACAAGCAGAATGGCTAAATGAAAATAATTTTGAGGTAATTTACTCTTCTTATTTTTTTAATTTACTTTATTTAATATATAATTTTTTATGGTTTTAAATTGTAAATTATGACCTGCAACCACAATTGCAGCCATAATATTATTGATGTGGTAATCTCCATAATTGTAATTACGACAACAATATTATTGATGATATTGTCTTTGCAACTGCATCAGATTATAATTATAATGTGAATTTAAATCATGTGTCAGATTGTATTATGAACCACATCAGAAAACTTTATCCATATTTTTTTAATTATTTTAATTAAAACTCAAAATTTCAAAACCTAAAACTCAATTTAGGTTTAACATAATGAAAAATCTTAATATTAAATATTAAGTGTTTTATTCAAACATAAAATCTTAACATTAAATATTAAGTGTTTTTTTTTCAAACATCTTTCAATTAAAATATTTTTCAAATATCTTTCAATTAAGTGTTTGCGGTGCGGTTTGAACGGTTTTGAAGTAAAATATCATCCGAACCGTAAAAGAAAAAAATATGCGATTCGATTTGGTTCGATTGACTTTTAAAAATAAATCTGAACCAATCCAAACCAAACAAATGCAGTTTTAATTGATTTGGTTGATTCAATTTTTTTTTTAAATTATTAACTCATACATACACGTATAGAGGAAAATATAATTTTGTGTTTAATTGTTCATATATTACCCTAAAAAAATTTCTAATTGTCAAAATAAGTTTATAATTTGATACATAAATTACGTATTATAATTTTATCTAAATCTAAAGAATTATATAGACAAGATTGCATTCTTAAATAAATATTATACAAAGAATACGATAAAATATATTTTGTGAAAATCGTATTTATAAATGAATAATATTTTATTTTTTTATGATTTATAAATTAAAATAAATACCATACAAAATATGATAAAATATACACATAATACATGTTGATTTCTCTAAAGAGTTAAAGATGATTTCTCTAAAGAGTTAAAGAAATATATATTAGTTAGTAAGATTTTATAACATAATGTGATTTTGTTTGGTTTGGTTCGGTTTACAAAATACAAACCGCAAGCCAAACTGAACCGCACAGTTCCGTTAGAAAATAATCCAAACACATTCAAACTAAATGCGATTTTTTTGCGATTTCAATTTGATTCGGTTCGGTTTTACAATTTTCTATTGAATCGATTTGATTTTGAACACATCTAAGAGAGGCTATAATACACATTATTGTAACTGCAATAACTACAATCACATCATCTATAACTGCAATTTAAAATTATATTTTATTATACGAATTTTATTTATTTAATAGATTGCTATTTATTTAATGATATATTTTTTGTTGATATTTTATCAATGATTATAGATTTGATCTTGATTATGTATTTTTTTTCTTCTTGTTTTATTTTTGGTACATTCAAAGGTTGCGCCAGCATCAGTGGAGAGAAAAAACAAAAGCTTGAGTGGTATAACAATTAAATCTGAAAACTTAGAAAATTGTATAAGATTATCAGCTCGATTACCATCATATGTGTCTTCAATATTGGATTCTGATCTTGGTGGGACTGCAAAAGATGAGCTACCATCAATGATTCTCATGGGATGTACTACTTGTCTCATGTATGTGATGGTTGTCAAAGTTGAATCTAAATGTCCTATGTGCAAAAATCAAATGATAGATGTTGTTAAATTTTGAGTCAATCCTACAAAAAGAAATAACAAAAAGTAAAATTTATTTTATACTTTAAATAAGTTAGGATTTGATATATCAAATATTACATTTGTAAAATCAACATCAGTATCATTTTAATTAATAATAATTGTTTTCTTTTTAAAATTTAAATAATTGTCCCTCTTTGGAACTAATATTTTGTTTACATGTATATGATATTCTAAGGGTTTATCTAGAAATATGGAGAATTATCATTTTACTTCTTTTTAAGAGGATCTCTGGTTAGGGCTCACACTCTTTAGGATTTTTTTTCTAAGTCTCGGTATATCGAAAATAGATGGTGGAGAGAATAGGTTTGAGATCTCAATTAAAGAATGTAGTGGTATGTTGAGACTAATCTATTAGATTGACTTGACCCGTATAAAATAAATAAAAATCACCACCGCGCTTTATTGTTTTCAAAGGAAATGAAAAAGAGTGAATAAATCCAAAAAAAAGGGGGAGAATCTAGGTATGGGGATTGGTTATACAAAGGGAAGGTATTAGCACCCTAAACATCTACGGTACTCCGCAAGAACCTCTTTGAAAATCTGTGTATTTTGACTATAAAAGGTGTATATAAAAATAGATAGTGAAGATGAGAAAATAAGTGATTTTTACAATTTTTGCACCCGCCGCGGTTGCAAACCTTTAGTGCCTATGTACCACCTTCTATGCAATAGGGGATCAGGGTACTCGTAGTTCACCTCAAAAATTTTAAAACACATGTGTGTTGGTTAATTTTAAAGAGAAAAGACGTCATCGTCGTATCCGAATGGAAAACATGCTTACTACCTCGAGATTATAAGAAAGGGGAATTTGCATCATCTCAAAGTGGAAGATATAGCTTTAGATTTTAAAATCAACAAAGTCTCACCTAACACCTAAGTGGAAAATATATCTCTTTACTACATATCGTAGAAGTATAATAGCTTGCATCACTACAAGAATCGACAAGAGTCTAATCTTTTGAGAAAAAAAGGTTTTAAAGTAAAAAGCCAAAGTGGCAAAATATTTTGAATGAGGTTAATTGACTTTTAGTCTTTCAAAAAGATGTTAAAGTATGGTTAAGTTGATTAAAGTTTGGTTAAGAAAATATTTTTGAAAATGCATGGACCTAAGTCCAAGTTTATTATGAATGCGGTTCAAGTTAGAAAGCAAGAAGAGTTTTGAAAAGGAAGGAGAAGATTTTTGAAATTAAAGAAAATAGGAGGAGATGAATGGAATATCCTAAGTACACAAAGTAAAAGCTAAGGAAAAGAAAAATTTAACCAACAAGAAGCCAACACTTCACATATGAAGTCAATTTTGAATTCCCATCCTTTGGATTGAAACCAAGCAAGCAAAAATACTAAATCTCTGAGGAATACTAAGCTTTAGATGACTGAAGGCTTCACAAAAATTGGGCAGAGTAACAACTGTATATAAAGGAATTCTTAATCACAGACAAAAGATATAATCAGAATAACCTACACACAAAGAAAATCAACCAAATGCCTTTGAATAAACCCCAAGAGCTTCAGACAAAATAAGAACAGAGCCACAAGGTCCTCAAATATCAAGGCTTCTAATCCTAAGTCTGAGATATCCACAATGCCACAATGCTAAGGATAATAACCAAATAGTCCAAGTAACCTTAAGGCTTTTTTAATGTTCAAGTTGATTATTAAGTGTCTTCAAAAAGAAAATAAAAGCTCAAATGAGCAAAGATGAAATGACATAAAGATAAATGCTCAAGTGAGAAAAAGAGAAATGACATTGAATGTAAATGTAAAAGTAAATGATACATAAAAATAAAGGCATAAAGTAAAGTTAATTGTTAGTAAATTAGAAGTTAGAGGTTAGTTGAATGACCATCTCGAAACTTGCATTTGAAAACTCATTAGAAGATTGATAAAATCAAAGCTTCCCAACAAAAAGTCTCATTTTCTTTTTGTCAAGTATATAATTCATTTCAAGTGCTCAAAGCGACCACATATGATCAACGATGTTCAAATGATTCACTTAGACCAAAATTCATGAAGTTCATTAGAGGATTGATAAAATCAAAGCCTCCTAACAATGAACTTTAAAGTTATTGGATCAAAGGTTTCAAATTAAACATACTTGGGCTTACAAATATAGGTTTGGGCCACAAATGATCTTTTTTTTAAATCGGGACAAATTTAGCACTATGTTAAACAATCGTAAGTTGACTTATGTAGAAGTCACACCTATTTTGAGGACGGTCAATATCAATCTATGTACCAACATGTTAGAGACATGATATGCAAATCATTCTCCTAAATCATGTAGCACAAGTAAAAACAAGAAAAGGATAAGATGCAGAGGGAGAGGGATTTAACAGATGGAATTAGAGTTTCAAATATCATCAACATCATTCATCTATTTTGGTGGATTTGGTTTTCCAACCTATCAACACCTAAGATCCAATGAGGTTGAAGAACTTGTTCCAAAATAACAATCAAGCGTCTGACAATCAAGACCAATCAAAAAAATAATAAAATATATTTAATATAAAATAAAATTTAAATGATTTAAAAAAGAAATAATTGGTAAAATACACAAAATGTATTAAAACACCAAATAAAAATCCTAAAAAAATATCAAAAGTCAAACATGAGTCTATAAGTGTTGACAAATTTTTTTGAGAATTTTTAAAGTCAAAAACTATTTTTTAAAATTTAAAGAAATAAGTAAAATAAACCAAAATTTGTGAAAAATAGTAAAATAAAAAATAAATAATAAAATGAGGTCACTGTGATACGGTGGGAGAACTTACTTGGGTGTTTTGCGTTTTATCACAAATGTTGCAGTTTACAAGAGTCGTCACCGACTTTTCTTTTATCTAAAAGGAAAGGCTGAAAAGAACAGGAAAGACCTTTGAGATTATTTCTGAGTTCGGGGGGTAGATTATGAAAAGTGAAGGTATTAGCACCCTTTTCATCCATAGTTATCTATGGGCTCTTAATTGCTTCCTAGATCACTTGCTTTGTTTGAAAATATACTTTGTGTGGTTTTTGAAAGTATTTTGAAAAGGGGCCATCGTTTAGGTAAACTTTGTAATAGTTCTCGTTCGTAAGAACGTATAAAAAGTGTTGAGATTTTGAAAATATTTCATGTTTGGAAAGGGTTTTGAAAGTGTTGGTGTTTGTTTTTGAAAATAAGCAAGAGTGTGTGATTTAAAAATGAGCAAGCAACTGGGAACAATCTACCTACTCAAAAGTCTTAGTCCATTTCTTCCTTTCCTTTTATATTTCTATCTTACTATTGATTTGGTAAGAAGCCTTATCTTTGGATGTAAAGGGACGGGTGTGGTGTTGTGAGATATATTAGCATTTCGCTTTGCGGGACTAAGATCATTTATAAGGCAACATTCATAGCGTCATCGAGGGACTATGATCTTGTATTTGTGATTGTTTTTGCTAAGATATCCCACATGCATAACATGACCATTTTTATAAGGCAATAAGTGGAATTACCCTAAGGGTGCATGTGTGTAAAGTGTGTTTGATTGCATGCATTTTGTCTTTGATTTTTGGGTTGTCTACTTGTTGATTTTATCTTGCCATACACACCTAATTACTAGCATTTGTACAAAAGTAATAAAAAATGCAAAAAATAAATCCTACACTATTACAACCATATTGAAATGCATAAAAATATAAAGGCAAAAATAAGATAAAAAGAAGAAAAAAGAGCTCCTTCGATTGGGGGGGGGGGGGGGGGAAGCAGCCTTCGATTCTACTTTTGTTGGCCTCCTTCGATTGGGCCTTGGCAGCAGCTGGTCATGGCCTTTGATTGGGCCTTGGCAGCAGTTGGGCGTACCTTCTGGTTCTGCCTTGTTGCCTTCTTCGATTGAGGCTGGCAGCAACAAGTCATAACCTTCTATTCTGGCTGGACCTAGTGCAAATGTTCCTTCTGATTCTGCCTTTCTTGGGCTTGGAAGTCATCATGAGCATGCATTCTGGCTGGGCCTGAAAGTTAGTATTGAAGCTCGAGGCTTCATTTTATATTCCTTTCCACTGTCTCTTTCGTTTGGGACATAAAATGGAAATATGGCCTAAGGCCATCTTAGCCTTTGTCTTGTGGACAAACTAAATACTAAAGTATATTTAATGAACTCAAGCAACAAGGAACAAAAAGATTAGCCAGAAAAATAGATTCAAAGGGTGTAAACGAAAGGGAGGCAAAATATTATATACATGCTATGATTGAAACGAATGATGCAAGGGTAAGAGTAACTTACCTTGCTTCAGACTTGAATGGGTGTGGGACCTTGAGTGGAGGCCCTGGGTCCTGGATTCGAAAGAGGGGGCCTGAAACAAAGCCTTGATGCTGAACTCGAAGGAGGAAATAAAGCAAGTGTGATGCTTCTTTCCACTGGATTCGAAAGAGACTGAAGGGGTGGTTGTTCTTCAGAATCGAAGGAGGTGACAATAGAATTCTGGGTTTTTGATTTCACAAGTGTTGAAGGGACTTGAGAGATTTGTGGTGTGTGAGAATTTTGAAGATACGTTCCCCTCCTCTCCTTTTTTTTTTCTTTGCAAAGGATCTCTCTATTTATAGATAAAATATTTTGAATGAGCAACTTTGTGAAAGAATAAAATATAGTTTCTTTGAAAGGCCAACATCCACTTGTGTCAATTTTTTATAATCCCAAGATAAAAGCAACAAGATCAATGGTTTAGATGGGTGGATCCTAGTTTATAGGGGGGAAATGTGCAGAAGAGACAGGCGCAAGGCTCAAAAACTTTCTAAAAAGGTTGTGATGTCATCAAGAGCAAGTTGGTTTGAAGAACAATTTAAATTGAGTGAGGCACAAGTTGAAGGCCTATGTAGCCTGACCAATGGAAAACTTGACCCTTTGAATCAAATCCTTCATCTTTCCATAACCTTCGACCAGACTCAACAAAGAATCATTCGTTTCCACCAGTTGTGTGTCCTTTGAATGGAACAATTGTATTTCTTCAAGTGTCCCTATTCAGCTGAATATGCCATTTTGAGTCCTCTTGCTTTTGATCACTTAGGCCCAAACCTTCGACCAGACTCCAAAGTAATCAAAAACAATTACTCCCCAACCATGGCAAGTCCTTCGAATGGGCCACCAGGTTGTGTGTCATAATGCAGCACTATGGCGTATTGAAGGGTTTGCATATAGATTCGAAGGTGATATAAAGGCGCATACAAAGAAAACATGAGGATGAAATCGAAAGTCACAGGAAGGTAGCCATTCATCCAATCAAAAACTTGTGAATCTAAGATAAACAGGTGAGGGGCCAATGGTGCAATCAAAAGGAATCTTCAAAAGGCCAAGGCCTTCTGAATCAAAGGAAGCTTTCAGAGGATGATTTCCTTCTGAATCTAAGAAAGCTTTCATAAGCTAATTTCCTTCTGAAACGAAGGAAATCTTCAGCAGATAATTTCCTTCTGAATCGAAGGAAGCTTCAATACCCAAATGAAAGATGTAACCCAAGTGGCACGAAGCCCTTGTTCAATTGAAGCTTGCATGCAGGCACGTGTGTCTAAACAAAGAGTTTGCCTTGAAGGGGGTACATGTGGCCAGTGGGTCATGGCCTTCGATTGCAAGCATGCAGGAAGCATACTTGTCTAATCAAAAGGCTTGTCTTCTAGGGGGCACTTGTGGCAGAAAATTTGGTACTCAAAGCAAGCATGCAGGCAGCATGCTGGGTGAATCGAAAGGCTTGCCCTGCATGGGGCACTTGTGGTAGCAAAATTTAGAATTCAAAGCAAACATACAGGCAGTGGAAGATACAAATGAAGCCTGCAACAAGAAGTCACATGCCCAGACGAAAGAGGCATGCTAGCAGCACTTTTTGAGCAATCGAAGGAGGTGAGAAGTCCAATCGAAGGGTGCTGAATCGAAGGAGACCTATTTTTCTTCAAATTTGTCAAAATGTTATTTTTATCTGTTTTCTCCCTTTTTGACAGTTTTCTTTTAATTTTGGTACTGGAAAATCCCAAAGAACTTGTGCAAGCTTGAATCCTGAGAATCTTTGTGAGAAAAGCCTTGAGAATTGAGAGGGCAAACTTTGGGGTACAACAACTGCCCATATTCAATCTTCTTACACCTGAAAAGTTAGATTGGCAAATATGCCATTCGTGACTTAAAGGTGGAAGATGATTGAACACTAGAGTGCCCAGAAATTTGCACTTGATGTCGTTGTGGTTGATTGTATGGGGAATGAGCTTAAAGATTCCATTTGGAGAAATGATGGATAGTTGTTGGAGATGGGCTTATAGATGCCATCCAAAGGTGACTGTTGACAGAAATTAAACTAAGTCTTAATTCTGACTTCAACTGGAGAAGAATCGGAATAAATCTTGGAGTGATCTATCTGAACCAGAGGAAATATCTACTAGAAAGAATCAGGATAAACCATTGAGATATTTAAACCGAACCAATAAATGTCTTGAAGGAAGTGTTTGTCATGTAGATAGTCAACCTGTCCTATTTTGGGGATTAATCTACAATCAATTTGTTCACAGACGAATGTCTTGTTTTAGGTAGTGATATGTGATGAAAGAATTTAGGACGATTGCTACTCCAACAGGATGATGAAGGAATCTTGGAAGATTACTACCTCAGCAGGGCGATGAAGCAATCTTGGATGATTACTACCTCAGCAGGATGATGAAGGAATCTTGTACGATTACTACCTCAATAGGATGATGAAGGAATCTGAGACGATTACTACCTCAACAGGATGATAAAGGAATCTTGGACGATTACTACCTCAGCAGGAAGATGAAGGAATCTGAGACGATTGCTACTCCAAGAGATGATGAAGGAATCTTGGACAATTACTACCTCAGCAGGACGATGAAGGAATCTTAGACGATTACTACCACAGCAGAACGATGAAGGAATCTGAGATGATTACTACTCCAAAAAGATGATGAAGGAATCTTGGACAATTACTACCTCAGCAGGATGATGAAGGAATCTTGGACGATTACTACCTCAGCAGGATGATAAAGGAATCTGAGACGATTGCTACTCCAAAAAGATGATGAAGGAATTTTGGACGGTTACTACCTCAGCCGAATGATGAAGGAATCTTGGACGATTACTACCTCAGCAGGACAATGGAGGAATGTGAGATGATTCCTACTCCAAAAAGATGATGAAGGAATCTTGGACGATTACTACCTCAAAAAGATGATGAAGGAATCTTGGACGATTACTACCTCAGCAGGATGATGAATGAATCTTGGACGATTACTACCTCAGCAGGACGATGAAGGAATCTGAGACGATTGCTACTCCAAAAATATGATGAAGGAATCTAGGAGGATTACTACCTCAGTAGGATGATGAAGGAATCTTGGACGATTACTACCCTAGCAAGATGATGAAGGAATCTTGGACGATTACTACCTCAGCAGGATGATGAAGGAATCTTGGACGATTACTACCTCAAAAAGATGATGAAGGAATCTTGGACGATTGCTACCTCAACAAGATGATGAAGGAATCTTGGACGATTAATACCTCATCAGGATGATGAAGGTATCTTATACGATTACTACCTCATAAAGATGATGAAGGAATCTTGGACGATTGCTACCTCAGTAGGATGATGAAGGAATCTTGGACGATTACTACCTCAGCAGGATAATGAAGGAATCTTGGATAATTACTACCTCATAAAGATGATGAAGGAATCTTGGACAGTTGCTACCTTAGCAGGATGATGAAGGAATCTTTGACGATTATTACCTCAGCAGGATGATGAAGGAATCTGAGACGATTGCTACTCCAAAAAGATGATGAAGAAATCTTGGAAGATTACTACCTCAGCAGGATGATGAAGGAATCTTGGACGATTTCTACTCCAAAAAGACGATGAACTTTATCTGTTGACCTTTTCCTGAAAAGGTAAAGGCAAAGTTATATGCAACATCATGATGTATGGAATGCATGGTGCAATAATGTTCTCAAAATAAATGAGATTGTATCGTATGCACTTGTCATGTATGTAACCAGGATGTATGAAATGTGAAATGTTAATGAATGTATTTTTTGTCTGGGAAAATAAATCCTTGATAAATGCTGAGGAGTCATTAAATCTCGGACTGTTGTTGAAAAGTAAGTGTTTTTTCAAACTTTGCTTAGAATGTTTCCACCGGGGATTCTTATTTTATTGTTTGAGGAGAAATTCGCTGGGGAATGTTGGAAACTCTGTGGAGAGTATTGATTCCTGCTTGGGAAAAGAGATCAGGAGTCTCGGTTGTCCGTTGCTCTACTGGGGGTTATCTCTTGATGGGAAGGACGAAGTTAAACTAATATATGGTCGGGTCCAGGCTTCACAACAAATTATTGAAAGGATGAAGTTGAACTGATATATGGTCGGGTCCAAGCTTCATAACAACTTACTGAAGTTAACTGTTATCTGGTCGGCTTCCAGGCTTCACGGTAACTTATTGAATTTGATTATTATCTGGTCGGATTCCAGGCTTCATAACAAATTCTTGAAAGGATGAAGTTTAACTGATATCTAGTCGGGTCCAGGCTTCATAACAACTTACTGAAGTTAACTGTTATCTGGTCGACTTCCAGGGTTAACGGTAACTTGTTGAATTTGATTATTATCTGGTAGGTTTCTAGGCTTCATAACCAATTCTTGAAAGGATGAAGATGAACTGATATCTGGTCGTATTCCAGGCTTTGCAGTAACTTTCTAGAAAAGATGAAGTTGAACTGATATCTGGTCGGGTCCAGGCTTCACAACAATTACTGAAGTTAACTGTTATCTGGTCGGTTTCCAGGCCTCACGATAACTTACTGAATTTGATTAATATCTGGTCGGATTCCAGGCTTCATAACAAATTCTTGAAAGGATGAAGTTGAACTGATATCTGGTCGGGTCCAAGCTTCATAACAACTTACTAAAGTTAACTATTATCTGGTCGGTTTCCAGGCTTCACGGTAACTTACTAAATTTGATTAATATCTGGTCGAATTCCAGGCTTCATAACAAATTCTTGAAAGGATGAAGTTGAAGTGATATCTGGTCAGGTCCAGGCTTCACAATAACTTACTGAAGTTATCTGTTATCTGGTCGGGTCCAGGCTTCACGGTAACTTACTGAATTTGATTATTATCTGGTCGAATTCTAGGCTTCATAACAAAATCTTGAAAGGATGAAGTTGAACTGATATCTGGTCGGGTCCAGGCTTCACAATAACTTACTGAAGTTAACTGTTATCTGGTCGATTTCTAGGCTTCATAGTAACTTACTGAATTAGATTATTACCTGGTCTTATTCCAGGCTTCATAATAAATTCTTGAAAGGAAGAAGTTGAACTGATATCTGGTTGGGTCCAAGCTTCACAACAACTTATTGAAGTTATCTGTTATCTGGTTGGCTTTCAGGCTTCACAGTAACTTGCTAGGGATTGTAGAGTAGTCTACTGGAGAAGAGGAATTGTGGTCCTCTGATCTATAGTAGTCGGAAAGGCAAACTCAAGCTGGGGAATCCTGCTGTTTGTTGGGGAAATAAACCCTGTTGCCAATTTGTTGGAGAGGTGGCAACTTCACTGGAGAAAATCCTCGAGGATTCTTGAGGTCGACTCAACTGGGGAAAAGGTTTTTAGAGATTAAACTCTGGCTGGGAGTCATCCTATGAGAAGGATTTTGGGGAGATTTGTCACTGCCCCTAGTAGCAAGTTTTTATGGCACTTCAAGGAACTAATTGACTGCACGTAACCCTTTGTCGGGATTTGCATTTAATGCCCCAAGTGATTTAGATGGAGACCTGCCCCTGGTTATTCAGCATTTCTTGAGAAATTTCTTGGGATCTTGACTGGACTGCCCCAGATGTGCTGGATAGTGACATGTCATGCCCCCTTATTTTGTAGGAGATATGTTATTGGAAGTGTCATCCCATCTGAAGTGATTTTGTTCACTGAGAGAGCTTCCGTTCACTAGATATTCGTTGTGTGAATTTCTCCACTGTCAAACAAATAGCCAAATGCAAACAACGTTATTCAAATAAATGAAAAGTTTATGGTTGTCTTGAAATTTTGAAAATGCGTTTTAGCAAGTAAAGAAATTTTGTAAGAAAATTCAAACTCAGGATTTAGAGTAAAGCCTTACAGGAGTCAGGATAACTTTTGTAACAGTATGCTTTCGAACTAACCCGTGCTTCAATTAGGACTTTTGAAGGGTTGTAACATGGGTTGGTTCACGGTTTAAGAAATAAAGGATAAGGCTCAAAGTGTATTTGTACCCACCCATTCTTCGTGATGTTCTTCAGTCCTAAACTCAGCTAATTATGCATTGGAGCTCCAATTGAGTCTGGAATGACGTTTTGGTGATGGTTCAGACAAGTTTAGTTTATCGGAAGGCAGTCATCTTTTGCAACATTTTTCACGTTGTTGAGGATTTGTAGTGACCTCTTTTTGATTTTATCCCTGATTTTTTCCTGACTGTTCTTATTTTGAGATTACGGTCAGCGGGATGCCCCAATTTTTCTTAAGTCTCCTTTATAGGTTCTGACTTAGTGGGCTTTTCTTTTTGAGAGATAATGACTGCCTATTTGGTAGGGAACCATCACTGTCTTTTGATTCCAGAGGAATGTTTTTGATATCACTCGTTGTATATGAAGTGAAAGTTTATGATTGAACGCGTATTTGAATTAACTGAGAGACTACCCTGCCCCAGGTTTTGACTAAAGGTTTCAATTTGTGTAAAATAAAACTTTTACTTCTTTGGCTCGAAGGGGTTAACTAGGGATTATATTCCTTATAACTCCAGTGTTTAGGATTTGAAAAAACATATGTACATCGTCAACAAGGTCTGTCCAAAAGCATACTGTATGAGATGAAGGTATTATTTTCGTCATCCTCCCTCCAAAGGCTTGTAACTTTTAGCAAGAGTTAAGAGTAAAAAGCATAGTAAAAACGAATGGATGAATTCAAGACAAACATATGCAATGCATTAACGAAACAGAGTTTGACATTAATAGATAAGTGTTTGAACAAGCAAAAGAAATTACAATTGAAAATTCAAATGAACACAAGCCTCTTTGTCTGAACTTGTCACTTCAGGGGGTGAGTCTTTGAGGGATGGAAGAAGAATTCAATCTGACCATCTTGTGTAAACTCCAACGTTCCTCCGTCGATCAGGTTTTGAATCTTGTACTTCAGCGCCCAATAATCGTTTATATCATGCCTAGGACTGTCGGAATGATAAGCACACCTGGCATCAGGATTGTAGTTAGGAGAAGAAGTTTTGGGGTTTGTACGAGGTCCTATCAACGTAATCAAATTCATCCTCAACAAGTATTATAGCACTTGAGCCAGTGGTATCTTGATGTTGGTAAATTGTCTCTCGGGCTTGTTTTGCCTTTGCTGATTTTCTCATTGATGTTGACAAGGTCGTTGTTGGGCCTGTGACGTGGAAGTGATTTGGAAAGGTCCACTCTCCACCAAGTCAAACTCTTGTCTTATGGGAGGCTGAGTAGTGCCTTGATCCCCAATCTTAATCATTTGTTTCATACGGTTGCAAGCGTTTTGATGAAGTTTGTTAACGAGGGTTCTTATCTCTTCTTGTCCCCGAGCTAAGTTTTGGATGAGAGCCATTTTTCCAACATCTGGATTCTCATCGTTTCTACCTCCGCTTGCAATTGTCTTACCTGACTTTCCTTATCACCTTCAGGATCTTCATTGGTTATGTTCTCAATAAACAATATCTTCAACTCTTCTTGCCCCTTGGACAGGTTCAAGAACATTTCTTGAAGTTGAGCGTTTTGAGTCTGGATGTCCTTGATAGTCTTCTCCAGAGCCATCTCTACTGAAATAAATAGTAGGAAGATAAGGAGACCTGTATGGGAGAGACCTGTCATGATATGATGCATGATATGTGGATGCATGTTTTCAAGGATCTCGCAGGGTAAATGTTAGTAGTCACTTACAACTTTGATTGGAGAACCTCGTATCAGTGGATGTCCTTCCACGAGAATTAAGCTCACCATGTCAAGTGGGTCATAGCCATTGACTCAAGTTTGTTGTACTTGATCTTTGACGGAGTTTGGTTAGAGGAAAATAAATCCTCTTGCCCTTTGATAGATGTCTGGTTCAACATGACCCTGCATCATAGACCCTCGAGATCCTTGAAATGGTTATTGAAAATGCTATGGTATGATGCTATGATGTTATGTACCAGTATGAAAAGTAAGCAAGTTTATATACAAATAATCATATACACGCAAAACAGATAAGTCCTTAGATTTAGGCTTGCATGGAGTTTGATAGGTAAGTACCCTCTTGAAGTTTAGTTGGCTCAACCTGTCCTATTAAAAGTAACAGATTCTAAGGAGTCTCATATCACTGACCTTTCTTTTAGGCATTGTTCTAGCTCAAGCACCGAAGTATTGCGGCCAGAATATCCCAAGAGTCCAATCTCAATGAGTGTAGCATCGAGTATCAACCAATCTTCGGTCGGAACCAAAGCCGACCATCTCACTACTTTCTAGTGGCTTAGGATGAGTCAATTAAAAGGTTCTAAAGGTCAATTAGTGCTTAATGATGCTAAGGAAGCCTAATGTTATCCTTGACTGACTCAAGGAACATTAGTACAAGCCAAAGTGTCACGCTAACGTAGCTATCACTTCGTCCATATCGATCTACGTCGTACAACTTCCATGATTTATTGCTACTTACCTAAAAGGTGCCCCAGATTCGGGTATAGGATCTTTAACAGTAACCCAAACAAGGACCCAAAATGTAAAGCAAGCAAGTCAAACCATGAAAAGAAAGTAAAGGTTATCTAGTCCTAAGGTAACCCCACTTTTAAGTCTATATCCCCAGCAGAGTCGCCAGTTCTTTGATACGGTGGGAGAACTGACTTGGGTGTTTTGCATTTTATCGCAATTGTTATGGTTAGCAAGAGTCACCACCGACTTTTCTTTTATCCAAAAGGAAAGGCTGAAAATAACAGGAAAGACCTTTGAGATTATTTCTGAGTTCGGGGGGTAGATTATGAAAAGGGAAGGTATTAGCACGCTTTTTATCCATAGTTATCTATGGGCTCTTAGTTGCTTGCTAGATCACTTGCTTTGTTTGAAAATATGACTTGGGTGGTTTTTGAAAGTATTTTGAAAAGGGGCCATCGTTTAGGCAAACTTTGTAATAGTTCTCGTTCGTAAGAACGTATACAAAGTGTTGAGCTTTTGAAAATATTTCATGTCTGGAAAGGGTTTTGAAAGTGTTTTGAAAGTGTTGGTGTTTATTTTTGAAAATAAGCAAGAGTGTTTGATTTGAAAATGAGCAAGCAACTAGGAACAATCTACCTACTCAAAAGTCTTAGTTCACTTCTTCCTTTCCTTTGATATTGCTATCTTACCATTGATTTGGTAAGAAGCCTTATCTTTGGATGTAAAGGGACGGGCGTGGGTCATCGTATAGTCATGATAGCAATGTTATGAGATATCTTAGCATTTCTCTTTGAGGGACTAAGATCATTTGTAAGGAAACATTCGTAGCGCCATCGAGGGACTATGATCTTGTATTTGTGATTGTTTTTGCTAAGATATCCCACATGCATAACATAACCATTTTTATAAGGCAACAAGTGGAATTACCCTAAAGGTGCATGTGTGTAAAGTGTGTTTGATTACATGCATTTTTTCATTGATTTTTGGGTTGTCTACTTGTTGGTTTTATCTTTCCATACACACCTAATTACTAGCATTAGTAAAAAAGTAATAAAAAGTGCAAAAAATAAATCCTACACTATTACAACCATATTTAAATGCATAAAAATATAAAGGCAAAAATAAGATAAAAAGAAGAAAAAATAGCTCCTTCGATTGGGGGGAAGCAACCTTCGATTCTGCTTCTGTTGGCCTCCTTCGATTGGGAGGAAGAATCCAGCAAGTCATGGCCTTCGATTGGGTCTTGGAAGCAGTTGGCCATGGCCTTAGATTGGGCCTTGGCAGCAGCTGGGTGTGCCTTCTGGTTCTGCCTTGTTGCCTTCTTTGATTGAGGCTAGAAGCAACAAGTCATAGCCTTCAATTCTGGCTGGACCTCGTGCAAATGTGCCTTCTGATTCTGCCTTTCTGGGGCTTGGAAGTCAGCATGAGCATGCATTTTGGAGGGGCCTGGAAGTTAGCATTGGAGCTCAAGGCTTCATTTTATATTCCTTTCCCCCTGTCTCTTTCGTTTGGGACATAAAATGGCAACATGGCCTAAGGCCATGTTAGCCTTTGTCTTGTGGCCAAACTAAATATTAAAGTATATTTAATGAACTCAAGCAACAAGGAACAAAAAGATTAGCCAGAAAAATGGATTCAAAGGGTGTAAAAGAAAGGGAGGCAAAATATTATATACATGCTATGATTGAAACGAAGGATGCAAGGGTAAGAGTAACTTACCTTGCTTCAGCCTTGAATGGGTGTGGGACCTTGAGTGGAGGCCCTGGGTTCTGGATTCGAAAGAGGGGGCATGAAACAAAGCCTTAGATGCTGAACTCGAAGGAGGAAAGAAAGCAAGTGGGATGCTTCTTTCCACTGGATTCGAAAGAGACTGGAGGGGTGGTTGTTCTTCAGAATCGAAGGAGGTGACAATAGGATTCTGAGTTTTTGATTTCACAAGTGTTGAAGGGACTTGAGATATTTGTGGTGTGTGAGAATTTTGAAGATACGTTCCCCTCCTCTCCTTTTTTTTTCTTTGCAAAGGATCTCTCTATTTATAGAGAAATTTTTTTGAATGAGTGGCTTTGTGAAAGAATAAAATATAGTTCCTTTGAAAGGCCAACATCCACTTGTGTCAAATTTTTATAATCCGAAGATAAAAGTAACAAGATCAATGGTTTAGATGGGCGACTCCTAGTTTGTAGGGGGAAAATGTGCAGAAGAGACAGGCGCAAGGCTCAAAAACTTTCTAAAAAGGTTGTGATGTCATCAAGAGCAAGTTGGCCTGAAGAACAATTTAATATGGAGCGAGGCACAAGTTGGAGGCCTATGTAGCATGACCTATGGACAACTTAACCCTTTGAATCGAATCCTTCATCTTTCCATAACCTTCGACCAGACTCAACAAAGCAACATTCGTTTCCACCAGTTGTGTGTCCTTTGAATGGACTAATTGTGTGTTCTTCGAGTGTCCCTCTTCAGCTGAATATGCCATTTTGAGTCCTCTTGCTTTTGATCACTTAGGCCCAAACCTTCGACCAGACTCCAAAGTAAGCAAAAACAATTATTCCCCAACTATGGCAAGTCCTTCGAATGGGCCACCAGGTTGTGTGTCATAATGCAACACTATGGCGTATTGAAGGGTTTGCATATGTATTTGAAGGTGATATGAAGGCGCATTCGAAGCAAACATGAAGATGAAATCAAAAGTCACAGGAGGGTAGCCATTCATCCAATCGAAAACTTGTGAATCCAAGACAAATAGGTGAGGGGCCAATGATGCAATCGAAGGGAACCTTCAGAAGGCCAAGGCCTTTTGAATCGAAGGAAGATTTCAGAGGATGATTTCCTTCTAAATTGAAGGAAGCTTTCAGAAGCTAATTTCCTTCTAAAATGAAGGAAATCTTCAGTAGATAATTTCCTTCTGAATCGAAGGAAGCTTCAATACCCAAATGAAAGATGTAGCCCAAGTGGCACAAAGCCCTTGTTCAACTGAAGCTTGCATGCAGGCACTTGTGTCTAAACGAAGGGTTTGCCTTGCAGGGGGCACATGTGGCCAACAGGTCATGGCCTTCGATTGCAAGTATGCAAGCAGCATAGTTGTCCAATCGAAAGGCTTGCCTTCTAGGGGGCACTCGTGGCGGCAAATTTGGTACTCAAAGCAAGCATGCAGGCAACATGCTGGGTGAATCGAAATGCTTGCGCTGCATGGGAAACTTATGGAAGCAAAATTTGGAATTCAAAGCAAACATGCAGGCAGTGGAAGACACAAACGAAGCCTACAACAAGAAGTCACATGCCCAGACGAAAGAGGCACACTAGCAACACTTTTTGAGCAATCGAAGGAGGTGAGAAGTCCAATCGAAGGGTGCTGAATCGAAGGAGACCTATTTTCCTTCAAATTTGTCAAAATGTTATTTTTATCTGCTTTCTCCCTTTTTGACTATTTCCTTTTAATTTTGGTACTGGAAAATCCCAAAGCACTTGCGCAAGCTTGAATTCTGAGAATCTTTGTGAGAAAAGCCTTGAGAATTGAGAGGGCAAATTTTGGGGTACAACAGTCACCAATATTTTTCAAGAGGTCATTGGGTCCTTCCATAATTTCTCCAGACTTTAAAAATCAAGAAAAATATTTTTAAACAATTAAAACAAGTCAAATAAAGTGAAAAATCATAAAAAAATACCAAATCACAAAATAAAATTGTTAAAAAATAAAAATCAGAAACAGAAAAATCAAAAGTGTTTTTGAGAAATTTTTCACAAATTTAGAAGTTGAAATGAATTTTTTACGAGTTTTGAAGTTTAAAACAATTAAATCAAAAATCAGTAAATAAAATAAAAAACTAAATAATATGGTGCGTTGGATGGATCTGGCTAATGGAGTGTAATCAGATCCAAGGGTTAACATGTCAATGCATGGTGGAGTTTTCTGGATTTAATACATCCAATAAATTATTAAAACAAAACAAAATCATAAATAACCTGATACATTTGATTCGTTTCATTAATTGACGTGGCTAATCTAACAATCCATAGCAGGCAAGCATGGTAGGGACGAGTCAACACACCACATAAAATTCTTTGAAATTCAAATGTACAGTGGCAAGGGATGTGTCACGATTCTATTGGTTGAAGGATGACGAAGCATCGTATTCAACCTCCATATTTTTGCATAAGTTGTGATTTAACAAACTATAAAATTAGGATTACCCATAAGTATCATTGGATTCGTCTCTTTAAGACGAATTTAACCATGTCCTCGTGCAAAATTTATATTAATTGTAGCTTAGTTGATTTAAGGAAGACCATAGAAACTTGAAAACCTAAAAAAAACACAAAACAGATGCATCAAATGCATCGATTTTTCAAAATTAAGCTAACAACAAGCATCAATGAACAACATAGATCACTCTAGTAATTTGAGTTAGAAGATTTGATGCCTTAAACTACCTGAACGAAGTATGAAGAAATTGCTCTGAAACTTGACTTGGCTAGCGCGATTTAGAGCACCTCAAGGCCTGGTTCTTCTTCTGTTAGCTTCAGTGAAGTTCAAGGAAGAAGAATCAAAAAAGAAATTGGAGCTGGAAGTGCTCTAAGTCGGAATTCGAAGTTGCAGAAATGGAGCTTTGCAAGTGAGTTTGGCAGAACTTTTTTTTGCTCTCCAAGCTTGATGAAATGATGTAGAGTGAGGAGAAATTATGATGGAATCGTGCACATCAAGTTGATTCGGTGGTGTGTGGAAAGTGTGACTTGCACATGACCAAAACACACTCAAATTTTGCTCTTTATGCAGTAAACACAATCTAGAATCTCATTAGAGATGATTAGTGAAAGAAGTATGTGCAAAGCTTGCTTAATTTGTGAATTAACATGTTCAAAAATATGACTCTCGAGCAAAAATATCAATTCATGGTGCCGACTTCCACAATACACAACTCACTACTCAGGGGCCTTTTTGGATTCATTCTTTTTTCATTTGGAAGATGAGGTCACAAAATTTACAATGTGACAAGAAAGGTATCATTTAAAGATCTGAGCAAAAATTTACATCGCTTTGAAATCGTGAAAAAAAATCTGACTTTGGTACTTAGAAAGATTACTAAGTATGAGACCTCAAAATGACCTATATTGTTCTTCAAAATTACATGACCTTCCACTCAAACTTTGGTCTTGATATCTGAATATGAAATGAAGTAGACCTCTTGAGTTGAATTGTGGAATTTAGATCACTCAAAAATCATAAAAATTGAAAGAGTTATGGTCTTTGGAAGATGAAGAACAAATTTGGGAAAATTCAGAAAAGACCTATAATCTTTTCAATTCTTAAACAACTTTACAAGAATTTTCAAGCCTTGCACGTTGAAAAAAAGCTGTAGTAGACATCCCAAATATTATTGTGGAGAAATAATAGGCTCAAGGAGATATAAATTGACCAAGTTATGATCATTTGAAGTCAAACCCTAAGTTTCAAAGGCTTTTCAAAGAGACTTGTAATCTTTCTCAAACATTAGTAATCTTTCTCTCAAAATCAGCCTTAGATCCCTGTAGAGAACTTGTTAATGACCCTTTAAGAGAACCATAGCTTTGGAATCAATCAAGAATCTTAAAAAATGAGCAAGATATGGTCCCTGGAAGTCAATAAACCCTATCCCAGAGAATGTCAAAATGACTTGAAACCCCTTTCAACTTTTGATGATTTTTATTACACAATTGGATTTTGTAATGTGAAGAGAATTTGTTGTAGATGATGATAATAACCCATATAAAAAATAACCAACTCAAAATGTTGAAAATTGATAGAGTTATGCACTTGTGATCACTGAATCAAGCACTTGCTCAATTAGGTTAAACTTGTGGAATCAACCTTGAATCTTTTGAACTTTCTTGGAAAAATAAAGCATAATGAATCACAATAGGCCTTAAAATGATGTTTTCTTGAAGCACACTCAAAGATGGAGCTTAAGTCTCAATGAAAATTGTTGAAGAAGGCATGGAAATAAACACATGATCCTATGAGTGTTCTTGATGAATGCCACCACAAACTTTGAGGAAAGTTTGACCTAAATAAAGTGAAAGAACTCTTTGAGCCACAAATATTTGATATCATAGACATGGACTTGAAGCTTAAGCTCTTGAAATCCATTAAAGAACCATTTGATTGAGGGACAACCCTTAAACCCTAGGTTAGGTGGTGAGATGAATGCAATTGTGTCATCACCTACAATATGAACATTCAAAGAAACATATATATACATATTTTGATATTAGTTAAAAGTTAATCCATCTAAAAACATGTACAAGATACACAAGTCAAGGTGCTTGGTGATCCCTCAAGAGGAAACTTAAAGATAGGATGAAGTAGAAAGCGAGAACCAACCCTAGCGTGTGATCTTGATGTATTGATAAAATGAGATGATGAGAGATCTTAGGGGCAAAAATTGGGGTATAACAAAGGATGAAACTTTTTATTTGGGAATTTATGCTAGTGCGTTGTATGGCCACCTTCATTCAAGTTACTATCATATTCTTAGATGATAATGGCTCGTGGATGGTTCATGCTACATATGGTATTTTCTCTATTAGGTCTAGTTATTTTGCCCTTCTTGCTGCTAGAATACTAGAAGTTAACTCAGAGGTGATTGGTTGTAGTTTTTGTTTGATCTAGAAGAGTTATGCGTCGTCTAAGGTTATTCTTTTCTTTTGGCAGTTACTTAACTATAAGGTACCTATAAGAGATAATCTTTTTAGGAGAAAAAGTGAAAGTCTATTGTGGAGGTATTTCCTATGTATTTTGTCAGGACTTTACTGAGCATGTTAGCCACTTGTAAAGTGCCAATCTACATTTGGTAAATGATTTGAAGGTGGATTGACTGAGAGTTAGTCTTACTTAGGGAGCTTAGTATTATTTTTGAGATTTTTAGGTCATTTAGGGACTAGAGCCAAGATTAGTTGACTCTGATATTGCATCCGGTGGTGTGAACTATTTGAAAATCATGTATCAAGTTAATTTTTTCGACAAGATAACGACTATTGAGGAGCTAGTGGTATGAGTTATCTTCTCTTTCTAGAAGTGATTTTTAAGTAAAATTACTTGTTGCTCCCTCACATTCTCTAAGTGGAAGAAATCATTTCTTGTGCCTCAATCGCCAGTGAGATGAGTGTTTGGATACTTTGGTTAATAAAGTAGTTTATTTAGATAATCGATATCTTACCTTGTGTTTTCTGTAGGTAGTGGGGGCTTCTTTTTTTGTTTTTTTAGGGCCCTTGAGATTCACTACTTTGTTGCTTCTTATCAAAGTTCTTGTTTGGTTCTACTTTTTGTTATTTGATGTTTTTATTCCTTTTTTTTCAAAGTAGATCACTTCCGGTACTTTTCTTTGTTACTTTTATGCTTTCAATGTTCTCTCGTGGTTGATATTGTTCTCTTTATGCTTGATAGTTCTACTTTTATTAGATAAAGATAAGTAGAACTAGAATCATGTTGGAGATGGTATATTTTCCGTTGTCTATACTTATAGTTTTTATTTGTACCTCCGTATCCTTCCCATTCTTATGATTTGTGGAAAACTCGACCCTCCCCCTAATATGGGCCAGTTAGACCTCATTTAAGGTGATGGTCTTTTCTTGAGAAATTTTGTGAGATATACTACCTTTTAGGGAGAACTTGCTCAAACAAATGGTAATTGTTGATTCTAATGAGATCTCTTGCCCCATGTTTAGGGGTTTAGTTGCGTTGTTTTCTCATATATTTGTCACTTGTGAGTTAGCTTTATCGAATTGATATCAGATCCTTCAGTTGTTGGGTTGGTAGTTGGTAATTTTGAGTGGTCATAGGCTTATGTTTGAGTGTTTTCTCTCTCTTTAGGTGATATGACTAAGTATAGGGATGATTTTTCTATGATTTGGCATATGTGGTTAGCTTGTCTATTTTGAGGGTTCGTAATGACGATAACTTTAACAGTGTTTTAACAATTTTGAAAGAAGTGGAAGAAAGGAATATTGTTTTGGTATAGAATTGGTTTCTTGGTAGGGAAGAGACGAGCTCATGTAATTTCTCTAAATGAACTCAAAACCCTATCTCTTTTTTAACCAATAGTGGATCAGGTGTTTATCATGATTCTAAAGTTTGTAGTGGTTTGTAGTCTTTGATTCTTTTTATGTCCTCTGACTTTGTTGATGATGGTTCTATCATTATGAGTTCTAGAAAGAATCCTAGGCGTGAAGTTTCTAACTGCTTGGATGTTTTTTCTGTGACATTTATTTAAGGTATTTAAGCACTCTGGTGCTTCTATGTTTTTTTTATTGTACAGTTTATTTTACTTTGTTGTGGTATGTTTAGCACTCCTTGTGTTAAGT
This sequence comes from Vicia faba, assembly GCA_948472305.1. NCBI lineage: Eukaryota > Viridiplantae > Streptophyta > Magnoliopsida > Fabales > Fabaceae > Vicia > Vicia faba. Next base: position 1,174,570,994 of record OX451738.1, read on the forward strand.
GATACCCTTCATTATACTTTGGTCCTTTTCACCACTTTATTAATATATTATTTTATCATTCATATATAAATATATGGGAAAATTACACTCACCTTCCTTGAGGTTTATTAAAATGATACCGACACCCCCCTTTAGTTTTAAAATACGCACTAATCTACCTTAAGATTACATATATCAACATAAATATTTAGTTATAGACAAAAAATTGCAGGTAAATGTCATCTATACCTACGACTATTAACTATCATTAAAAACTAGAGGGGTGACAACACACACACACACACACACACACACACACACACACACACACACACACACACACACACACACACACACACACACACACACACACACACACACACACACACACACACACACACACACACACACACACACACACACACACACGCACACACACACACACGCACACACACACACACACACGCACACACACACACACACACACACACACACACACACACACACACACACACACACACACACACACACATATATGTTAGACGATGAGACAGATCTAGAAGGCTTTTTAAAATTGGTTTTTAAAACCGTGCGAAAGCTTCCTAAATCAAAATCGTCTAAACGACCTGTTATTGAAAAGATCGGATATGAAAAACCGAATGAAATTCTTATGATGAGAAATGAATCAATACAATTAGTTACTAATCAATCACCTAACATATTCAATGAGTACTTACTACTTCCAATGAATTGTTTAAGATAAAAGTTGACAATATCACTAATTTATGTGTTAGTCAATTTATCAAACACTTGGTGTGCAAAAACACAACAATTTTAATTTTATTTAATTGTAGTGATGAATTTTCCTTGATAACAATCAAAGTGATTGCTATGACAATTGTAAACAAATTTTGACTCACTACAATCACGGTAAAATGAATTGAACAATTGATATCACAGAAGTTATGAAAAACGAAAATAAAAGGATATCGAAAGAGAAACAACACACGATTTATTAAGGCAGTTCCCCTTGTTGTCCCTGCATAGGGTACATATTCCCCCAATTCTAAAATCTACAATTGAGATATATGATATTAAGTTACAAAGTGTTACAAGAGAAGCGATAGTCTTCACTACATACAAACGAATTGTTGATGATGAAACTATTTCCTTCTCTCCCCTTGGTTCAAACCAAACCAAGTATGACAAACTCTTGACCCCAAATATTTCTTCACAGTCCTCCAGTTACTGCTACTTGATTGAGCAAACCCACCGTTTCTCAACCCTTTCACTCGGCTGAATTCAATGAAGCAAAGACTTGTGCAAAAATCCTCGCACCAACACAGGTCTTGGAGGAAAAAACCATAACAGTTTTATTCAAGAAAAAATCCAATCATTTCACAACCCAAATGTGAATTTAAGTCTTCAATTTGAATGTTATCACCACAACACTGCACTTTAATCAACAAAAATTGTTATGTATAATTGTTGATGAATGCAAGGAGAGGATGAAGAGAATGAGAAGTTGTATGTATATCTTTCACTTTTTCTTGTTATCCCAAATGATGAACACAAACTAATATATATAATGTTTCACTTTCAGCAAGACCAGAAAATAGAGCACAAATAGTTGAATTTTAGCGATGCATCGACTTATACAGTTTTGGGGGTCGACTTGAGCGATCCCGAGCTTGATGAGATGATCCATAAATAAGCGATACATCGATCACACCAGAGCATGCATCGACACAACTTGAAAGATTGTCACTCCCAGTATGAGTTGACCAAAAGGGTCGACTCGAGCAGTCCCCAACGAGGTGCTATGACCTTAATCAAACCATGAGTCGACCCACCAACTGTGTGAGTCGATGCAAGCAGATGAAGTGGCCATAAAAGCTTTAATTCAAGGAGTTTTATGCCATCCATTTCCAAATGTAAATTCACCAAAGAACCAAAAAATATTAGGAGCACAAAATCAAGTGTTGTACCCCAAAATTTTCCCTCTCATTTTACTCCACACATGACTATTGAGGTCCTTAACTTGCCCAAGGATGCCCAAGAATTGATCAGACAAATTCTCCTCCTAAGGCAATGAACCCCCAACTAGGGTTTCCATTTGAATCAGGATGTGTAAAATCCAAAGACTTCAATTGCTTTCCATGATCCTGTTATGCCTCCAAGAATGTCCATGAAAAAATTCATGCCTTGCAGAACAAGTTTGCACAGTCAATTGCCCAAATGTCTGAAAATTAACTATACTAGGTCAAAAGTCAACTGTGGCCTATATACAGTCAAATTTCAAGATTTTTTGTCAACAATATCGTTTTAAAGTAATAATCATTATTTTATCAATGTTTGACCATGATTCCTCAATAAATGCTCCTAATTCATCAAAAGTCAAATTTGCAAAATTAGGGTTTATATAGGAAAAGTCAACTAAACTTTGACTTGGCATAACTTTCTCATACTTTATCCATTTGGCCCCAACCAAATCCCATATTGAAGAGAATCCAATTTCCTACAATCCATATTTTATCTTCAAGTTCAAGAAGTGCACCATTTGAAAGATGCAAGCTCATACATTACATGTCATTTTTAGAAAGTCAACAAAAGACACTTTTTGTCCAGACCTTTTACATCAAGATAACATCTTTAAATTCAAAAAATGATCAAAAGATGGATTGAAGTAGACATTTCGAGCTTTACAAAAAGTCAAAGATCATCTCCTTGGGATAAAAATTGAGAAAGTTATGGTTTGCCCAAGTTGGGACATTTTTTGGAAAATTCAAAAATCCTACGTCGAGCAAAGTTGAGTTTTCAAGGCATTAACTCATTTATTTGAGTTTTAAACTTCTCCATGGAATATAATATGACCCATAATCTCTTCCCCTTGTGGTCTTACTTTTTATCCATTTATTTGGATTTATTTTCAATAAAACATGAAATAAGTGGTTTAAATAACAAAGGGAGGTGTATAGCACAAATGGGCTTGGAATTATCTTGCACAAGGGCCCAAGACACGCAGAAAATGATGTCCAGGTTCATCCCCTTCAAGAAATGGCGCAAAAGTCATTTTGGGCAAGTTTTCAAATTTTGCATTATGGTTCTTTAAAACATCAATTTGGCAAGTTTTTGAATATTATATCAATACTTCATTAAAAGGCATTATGGCATGGATTTTGCATTCAATACCATTAATTCCTTCCCTCCTATATATATTGGACCAATTGCAAGCATTAAAAAAGAAAAAAAGGACACTTACCATGCTACAGAAGCCCTCTCTCAAACTCTCCATTTTCATAAATTCGTCAAAAATTTGCAACCGCACTTACAAGCTGTTTCGTGGCAAACTAACACTATAGTCATTCTCCCAGCATTCCCAGGAATTGATCTAGGCCATCCCTAGGCCCTTGCACGACCAAGAACACTACATATCCGAACCTGTGTATTTGGCAAAAAAAATTAATTCGAATTTCATTTATCTATACATTTTAATGCCTTGGTTTGTTTGAATGTTGAAAAGGACCTAAAACTATGAGGTTTGGGCGTGAGAATCACAAGGTTTGAGTCTGAAATCCAATTGTGCCTTAGCAAGGACACAATCTGCATATCGTGCTCATAGCGCAGGATACAGGCCCATTTATTTTGTTTTTTCGTTCTATTCTTTATGTTTTATTTCTTCTTTTGATTTTATTTGTATTAATTAACCTTAAAACCAAAAAATAACAAAAATAATAATTAACTTTTTTTTAAATAGATCATTAATTAATTAATTAATTAGTTAATATTTTCTTAAAGTAATGATTAAGTAGAACTAGGTTTTATATTTCATAATTCTTATTTTCTTTAATATTCAAAAATAAAAAAATACTAATTAGGTTTATTTTATGTTATTAATTAGACTTTAATTTAATATTTTCGTAAATTAAAAACCAAACAAAAAAACATGCCTTTTCTTTTCTTAAAACTAATTCAAAAAACATCAAAAAGTTTCCTTTACGCATTTTCCTATTTCGCGCGCATTTTCTTCTTTCGCACTCTTATATTCCTGTACATATCAATGTAGCCAAACTATAAGGCATTTTTATTTTTTTCCTTTATATTTCTCCCGGTTTTGGACTTGTAATTAAATCCCTCTCCCCGAAGCCATGTAATAACGTAGGAATTTACGTTTCTGCACTTTATATTTTTGTACGTATATTAACTGTTAGATGTATGGCTAATAGGATTGCATGAACAAGATAAAACCAATCGCTAGAAAACTAAACACAAAGACCAATATATCTGAAATCAAATACACTCGCACATACGCATCCCTAGGGTATCACCACTTCGGTTGCCTTCGGTAAACAGTCATGAAGCATAGGGAGTTTTAGTGGTCACCCTCCAGTCCAAAAAAGATCAAAATGACCCATTTGAATGTTGCCTCGGAAAGATCTTTAGGAATTTAGGGTAATTACTAAAGTTTCCCAACCATTGCTTTTGTGACCGTAAAAACGTCCCTTTCGATTGTCCCTTAAAGTCCAACGATGGGGCTACCTACTCCTTAATAGTAGGATAACGCTGTCTAAAGGAAATGAGAAAAAATGAACAACCTTTTTTTCGAGTAGGTAGACAGTTCCTAGGTACTTGCTCAAAAATCTCAAAATTGTTTCACACAAACACTTTCAAAACAGTTTTCAAAAACAAATTTGTCACACTCTTGAGGACAGAAACAAGAGTTATCACGAAGTAAAACAATTTTTTTTTTCAAAACACACACACAAAGCAATTTCAAAATGAGCAAAGTGCTTAAGAGCCCGTGGAAAACCACAGATGTAAAGGGTGCTAATACCTTCCCTTTCTATAATCTACTCCTCTTACTCAGAAAACTCTCGAAAAAGGTTTTTTTTCTGTTCTTTTTTTACCTTTCCTTTGTTGGATAAAATAAAAGACGGTGGCGACTCTTGCTTACCGCACATTTGCAAATACAAATGCAAACCAGTATTAACAGTCAGTTCTGCCACTGTATCACAGAACTGGCGACTCTACTGGGGAATATGAAATTGTAAAGTGAGGTTTACCTTAGGATCTAGGTCATTTTAATTTCTTCTTTGGCTTGTCTTGTTTGATTTACTTTTAAGGGTATCTGTTTGGGTTGTTTGGATCCTAAACCCGTATCGGGGAATTCCTTTTAGGTAAGTAGCAATAAACTGTGAGGGAGTTGTGCGGGGTATACCGATACGGTTGAAACCGTAGCTATATTAATGCGATACTTCGCTGTGTACCAGTAGCCCTTGAGTAATCAAGGAGAATACGGGGCCGCTGCATGGTATCATAAAGCGTCAACTGACCTTAGCACCTTAATTGACCAACTTGGCTTTTTAGGACGTAGTGAGATAGCCGTCTTTGGTGTAACCCCAAAGTCGATTGATACTCGATGCTACACTCATTGAGGTTTGACTCTTGAGTTTTGTTTGGTGGCAAGTCAATTGTCTATAGGAACGAAATTTAGAGGGAAATACCGGTGATATTGAGATCCCTTAGAACCCGGTTACTATATTTAGGATAGGTTGAACTAGCCCAACTTCAAGAGGGTATTACCTTAAAACCCATGCAAGCCTTAAACCTAAGGTCTTTGTGTGATTTACTTGTGTTTGCTATATCTGCTATATCTGAGCATAATCATGACATCATAACATAGCATATCATACTAAACATTTCAAGGATTCTTAGGGTTTATTTTTGTCTTGTTTTGTAGGACATGGCCCTCGCCAGCAGATTCACTATCCAAGTCAGTCTGGTAAAGGTACCTCCTCAGCTTAAGGAGTTAGTATCAAGGGTTCCTGAAAGCTCTCTCTTCACTGAAAGACATGGTCGACTTCTCAGCTTGGTCACCTCAAACCCTGATGAATAAATGTTAAAAGTGCTCTTTCAATTCTTTGACTCTCTACATCGCTGCTTCACTTTTCTGGATTACCAGTTAGTGCCTACTATGGAGGAGTTTTCTCTGTTACTGGGGGTGCCTATCCTTAACAAGGTACCTTTCAATGGTATGGAAATAGACCCTAAACCTGAAGATATTGCTAAAGCTCTATCCTTACAACGGTCTGACGTAGTAGCAAATTAGGAAACCAGGAGAGGTGTCAAGCGTTCTTTGGCTAAGTTCTTGTTTGAGAAAGCTCATCATTTTTGGGATACCTTAGAGTTACAAGCTTTTAAAGAGGTGTTATCCCTTCCCATCTATGGGTTGGTACTGTTTCCTAATCAGGACCAACTCATAGACGTGAATGCGGTTAAGGTTTTCCTGTTACACAATCCGGTACCTACTCTGCTTGGAGATATCCTACATTCTCTGCATACTCGCACTATAAAGAAAAGAGGGACCCTTCTGTGTTGCACTCCTATTTTGGCTATGTGGTTTATTTCGCACCTACCCTGATCCATCTTGAAGAATGAACAGGGTTTAAGATGGTCTCATAGGCTAATGACTCTTACATATTCATTTATTCATTGGTGTCCTCGATCCTCGGAGAATGTTACCATCATTGATTGATGCGGAGAATTCCCTAATGTCCCTCTCTTAGGCTTTAGGAGAGGAATCACTTAAAATCCTTGTTTGGCACTGCGACAGTTTGGATATGCAAGAAGGGATGGTCCTCATGATACACTTATCCAAGGAATCACCTTCGACTATGAGAATGATGCTCATGGTTACCGTAAAAGGTTCATGCGAGCTTGGGGCATGGTACATAGAGTTGATAGCAAGAAACTGGGGCACAAGAATTCCATCCCTCTTGAGCCTTATCTCAAATGTGTACGAGCCCGTGCTCAAAGTATTATGATGCCTTACCCCGCAATCCTACCTATGATTATGGAACCGGTTACTGAAGGAGACACTCCTTATCTTGTTATTCATCCTGACATGCCAACTGATCATGAGGAGTTACAAAAATCTTGGGTTCAACTTAAGGAGGAGCGGGATACGTTTGAAGCTCAATTCTACGCCAGCAAGAAGAAAGTCCTGGAACTTACTAGGCTACTTCATGAAGAGAGGAATATAAATGCCTACATTGCACCAAAGAGGATGCGCTTATGGGAAACCTTATTTTCTTTTTGCTTTAAGTTTTATTTTATTTGATTGTAATCCTAAAGAGCACTCTTTGTAACAATTCAAACTTATTAATACAATTAACGTGTGTTTCTTTTGTTTAAGCAAATTTGAGTCTTTAAGAATCCTTGAAATCATTGCATACGCATATCATCCATGACATTGCATAAACATGTTTCAAAGTAGGATTCTCATCTTCTTCGCTGTTTATTTCAACAATAATGGCTTCTGAACAAAGTATCAAGGATCTCCAGGCATAAAATGCCCAATTTCAGCAAATGTTCATAACTTTGACTAAAGGGCAGAAAGATCTGAAGGCCCTTATTCTGAAAGATAGAAAGAAGAAGGCGAAGAAGACCACTGGTGTCCTGAATCTGGGCAGAAGGTTCAAAGGACCGGTTAAGCGAGTGTCAGAGCTGATAACTTCCTCCAAAGGGGGGAGAATCAAGAAGGTGAACCAAGAGAGGAAGACCTCAGTCCAAGGGTTTCTGAGGATGAATCTGATTACAATGATGAACAATATCCTCCCACTGAGGATAGATACAAACAATTAGAGGATCGTCTAAATGTAATGGAGATCTAAAGAGTACCAGGGCTGGATTTTGAAGAGTTGGGTTTGGTATCTGGGGTTGTCATCCCACAAAAGTTCAAGGTTCTGGTATTTGCAAAGTATAATGGGGTTTCTTGTCCCAAGCTTCATCTTCGTTCTTATGTCAAGAAGATTCAGCCTCATACTCCTGATAGGAACTTGTGGGTCCATTTCTTTCAAGATAGTCTGTCAGGGACTCAGCTTGAGTGGTTCTATCAGCTGGAGGGAATCAATGTCCACAACTGGGAAGATCTGGCTGCTACTTTTTGTAAGCAGTATCAATATAACACTAACCTTGCTCCTACCCATACTCAACTCCAGAGTATGTCTATGGGTGTGTGATACGGTGGTAGAACCGACTGTTAATACTGGTTTGTGTTGTGTTTTTATGTTTGCAAAATGTCACGGTAAGCAAGAGTCGCCATCGACTTTTATTTCATCCAATAAAGGAAAAGGAAAAAGAAGAGAAAAAACCTTTTTCGAGATGTTTATGAGTACAGGGGGTAGATTATAGAAAGGGAAGGTGTTAGCACCCTTTTTATCCATTGTTTTCCATGGACTCTTAGGTACTTGCTCATTTTGAAATTGCTTGTGTGTGCTTGTTTGGAAAATTTTTGTCTTACTTCGTTTTAACCCTTGTTTCTACCCTCAAGAGTGTTACAAAGTTGTTTTTGAAAACTTTGTTTGAAAAGTGTTTGGTGTGAAAAAGTTTGTTTGTTTTGAGCAAGTACTTAAGAACTAATCTACCTACTCGAAAAAGACTGTTCGTTTTCCTTTAGACAGCACTATCCTATTATTAAGGAATAGGTAGCATCGTCGTTGGAGTTTGAGGTACTATCGAAAGGGATGAAATGATCATTGAAGGCAACATGTAAGGATACCTTAGCAGTTCGAAGGGACTGTCATCATATATTCGTAGGCAACATTGAGGGACAAGATTATTTATCGTAGGCAACTCGAGGGACATTAAGGGACTATGATCTTTATGATGGTTTTTAGATTGAGGGTCTTTTGCTAAGATATCCCTACGTTCGAGAGACATGACCATTGATTTTCGAGGAAACCAAGTGGGGAGTACCCTAGGGGTGCAAGTGTGCAAGTGTGTTTTTTCAGTTAATTTATCTTTGCATATTTAGGGTTTTCTACCGTATTAATTTTCAGTTAGTCTTTCCATACAATCCTATTAACATACATCTAAGCAGTTTATAATTTGCGAAATTAAAAGCAAGAAAGTTTAAAGTCCTAGCTATTACAAGGTTTTTGCAGATACATAATTATTTTGGACTGAAAATAAAAATGTGGAATTTAAACCCTAATTACTATTACAACCTCGAAACAGTTACAATAATAATAAAAGGAAATTAAAAAATGCGCGCGGCGAATTAAATGCGAGAATAATTTAGGAAACCCGAAAAATCTAATTGAAAAAAAGATTTAGGTTAGTTTTTTTTAGAAAAATTAATTAGGTTATGTACAAATTAAAACCCTAATTTCTAATTAATTTAAATTATAAAAAAGGAATTAAATTTGCCCTAAATTAAATTAAACTAACTAATTTAAAAAATAAAAATATTATTAAAAAAAAGATTTTTGTGATTTGTGATTTGTTAATTTAATAAAGAATAATTTTGTGTTAATTAAAATAAAAAAGAAAATAATTAAAGAAAACAAATAGAGAAATTAAAAAGAACAGAAACTAATAACCAAATGGGCATGTTGCCTTGCTGAAGAGGGGGTGTATGAAACTGAAATTCCCAGGCCCATTAAGCTGAGGCCCAGTCAGCACTGGGTCTTGTATGGCATTGACTTGAACATGCACCATGGACCTTCAGGCTGGAAGCGTTAGATCTGGGTAGAAGTGCATTCAGTGGCTAGACGTTGAGGTTGTATGGAAGGCACTTGAGATTGTGACGCGCAGGATCTGGTAAAGGAAAAGAAAATAAAGAAAGCGCTGGGACCTGGGATCGAACCCAGGTCCTCACGCTTAAATTCAATGCCACGCTGCCAACTGAGTTATGATTGTTAATTGTTAACACAATAAAGAGAATATATAATATATAAAATAAATTCAATGTCCCTGGAACAAAAAACCGCGCACACTGAATTCAAATGAACCAACAGGGTGATGACAAATCACCTTCTTCTACCTCCAGCCCGTCGTTTTAGGTACATAACTTATACCTACAGACCATGCCCGTTGCTAAAAACCTGTGTCATTCAAAAATTCAATACAAGCATGATAAATCTATTGTGATGGTACCAATCAACTCGTCTTGGCCTCACGAGTATCATGGTACCTCATTCATGGCCCAAATTTTCCCTGTTGACGAAAACCCTAAAAGCAACGTGAAAACCCTAACAATGGCATTTGCGTGTAAAGGCTTCAAAAATGCAACTAAACCATTCAGTTAGCTTGCAAACATGATAATAATCACAAATATGACAATTAAAATTATTAATGATGCAAGAATTGGGATAATCGGTTCTGGAAAAAAAGTGCAAACCGTGTGAGTTACAATTGGTGTTTCTGGGCGTTTCAGACCTTGCAAATGGTTGGAATAGCTTCCTGAGACGTCCAGCAATGGATTGGGATAACTTGAATAGCTTGAGATGGCATGGGGAATGGAAACCGATTCACACTTTTCCTTGAATTTTTGACTTTCCTCTGCCTCTTTCACGACTCCAAAAACCTGTCTTTTGACTTGTATTTGTTCAATATATATCATAGGGTGAATTAGGGTTTTAAAAACAGATCACATCTTTGAAAGTTTTGAAGATTTGATTTGATCTTCATGGCATATGTAAACTTGCTATAATGAGCCAAATTATCCCTTTCTTGTTCCAATTAGCCTTGATTCGAATTGATCATGATATCCTTGCATTATTTGATTGAGATCCTGTCCAAAAATCAAATCACAACATATCTTTTCCATTATTCATCAATTATTTGATTTAATTGAAATTTTAATTAACAAAAAATCCAAATAAATTGAAAAATGAAGCAAATAACATGAGGTTGGATATTTGGGTCGTGGACCATGCTATAAGTGAGGTGCAATCATGAAATGCTAGGCCCATTTGGTAAAAAAATGCACTTTTGAGCATATTTGACTTTTGGCAATTTTGCAAAAAAGGTCAACTTTGACAAGGCATATCTCTTCCAATTTTAACCCTAGAGAGGTGTTCTTGGACTTTTTAGAAAGCTTATGTAATCCCATAAGAAACCCTTTTGGTCTCATTTCAATTGGATCTTCCATGTTCATGTATGAAGCTTTGACCCAAAAGGTGTTTTTGTTGACTTTTCAAAAAGACCTATAATGTAAAAATTCATATCTTTTGATGAGTGCATATTTTGAACTTGTGGGATGAAGATGAATTGTATGGAATTGCATCCTATTAAGAATGATCCTTGGATGGAAAATTTATGATAAAGTATGAAGAAGTTATGCTTGGTCAAAGTTGGGTTGACTTTTCCTGTAAAAACCTAATTTAGCAACTTTTGGGTTTTGATGAATTTGGAGTATTCCTTGAGGAATCATGATCAAACCTTGGTAAAATGATGGAAGTCACTTAAAAATGTTGATGTTGGCCAAAAATGTTGAGGTTTGACTGTATGTGGGCCACATTTGACTTTTGACCTAATACAGTCGATTCTCAAGCATTTAAGCAGTTGACTGAGCAAACTTCTTTGTGCAAGGCATGAAACTTGACATGGATGATCTTGGGAACATATTAGGACCTTGTGAAGCATTTGAATCCTTTGTGGTTCACACATCTTGATGAAAAGGGAAACCCTAATTTGAGGTCTACTGCCTTAGGAGAGAGTTTGTCTGGTCAACTCTTGGACTTCCTTGAGCAACTTGGGGACCTCACTTGACATTTGTTGAGTAAAATGGGAGGGAAAGTTTTGGGGTACAACAGCTGCCCCTGTTCAATCTCCTTAAACCTGAGGGTGTAGATTGGCTGCTTTGCCTTTTGTGATCTGAAGGTGGAAGATGATTGAACACTAGAGTGCCCAGAAATTTGCACTCGCATGAAGTAACACTGATTAGAGATATCGGGAATGGGCTTACATATGCCATTTGGAAGTTGACGGAGAATCGCTGGAGATGGGGTTAAAGATGCCATCCGAAAAAGATGTCGATCGCATAAGAGATTCCTTTGCGAGAAACCATATACCTGCTGTTGAGGAGGCCTTCCCTGGGGAATGATGATAGAGTCTAGGAGCTTCAGTTGTCCGTTACTCTACTGGGGAATGATTGAGGAGATGAGTGGTGTATTTGGTTAAGGTCCATATTTCACAGTGACTTACTGAGGGAATATGAAATCGACCGTATCTGATCAGGTCCAGGTCTTACAGTATTGTGGACTGCCGTCTGGAGATAAGAGAGAAGGAACTTGGATATTAAGATTATGAGAAGGAACCTAGATAGTAGGGTTGCTTCAAAATAAAAGCCTAGATAGTAGGGTTGTGGGAAGGAACCTGGATAGTAGGGTTACTTCGATATAAAAGCCGTGATAGTAGGGCTGTGAGAAGGAACCTGGGTAGTATGGTTACTTCGATATGAAGAGCCTAGATAGTAGGGTTGTGAGAAGGAACCTGGATAGTAGGGTTACTTCGATATGAAAGCCTGGATAGTAGGGCTGTGAGAAGGAACCTGGATAGTAGGGTTACTTCGATATGAAAAGCCTGGATAGTAGGGCTGTGAGAAGGAACCTGGATAGTAGGGTTACTTCGATATGAAATCCTAGATAGTAGGGCTATGAGAAGGAACCTGGATAGTAGGGTTACTTCAATATGAAATCCTGGATAGTAGGGCTGTGAGAAGGAACCTGGATAGTAGGGTTACTTCGATATGAAAGCCTGGATAGTAGGGATGTGAGAAGGAACTTGGATAGGGTTGCTTTGTGAGGAGTTTGGGTAAAACTGCATCTGAACCGAGAAGGAACCTGGGTAAGGTTGCTTTGGGGTAAGTTCGTGTAAAACTTCAGGAGGAACCGGGATAAGGTTACTTCGAGATAAGTTTGTGTAAAACTTTAAGAGGAACCGGGGTAAGGTTACTTTGAGATAAGTTCGTGTAAAACTTCAGAATGAACCGGGGTAAGGTTACTTTGAGATATGACAACCTGGATAGTAGGGCTGTGAGAAGGAACCTGGATGGTAGGGTTACTTCGAAGCGATAATGTGGATTAGTTGACCCGTTTGATTTCGGGAACTAAGTTTCCATTAGTTGTTTGTAGATGTGATCTGTATAACTGCTGCATTCGCTGAAGCTAATCGTCTTTTCCTGCAAGAGATATCAAGGTTAGTTGTATGCGATGCATGAAATGCAAGGTGAGACGATGTTCTAAAAATAAATGAGATTATGCTGTATATGATATGTATGCGTATGTCATGATGTATGTTCATGAAATGCTGTCGGGGTATGCTCGTGTATGGGAAAATAAATCTCTGACGGTTGCTGGAGATTTGCGAATATTCTGTTGGGAAGAGATGCTGGAGAAATAACTCTACGGGGACCAAACTTCGGGGGAAGAAATACTCTATTGGTAGACTTTCTGATCTGAAGGAACAAATTTAGCTGGGGATGAAATTCCGTTGCTGGAAGTGATGAGCTCTTGTTGGATATTGAGCTTCTGTATTTGTAGAAATAAACTCCACTTGGGGATAAGATTTATTGACTCGCCTGCGATTACGAACCTCGGGAAAGCTGACTTTATGTTCCCAAGCTGACTTTATCCCGATACCTACTATATGTTCCCAATGCCTTTGGATACCTTTACTATATGGGGAGTGTATGTACCAACAATTATGTTCCCAAGCTGACTTTATCCCGATACCTACTGTGCAGAGGAACTGTCAGGTTTGGCACTTCTTGTTTTTTCCTATTTCTGGAATTACGAGTAATTGTCTTTTGTTTCTTATGAGCAGCAATCATTTTCAAATGCATATATCAAAAACAAATCATTGGACGTTCTTGTAAAACAAAACAGAAAAAGAAAAACAAATTGAAGTTTTTTGTGAAAATGACTTGTATTGATTTTGAAATTGGCCTGTAATAGGCATTTTGTACAAGGAGGCTGACGTCCTAGTAAGAGAACGCCGCCGAAAGATAGAAATTATACAATTTGTGTAAAGGAAAGAAAAATAACTATGTGAAACGACCCCATTGGGTTCCAACTCTGATATTTCCTTTATATCTTCAAGCGTCTCATCACTTTGTTAGTTGGCCGAAGGTTGATCAGATTGATTGGCACCGTCTGAGCTTGATAGTCGATACCGAAGTTTGGTCGCAAGATGATCCAATGAGACATAGTGATACACTTCAATCCCTAACTTTTGCCTGGATTACCCTTTCGGGTTTTCAATCCATCGGGATACCCTTTTTTTCCCAAGTCTCCCTTTCGGGTTTTCGACTTGCCGGGTGTACAGATTTTCATTTTCATCCCTTACTTTTTCCTGAACCCTTTTGGTTCGCCAGGAAGCCCTTATTTTTGCCTAGGCCAGTCGACCTAGCGGGTCTTTGATTATGTGTAGTATCTTTTAACTATGTCTGCATTGACAGGGTGAGGAAGGCTGTCACCATCCATGGTGGTTAGAATCATAGCTCCTCTCGAGAAAATGTTCTTAACCATAAATGGCCCTTCGTACGTGGGAGTCCATTTTCCCCTGGGATCACCTTGCGGAAGTATGATGCGTTTGATCACCAGATCCCCGACTTGATATTCTTGATGCCTGACTTTCTTGTTAAAAGCCTTGATCATTCGCTTTTGATACGTCTGACCATGGCAGATAGCAGTAAGTCTCTTTTCATCGATTAGATTTAACTGATCAAGCCGGGTTTGGATCCAATCGTCTTCGTTCAAACCTACATCCTTCATAATCCTGAGAGAGGGTATCTGGACTTCTATGGGTAGGACTTCCTCCATGCAATATACCAGAGAGTAGGGCATTGCCCCTGTCGACGTTCATGCTGAGGTACGATATCCATGAAGAGCGGATGGTAACATCTCATGCCAGTCTTTATATGTCACCGTCATCTTCTGTACAATCTTCTTGATGTTCTTGTTAGCTGCTTCAACAGCGCCATTCATCTTTGGCCGGTAAGGAGAAGAATTATGGTGCTGTATCTTGAAATGTTTGCAGAGCTCGGTGATCATTATGTTGTTGATATTTGTACCATTGTCAGTAATAATCCTCTCTGGTACACCATATCGATAGATCAGATTATGTCAGATAAACCGCGCCACGAAGTTCTTGGTCACAATAGCAAAAGAGGCTGCCTCAACCCACTTCGTGAAGTAATCAATGGCTACTAAGATGAAATGATGGCCATTAGACACAGTAGGTCTAATCTCGCCGATCATGTCGATGCCCCACATCGCAAAGGGCCACGGAGCTGTCAAGACGTTCAAAGGGACCGGAGGCACATGCACCTTATCAACATAGATTTGGCATTTATGACAAGTTCGAGAGTGCTGATAACAACCGGCTTCTATAGTGGACCAATAATATCCTGCCCGAAGGATTTTCTAGCCATGGTGTATCCACTGGAATGGGTTCCGAAGGTGCCTTCATGTAGATCTGTCATGATCTTCTCTGCTTCGCTCTTGTCTACACACCTTAGTAATGTGGAGTTATGGTTGCATTTATAGAGGATCCCATTACTGAGGAAGAACTTTGCAGCGAACCTTCTCAGAAGCTTCTTATCATTGGCAGATACCCCTTCAGGATATTCTTGAGCCTCGAGATACCTTTTGAATTCGTGAAACCAGGGTTTATCAGCCACTTCTTTGGTGTCGATTTCACAGCAGTGTACTGGTTCATCCAACCTCTCAATGGTAATTTGGGGAGCTTCATTGTCCCACCTAACTTTGAACATAAAAGACATGCTAGCTAGCGCGTCCACCAACTTGTTCTCTTCTCATGGGAAATGTTCAAAGGTTACCTCCTCAAACTGTGGGAGCAATGTCAGTACATACTCTCTGTAAGGAATGAGATTCGGGTGCTTCGTATCCTACTCGCCTTTGATCTGACTTATCACCAGAGCGGAATCCCCGAATACACTTAAGAAATTAATCCTCAGGTCAATAGCAGCTCGAAGACCCATAATACATGCTTCATACTCCGCCATGTTATTGGTGCAGTTGAAACATAATCGGGAAGTGAATGAAGTATGACAACCCTTGGGAGATATGATTATAGCTCCAATGCTGTTACCTAGTGCGTTTGAGGCTCCATCAAAATACATAGACCATCGGGATCCTTCCTCAGGTCCTTTGTCTGGTCCAGGTTCTTCGTAGTCAGTCACCAACATGATATTCTCATCCGGGAACTCGAACTTCATGGACTGGTAGTCATCCACGGCCTGATGAGCCAAATGATCAGCCAATACACTCCCCTTTTATTTCTTTTTGGGTTGTATATTGTATGTCGTATTCGGTTAAGATCATTTTCCACCTTGCTATCCTTCTGGAGAGAGCGGGCTTCTCGAAAATATACTTGATCGGATCCATCTTTGATATCAACAAGGTAGTGTGAGTCAGCATATACTGTCTCAGTCGACGAGCAACCCATGCCAAAGCGCAACAAGTTTTCTCGAGCAATGAGTATCGGGTCTCACAGTTGGTAAATTTTTTGCTAAGGTAGTATATGGCGTGCTCTTTTCGACCAGACTCGTCATGCTGCCCCAGCATACACCCCATTGAATTGTAGCACTATCAAGTATAATATCAAAGGTCTTCCTTCAACTGGAGGCATCAGAATTGGCAGTCCTTGAAGGTATTCTTTGATTCTTTCGAAAGCGGTCTGGCATTCATCATTCCACTTTACTACTTGATCTTTCTTCAGCAGCTTTAATATTGGCCCACAAGTAGCAGTGAGATGTGAAATGAACCTGGAGATATAATTCAGGTGTCCCAAGAAACCTCTAACTTCCTTCTCTGTATAGGGAGCCGAAATTTCTTGTATGGCCTTTACCTTCACAGGGTCTACCTGAATACCCATATCATTGACGACAAAACCCAGAAGCTTACCAGATCTTACCCCGAAGGTACACTTGTTCGGATTCAACCTCAACTTGTATGTTTTCAATCTGTCAAACAACTTTTGGAGATGATCAAGGTGCTCTTCCTCAGTCTGAGACCTGGCTATCATGTCATCAACATAAACTTCGATCTTATGATGAATCATATCGTGGAACAAAGCGACCATGACACGTTGATAAGTTGCCCCAGCATTCTTCAACCCAAAAGGCATCACCTTGTAGCAGAAGGTGCCCCACTATATGACGAAGGTTGTTTTCTCCATGTCTTCAGGAGCCATCTTGATCTAGTTGTAGCCAGAGAAACCATCCATGAAGGAGAAGGTTTGGTGCTGCGCGGTGTTGTCGACCAGAACATCAATGTGAGGAAGTGGGAAGTCATCCTTGGGGCTTGCCCTGTTCAGATCTCTGTAATCTACACACATCCATACCTTATCGTCCTTCTTAGGTACCGAGACAACATTGGCAACCCACTGTGGATAGGAAGTGACAACTAAGAATCCTGCATCGAATTGTTTCATGACCTCTGCCTTGATCTTCTCTGACATTTTAGGGCGCATACGATGGACATTCTGTTTAACCGGAGGAAAGTCTTCTTTAGTCGGCATGCGATGTACCACAATATCAGTGTCTAAACCAGACATGTCTTCGTAGGAACAGGTGAAGATCTCAACATAGTCGTGCAACATCTGTATCAACCTCTGTTTGATGCTAAGCTCCAGATTTGCACCTATTTTAACCTCTTTTCTGTCTTCCTCAGTACCCAAGTTCACTGTCTCAACCGACTCTTCATGGGGTTGTATGGCCCTTTCTTTCTGTTGTAGTAGTCTAGCAAGTTCTCCAGGCACCTCACAATCATCCTCACCTTCGTCTTCAGCTTGGTTGATCGGATTTTTGAAGTCATAATTGGCAATAGCAGAGCTGTTATCAATGGGATCCAGAGTGGATATGGATCTGCATTATGATATGTGAGTGTGTGTAAGAGAAAAGCTGTTTTGATAGAGTGGAAAACAGAAAAGAAAAACAGAGAGCGCAAAATTTGTATGCAAGAAACGTCCAATGCTTTATTAATGATTATGAAATGACAAATAATATCCCTCACAAGCAAAGCCAAGGTGCCTTGGGCAAGGCACCGGGCCGTAAAGTTACAAATCTTAAAACAAATAAGTCAATTACTGCGGAATAAAAGAAACAAGTATGAAGTCCCTAGCTGTCCAGTTACTCGGTCCACCATTGGTTGTTGGGTAGATCCAGCTGTCAATGTCTGATTCCTCTTCACTGTCTTCAATGGCGTTAATCCCACGATTGCTGATGCGTAGGGGAGGTCCTCCAGCTCGAGCGCATCTAACAGCCCTTTGAGCCCCTGTAGTAAAGCCCAAACCAAATTTATCAGTTTTATGAGTGAAATCAGGGAGCTGACCCCAATTGACACACCCACCTTCTTTAACCACAGCCCTGGAGTCCTTGAGAGAAGCCATCTTCAAAGGAGGTTCGTTGCTAGTAGTTTTAGTCGATGCCAAGATCTGAGGGACCTTTTCAAAATTCTGACAAGGAGTTTCGATGAATTCCCCGTCCATCTCTATGCAGCAGAAGGAATTGAGGTGGCTCACCATATATTCTTCTTCTCCCCGCACTGTGACAATCTTTCCTTTCACCGAATACTTCAGCATTTGGTGGAGTATGGAAGTAACTGCCCCAGCCTCATGGATCCAAGAACGACCCAGCAAACAAGAATATGATGGCCTAATATCCATCACATAGAAAGTGGACCCAAAAGTATGAGAACCTACTTTGACAGGGATGTCCACCTCCCCGTGCACCATTCTCTTCGATCCGTCAAAAGCCCTTACCATAATGTTACTAGGCTTTAGAGTCAAACCCTCGCAATCGAACCGGTCCAACGCCTTCTTCGGCAGAACATTCAGTGAAGACCCAGTATCTACCTGCACATGAGCCATAGTGGTGCCCCTGCATTCAATCGAGACATGCAGAGCATCATTATGCTTCCTTCCTTTCGAAGTCAAATCCGTATCTGAAAAACCCAACCCATTATCAGCAGTCATGCTAGACACATAATCTTTGAACTGATCAGCTGAAGTTTCCTACGGCACATGCGCAGTCTTGATAAATGCAATCAAAGCCTTTGCATGGGCTTCAGAACACAATAGCAGAGACAACATGGATATCTTCGATGGGGTCTGCCCCAGCTGCTCGACCACATTGTAGTCGCTCTTCTTAATGATTTTTAGTATTTCCTCCATTTCTTGCTTAGAGGCTTCCACGACAATTTTCTTAGGTGCCTCTGTCCGGGAAGGCTCGCCTAAAATTTCCTTGACGCGGGTATCAGACGATTTGCCAACAGGGGTAATAACTGGAGTAATAATAGGAACAATAGTCGATGTACTAACAGGAATAACAGGTGGAATGACAATAGGTTTGTTGACAGTCTTAGGGGAAATCTCGGGAGAGATGACCCTTCCACTTCGGGTAACTTTGCTGGTTCCGACAATGTTACCAACATCAGGATCAACTTCTTCATCTTTCAAATCTTATTTGATTCCATGATAGTACACATCAGCGCCATAATGCCACGGGACAGCTTTGTCCGAGACATACGGGACAAGACCAGGAACAGTAATTATCAGGGGAGCAATTCTTGGAGTAGATGTAATCCTAACAGGTCTTCTCGAGGAGACCTTGGAAGGATTGGCGGTAATGGTTATAATGGAAACATCTTCAAATGGAACAACGGGAACCAAAGTTTTCTCAAACAGAATTTCTTTGCTCTCTATCAGGCGTTGGACACCTAACTTCAGCAAACAGCAACCAACAGGTAGAAACGAACACATTTAGCAACCTTCACCATAATCCGGAAATAAACCGGCCAACAACAAATTCTTCTTGATAGTCATGAGAGGTGTAGAAACTTCATCAACAGAGGTAACGAACAAATCAGTATCAACAACATTAACTCCACGACCGTGTTTAGGCATGGGAGTAGTTATGACATTTGGCTTCTCCAGAGCATCGAAATATATCTCCTTGGATTCAATCAAGTCTTATACTTTGTTTCTCAGATCCCAGTAGTCATTTGTATCATGGACAGGACTCTCAGAATGATAGGCATACCGAGCATTCAGATTATATCGGGGAGATGTAGTATTTGGATTCTTGGGAGCCTCTCTCAAGGTTTCCAAGTTGGATCTCAGCAGATGAGGTAGAACTTCAGCCAATGTCATGTTGATGCGGGTAAACTGCCATTGTGGTCTTTCCACCCTTTGTTGATTGTTGCGTTGTGGATCAACTGCAGGTCTAGGTATCATCACGACACTTACTGTCTGACGTTGTTCAGCCCTGTTTTGACCCCTCGGGCTGTAGATGGCACTGGCTTCCTTCTTACCAGCAAAAGGCTTCTTTACTGAACTTGAAGAGGCATCCTTCTGTATTTTTCCACTTCGAATCCCAGCTTCTACTCTTTCCCCAATTAGGATCAGCTCAGTGAAACCAGCTGATGAGTTGTCAATAAAATGATTGAAGAATGGACCAGACAGCATCGCGAGAAACATGTCAACCAACTCCCTATCAGACAAAGGGGGTTGGACTCTGCCTGCCAAATCTATCCACTTCTGTGCATAGTACTTAAAGCCTTCACTTTCCCCCATGGGCATACTTTGGAGTTGAGTGCGAGTAGGAGCAACGTCGATGTTGTACTGATACTGCTTATAGAAAGCAGTAGCCAGATCTTCCCAATTTTGGACATTGGCTCTCTCCAGTTGATAGAACCATTCAAGCTGAGTCCCTGACATACTATCTTGAAAGAAATGAACCCACAAATTTCTATCAGCGGTGTGGGGCTAGATCTTTCTGACATAAGAGCGGAGATGGAGTTTTGGGTGGGAGACCCCATCATACTTTGCAAAAATTGGAGCTTTGAACTTCTGCGGGATGACCGCTCCCGACACCAATCCCAATTCTTTGAAATCCAACCCAGGTATCCTCTAGACCTCCATAGCACTCAAGCGATCTTCCAACTGCTTGTATCTATCCTCAGTGGGAGGATACTTCTCATCATTGTAGTCGGTATCATTGTCAGAAACTTCAGGACTGGGATATTTCTCCCTTGTTTCTTCTTCTTGATTCTCCCCTTCTTTGGATAAAGAGGTCAGATCGACTTGTTGCTTCAACGGCCCTCTAAACCTTCTGCCTATATTCAGGATACCGACGACCTTCTTCTTTTTCTTTTTCTCTTTCAGGATGAGGTCTTTCAGATCCTCCTGCCCTTTTGCCAGATTTATGAACATTTGTTAGAACTGGGTGTTGTACCCCAAAATTTGCCCTCCCATTTCCTCAACATTTTCTCATCACAAGACCTTTGAAGATCAAGATCCAATTAGGGTTTCCTCTGCTCAAGACTTCTCCTTGCACTGTGGACTCAAATTAGAGTTTGTGTTTGCCCAAGGATGTTTTGACCTGAAATGCCTAAGATGACTTTCATGCTTCATATTGGACTCCCAAGTTTACCTATACCAAGTTTCAAGTCTTGATTCCAAGTTTTGCCCAGTCAATTGGACAGTTGACCTAGAAATCAGCTGTATTGGGGAAAAAGTCAACTGTGGCCAATTGACAGTCAAACCTCATAAAATTTGATCCACATCAACATTATGAACTCACATAAATCATTTGATCAAGTTTGGATCACAATTCCACAAGAAATTTGATCAGATCACCAAAAGGGCAAAATGGTCATTTTTAGGGTTTTGACTGCACAAAGGCAATTTTTGACTGTTTGACCTAGCCAATGGCAAACCAAGCTCACATATGGACTCAAGGACCCCATGAAATGGTCTTGACACATTCATCAAGCTCAAAAGATCCCAAGTACACAAGGTTGACAGTTGAATTTCCCAGTCAACTGATCAATTTTGACTGTATACTGAAAAGTCAAACTTTGACTTTTTGGTCAAAATCAAGAGTCAAGATTCATTTTTCATCAAAACATGCCAAATCATGAAACTTGTTCACCAAGAAATCACAAAATGCAAATTAGGGTTTGAAAATGGAATTTTTCATAACTTAGAATTTTTCTAAGTTATGAAAAACCCTAATTTTTTCCCAACTTTGCCCCATCTTTTCACCAAGATCCATTTGGATTCAAACAAAAGTCAAAACATGAAAGTTATAGCTTGTTGCATAATCTACAACTTTGATTCACAAAGTTTTCTCATTTGAAGCTTGTATCTCAAGTTACAATTTTTTGAATAAGGGCACTAAACCATTTTTAACTTAGTGAAATTTTAACCTATTTTGACAAGGTTTTCTACCCCACTTCAAGGCCACTTTTCATACCCTTCCACTTGGAATTTTAATTTGCATTTCAAAGATGGATTGTAGTACACATTCCAAGCTTTCCAAAATGTCCAAGAACTCATCAAACAACCTCATAACTTGAGAGATTCGAATTTCACAAGTTGGCAAAAATCCACTTTTGAATGGTTCATGAACATGTTCATAACTTGGACCATTTTCAAATCAGCATAGTTTGTGCTACATTGCAGGCCCTAAAACCCTTTGACACTCATAAATTTAATGCAAAACCATTGAACCAAGTTGTTATTCTAAGCCTTTGGTCATTACACAAGGAATTAAGCCTAAACTAGAAAAAGCACTATTTTCATTCTTGAAAAGAAGAACTTTATGTCAAGTTTGCAATCCAAGTGGTACAATCAAGATCTTCTTGGCACAAGTTTGTGAGCAAATTGCACTGATCAAGGCAAGGGATAGCAGCATAGTGGGAGGGCCTGTACAGGCTAGAGACATCAAGTGGCATTTTGTTGCTTAACATAGAAGAAAAGTCCATAACTTGTGACAACTTGAATCTCAGCATACAAACACAAGAGAGAAGTTATCAAACACATTCAGAAGAACATATCCAAGCTAACACACGAGCCCTTGCCATCTAAAACACCCCCATTGCCCTAATCACCTTGAAACTGCACAAACAGGGGAACCCCTGCAGATTGAGTGCTATCTCTCAATCCCTTCGAGCATTCTTGTCCAAACTTGCTCCTCTACCTTCCTTACAACATATGAAAGCTAACCATGGCCTAAAACCTGACCTGTAATCACCCTAACAGTTTCTACCATTTTCATTTTTTCCTTTTGCAGTTGAAGTTCCATAGCTTAATTCAGAAGCTCTCAAGACAAAGTAAGCATTGAAACAGCATCCCTGGACCTCAAGGAAGCTTTTCCAATCATCACATTGCACTGAAAGTTCCTCATTCTCCAGATTGAAGTTCAACTGCACAGGTAAAACTTTGAACTCGTATCTCTCTTATTATGCATCTTTAGTCTTAAGTTTGTGAAGAAACAAGGTTCTACTCATAGCCCTGAACATGTACATATCTTTACATTTCATTTCTTTTGCCTGAGTAGAGAGAATTTTGGTTCTGAACATTGATGAAAAACTAGGTTAGGATTTGGGGGAGGAGAAATTCTCCCTCATCTTAGAGAGATAGGTCAAGTTCTTTATATGGTTGAAACCGTCTCTTAATGCTCTACACTTTTCATGTTATGAGTTTTGCTTGAAAGTCCAGGAATCCAGAGATAAAAAACGCGTGTTTTGCTTGAAGGATGTTGTACAGAGGTTGAAGAAGAAGTGGTCTGGGCTGGGCCTGGAATTATTTTCTTTTCACGCCCTATTTCCATGTTTACACCCCCTGAGCCCATTTGCTTCATTTTTGACTCTTTTTTGACTTTTACTTTTTTGGTTGACTTTGTTTATTTTTTCTCATGATATAAAAAACATAAAAATATTTTTTCCATCTTTTTTTGAATTTATGGCATATTTATTTGATTTATTTCTTTGTTTATACATAAATATATATATACTATTATTAGAATAAATATAAAAATAGTGTAAATACATTTTTTTTATTTTTATTTACCTTCTGAAAATATTTCACATAAAAAATACTCTTTTTATTTATTTTATTAAAATATTAAATAAATATTTATTTTGTGTATAATACATATTTAAGATTTAATATATATATATATATATATATATATATTATATGTTTATTAATATATTTAAGATAAAATATAAAAATACTTGAATTTTTCATTTTATTAATATTTGATACAAAAATGCTTTTTTCATAATATACTTCATTTTATTTTATTTTTATAAATAATAAATAAATAGTTGTATTAAATTAGATAATAATGCATTTTCTTTAAAATTAGGGTTTTTGCCCTAAATTCAAAATACTCCAAAAAATAATATATTTTTATTTTCTTTTCTCTTTTACATAAATAATATTTTTTCACATATATACAAAACATCTCTTTTGCATCTTGCATTCTTATTTAACATTTTACATTGATTAATTTGCAAATATTCAAAATGATGTAATAATGTAGATTTAAATTCTTGTCAATATCCCCATTTGAACATTTGTACCCCCTTCCCATATTTGGTTTTGTAATAGCTTAGTAAATTTAATTTCGCATTTTATTGCTTTCTAATGATAACATGTTAGAATTAGGGTTTGTATGTGAAAAAACGATAAAAAAATAGTTATGACCTAATCTCAAGATAAACAAGCATGAAAATGGACACACATTTCACACTTGCACCCCTTAGGGTATTCCACTTGTTGCCTTTCAAATAAATGGGCCATATTGTATGTTGAACTTCTTTGGGCAAAACAAACAATTTGAATGATCATAGTCCCTCGATAAAACTTTTCAAAACAAACAAAAACAAATGATCAAGTCCCTTAAAGAAAATTGCCCAAAGACATTTAACGCCGTTGCAATTATGGCCTAAACGATGACCCGCGCCTGTCCCTTTCACATCCTAACACAAGATTGTCCACCAAATACAATGGTGGAACAAACTTGTTAAAAGGGTTAAAACATAGCAATAGTCTTTTGAGAAATTTAGGAGTAGATAACCTCTTAGTTACTTGAATCAAACTTGCAAAACAAAAACACTTGCCTATTTCAAAAACCACACATCACTACACTTTCAAAACCATTTTCAAAAACAAATGAAAACCTTTTCAGAAGACTTACATCTTTATATACATCCCCACATGGATCATTACAAAGATTGCCACTACATTGGCCTCTTTTCAAAATATTTTCAAACCCACACACTCAAGCACCATTTAAAACAATTGAAAACAAAAGGCAAGTGATCTAAGCAAGTAACTAAGAGCCCATGGATAACCATGGATAGAAAGGGTGCTAATACCTTCCCTTTCTATAATCTACTCCCCGAACCCAAGAAAACATCTCAAAAGGTTTTTGCTGTGCTTTTTAACCTTTCCTTAGGATAAAATAAAAAGTCGGTGGCGACTCTTGCTAACCGCAACATTTGCGAATACAAACGCAAAACCTCAAGTCAGTTCTCCCACCGTATCACAGAACTGGCGACTCTGCTGGGGACAGTTTTAAAAGTGGGGTTACCTTAGGGTTTAGATCACCTTTATTTTCAATTGATTGCTTTGTTTGCTTTACATTTGTGGGCTTTGTATCGGAGTTTTATAGATCCTAACCCGGATCTGGGGAAACCCTTTTTAGGTAGCAACAAGGCTGTGAGGGAACTGTGCGGGGTATACCGACATGGTTGAAGCAGTCTGCTACATTGATGTGGCACTTTGGTGTGTACCGGTAACCCTTGAGTTCAGTCAAGGAGAGTACGGGGCCGCCGCGTGGTGTCGTGAAGCATCAACTGACCTTAGTAACCTTAATTGAAACATCTTGGCCTTTTTAGGGTAGTGAGATAACTGACTTTGGTGCAGTCCGAGGTTGGTTGATACTCGATACTACACTCAATTGAGGATTACTTTCCTGGGATATTTCGGTCGCCAGTTCAGTGGCTAAATCGAAACGATGAACAATGAAAGTAATCCAGTGATATTGGGACCTTTAGAACCCGGTTACTTCTGATAGGACAGGTTGAGCCCACCAAACTTCAAGAGGGTAATACCCAGACCTCATGCAGGCCTAAACTCTAAGGGTTTGTCTTGTGTGACTTGTGTGCCTTACCATGTTTGCCTTTGTGAATATTTGTGGTGTATTTAATCATAACATCATGACATCATACAACATCATGAGCATTGACTAACCATTTCAAGGGTTTCGAATCTTCATCTTTGTTCTTGTTTTATAGGACATGGAAACTGCTCGCAGAAAGACAATTCAGATTAGCCTTGTAAAGATCCCTCCTCAGCTTAAGGAACTTCTGTCCAGGATTCCCGAGGGTTCTTCATTCAGTGAGAGACATGGAAGACTCATCAGCTTGGTTAACACCAACATTGAGGAGGACTTGATAAAGGTCCTGTTCCAATTCTTTGACCCTCTGCATCACTGTTTCACTTTTCTGGATTATCAATTGGTGCCTACATTGGAAGAGTTCTCCCGACTCCTGAAGGTCCCTATCCTTGATCAACTACCCTACAACGGTACGGAAGAGGAGCCCAAGCTTGAAGAGATTGCTAAAGCCTTGCACCTACAGTCATCTGACCTCAAGGGACATTGGGAAGTTAGAAGTGGTATCAAGGGATTCTTAGCCAGGTTTCTGTTTGAGAAGGCCCAAGAATGTTGGAACTCCCTTGACCTACGAGCTTTTGAAGAAGTTATGGCCCTCCTTGTCTATGGTTTGGTGTTATTCCCTAACCCAGATCAGCTTATTGATATCAGTGCTGTCCAGATCTTCATGACCAAGAATCCTATACCTACGTTGCTGGGGGACATCCTTCACTCATGTTACACTCGAACCATGAGAAGAAGGGGTGTCCTTATGTGTTGCACTCCTCTCCTGGGAAGGTGGTTTATTTCGCACCTTCCACAATCAGTTTTAAAGAACGAGCGGGGTTTGAGATGGTCACAACGGTTAATGACTCTCACGCATGCAGATATACATTGGTGCCCTAGGTCTAGGGAAGACATCACTATCATTGATCGTTGTGGGGAGTACCCTAATGTTCCTTTATTTGGAATCAAAGGAGGTATTACTTACAACCCATGCCTGGTTTGGAGACAGTTTGGTTATGCTCGGAGGGATGACCCTCATGACATGTTAATTCCTAACATAGTTTTTGACTTCGAAAACGATACTCAAGGACTTCGTCAGAGATTTATCAGAGCTTGGAGGATGCCAAGTAGGATAGACAGCAAGACACTGGGGCACAGGAACTCCATCCCGTTGGAACCTTATCTCAAGTGGATACGAGCCCGCTCCCAGAAGTTAGTGATGCCTTATCCTCATACGCTCCCTGTGATTAAAGAACCAGTCTTGGAAGGAGAGGCATCCTACACCATTCAACATCCCGACATGCCCACCTCCTGGGAAGAAATGCAGAAGAGCTGGGTCCAGCTTAAGGAAGAACGGAATTCTCTTGAGACCAGTCTACATGCTAGTGAAAAGAAGGTCCTGGAACTCACCCGCCTGTTGCACGAGGAAAGGAATCTCAACACCTACATCGCGCCAAAGAGGATGCACAATGTTTTTTTACCTTAAGGAGTCATTTTGTAGTATTTGGCCCATGGGGCATTTATGTATTAACGAATTTCTCCTTATTAATATGATGTGCGTTCCTTTTTGTCTACAACAAATTTTGAATATTCTAAATCCTTGAATGCATTGCATACATACGCATTCCATTGCACCATATGCATAGCAGGTACCCTATTTCGCAGGTTGCTTAATTTTCTTCGCTGTTTGTGTGCACAGTCATCATGAATCCAGACTCCTCCAGTGATCAAGCAATCAAGGCCCTTCAGGCCCAAAGTGCACAGTTCCAAGAGATGGTCCTAAGCCTAGCCCAAGGTCAGCAAGAGCTGAAGACTCTACTCCTGAAGAAGAAGAAGAAAAAGAGGACTGCGTTGTTCAACACCGGACGCAGATTTGGGAACACACTCCACAATGAAGCTGATCCAACTACTTCTTCTGCTGAGAAAAACAGTCCCCAAGGGGGAGGAGCTCCTAGTCCCGCAGTCTCCGACAACGAGACGGACTATAACGACGAACAATACCCACCTGCTGCTGACAGATACAAGCAATTGGAGGACCGCCTAAGCGCCATGGAAATTCAGAATATGCCGGGACTGGATTTCGGAGATTTGGGGTTATCTTCCGGGGTAGTAATTCCACACAAGTTTAAGGCGCCTGCCTTCGCCAAGTATGATGGGGTCTCCTGCCCAAAGCTGCATCTGAGGTCGTACGTAAGGAAAATCCAACCTTACACGGCGGACAAGAACCTCTGGATTCACTTCTTCCAAGATAGCCTCTCGGGGTCACAGCTTGAATGGTTCTACCAATTGGATGGAGCTAGCATCCGACACTGGGAATATTTGGCAACCGCATTCTACAGACAATACCAATACAATTCTGATCTCGCTCCTACGCGTACCCAACTTCAGGGTATGTCTCTAGGAACGGGTGAAGGGTTCAAAGAGTACGCTCAAAAATGGAGAGATTTTGCTGGCAGGGTGCAGCCTCCATTGACTGATCGAGAGCTGGTTGATATGTTTCTAGGGACGTTGTCTGGTCCGTTTTTCAATCATTTGGTTGGTAACTCCTCCGCTGGGTTTACAGATTTGATATTGACGGGAGAAAGAATTGAAGCTGGCATCAGGTCAGGCAAGATACAAAAGGCTGCCTCCACAAGTGCTGAGAAGAGGCCGTTTAAGAAAGAAGCAAGTGTCGTCTATGGTCCTAGAAGACAAGTCAAGCCCGAAAGTCGCCAAGCCGTCAATGCTTTGGTCATCTCCAAACCTGTTGCTGCTCCTCAGCAGTACAATCAACAAATAAGTGAAAGGCCCAAGAGGCAGTATACCCGACTGAGTATGACCTTATCTCAAATTTTACCCCAACTGTTATCCACCAACCTGGTGTCCCTCAAAGAAGCTCCTAAGGTCGTCAACACTGCGTCTCCTAAGTATAACCCAAATGCCCGGTGTGCTTATCATTCTGATAGTCCCGGGCACACTACTGATGATTGCTGGGCCTTGAGAAACAAAGTACAAGATCTGATCGATGCAAAGGAAATTTAGTTTGAAGCGCCGGAGAGACCAAATGTTGTAACTGCTCCTATGCCCCAGCATAGAGTAAATGCCATTGAGGAAGAAATGTACGCTGTTTCGGTAGATGAAGTTGTCACCCCTCTGAAGACCGTTAAGAGGAACCTACTGCGGGCCGGTTTATTTCCGGGCTGCGGTGAAGGTTGCCTGTTCTGTGCTGTTTCCCTATCTGATTGTCCCTTGCTGAGGTTAGGCATCCAAGGCCTAATGGATAGCAAGGAAATTCTATTCAAAAAGTCTGCTGTTCAGTTGGTTCCGATAAAAGAAATTTCTGTGGTTACCATCTTCAAAAATCCAATCAAGGCTCCCCCGAAGAAGCCTGTTCAAATCATGACTGTTGCACCTGTGATTATTACTGTCCCGGGGCCTCTCCCCTACATATCTGATAAAGCTGTCCCCTGGCATTATGGGGCAGACGTGTATGTAAATAGAATCAAACAAGAATTCGACACTGGCGCCAGTATCTGCGATATCACTGGTCCAACCAAGGTCACCCGCAGTGGCAGGCTCTTCTTGCCTGACATTGCGCCGCCCGCTATTCGAAAACCCCTCCTTATAAAACCTACAAGTTTACATGTTCCTGTTGCTGATCAAATTGTTTCCCCTGCTGCCGAGTCATCAAATGCTCGGGGCAAAGGGATTGAAGAAGAGCCTGCCCGGATGGAGGCACCAATACCCATAAATGCTGAGGCCTCCCGACAAGAAATGGAGGAGATTCTGAAAATAATAAAGAAAAGTGATTTCAATGTTGTCGAGCAGCTGGGGCATACGCCCTCCAAGATCTCCCTGCTCTCCTTATTGCTATGCTCCGAGGCCCATGCTAAGGCCTTGATCTCATTTCTCAAGACGGCCCATGTGCCGCAGGAGACGTCTGCAGTCCAGTTCACTGATTGCATAGCGAATCTGACAGCAGACAATGGCTTGGGTTTTTCAGATGCTGACCTGACCGCGAAGGGAAGAGACCACAATGATGCCCTGCATGTCTCTATCGAATGCAGGGGCACTACTCTGGCGCATGTATTGGTGGATACTGGTTCTTCTTTGAATGTTCTACCGAAAAAGGCTTTAGACCGTCTGGATTACGAAGGCCTAGAATTGAAGCCCAGCAATATCATCGTCAGGGCCTTTGACGGTTCTAAAAGGATGGTTCATGGAGAGGTTAACATCCCTATTCGTGTGGGCTCTCAAGTGTTTGACTCTACCTTTTATGTGATGGATATACGTCCATCGTACTCTTGTCTACTGGGTCGACCTTTGATCCATAAAGCTGGGGCAGTGACCTCCACCTTGCACCAGAAGCTGAAGTATCCCATCAGGGGGAAGATCGTCACTGTGCAAGGAGAAGAGGAGTATATGGTGAGCCATTTGAATTCCTTCAGATACATTGAGATGGACGGGGAGTTTATTGAAACCCCCTTTCAGCATTTCGAGGAGGTACATCCAATTTCAGCAGCTGTAGAGACAACAGTTGAAGAGAATGTTTCCTTAAAGATGGCTTCCCTAAGGGATGCCTGGGCTGTGGTTCAGAAGGGCAATTGTGCAAACTGGGGTCAGCTTCCTGACTTCACTCAGAAGAACGACAAGTTTGGGCTAGGCTTTACTGCAGAGGCTCAGAAGGCTGTGCGCAAAGAGAAGATCAGAAAGGCTCCGGTGTTTATCTCCAGCTCAAGGGTGAATGCTATCGAGGAGGATGTGGAGGAAGCAGAGTTTGACAGTTGGATCTACCCGACTAACAGCAACGGACCAAGCAACTGGACGGCAAAGGATTTTACCCCTATCACATTTGTCACGCAGTAATTAATTTCTTTTGATTTCCAATTTGTAACAAACAATATGTTAAAACTTTGTTGGCTCGGTGTCCTACCCGGGGCATCGTAGCTCCATTTGTGAGGGCTTTTTGTATGACATTTTCATATATCATCAATCAAAACATTGGACGTTTGTTGCATTTCAAATCTTGTGCTCTTTTTCCTTTCTGTGTTATATATATTGCAAAACAGCTATATTTACACACACTCACTTATACAGGTTTCAATCCACTCTGGATCTCACTGGTAACAGCTCTGCTACCGCCAGTTATGACTTCGAGAATCCGATCAACTTGGCCGAAGACGAAGGTGAAGATGATTGCGAAGTGCCTGGTGAACTCGCAAGACTGCTACTCCAGGAAGAGAGAGCTATTCAGCCACATGAAGA
The DNA here is from genome assembly GCA_948472305.1 of Vicia faba. Classification (NCBI taxonomy): domain Eukaryota; kingdom Viridiplantae; phylum Streptophyta; class Magnoliopsida; order Fabales; family Fabaceae; genus Vicia; species Vicia faba. The sequence goes on from OX451738.1 coordinate 1,174,601,985, forward strand.
GCCGGTAGAGACAATTAACTTGGGTACTGAGACGGATAGGAAAGAGGTCAAGATTGGTGCCAATCTAGAGCTCAGCGTGAAGCAACGATTGATCCAAATGCTACAAGATTACATGGAGATTTTTGCTTGGTCCTATGAAGATATGCCTGGTTTGGATGCCGACATTGTAGTTCACCACCTGCCAACCAAGGAAGATTGCCCTCCGGTAAAGCAAAAAGTGAGACGGATGCGTCCAGAGATGTCTGAAAAGATCAAGGCCGAGGTTATGAAGCAGTTCGATGCCGGGTTCCTCGCAGTGACTTCTTACCCTCAGTGGGTTGCCAATGTGGTGCCAGTACCGAAGAAGGACGGTAAAGTCAGAATGTGTGTTGACTATAGGGATCTGAACAAGGCCAGCCCCAAGGATGACTTCCCCCTACCTCACATTGACGTTCTTGTTGACAATACTGCTCAACACAAGGTGTTCTCCTTCATGGATGGTTTTTCGGGGTATAATCAGATCAAGATGGCTCCAGAGGATATGGAGAAGACTACCTTTGTGACTCAGTGGGGCACCTTCTGTTATAAGGTCATGCCATTCGGATTGAAAAATGCTGGGGCAACCTATCAACGTGCCATGGTTGCTTTATTTCATGATATGATCCATCATGAGATTGAGGTATACGTTGATGACATGATTGCAAGGTCTCAAACTGAGGAGGAGCACCTTGACCATCTGAGGAAGTTGTTTGACCGACTCAAGTTATACAAGCTAAGGTTGAATCCCAACAAATGCACCTTTGGGGTAAGATCCGGAAAGTTGCTAGGCTTCATTGTAAGTGATAAAGGTATTCAGGTGGACCCTGCCAAGGTAAAAGCCATACAAGAGATGCCGACTCCAAAAACAGAGAAAGAAGTCAGAGGCTTCCTGGGACGACTAAATTACATTGCCCGATTCATCTCACATCTAACTGCTACTTGTGAGCCAATCTTCAAATTGCTGAAGAAAGATCAAGTAGTACGCTGGAATGATGAATGTCAGGCCGCCTTTGAAAAGATAAAGGAATACCTTCAAGAGCCACCCATTCTGATGCCCCCGGTGGAAGGAAGACCTCTGATACTATACTTGACAGTACTTGACAATTCAATGGGGTGTGTGCTGGGGCAGCATGACGAGTCTGGCCGAAAAGAGCACGCTATTTATTAGTTGAGGAAAAAGTTTACCGACTGTGAGTCTCGTTACTCACTGCTTGAGAAAACTTGCTGCGCTCTTGTATGGGCTGCTCGCCGGCTGAGACAGTATATGCTGACTCACACTACTTTATTGATTTCAAAGATGGATCCCATCAAGTACATATTTGAAAAGCCCGCTCTGTCTGGAAGAATAGCGAGATGGCAAATGATCTTGATAGAATATGATATCCAGTATACAACTCAGAAAGCAATTAAGGGAAGTGTACTGGCAGATCATTTGGCACACCAACCTGTGGATGATTACCAATCATTGAACTTTGATTTTCCGGACGAAGACATCATGGTGGTAACTGACTGTGAAGTACCTGGACCGGATGAAGGACCTGAGGAAGGATCCCGATGGTCTATGCATTTTGATGGAGCCTCCAATGCTTTGGGTAACGACGTCGGCGCTGTAATCATATCTCCCAAAGGAACTCATACTCCCCTCACAGCCCGATTATGTTTCAGCTGCACCAACAACATGGCAGAATATGAGGCATGTATCATGGGTTTACAAGCTGCAATCGACTTAAGGATCAAATTTCTAAGTGTCTTCGGAGATTCCGCTCTCGTGATCAATCAGATCAAAGGCGAGTGGGATACGAAACACCTGAATCTTATTCCTTACAAGGAGTATGTGTCGACCTTGCTTCCCCACTTTGAAGAGATAACTTTTGAGCACTTCCCTAGAGAGGAGAATCAGCTAGCGGACGCACTAGCCACGATGTCTTCAATGTTCAAAGTTAAATGGGACAATGAGGCTCCCCGAATCATAATCTGGAAGTTGGATGAACCGGCATACTGCTACGAGCTCGAGGTTGAGAAGGTCACTGAGAAACCCTGGTATCATGAGGTGAAGAGGTACTTGGAAGCTCAGGAATACCCTGAAGGTGCATCTGTCAATGATAAGAAGTTCATGAGGAGGTTTGCTGCAAAATTCTTCCTCAGCAACGGCATTCTCTACAAACGGAATCATGATTCGACTCTGCTACGTTGTGTGGATAAGGCTGAAGCGGAGAAAATCATGATGGAACTGCATGAAGGTACATTTGGAACACATTCCAGTGGACACACCATGGCTAAGAAAATCCTTCGGGAAGGATATTTCTGGTCCACAATGGAAGCCGATTGTTACCAACACTCCCGAACTTGTCATAAATGCCAGATCTATGCTGACAAGGTGCATATCCCTCCGGTTCCTTTGAATGTCCTAACGGCACCTTGGCCTTTCGCAATGTGGGGCATCGATATGATTGGTGAGATCCGACCAACGGCATCCAACGGACATCGCTTCATCTTGGTGGCGATCGATTACTTCACGAAGTGGGTTGAGGCAGCTTCCTACGCCACGGTAACCAAGAGTGTCGTGGCACGTTTTATCCGGCATAATCTGATCTGTCGGTACGACGTCCCAGAAAGAATCATTACGGACAATGGTACCAATCTCAATAACAAAATGATCACTGAACACTGTGAACAATTCAAGATACAGCACCACAATTCTTCTCCCTACCGGCCGAAGATGAATGGGGCTGTAGAGGAAGCCAATAAAAATATCAAGAAAATTGTGCAGAAGATGACAGTGACCTATAAGGATTGGCACGAGATGTTACCGTTCGCTCTCCATGGGTACCGCACCTCAGCAAGGACGTCAACTGGGGCAACTCCCTTCTCCTTAGTCTATGGCATGGAGGCAGTCTTGCCAATTGAAATCCAGATACCCTCTCTCCGAATAATGAAGGACGCGGACTTGAATGAAGATGATTGGATCCAGACTCGACTTGATCAATTAAATATGATTGACGAAAAGAGGCTCACTGCTATCTGTCATGGTCAAACGTATCAAAAACGGATGATCAGGGCATTTAACAAGAAAGTCAGACCGCAAGAGTATCAAGTTGGGGACCTGGTAATCAAATGCATCATCCTTCCTCAAAGTGATCCCCGGGGCAAATGGACCCCTACTTACGAAGGGCCATTTGTGGTTAAGCGTGTGTTCTCAGGAGGAGCCATGATCCTAACCACCATGGATGGTGACGACCTTCCTCACCCCGCCAATGCGGACATAGTGAAAAAATACTACGCATAAATAAAAGACTCGCTAAGTTGACATACCTAGACAAAAATAAGGGCTTCCCGGCGAACCAAAAGGGTTCGGGCAAAAATAAGGGATGAAATGAATAAAAATCTGTACACCCGGCAAGTCGAAAACCTGAAAGGGCGGCTTGGGCAAAAATGGGTATCCCGGTGGACTGAAAACCCGAAAGGGCGGTCCAGGCAAAAGTTAGGGATAAAAGCGTAACACTATGTCTCATTGGATCACTTCGCATCCAGAATTCGGCATCAACTATCTGGCTCCAGATTTCGGCATTGACCAATCAGCTTCATCTTCAACTAGGTAGCAAAGCGATGAGACGTTCGAAGACATAAAGGCAATAGCAGAGTTGGAACCCAGTGGGATTGTTCACATAGCTGTTTTGTTTCCCTTTTCAAATTGTAAACTCTATACTATTTGGCGATGTCCTCTTACTAGGATGTCAGCCTCTTGTACAAAAACGCCTATTCACAGGCAAAGTTTAAATCAATAAAAATTCACTTGTCCATACAAATTACCATTGTTTTCCTTTTTCTGTTTTGTCTTGCGAAGAACGTCCAATGTTCATTGTTGATATATGCATTTGACATTAAATTGCTGATTCATAAATATTTGCATATAAAACAAGAGATTGATTACAGGTGACATCAAAGACAGGGGCAATGTGAGGTTGTCTAATGCAGTCTGGTTGTTTTGTCCGCCAAGGCACCAAGGTGGGGTCAACTGGAGAATGTAGCCAGATCATCTCAAATTCCCCGCAGAGTAAAACAAGATTCGGCAATACTTTCCCCAAGCGGAGTTGATTCCCCGTCGATCCTGGAAAAGCACAGCATTCCCCGGCAGGTCTTAAAACTCATCCCCAGTAAATTCTGGAAGCTTATCCCCTGCAGAGTACGGACCTCTCTCCCGAGTTTTATTTAGAGTTATTTCCTCACAAGGACTTATAACTGGGTTATCCTCAGCTAAAAACCACGGAAGACCGCCCTCGGCAAAGTTCCTTCAATCCTCAGCGGAGTCTATCATCATTATCCCCAGCAGAATCCATCATCAAGAGTCCTCAACAGGCCTCGCATCAAAACTTCGGCCAAGTATCTCTTCCACAGAGCAATTCTCCGGCCGATCGTCAAGGATTTATTTTCCTAAGGCGAAATTACAATCCATAAACATTTCACATTTTCATACATCTTGCTTACATACATGATGAAACGCATACAACACTATCTCATGTTGAACATCATGATATCATGCATATCATACATCATGACATTGCATACAACTTACGTTTTTGCCTTTTCAGGAAAAAGACAATCCCAAAAAAAATTACCTTCAGCTGTCACAATTCCAGATCCGATACCTGTATCTAGCCAGGGCACATCTGAGAGTGATCAGTTTCCAGACTCGATTCCTGTATCTAGCCAGGGCACGTCTGAAAAGTTCGAAGATTCGATTCCTGTATCCAGCCAGGGCACATCTATCAACTACAACATCTCCAGATTCGATTCCTGCATCCAGCCAGGGCATATCTGTTGACCACGTTTCCAGACTCGATTCCTGTATCTAGCCAGGGCACGTCTGAAGAGTTCGAAGATTCGATTCCTCTATCCAGCCAGGGCACATCTATTAACGACTACTTCCAGATTCGACTCCTGTATCCAGCCAGGGCATATTTGTGAGCAACCAATTGTAGATTCAATACCTGTATCCAGCCAGGGCACATCTGCATAAGGAGACTGAGGATCAAACACCTGTAACAAGCCGGGAAAACATCTGTCTTTCTCAAATACACAAGTTCTCGCTAAGGAATCTCTTATGCGATCGACACTTCCAAATGGCATCTATAAGCCCATTCCCGACAAAGTTCTGTCACATCTCCAGATGGCATCTATAAGCCCATCTCCCTATCCACTACCTCTCCAAATGGCATCTATAAGTCCATTCCTGACATCACATTGTTGAGACTCCAGCATGCGAGTGCAAATTTCCGGGCACTCTAGTGTCCAATCTCCTTTTACCCTCGAGTCACGAAAGGCAAACTTGCCAATCTAACTCTTCAGGTTCAAGAAGATTGAACAGGGGCAACTGTTGTACCCCAAAATTTTCCCTCCCATTTCCTCAACATTTTCTCATCACAAGACCTTTGAAGATCAAGATCCAATTAGGGTTTCCTCTGCTCAAGACTTCTCCTTGCACTGTGGACTCAAATTAGGGTTTGTGTTTGCCCAAGGATGTTTTGACCTGAAATGCCTAATATGACTTTCATGCTTCATATTGGACTCCCAAGTTTACCTATACCAAGTTTCAAGTCTTGATTCCAAGTTTTGCCCAGTCAATTGGACAGTTGACCTAGAAATCAGCTATATTGGGGAAAAAGTCAACTGTGGCCAATTGACAGTCAAACCTCATAAAATTTGATCCACATCAACATTATGAACTCACATGAATCATTTGATCAAGTTTGGATCACAATTCCACAAGAAATTTGATCAGATCACCAAAAGGGCAAAATGGTCATTTTTAGGGTTTTGACTGCACAAAGGCAATTTTTGACTGTTTGACCTAGCCAATGGCAAACCAAGCTCACATATGGACTCAAGGACCCCATGAAATGGTCTTAACACATTCATCAAGCTCAAAAGATCCCAAGTACACAAGGTTGACAGTTGAATTTCCCAGTCAACTGATCAATTTTGACTGTATACTGAAAAGTCAAACTTTGACTTTTTGGTCAAAATCAAGAGTCAAGATTCATTTTTCATCAAAACATGCCAAATCATGAAACTTGTTCACCAAGAAATCACAAAATGCAAATTAGGGTTTGAAAATGGAATTTTTCATAACTTAGAATTTTTCTAAGTTATGAAAAACCCTAATTTTTTCCCAACTTTGCCCCATCTTTTCACCAAGATCCATTTGGATTCAAACAAAAGTCAAAACATGAAAGTTATAGCTTGTTGCATAATCTACAACTTTGATTCACAAAGTTTTCTCATTTTAAGCTTGTATCTCAAGTTACAATTTTTTGAATAAGGGCACTAAACCATTTTTAACAGTGAAATTTTAACCTATTTTGACAAGGTTTTCTACCCCACTTCAAGGCCACTTTTCATACCCTTCCACTTGGAATTTTAATTTGCATTTCAAAGATGGATTGTAGTACACATTCCAAGCTTTCCAAAATGTCCAAGAACTCATCAAACAACCTCATAACTTGAGAGATTCGAATTTCACAAGTTGGCAAAAATCCACTTTTGAATGGTTCATGAACATGTTCATAACTTGGACCATTTTCAAATCAGCATAGTTTGTGCTACATTGCAGGCCCTAAAACCCTTTGACACTCATAAATTTAATGCAAAACCATTGAACTAAGTTGTTATTCTAAGCCTTTGGTCATTACACAAGGAATTAAGCCTAAACTAGAAAAAGCACTATTTCCATTCTTGAAAAGAAGAACTTTATGTCAAGTTTGCAATCCAAGTGGTACAATCAAGATCTTCTTGGCACAAGTTTGTGAGCAAATTGCACTGATCAAGGCAAGGGATAGCAGCATAGTGGGAGGGCCTGTACAGGCTAGAGACATCAAGTGGCATTTTGTTGCTTAACATAGAAGAAAAGTCCATAACTTGTGACATCTTGAATCTCAGCATACAAACACAAGAGAGAAGTTATCAAACACATTCAGAAGAACATATCCAAGCTAACACACGAGCCCTTGCCATCTAAAACACCCCCATTGCCCTAATCACCTTGAAACTGCACAAACAGGGGAACCCCTGCAGATTGAGTGCTATCTCTCAATCCCTTCGAGCATTCTTGTCCAAACTTGCTCCTCTACCTTCCTTACAACATATGCAAGCTAACCATGGCCTAAAACCTGACCTGTAATCACCCTAACAGTTTCTACCATTTTCATTTTTTCCTTTTGCAGTTGAAGTTCCATAGCTTAATTCAGAAGCTCTCAAGACAAAGTAAGCATTGAGACAGCATCCCTGGACCTCAAGGAAGCTTTTCCAATCATCACATTGCACTGAAAGTTCCTCATTCTCCAGATTGAAGTTCAACTGCACAGGTAAAACTTTGAACTCGTATCTCTCTTATTATGCATCTTTAGTCTTAAGTTTGTGAAGAAACAAGGTTCTACTCATAGCCCTGAACATGTACATATCTTTACATTTCATTTCTTTTGCCTGAGTAGAGAGAATTTTGGTTCTGAACATTGATGAAAAACTAGGTTAGGATTTGGGGGAGGAGAAATTCTCCCTCATCTTAGAGAGATAGGTCAAGTTCTTTATATGGTTGAAACCGTCTCTTAATGCTCTACACTTTTCATGTTATGAGTTTTGCTTGAAAGTCCAGGAATCCAGAGATAAAAAACGCGTGTTTTGCTTGAAGGATGTTGTACAGAGGTTGAAGAAGAAGTGGTCTGGGCTGGGCCTGGAATTATTTTCTTTTCACGCCCTATTTCCATGTTTACACCCCCTGAGCCCATTTGCTTCATTTTTGACTCTTTTTTGACTTTTACTTTTTTGGTTGACTTTGTTTATTTTTTCTCATGATATAAAAAACATAAAAATATTTTTTCCATCTTTTTTTGAATTTATGGCATATTTATTTGATTTATTTCTTTGTTTATACATAAATATATATATATACTATTATTAGAATAAATATAAAAATAGTGTAAATACATTTTTTTTTTATTTACCTTCTGAAAATATTTCACATAAAAAATACTCTTTTTATTTATTTTATTAAAATATTAAATAAATATTTATTTTGTGTATAATACATATTTAAGATTTAATATATATATATTGTATATGTTTATTAATATATTTAAGATAAAATATAAAAATACTTGAATTTTTCATTTTATTAATATTTGATACAAAAATGCTTTTTTCATAATATACTTCATTTTATTTTATTTTTATAAATAATAAATAAATAGTTGTATTAAATTAGATAATAATGCATTTTCTTTAAAATTAGGGTTTTTGCCCTAAATTCAAAATACTCCAAAAAATAATATATTTTTATTTTCTTTTCTCTTTTACATAAATAATATTTTTTCACATATATACAAAACATCTCTTTTGCATCTTGCATTCTTATTTAACATTTTACATTGATTAATTTGCAAATATTCAAAATGATGTAATAATGTAGATTTAAATTCTTGTCAATATCCCCATTTGAACATTTGTACCCCCCTTCTCATATTTGGTTTTGTAATAGCTTAGTAAATTTAATTTCGCATTTTATTGCTTTCTAATGATAACATGTTAGAATTAGGGTTTGTATGTGAAAAAACGATAAAAAAAATAGTTATGACCTAATCTCAAGATAAACAAGCATGAAAATGGACACACATTTCACACTTGCACCCCTTAGGGTATTCCACTTGTTGCCTTTCAAATAAATGGGCCATATTGTATGTTGAACTTCTTTGGGCAAAGCAAACAATTTGAATGATCATAGTCCCCCGATAAAACTTTTCAAAACAAACAAAAATAAATGATCAAGTCCCTTAAAGAAAATTGCCCAAAGACATTTAACGCCGTTGCAATTATGGCCTAAACGATGACCCGCGCCTGTCCCTTTCACATCCTAACACAAGATTGTCCACCAAATACAATGGTGGAACAAACTTGTTAAAAGGGTTAAAACATAGCAATAGTCTTTTGAGAAATTTAGGAGTAGATAACCTCTTAGTTACTTGAATCAAACTTGCAAAACAAAAACACTTGCCTATTTCAAAAACCACACATCACTACACTTTCAAAACCATTTTCAAAAACAAATGAAAACCTTTTCAAAAGACTTACATCTTTGTATACATCCCCACATGGATCATTACAAAGATTGCCACTACATTGGCCTCTTTTCAAAATATTTTCAAACCCACACACTCAAGCACCATTTAAAACAATTGAAAACAAAAGGCAAGTGATCTAAGCAAGTAACTAAGAGCCCATGGATAACCATGGATAGAAAGGGTGCTAATACCTTCCCTTTCTATAATCTACTCCCCGAACCCAAGAAAACATATCAAAAGGTTTTTGCTGTGCTTTTTAACCTTTCCTTAGGATAAAATAAAAAGTCGGTGGCGACTCTTGCTAACCGTAACATTTGCGAATACAAACGCAAAACCTCAAGTCAGTTCTCCCACCGTATCACACTGGGCATTTTGTGCCTGAAGGTCCTTGATGCTTTATTCGGAAGACATTTTTGCTGAAATAAACAGCGAAGAAGATGAGAAACCTGTAATGGTACTTGTAATGATGTGCATGATATGCATGCAATGTTTTCAAGGATCTCTCGGGGTAGACAAGAAACTTTTAGAATTTGATTGCAACTTGATTGAAGAAACTTTGTGTCGTTGAGAGTCCTTATTCAAGAGTCAAGCCCACCATATCGAGTGGGTCATAGCCCCTGACTCAAATTGTTGAGTTTTGATCTTCTGAAGACATTGGCTAGAGGAAAATAAATCCCCTTGCCCCTTGTTAGACGTCTGGTTCGCCATGACCTACACCACAGACCCTTGAGATCCTTGAAATGGTTAGTATGATATGTCATGTTTATGATGTCATGATGTCATGATTATGTTGAGAAATCACATGTATAACAAGCACAAACAAATCACACCAAGTCCTTAGGTTTAAGGCTTGCTTGAGTTTAAGGTAGTACCCTCTTAAAGTTGCATTGGTTCAGCCTGTCCTATAAATAGTAACCGGGTTCTAAAAGGGATCTCAATATCACTGATCTTTCCCCCAACTTCGTTCAATAGGCGATGAACTCGCAACCAAACAAAACTCAAGAGTCAAACCTCAATGAGTGTAGCATCGAGTATCTGTCGACCTTGGGCATACACCAAAGCCGGCCATCTCGCTACGTCCTACTGGCCATGTTGTGCAATTAAAGGTTCTAAGGTCAGTTGATGCTTCACGATACCACGCGGCAGCCTCGTACTCTCCCTGATTAACTCAAGGGTTACCGATACCAACCAAAGTGCCACATCAACATAACTATTGCTTCAACTGTGCCGATATACCCCATCATAGTTCCCTCATAGTTTATTGCTACTTACCTAAAAGGTGTTCCCCAGATCCGGGTGTAGGATCTATAGTAACCCAAACAATCCCTCAAAAGTAAATCAATCAAGAAAAGCAAGAGAAGTAATTAAATAAACTAGATCCTAAGTGTTGTACCCCAAAAGTTTCCCTCTCATTTCTCAAAGGATCACCCTAGATCCCCAGGTTTTCTTCCATCCATTTCCCAGCCTTGAATTATCAATTTTCTAAGAAAGTCATTCACAAGGGAAAAACAGTCATTTGCATACTGAAAAGTCAAACTTTGACTTTTAGACAAAAACCAAGTTTCAAGAATCATATTTCATCAAGACATGTTGAAATATGAAGTTTGTTTCATCAAGAAAATCAAAAGTCCATTTACTTTGGGAAAAATCAAAATTCTAAAAATACTTAGAATTTTTCTATGTGTTTAAGAAACATGACAAGCTCGGAACTTCTGATCAGATTATCACCATGATGCAAGCTGATTCTGGATCAACTTCTAACACAAGGGTTGTAGACTTCAACAAGGACTGAAACATTGCAGAACAGAACATCATCTAAGAATGTTGGGATTTCAAGTTATAACTCCTCAAAGACATGTCTTTGAAACAGAAGCACTCAACAAATTCTAGACACTTCCAAGACAGAGTTTGGTCAAAACTTCTGGGCCAGTTTACACAAAGATTCAGTCAGAGTTTGCAAGAGTAATTCAAAGAAGGTTTACAAAGCGTGTTGCCAGCTTCCTGGAAAGTCTGGGAGCTCCTTCAGAACATGTTGGAGCCAGAAGATAAAAGGATCAGAAGATTGGATGTCTATTATAAGTTATGCTGAAGCTGAACTTCTGATCCAGAATTAAGCAAAGATGCAGAATCTCATATGGCAGGATTTCTGATTTGATAAATCTCATCATCATTTAATGCTCACAACCACTTTTGAGTCTTTATCCAAAGGATGTCCCCCACGTGTGCCTCTACTGCCTTGGGAAAGAAAACTTTTGTGCAAAAGTGTGTTAGGCCCATGTGTTGCTTTGCCTTAATTCCTGCTGAAAAATCCAGATTAGGCGCTGCTAAATATGCTAACCATCCTACTTTGTGCCTTGAACCATGCTTGTTTAAACTTACTTCAAGAACAAGTCAGCGCCTAGCGTATGACGTTGGTGCCACTTGACCTCTCCAAACTACTAAACCTTTGCCTATAAATTAAACTCCATTGGCCATTGAAAAGAGGTCGAAAATTTGAGAAAGAAAAGCCTTGAACCCCTGCAAAAATTCCAAGAGTCCAAAAAAATGCAAACACAAAAATACAAAACCTGTTAGCTTTTGATTCTTGCATTCAAACTCCATTTTTCCTCAAGTGTTTCTTGACCAAAACCATCCATACAGTTTCTGATATACATTCAAAATCCATCCTAACTTCTGTAGTCAAACTCTAATACCTTCTCCATCAATATCCACCTCAAAGAAGTCAGAACTTTACCCCTTGGCTATTCCAGAATTCTATAATCATTTACAGTCCAAGTTAAAATTTTCCAGCCTACTGAACACGTGAGGAAGCTGTTCAGAACATCACAAACGGTCAGAACCAGGTTTCTGCTCACAAAGTGTTTTCCATCTGCAAGGTAAGCTTCTACTGACTCTCATCATATTACTTAGGCATTATCAGATTTTCATGTTTAAAAATACAATGTAGACATCCTGATTCTGATGATGTACATATTTTGAGATTTCATATATCTTCCTGCCTAAGTAGAGAGAATTTTAGTTCAGAACTTCTTGAAGAAATTAGAACTCAGAATTAGATTTAGCAAATTCATGCTTGCTTCTGTTTTATAATTATGATATCTCTTGTTTCTGAAACGCTACAAAACTTACCATAACTGTTATATGCGCATCTTTTTGTTTTGTTGAGAAATAACCAAGTTGCAGATGTTCTGACTAGCATGGAGAGGGAGACAACATTCTACCAGTAGCATCAGAACTTCTAAAATCTTCTTTGTTCTCAGCGGACCCAGAACTTCTGACCTTCCTTATTTCTATTAACGTTTGTTTCTTTTTGTGCAGCACGTCAGAGTCAGAACTTCTGACGTCTTCTATTTCAGCATTTATGCTGATTTTGTCTTCTTTCTCTTCATTTTTTTACCATCATTTTTATTTTCATTAATAAATAAAAAAACACCAAAAATATTTCATATTCACATATTATATTTTATTTCTTTCAACATAAAAAGATCAAAAATATTTTCTTAAACAAAACTTATTTCTTTTCTTAAATAAAACAAGCATCTCAGACCTTCTTTTACATCCTTATCCATTCAATATGGTTGTAATAGTAACTTAGGATTTAATTTTATTTGAAATACTCATTTGTAAATTTGTACCCCCATCCCCCCTAATGATTGTAATAGTGTAGGATATTTACGTTTCGCACTTTTTATTGCTTTCATATATTGCTAGTAATTAGGGTGTGTATGGCAAGACATGAAATCAATAAGTAGCAAACCCTAATCAAATACTAAATGCATGCAATAAAACACACCATTCACACATGTACCCTTAGGGTAATCCCATTTTGTTTCCTATTGGAAAATAGTCATATCTCTCGAACATGGGCGTTTTAGCAAAGACCCTCGATAAAAGATCGTAGTCCCTCGATGACCCTCAATGTTGCCTTTGATAAACAATCTAGTCCCTAAAACGACATTGCTAAAACGTCCCATAAGTTGCTTTCAATGATTATATAAACGTCCCACGCCCGTCCCGTTTTCATCCAAAGATAGAGTTACTTACCAAATCAATGGTAAGATAACAATGTCAAAGGAGAAAAAAAATGAACAAGAAAGACTTTTTGAGTAGGTAGAATGCTCCTAATTACTTGCTCAATTTCAAAACAAACATCCTTGCTATTTTCACAAACAAACACCAACACTTTCCAAACATCTTTCAAACTTGAAAACATTTTTCAAAATATCAACACCTTTGTATACATTCCTACGAACGAGAATCATTACAAAAGTTTGCCTAAACGATGGCGCCTTTTCAAAATACTTTCAAAACCCACACAAAGCACATTTTCAAACAAAAGCAAGTGATCTAGCAAGTAACTAAGAGCCCATGGAAAACCATTGATGAAAAGGGTGCTAACACCTTCCCTTTTCATAATCTACCTCCCGAACTCAAGAAAACATATCTAAAGGTCTTTCCTGTGCTTTTTCAACTTTCCTTTTGGATAAAAGAAAAGTCTGCGGCGACTCTTGCTAAACCACAATATTTGTGATAAAACGCAAAAGCCTCAAGTCAGTTATCCCACCGTATCACAGAACTGGAGACTCTTCTGGGGAGATCGTCTTAAAGTTGGGTTACCTTAGGGTTAGATCATGTTTACTTGCTTTCATTGTTTGAGTTGTATGCTTTACATTATGGTTCTCTCTTTGGGCTTGCTTTGATCCTCCACCCGGATCTGGGACACCTTTTTAGGTAAGTAGCAATAGATTGTGGAAACTGTACGGCATAGTCCAATATGGTTGAAGCGATGGCTACATTAGTGTGACGCATTTGTGGGTACCGGTATCCCTCATGGTGAATCGAGGAGAATACGGGGCCGCTGAGTGGAGTCATGAAGCACTAAACGACTTTAGAACCCTAATTGAACAAACTTGGCCATTAAGACGTAGTGAGATATCCGGTTTTGGTGTAGAGCTGAAAATTGGTTGATACTCGATACTACACTCATTGAGGCTGGACTTTTGGGATATCTCGGCCGTAAGAAAAGATTGATTATGCTGAGACAATGTGTGATCGGTGGATCTGGAACTGACTGTTTAACGCTGGTTCGCGAAATGTCGCGGAAGCAAGAGTCGCCACCGTCTTTTATTTTCTCCAAATGGAAAGGACAAAAGCACAGAAAAATTCCTTATAGAGATTGCTCTCGGTTCGGGAGGTAGGTTATAGAAAGGGAAGGTGTTAGCACCCTTTCTATCCATGGTTATCCATGGGCTCTTAGATACTTGCTCACTTGTGTTTTCAAAAATGGTTTGTTTGCTTTTCAACTGTGGGTTTTAAAAAAAGTTTCTTTGAAAATTTTCAGTTCGACTCTTGTATCGGTCCTCAAGAGTGCTTGAAAAAGTTGCTTTCGAAAGCTTTTTGAAAAGTGTCGGTGTGAAAAGTATTTTTGAATTTGTTTGAAATTTAGAGCAAGTATCTATGAGAACCTACCTACCCTAAGGAATTCGTCTGTGTAAATGTCCTTTAAAGTAGTGCCATCCTACCATTGAGAGGTAGGTAGCACCACCATTGGAGGTGTTCGGGTCAATTCGAGGTTGTAGGGACATGGTGATCACCAGAGCAATGGGAAGACACCTTAGAAGCTACCCTCATGCCAGGTTCCCGGATCATGAGGACTTACTAAGACATCCTCTACTCGACGACCACCTTTCGAGGCAAGGCAACAGTGAGGCGTACCCTAGGGGTGGTGTGTGCGATTCGTGTGTCGTTTTCATTTATTTTTGTCTTGTCATGTTATTGGTGTTCTACGTTTGTTTTTATTTTTGTCCATACATTCTTTCATGCTTTTGATTAACAGTTAAAATATTTGCGGGAAAGGTAAATTCTAAGCTATTACAAAAGGCGCGGGTCCACATCGCCAAAATTAACCAGGACCCGATTTGACAGAAGAAATAAAGAAATTAAAAGAAAATAAAAGAATTAAAGAGTGCGAGTAATTAAATACATGGCTTCGGGAGAGATACATGAGTATTATAAAGAAATAAAAATAAATGCGAATTAATAAGAAATTAAGAACGAGGGCGTTGGACCCTTTTGCAAAATTAAATTACATGGAATTGATTAATTAAAATTAAGAAAGAACTTGTTTTTGTATTTTTAGTATTTTTAGGATTTAAATGAAAAGAGTGAGTTAATTAAAATTAAAATAAGATGCAAACCCTAATCCTAATTATTTTTAATTTATTAAGAAAAATATTGAAGTTTTTGACCTAAATTAAACCCTAATTAATTTACAATTTTAATTATGAAAATAAAATATTTAATTATTTGATATATTTAGGAAAGAAAAATAAAAAGGATGAAAAATTATTAATTAAACCTATTTCTACATTTTTTAGATTTTTTATTAAAAGAATTAAAATTGCAAACCTAATTTAAAACTAAATTTAATTACATGCAAATTTATTTAAGAAAATACTAAAATAAAAATTATTTATTGTTTTAATTCTTTTCTGATTTTTATGTGTATTTTTTATATTTATGAAAATATTACATTAATTAATAAAGCAATAATTAAAAGAAAATATAAATAATAAAAAAATTAAAGAAAGAAAATAAATTGGCAAACCTAGGGGGGTGTCAGTCCCCAATGTGGAGGTGAAATCATGGAAATTCTGGCCCAATAACCTTGGTCCGTTTGACCTTTTCCAGATAGCGTGCTGCAGCATTGACCATGTTTATGGTGTTCATCAATTCTGAACCTTTGATTTGATCCCAATATGCACGTGGATGGTTTGATCTGGAGGGTGTATGGTGCGCTTCAGCATGGAATCTGTATGGGAATATATATTGAAAAATAATATTGAGACAAAGAAGACCTGGGACTCGAACCCAGGTCAGGAATGTTGTAACCACAATGCCTTGCCAGCTGAACCAACTCACGCACGTTAACATTAAACAACTAACAGATATTATAATAAGAAAACAATGTGTTAGTGGGTCCGCGCACGAATTTTCAAACAGACCAACCAGATCTTGCCACGATATCGTCTTCTTCTTCATCCCTAAAATACAAAAACATAAGCAACGGTTTTCTACGCATTTTCTTAGGCCAGCTATGGGAAAATAGCGATTAGCCCAGGAACACTCATAAATTGAGCGCGAGCATGGCTTCCTCTTCGTCCAGACGCACTGATTTGAATGATGGTGGTCACAAGTCTCAATTTTTCCTTGGGTGAAAAGCCCCAATCTAAGGTCCTGTAAACCCTAGAAAACGATAATGGCATAATCGCGTATACAGCTTAAAAACACAATTAAATTATATGGTTAGCATTAGAATGGCATAAGGAATGTAAATCAACAATTAAAATGCCATAAGAATGCCTAGATGTCAAAACACGATCATGGATTTTTTTCTGTACAGGGGCGGTTCTTGTTACCAATTCTTTGAGTTTTGATGGATGCTTTTGATTGGAACACGTTCAGTAGTCTTCAAGGAAGCTAATGGAATGGAAATCGTGCCTTGAATCAACCTGCAAAAGGGTTTCCAGAATTGAGTTTTTTAGAAAAATTTTCAAGTTTGTTTTCCAGTTTTCTCAGCAGCTGCGTGTGTTGGATGACTAGGTTTGTGATCAGGCTCATATACTGAGTGAATTAGGTTAAGAATATTGATCCAAATCTCTTGCAATGATGGTTTTGAAAATTTGATTTTCAAGATCTTTAACCAAATATTTTCCATGTGTTTTTTGTTCTCAATCATGCCAATCAATCCAAATCTTTCCATATTGGTACATGCACGAAATCTTGAGAGTAAAACATGCACAAAAAGATTTAAAACTTTAGGTTAAGTATTTTTCATACATTTAATTGATTTAAATGAATTATTATAAATAAAAATTCAAATAAATAAATAAAAAATGAATAAAAACTTCCCTTTGGGCCAAGTGGTCGTGCACATGCTTGGGACAATGAATTGTGGAAGAAAAATGGGCCCATTAGCAATTTTAGGTCATTTGAATCAATGTTGACTTTTCAAAATATCCAAAAATTTCCCAACTTCCACAAGGCATAACTTGCTCAACTTTTAAGCTTTTCTCATGTTCTTGGACATTTTGGAAAGGTCTTTGAGTCCTATAACCAATGCCTTTGGTCCCATGTCATTTTGATTTACCAATCTCAAGTTATGGCCTTTGACTTAAAGTCCCTTTTTGTTGACTTTTGAAAATGACCTATAATGTTGAAATTGATAACTTTTTGTGAGAGCATTGCTTGGACTTGAAGTATGAAGATGAGTTGTAGGAAATGTCTTTCTCTTAAAAATGAGCTTTGGATGGAATTTTTCTGATAATCCATGTGAAAGTTATGCTCTGGTCAATTTACAGTTGACTTTTTCAACTGTCCAAATAAGGAGACTTTTGCATTTTGATGATTTTTGAGCCAAGCTTTGAGAATCATGATCAAGCATTGATCAAATAATGTTTGTGGCTTCAAAATGATATGTTGACCAAAAATTTGACCTTTTGACTGTCAAATGACCATTTTGCCCCTACAGTTGACTGTAGTGCAATTAGGGTTTTTGACTGTGCAATTTTGAGCTGAATGTCTTGAAACTTGATATGAGGATACTTGACCATATTTGTAGGCATATGAGACTTGATTGGACCTTTGGAAACTTCATTTTCTTGATCAGACCACAAACCCTAATCTTGACTGTTCAGGAGACCTTTGACTGTGCAACCCTTGGAGAGTTTTAAAGCTTGACTTGGCAATTTCTTGAAGAATATGGGAGGGAAAATTTTGGGGTACAACAGTTGCCCCTGTTCAATCTTCTTAGACCTGAGGATGCAGATTGGCTGACGCGCCTTTCGTAATCCGAAGGTGGAAGATGATTGAACACTAGAGTGCCCAGAAATTTGCGCTCACATAGTAGCAGTGTGGTGGGAATGGGCTTATAGATGCCATTTAGAGGTTGATGAATAGGATGATGGGCTTATAGATGCCATCTGGATGTTGATCGCGTAAGAGATTCCTTAGCGAGAACCTGCATACCTGCAAAAGAAAAATGAGTACCTGACACGTTGCAAGAACTGGTTTTCAGATGGTTGGTATAGATGTGTCCTGACTGGTTACAGGAGCTGAGTCTGGATCTTCAAAAGGTGATGAATGAACCAGGGATGGTTACTACCTTAGCATGAACGCTGAGAGAACCTTGGGTGACTTTAACTTCAACAACGCTCGTTGAGCAAATCTTGGTGGGAATTACCATCTTCGCAGGATCGGGAAGAGAACCAAAGGAAATTATAATCTCAAAGAAAAAACCCTAAAATGGAAATATCATGCACCGTCAGAGAGAGAACCAATAGGAAATTATAATCTTAAAGAAAACCCTAAAATGGAAATCTCATGCACCGTCGGAGAGAGAACCAATAGGAAATTATAATCTTAAAGAAAACCCTAAAATGGAAATCTCATGCACCGTCGGAGAGAGAACCAATAGGAAATTATAATCTTAAAGAAAACCCTAAAATGGAAATCTCATGCACCGTCGGAGAGAGAACCAATAGGAAATTAAAATCTTAAAGAAAACCCTAAAATGGAAATCTCATGCACCGTCGGAGAGAGAACCAATAGGAAATTATAATCTTAAAGAAAACCCTAAAATGGAAATATCATGCACCGTCGGAGAGAGAACCAATAGGAAATTATAATCTTAAAGAAAACCCTAAAACGGAAATCTCATGCACCGTCGGAGAGAGAAACAATAGGAAATTATAATCTTAAAGAAAACCCTAAAACGGAAATCTCATGCACCGTCGGAGAGAGAACCAATAGGAAATTATAATCTTAAAGAAAACCCTAAAATGGAAATCTCATGCACCGTCGGAGAGAGAACCAATAGGAAATTATAATCTTAAAGAAAACCCTAAAATGGAAATCTCATGCAGCGTCGGAGAGAGAACCAATAGGAAATTATAATCTTAAAGAAAACCCTAAAATGGAAATCTCATGCACCGTCGGAGAGAGAACCAATAGGAAATTATAATCTTAAAGAAAACCCTAAAACGGAAATCTCATGCACCGTCGGAGAGAGAACCAATAGGAAATTATAATCTTAAAGAAAACCCTAAAATGGAAATATCATGCACCGTCGGAGAGAGAACCAATAGGAAATTATAATCTTTAAGAAAACCCTAAAATGGAAATCTCATGCACCGTCGGAGAGAGAACCAATAGGAAATTATAATCTTAAAGAAAACCCTAAAATGGAAATCTCATGCACCGTCGGAGAGAGAACCAATAGGAAATTATAATCTTAAAGAAAACCCTAAAACGGAAATCTCATGCACCGTCGGAGAGAGAACCAATAGGAAATTATAATCTTAAAGAAAACCCTAAAATGGAAATCTCATGCACCGTCGGAGAGAGAACCAATAGGAAATTATAATCTTAAAGAAAACCCTAAAACGGAAATCTCATGCACCGTCGGAGAGAGAACCAATAGGAAATTATAATCTTAAAGAAAACCCTAAAATGGAAATCTCATGCACCGTCGGAGAGAGAACCAATAGGAAATTATAATCTTAAAGAAAACCCTAAAACGAAAATCTCATGCACCGTCGGAGAGAGAACCAATAGGAAATTATAATCTTAAAGAAAACCCTAAAATGGAAATCTCATGCACCGTCGGAGAGAGAACCAATAGGAAATTATAATCTTAAAGAAAACCCTAAAATGGAAATCTCATGCACCGTCGGAGAGAGAACCAATAGGAAATTATAATCTTAAAATAACTTCTACTGAGTCCTCATCAGAAAAATCTGTTGGGAGTCGATTTAGCTGGACTAGAGAAGGCCTTGGACTGGATAAGAAATCTTTGGAGTCGATTAACTGAACCAGTCTAGGTCTTGAAATATGATTGAGAATTTAACTGCATCTTTCCTGAAAAGTAAAGGTCAGTCATACGCAATGTATGATATGGATCAAGCAATGATGTTCTCAACATAAACGAGATTTGTATGATATGATGCGTTATGCATGCTATAATGATGTATGTGATGTTTATGTATGTGTTTTTCGTCTGGGAAAGTAGATCCTTGACGGGTGCCGGGAAGTCACATCCTGGGCTGATATTGAAGGATAAGCTTTCACGTCCGCTGGGGGTAATAACTGCAAGAATACCGGTAGGAGAAGATGACTCCGTTGAGGAATAAACTTGGCAAATGGAAGGTTCTGCGGGGAGAACAATACTCTAGCGACCATGCTGGGGAGCAATACTCTGTGGGGAGAGAGATACTTTGTTGAATTGTTGATAATGACTTGCTGAGGATATCTTTGTTGTATTAGAAGTATGAATAGACTTCGCTGGGGATAAGAGAACTTCGTCGGGGACGCTCTTTCCGTGGCTTTTGGCTGAGGATAACCCAGTTATATCCTGTTGAGGAAATAACTCTTTCAATAAAGCCGGACGACGCGTTCATGCTCTGAGGGGGATAAGCTTCCAGAATCTACTGGGGATAAGCTTACTGCTTGGGGGTATGAATTCCACCTTTCCGGGGGATTAGATTGGACTCTCCTGGGGAGATTTTGAACTGTAATTTTGTAAGTTGAAAGAGGGCACATATGTAGGGTTGCCTGCTGATGAGCTCGTGTAAAACCGTATCTGAAATGGAGAAGGAACCTGGGTAGGGTTACTTTGATGATGAGTTCGTGTAAAACTTCGTTCTTGGAAAGGGAGAACCTGTGTAGGGTTTCTGGGTGACGAGTCCATGTAAAACTGCATCTTGAAGAGAGGGGACCGGTGTAGGGTTGCTTGGTGGGGTAAGTTCATGTAAAACTTCTTGATGAACCGGGGTGAGGTTATCTTGAGCTAAATCCATGTAAGACTTCTGGGGGGAACCGGGGTTAGGTTGCCGCAGGATAAGTTCGTGTAAAACTTCTTGACGAACCGAGGTAAGGTCATCTTGAGATAGGTCCATGTGAGACTCTTGGAGGAACCGGGGTTAGGTTACGGCAGGATAAGTTTGTGTAAAACTTCTTGATGAACCGGGGTTAGGTCATCTTGAGATAGGTCCATGTAAGACTTCTGGAGGAACCGGGGTTAGGTTACTTGGATAAGTTTGTGTAAAAACTTCTTGATGAACCGGGGTAGGGTTATTTGTGATAAATCCATGTAAGATTTCTAGAGGAACCGGGGTTAGGTTGCTTCGGGATAAGTTCATGTAAAACTTCTGGATGAACCGGGGTAAGGTTACTTGTGGGATAAGTTCGTGTAAAACTTCTTCTGAAAATTGAGAAGGAACCGGTGTAGGGTTGCATGATTTTGATTAAGTGGATGATTGTCCTGTTTGGTTTCGGATGTTAACCCACGATCTGGAATTTGTAAAGGTAGTTGGTAATCATCCTTATGTTGATCTTTCCTTTGTACTTTGGTTGACAGAGCAATTGGATCGCCTGGATAACTCATTATTGCCCCTGCTTCGGAGATGAGGGAAGAGGATACCTGTGTGGGTGATTGACAAACCTTCGGGTAGACAAGTGACGAGATGTCGGGACATAGTCATACGCTTTGATCCCTAACTTTTTCCTGGACCGCCCTTTCGGGTTTTCAGTCCATCGGGATACCCATTTTTGCCCAAGCCGCCTTTTCAGGTTTTCGACTTGCCGGGTGTACATATTTTTCCGTTTTCATCCCTTATTTTTGCCCGAACCCTTTTGGTTCGACGGGAAGCCCTTATTTTTGCCTAGGCGTGTCAACCTAGCGGGTCTTTGATTATGCGCAGTATTTTTCGACTATGTCCACGCTCTTAGAATGTAGGGAGTTGCCCCTGTTAACAGTGTTTCGTCATGCCACTATAAGGTATTTGATCAGGCAAGATTTGTTGTTGGAATGCCCCAAGTGACTCAGGCGGAGATTTGCCCCAGACTGTTTTGCATTGTTGAGAGATTCTCTGAATCTTAATTTAACTGCCCCAGATAATGGACCATGATTATGTCATGCCCCTGTTGGAAGTATTTCTGTTCACAAGGTGTTCATCGTGCGAATTTCCCTACTGTTCAAACAAATAGTCATATGCAAACAAAGTTATGTTAAAAATGCAAAGCTTATGTCTGTCTTGAAGATTTTAAAAATGCATTTTTTTTTCATAAAACATGTGGATGTTTGTAAAACATGATGTCAACTCCGTATTTACCGTAGCCTTAAGGAGTCAGGATACCTTCGTAACAGTATGCTTTCGAACTAACCCATGCTTCAGCTAGGACTTTTGAGGGTTATAACGTAGCCTGGTTCACGGTTTAAGAAATAAAGGATAAAGGCTCAAATTATTTGTACCCACCCGCTCTTCGTGATGTTCTTCAAACCTAAACTCAGTTGATCGTGCGTTAGACCTTGGTTGAGTCTTTGCTTTGATATACCAGCGATGGTTCGGATATTGACAGTATATTTTGATTAGGCAATCATTTCTTTTTTGTCGAGGGTTTGTAGGACCTCTTTCTTTTTGATTTCGTTATCCCTATTTTTTTTGCCTGAACTGTTTCTTTTTGGAATTACAGTCAGCGGGATGCCCCAGTTTCATAAGTCCCTTTTTATAGGTTTTGACTTCTTGGGCTTTTCGTTTATGATTTTTTTTTGATAATGACTGCCTGTCCTTTTGATTGTTCTGAACCATCACTGTCTTTCCTTTTTCGTAAGGATCTCTTTGGTGCCATTCGTTATGCACTTGGATCAACTGAGAGACTACCCTGCCCCAGGTTATGATTAAGGGTTTTAAATTTCGAAAAGAAAAAAACTCCTACTTCTTTGGCTCAGATGGGTTGACGAGGGATTATCTTCCTTATAACTCCAGTGTTTAGGAATTGAAACAATGCCTGTACCTCATCAGCGGGGTCTGTTCAAAAGCATACTGTAAAGATCGTGGTATCGTTTTCGTCATCCTCCCTCAAGAGGCTTAGAATTATTATTTAAGAGTTGACATCAGAAAAAATATGGAAACAGTTTGCATATAATGAATGCGAATATATTGATTCAAAATAGACATAAGCGATGCATTAACGAACTAACAACGTTTAATCATGAATAAATGTTTGAACAGTTAAAAGAAAGTTGCAACTTGAAAATTTTAATAAACACAAGTCTTCCAATCTCAGGGCTTATCACTTCGACTGGTGCATCTTGTAGGGATGGCAGGAGCATTCAGCCTGGCCCATCTGGGCGAAATCCACAGCTCTTTCATTAATCAGATCTTGAATCTTATTCTTCAAAGCCCAGCAGTCGTCGGTGTCATGTCCTGGACTGTTAGAATGGTATGCACATCTTTCCTCAGGATTGTACTTTAGGGAGGTTGTATTGAGACGCCTAGGAGGGTCCCTTAACGTCACCAGATTTAACCTCAACAATTGTTGTAAAGCTTGAGACAGTGACACATTGAGCTTGGTGAACTGCCTTTTAGGCTTGTCCGACTTGCTCTGATCAGCCCGTTGTTCATGGCGAGGTCGTTGTTGGACCTGTGAAGTAGTAGTAGCTCGGAGAGGCCCATTCATTAAACCGAACCTTTGACTTCTTGGAGGCTGATTAATGACTTGGTCCCTGACTTGGGCTGGTTGCTTCATGTTGGATCTGTCTTGGTGGAGTTGACTGATCATGGTCCTCAACTCTTCCTGCTCCCGAGCTAAACCTTGAATGAGGGCCCTTTGCCCCAGCATCTGGGTTTTCAATGTGTCTACCTCAGCTTGTAGACGTTTCAGCTGTTCGTCCTTGTCATCTTCAGGACTCTTTCTGATCAGATTCCCCATGAAGAGTGTCCTCAACTCTTCCTGCCCCTTGGATAGACCTAGGAAGATTTCCTTGAACTGAGTCTCTTGAGCGTGAAGGTCCTGGTTATCTTGTTGGGAAGCCATTGCTGAAATAAACAGTGAGAAGGGTAAGTGACCTGCAAAAGGGATACCTGTAATGCAATGATATGTATGTATGCATGCAATGTTTTCAAGGACCTCGCGGGGTAAACAAGAAAATTGGTCAGCACTTGGATCCGACAGTTTGATTGAAAGAACTTCATATTTGTTGAGAGTCTTTCTTCCAAGGGTCAAAGGCTCACCATATCCAGTGGGTCATAGCCCCTGACCACCTTGGCTAGGGGAACCTTCAAGTGTCAAAGCTCACCATATCAAGTGGGTCATAGCCCCTGACAACTTTGTCTAGAGGAAAATAAATCCTCTTTGCCCCTTGCTGGGATAGTTGGATTTATCATGACCTGCATCACAGACCCTTGAGATCCTTGAAATGGGTTAGGATGTATGCAATGGTATGATGTTATGCTATGCATGGAATGATGTGGGTAACTCTGTTACAAGTCCCTATTAAGGACTATAAACAAAACCTGCAAGTAAACTCAGTAACCCTGTCATGAGTCCTAATTAAGGACTATAAACAAAACCTGCAAGTAATTCAAATGTCAGATAACAAGCATGCAAATAATCAAGTTGGAAGGCACACAAGTCACACAAGAGAAACCCTTAGAGTTTAGGCCAGCATGAGGTCTAGGTATTACCCTCTTCCAGTTTGTTGGTTCATACCTGTCCTATCAAAGTAATCGGGTTCTTAGAGGATCCCAATATCATTGACTACCCTCAATCGGTCATAACTCCAGCATCGCAATCTTTTCTTGCGGCCAGAACCATCACGAGAGTTTAGCCTCAATGGGCGTAGCATACTGCTACTGTTCTAATGGCCAAGTTGGGTCATTTAAGGTTCTAAGGTCTGTTGGTGCTTAATGACTCCTTGGAAGACCCATATTCTCCCCGTTTCAACACGAGGGATATCGGTACAGACCAAGGCGCCACACCAACGTAGCCACTGCTTCACCCATGTCGGTATACGCCGGACAGGTCCCTCACAGATTATGCTACCTAAATAGGGTATCCCCAGATCCGGGTTAGGATCTATGTAACTCCCATGCAACCCACAAATTTAAAGCAAACAAATCAATACAATTGAAAACACATTTATGAACTAACCCTAAGGTACACCTCACTTTAAGTTTAAGTCCCCAGCAGAGTCGCCAGTTCTGTGATCGGTGGATCTGGAACTGACTGTTTAACGCTGGTTCGCGAAATGTCGCGGAAGCAAGAGTCGCCACCGTCTTTTATTTTCTCCAAATGGAAAGGACAAAAGCACAGAAAAATTCCTTATAGAGATTGCTCTCGGTTCGGGAGGTAGGTTATAGAAAGGGAAGGTGTTAGCACCCTTTCTATCCATGGTTATCCATGGGCTCTTAGATACTTGCTCACTTGTGTTTTCAAAAATGGTTTGTTTGCTTTTCAACTGTGGGTTTTAAAAAAAGTTTCTTTGAAAATTTTCAGTTCGACTCTTGTATCGGTCCTCAAGAGTGCTTGAAAAAGTTGCTTTCGAAAGCTTTTTGAAAAGTGTCGGTGTGAAAAGTATTTTTGAATTTGTTTGAAATTTAGAGCAAGTATCTATGAGAACCTACCTACCCTAAGGAATTCGTCTGTGTAAATGTCCTTTAAAGTAGTGACATCCTACCATTGAGAGGTAGGTAGCACCACCATTGGAGGTGTTCGGGTCAATTCGAGGTTGTAGGGACATGGTGATCACCAGAGCAATGGGAAGACACCTTAGAAGCTACCCTCATGCCAGGTTCCCGGATCATGAGGACTTACTAAGACATCCTCTACTCGACGACCACCTTTCGAGGCAAGGCAACAGTGAGGCGTACCCTAGGGGTGGTGTGTGCGATTCGTGTGTCGTTTTCATTTATTTTTGTCTTGTCATGTTATTGGTGTTCTACGCTTGTTTTTATTTTTGTCCATACATTCTTTCATGCTTTTGATTAACAGTTAAAATATTTGCGGGAAAGGTAAATTCTAAGCTATTACAAAAGGCGCGGGTCCACATCGCCAAAATTAACCAGGACCCGATTTGACAGAAGAAATAAAGAAATTAAAAGAAAATAAAAGAATTAAAGAGTGCGAGTAATTAAATACATGGCTTCGGGAGAGATACATGAGTATTATAAAGAAATAAAAATAAATGCGAATTAATAAGAAATTAAGAACGAGGGCGTTGGACCCTTTTGCAAAATTAAATTACATGGAATTGATTAATTAAAATTAAGAAAGAACTTGTTTTTGTATTTTTAGTATTTTTAGGATTTAAATGAAAAGAGTGAGTTAATTAAAATTAAAATAAGATGCAAACCCTAATCCTAATTATTTTTAATTTATTAAGAAAAATATTGAAGTTTTTGACCTAAATTAAACCCTAATTAATTTACAATTTTAATTATGAAAATAAAATATTTAATTATTTGATATATTTAGGAAAGAAAAATAAAAAGGATGAAAAATTATTAATTAAACCTATTTCTACATTTTTTAGATTTTTTATTAAAAGAATTAAAATTGCAAACCTAATTTAAAACTAAATTCAATTACATGCAAATTTATTTAAGAAAATACTAAAATAAAAATTATTTATTGTTTTAATTCATTTCTGATTTTTATGTGTATTTTTTATATTTATGAAAATATTACATTAATTAATAAAGCAATAATTAAAAGAAAATATAAATAATAAAAAAATTAAAGAAAGAAAATAAATTGGCAAACCTAGGGGGGTGTCAGTCCCCAATGTGGAGGTGAAATCATGGAAATTCTGGCCCAATAACCTTGGTCCGTTTGACCTTTTCCAGATAGTGTGCTGCAGCATTGACCATGTTTATGGTGTTCATCAATTCTGAACCTTTGATTTGATCCCAATATGCACGTGGATGGTTTGATCTGGAGGGTGTATGGTGCGCTTCAGCATGGAATCTGTATGGGAATATATATTGAAAAATAATATTGAGACAAAGAAGACCTGGGACTCGAACCCAGGTCAGGAATGTTGTAACCACAATGCCTTGCCAGCTGAACCAACTCACGCACGTTAACATTAAACAACTAACAGATATTATAATAAGAAAACAATGTGTTAGTGGGTCCGCGCGCGAATTTTCAAACAGACCAACCAGATCTTGCCACGATATCGTCTTCTTCTTCATCCCTGAAATACAAAAACATAAGCAACGGTTTTCTACGCGTTTTCTTAGGCCAGCTATGGGAAAATAGCGATTAGCCCAGGAACACTCATAAATTGAGCGCGAGCATGGCTTCCTCTTCGTCCAGACGCACTGATTTGAATGATGGTGGTCACAAGTCTCAATTTTTCCTTGGGTGAAAAGCCCCAATCTAAGGTCTTGTAAACCCTAGAAAACGATAATGGCATAATCGCGTATACAGCTTAAAAACACAATTAAATTATATGGTTAGCATTAGAATGGCATAAGGAATGTAAATCAACAATTAAAATGCCATAAGAATGCCTAGATGTCAAAACACGATCATGGATTTTTTTCTGTACAGGGGCGGTTCTTGTTACCAATTCTTTGAGTTTTGATGGATGCTTTTGATTGGAACACGTTCAGTAGTCTTCAAGGAAGCTAATGGAATGGAAATCGTGCCTTGAATCAACCTGCAAAAGGGTTTCCAGAATTGAGTTTTTTAGAAAAATTTTCAAGTTTGTTTTCCAGTTTTCTCAGCAGCTGCGTGTGTTGGATGACTAGGTTTGTGATCAGGCTCATATACTGAGTGAATTAGGTTAAGAATATTGATCCAAATCTCTTGCAATGATGGTTTTGAAAATTTGATTTTCAAGATCTTTAACCAAATATTTTCCATGTGTTTTTTGTTCTCAATCATGCCAATCAATCCAAATCTTTCCATATTGGTACATGCACGAAATCTTGAGAGTAAAACATGCACAAAAAGATTTAAAACTTTAGGTTAAGTATTTTTCATACATTTAATTGATTTAAATGAATTATTATAAATAAAAATTCAAATAAATAAATAAAAAATGAATAAAAACTTCCCTTTGGGCCAAGTGGTCGTGCACATGCTTGGGACAATGAATTGTGGAAGAAAAATGGGCCCATTAGCAATTTTAGGTCATTTGAATCAATGTTGACTTTTCAAAATATCCAAAAATTTCCCAACTACCACAAGGCATAACTTGCTCCATTTTTAAGCTTTTCTCATGTTCTTGGACATTTTGGAAAGGTATTTGAGTCCTCTAACCAATGCCTTTGGTCCCATGTCATTTTGATTTACCAATCTCAAGTTATGGCCTTTGACTTAAAGTCCCTTTTTGTTGACTTTTGAAAATGACCTATAATGTTGAAATTGATAACTTTTTGTGAGAGCATTGCTTGGACTTGAAGTATGAAGATGAGTTGTAGGAAATGTCTTTCTCTTAAAAATGAGCTTTGGATGGAATTTTTCTGATAATCCGTGTGAAAGTTATGCTCTGGTCAATTTACAGTTGACTTTTTCAACTGTCCAAATAAGGAAACTTTTGCATTTTGATGATTTTTGAGCCAAGCTTTGAGAATCATGATCAAGCATTGATCAAATAATGTTTGTGGCTTCAAAATGATATGTTGACCAAAAATTTGAACTTTTGACTGTCAAATGACCATTTTGCCCCTACAGTTGACTGTAGTGCAATTAGGGTTTTTGACTGTGCAATTTTGAGCTGAATGTCTTGAAACTTGATATGAGGATACTTGACCATATTTGTAGGCATATGAGACTTGATTGGACCTTTGGAAACTTCATTTTCTTGATCAGACCACAAACCCTAATCTTGACTGTTCAGGAGACCTTTGACTGTGCAACCCTTGGAGAGTTTTGAAGCTTGACTTGGCAATTTCTTGAAGAATATGGGAGGGCAAATTTTGGGGTACAACAGTTGCCCCTGTTCAATCTTCTTAGACCTGAGGATGCAGATTGGCTGACGCGCCTTTCGTAATCCGAAGGTGGAAGATGATTGAACACTAGAGTGCCCAGAAATTTGCGCTCACATAGTAGCAGTGTGGTGGGAATGGGCTTATAGATGCCATTTAGAGGTTGATGAATAGGATGATGGGCTTATAGATGCCATCTGGATTTTGATCGCGTAAGAGATTCCTTAGCGAGAACCTGCATACCTGCAAAAGAAAAATGAGTACCTGACACGTTGCAAGAACTGGTTTTCAGATGGTTGGTATAGATGTGTCCTGACTGGTTACAGGAGCTGAGTCTGGATCTTCAAAAGGTGATGAATGAACCAGGGATGGTTACTACCTTAGCATGAACGCTGAGAGAACCTTGGGTGACTTTAACTTCAACAACGCTCGTTGAGCAAATCTTGGTGGGAATTACCATCTTCGCAGGATCGGGAAGAGAACCAAAGGAAATTATAATCTCAAAGAAAAAACCCTAAAATGGAAATATCATGCACCGTCAGAGAGAGAACCAATAGGAAATTATAATCTTAAAGAAAACCCTAAAATGGAAATCTCATGCACCGTCGGAGAGAGAACCAATAGGAAATTATAATCTTAAAGAAAACCCTAAAATGGAAATCTCATGCACCGTCGGAGAGAGAACCAATAGGAAATTATAATCTTAAAGAAAACCCTAAAATGGAAATCTCATGCACCGTCGGAGAGAGAACCAATAGGAAATTAAAATCTTAAAGAAAACCCTAAAATGGAAATCTCATGCACCGTCGGAGAGAGAACCAATAGGAAATTATAATCTTAAAGAAAACCCTAAAATGGAAATATCATGCACCGTCGGAGAGAGAACCAATAGGAAATTATAATCTTAAAGAAAACCCTAAAACGGAAATCTCATGCACCGTCGGAGAGAGAAACAATAGGAAATTATAATCTTAAAGAAAACCCTAAAACGGAAATCTCATGCACCGTCGGAGAGAGAACCAATAGGAAATTATAATCTTAAAGAAAACCCTAAAATGGAAATCTCATGCACCGTCGGAGAGAGAACCAATAGGAAATTATAATCTTAAAGAAAACCCTAAAATGGAAATCTCATGCAGCGTCGGAGAGAGAACCAATAGGAAATTATAATCTTAAAGAAAACCCTAAAATGGAAATCTCATGCACCGTCGGAGAGAGAACCAATAGGAAATTATAATCTTAAAGAAAACCCTAAAACGGAAATCTCATGCACCGTCGGAGAGAGAACCAATAGGAAATTATAATCTTAAAGAAAACCCTAAAATGGAAATATCATGCACCGTCGGAGAGAGAACCAATAGGAAATTATAATCTTTAAGAAAACCCTAAAATGGAAATCTCATGCACCGTCGGAGAGAGAACCAATAGGAAATTATAATCTTAAAGAAAACCCTAAAATGGAAATCTCATGCACCGTCGGAGAGAGAACCAATAGGAAATTATAATCTTAAAGAAAACCCTAAAACGGAAATCTCATGCACCGTCGGAGAGAGAACCAATAGGAAATTATAATCTTAAAGAAAACCCTAAAATGGAAATCTCATGCACCGTCGGAGAGAGAACCAATAGGAAATTATAATCTTAAAGAAAACCCTAAAACGGAAATCTCATGCACCGTCGGAGAGAGAACCAATAGGAAATTATAATCTTAAAGAAAACCCTAAAATGGAAATCTCATGCACCGTCGGAGAGAGAACCAATAGGAAATTATAATCTTAAAGAAAACCCTAAAATGGAAATCTCATGCACCGTCGGAGAGAGAACCAATAGGAAATTATAATCTTAAAGAAAACCCTAAAATGGAAATCTCATGCACCTTCGGAGAGAGAACCAATAGGAAATTATAATCTTAAAGAAAATCCTAAAATGGAAATCTCATGCACCGTCGGAGAGAGAACCAATAGGAAATTATAATCTTAAAATAACTTCTATTGAGTCCTCATCAGAAAAATCTGTTGGGAGTCGATTTAGCTGGACTAGAGAAGGCCTTGGACTGGATAAGAAATCTTTGGAGTCGATTAACTGAACCGGTCTAGGTCTTGAAATATGATTGAGAATTTAACTGCATCTTTCCTGAAAAGTAAAGGTCAGTCATACGCAATGTATGATATGGATCAAGCAATGATGTTCTCAACATAAACGAGATTTGTATGATATGATGCGTTATGCATGCTATAATGATGTATGTGATGTTTATGTATGTGTTTTTCGTCTGGGAAAGTAGATCCTTGACGGGTGCCGGGAAGTCACATCCTGGGCTGATATTGAAGGATAAGCTTTCGCGTCCGCTGGGGGTAATAACTGCAAGAATACCGGTAGGAGAAGATGACTCCGTTGAGGAATAAACTTGGCAAATGGAAGGTTCTGCGGGGAGAACAATACTCTAGCGACCATGCTGGGGAGCAATACTCTGTGGGGAGAGAGATACTTTGTTGAATTGTTGATAATGACTTGCTGAGGATATCTTTGTTGTATTGGAAGTATGAATAGACTTCGCTGGGGATAAGAGAACTTCGTCGGGGACGCTCTTTCCGTGGCTTTTGGCTGAGGATAACCCAGTTATATCCTGTTGAGGAAATAACTCTTTGAATAAAGCCGGACGACGCGTTCGTGCTCTGAGGGGGATAAGCTTCCAAAATCTACTGGGGATAAGCTTACTGCTTGGGGGTATGAATTCTACCTTTCCGGGGGATTAGATTGGACTCTCCTGGGGAGATTTTGAACTGTAATTTTGTAAGTTGAAAGAGGGCACATATGTAGGGTTGCCTGCTGATGAGCTCGTGTAAAACCGTATCTGAAATGGAGAAGGAACCTGGGTAGGGTTACTTTGATGATGAGTTCGTGTAAAACTTCGTTCTTGGAAAGGGAGAACCTGTGTAGGGTTTCTGGGTGACGAGTCCATGTAAAACTGCATCTTGAAGAGAGGGGACCGGTGTAGGGTTGCTTGGTGGGGTAAGTTCATGTAAAACTTCTTGATGAACCGGGGTGAGGTTATCTTGAGCTAAATCCATGTAAGACTTCTGGGGGGAACCGGGGTTAGGTTGCCGCAGGATAAGTTCGTGTAAAACTTCTTGACGAACCGAGGTAAGGTCATCTTGAGATAGGTCCATGTGAGACTCTTGGAGGAACCGGGGTTAGGTTACGGCAGGATAAGTTTGTGTAAAACTTCTTGATGAACCGGGGTTAGGTCATCTTGAGATAGGTCCATGTAAGACTTCTCGAGGAACCGGGGTTAGGTTACTTGGATAAGTTTGTGTAAAAACTTCTTGATGAACCGGGGTAGGGTTATTTGTGATAAATCCATGTAAGATTTCTAGAGGAACCGGGGTTAGGTTGCTTCGGGATAAGTTCGTGTAAAACTTCTGGATGAACCGGGGTAAGGTTACTTGTGGGATAAGTTCGTGTAAAACTTCTTCTGAAAATTGAGAAGGAACCGGTGTAGGGTTGCATGATTTTGATTAAGTGGATGATTGTCCTGTTTGGTTTCGGATGTTAACC
Source organism: Vicia faba (assembly GCA_948472305.1). Classification (NCBI taxonomy): domain Eukaryota; kingdom Viridiplantae; phylum Streptophyta; class Magnoliopsida; order Fabales; family Fabaceae; genus Vicia; species Vicia faba. The sequence goes on from OX451738.1 coordinate 1,174,634,449, forward strand.
CACGATCTGGAATTTGTAAAGGTAGATGGTAATCATCCTTATGTTGATCTTTCCTTTGTACTTTGGTTGACAGAGCAATTGGATCGCCTGGATAACTCATTATTGCCCCTGCTTCGGAGATGAGGGAAGAGGATACCTGTGTGGGTGATTGACAAACCTTCGGGTAGACAAGTGACGAGATGCCGGGACATAGTCGTACGCTTTGATCCCTAACTTTTGCCTGGACCGCCCTTTCGGGTTTTCAGTCCACCGGGATACCCATTTTTGCCCAAGCCGCCTTTTCAGGTTTTCGACTTGCCGGGTGTACATATTTTTCCGTTTTCATCCCTTATTTTTGCCCGAACCCTTTTGGTTCGACGGGAAGCCCTTATTTTTGCCTAGGCGTGTCAACCTAGCGGGTCTTTGATTATGCGCAGTATTTTTCGACTATGTCCACGCTCTCAGAACGTAGGGAGTTGCCCCTGTTAACAGTGTTTCGTCATGCCACTATAAGGTATTTGATCAGGCAAGATTTGTTGTTGGAATGCCCCAAGTGACTCAGGCGGAGATTTGCCCCAGACTGTTTTGCATTGTTGAGAGATTCTCTGAATCTTAATTTAACTGCCCCAGATAATGGACCATGATTATGTCATGCCCCTGTTGGAAGTATTTCTGTTCACAAGGTGTTCATCGTGCGAATTTCCCTGCTGTTCAAACAAATAGTCATATGCAAACAAAGTTATGTTAAAAATGCAAAGCTTATGTCTGTCTTGAAGATTTTAAAAATGCATTTTTTTTCATAAAACATGTGGATGTTTGTAAAACATGATGTCAACTCTGTATTTACCGTAGCCTTAAGGAGTCAGGATACCTTCGTAACAGTATGCTTTCGAACTAACCCATGCTTCAGCTAGGACTTTTGAGGGTTATAACGTAGCCTGGTTCACGGTTTAAGAAATAAAGGATAAAGGCTCAAATTATTTGTACCCACCCGCTCTTCGTGATGTTCTTCAAACCTAAACTCAGTTGATCGTGCGTTAGACCTTGGTTGAGTCTTTGCTTTGATATACCAGCGATGGTTCGGATATTGACAGTATATTTTGATTAGGCAATCATTTCTTTTTTGTCGAGGGTTTGTAGGACCTCTTTCTTTTTGATTTCGTTATCCCTATTTTTTTTGCCTGAACTGTTTCTTTTTGGAATTACAGTCAGCGGGATGCCCCAGTTTCATAAGTCCCTTTTTATAGGTTTTGACTTCTTGGGCTTTTCGTTTATGATTTTTTTTTGATAATGACTGCCTGTCCTTTTGATTGTTCTGAACCATCACTGTCTTTCCTTTTTCGTAAGGATCTCTTTGGTGCCATTCGTTATGCACTTGGATCAACTGAGAGACTACCCTGCCCCAGGTTATGATTAAGGGTTTTAAATTTCGAAAAGAAAAAAACTCCTACTTCTTTGGCTCAGATGGGTTGACGAGGGATTATCTTCCTTATAACTCCAGTGTTTAGGAATTGAAACAATGCCTGTACCTCATCAGCGGGGTCTGTTCAAAAGCATACTATAAAGATCGTGGTATCGTTTTCGTCATCCTCCCTCAAGAGGCTTAGAATTATTATTTAAGAGTTGACATCAGAAAAAATATGGAAACAGTTTGCATATAGTGAATGCGAATATATTGATTCAAAATAGACATAAGCGATGCATTAACGAACTAACAACGTTTAATCATGAGTAAATGTTTGAACAGTTAAAAGAAAGTTGCAACTTGAAAATTTTAATAAACACAAGTCTTCCAATCTCAGGGCTTATCACTTCGACTGGTGCATCTTGTAGGGATGGCAGGAGCATTCAGCCTGGCCCATCTGGGCGAAATCCACAGCTCTTTCATTAATCAGATCTTGAATCTTATTCTTCAAAGCCCAGCAGTCGTCGGTGTCATGTCCTGGACTGTTAGAATGGTATGCACATCTTTCCTCAGGATTGTACTTTAGGGAGGTTGTATTGAGACGCCTAGGAGGGTCCCTTAACGTCACCAGATTTAACCTCAACAATTGTTGTAAAGCTTGAGACAGTGACACATTGAGCTTGGTGAACTGCCTTTTAGGCTTGTCCGGCTTGCTCTGATCAGCCCGTTGTTCATGGCGAGGTCGTTGTTGGACCTGTGAAGTAGTAGCAGCTCGGAGAGGCCCATTCATTAAACCGAACCTTTGACTTCTTGGAGGCTGATTAATGACTTGGTCCCTGACTTGGGCTGGTTGCTTCATGTTGGATCTGTCTTGGTGGAGTTGACTGATCATGGTCCTCAACTCTTCCTGCTCCCGAGCTAAACCTTGAATGAGGGCCCTTTGCCCCAGCATCTGGGTTTTCAATGTTTCTACCTCAGCTTGTAGACGTTTCAGCTGTTCGTCCTTGTCATCTTCAGGACTCTTTCTGATCAGATTCCCCATGAAGAGTGTCCTCAACTCTTCCTGCCCCTTGGATAGACCTAGGAAGATTTCCCTGAACTGAGTCTCTTGAGCGTGAAGGTCTTGGTTATCTTGTTGGGAAGCCATTGCTGAAATAAACAGCGAGAAGGGTAAGTGACCTGTAAAAGGGATACCTGTAATGCAATGATATGTATGTATGTATGCATGCAATGTTTTCAAGGACCTCGCGGGGTAAACAAGAAAATTGGTCAGCACTTGGATCCGACAGTTTGATTGAAAGAACTTCATATTTGTTGAGAGTCTTTCTTCCAAGGGTCAAAGGCTCACCATATCCAGTGGGTCATAGCCCCTGACCACCTTGGCTAGGGGAACCTTCTTCAAGTGTCAAAGCTCACCATATCAAGTGGGTCATAGCCCCTGACAACTTTGTCTAGAGGAAAATAAATCCTCTTTTCCCCTTGCTGGGATAGTTGGATTTATCATGACCTGCATCACAGACCCTTGAGATCCTTGAAATGGGTTAGGATGTATGCAATGGTATGATGTTATGCTATGCATGGAATTATGTGGGTAACACTGTTACAAGTCCCTATTAAGGACTATAAACAAAACCTGCAAGTAAACTCAGTAACCCTGTCATGAGTCCTAATTAAGGACTATAAACAAAACCTGCAAGTAATTCAAATGTCAGATAACAAGCATGCAAATAATCAAGTTGGAAGGCACACAAGTCACACAAGAGAAACCCTTAGAGTTTAGGCCAGCATGAGGTCTAGGTATTACCCTCTTCCAGTTTGTTGGTTCATACCTGTCCTATCAAAGTAATCGGGTTCTTAGAGGATCCCAATATCATTGACTACCCTCAATCGGTCATAACTCCAGCATCGCAATCTTTTCTTGCGGCCAGAACCATCACGAGAGTTTAGCCTCAATGGGCGTAGCATACTGCTACTGTTCTAATGGCCAAGTTGGGTCATTTAAGGTTCTAAGGTCTGTTGGTGCTTAATGACTCCTTGGAAGACCCATATTCTCCCCGTTTCAACACGAGGGATATCGGTACAGACCAAGGCGCCACACCAACGTAGCCACTGCTTCACCCATGTCGGTATACGCCGGACAGGTCCCTCACAGATTATGCTACCTAAATAGGGTATCCCCAGATCCGGGTTAGGATCTATGTAACTCCCATGCAACCCACAAATTTAAAGCAAACAAATCAATACAATTGAAAACACATTTATGAACTAACCCTAAGGTACACCTCACTTTAAGTTTAAGTCCCCAGCAGAGTCGCCAGTTCTGTGATCGGTGGATCTGGAACTGACTGTTTAACGCTGGTTCGCGAAATGTCGCGGAAGCAAGAGTCGCCACCGTATTTTATTTTCTCCAAATGGAAAGGACAAAAGCACAGAAAAATTCCTTATAGAGATTGCTCTCGGTTCGGGAGGTAGGTTATAGAAAGGGAAGGTGTTAGCACCCTTTCTATCCATGGTTATCCATGGGCTCTTAGATACTTGCTCACTTGTGTTTTCAAAAATGGTTTGTTTGCTTTTCAACTGTGGGTTTTAAAAAAAGTTTCTTTGAAAATTTTCAGTTCGACTCTTGTATCGGTCCTCAAGAGTGCTTGAAAAAGTTGCTTTCGAAAGCTTTTTGAAAAGTGTCGGTGTGAAAAGTATTTTTGAATTTGTTTGAAATTTAGAGCAAGTATCTATGAGAACCTACCTACCCTAAGGAATTCGTCTGTGTAAATGTCCTTTAAAGTAGTGCCATCCTACCATTGAGAGGTAGGTAGCACCACCATTGGAGGTGTTCGGGTCAATTCGAGGTTGTAGGGACATGGTGATCACCAGAGCAATGGGAAGACACCTTAGAAGCTACCCTCATGCCAGGTTCCCGGATCATGAGGACTTACTAAGACATCCTCTACTCGACGACCACCTTTCGAGGCAAGGCAACAGTGAGGCGTACCCTAGGGGTGGTGTGTGCGATTCGTGTGTCATTTTCATTTATTTTTGTCTTGTCATGTTATTGGTGTTCTACGCTTGTTTTTATTTTTGTCCATATATTCTTTCATGCTTTTGATTAACAGTTAAAATATTTGCGGGAAAGGTAAATTCTAAGCTATTACAAAAGGCGCGGGTCCACATCGCCAAAATTAACCAGGACCCGATTTGACAGAAGAAATAAAGAAAATAAAAGAAAATAAAAGAATTAAAGAGTGCGAGTAATTAAATACATGGCTTCGGGAGAGATACATGAGTATTATAAAGAAATAAAAATAAATGCGAATTAATAAGAAATTAAGAACGAGGGCGTTGGACCCTTTTGCAAAATTAAATTACATGGAATTGATTAATTAAAATTAAGAAAGAACTTGTTTTTGTATTTTTAGTATTTTTAGGATTTAAATGAAAAGAGTGAGTTAATTAAAATTAAAATAAGATGCAAACCCTAATCCTAATTATTTTTAATTTATTAAGAAAAATATTGAAGTTTTTGACCTAAATTAAACCCTAATTAATTTACAATTTTAATTATGAAAATAAAATATTTAATTATTTGATATATTTAGGAAAGAAAAATAAAAAGGATGAAAAATTATTAATTAAACCTATTTCTACATTTTTTAGATTTTTTATTAAAAGAATTAAAATTGCAAACCTAATTTAAAACTAAATTCAATTACATGCAAATTTATTTAAGAAAATACTAAAATAAAAATTATTTATTGTTTTAATTCTTTTCTGATTTTTATGTGTATTTTTTATATTTATGAAAATATTACATTAATTAATAAAGCAATAATTAAAAGAAAATATAAATAATAAAAAAATTAAAGAAAGAAAATAAATTGGCAAACCTAGGGGGGTGTCAGTCCCCAATGTGGAGGTGAAATCATGGAAATTCTGGCCCAATAACCTTGGTCCGTTTGACCTTTTCCAGATAGCGTGCTGCAGCATTGACCATGTTTATGGTGTTCATCAATTCTGAACCTTTGATTTGATCCCAATATGCACGTGGATGGTTTGATCTGGAGGGTGTATGGTGCGCTTCAGCATGGAATCTGTATGGGAATATATATTGAAAAATAATATTGAGACAAAGAAGACCTGGGACTCGAACCCAGGTCAGGAATGTTGTAACCACAATGCCTTGCCAGCTGAACCAACTCACGCACGTTAACATTAAACAACTAACAGATATTATAATAAGAAAACAATGTGTTAGTGGGTCCGCGCGCGAATTTTCAAACAGACCAACCAGATCTTGCCACGATATCGTCTTCTTCTTCATCCCTGAAATACAAAAACATAAGCAACGGTTTTCTACGCGTTTTCTTAGGCCAGCTATGGGAAAATAGCGATTAGCCCAGGAACACTCATAAATTGAGCGCGAGCATGGCTTCCTCTTCGTCCAGACGCACTGATTTGAATGATGGTGGTCACAAGTCTCAATTTTTCCTTGGGTGAAAAGCCCCAATCTAAGGTCCTGTAAACCCTAGAAAACGATAATGGCATAATCGCGTATACAGCTTAAAAACACAATTAAATTATATGGTTAGCATTAGAATGGCATAAGGAATGTAAATCAACAATTAAAATGCCATAAGAATGCCTAGATGTCAAAACACGATCATGGATTTTTTTCTGTACAGGGGCGGTTCTTGTTACCAATTCTTTGAGTTTTTATGGATGCTTTTGATTGGAACACGTTCAGTAGTCTTCAAGGAAGCTAATGGAATGGAAATCGTGCCTTGAATCAACCTGCAAAAGGGTTTCCAGAATTGAGTTTTTTAGAAAAATTTTCAAGTTTGTTTTCCAGTTTTCTCAGCAGCTGCGTGTGTTGGATGACTAGGTTTGTGATCAGGCTCATATACTGAGTGAATTAGGTTAAGAATATTGATCCAAATCTCTTGCAATGATGGTTTTGAAAATTTGATTTTCAAGATCTTTAACCAAATATTTTCCATGTGTTTTTTGTTCTCAATCATGCCAATCAATCCAAATCTTTCCATATTGGTACATGCACGAAATCTTGAGAGTAAAACATGCACAAAAAGATTTAAAACTTTAGGTTAAGTATTTTTCATACATTTAATTGATTTAAATGAATTATTATAAATAAAAATTCAAATAAATAAATAAAAAATGAATAAAAACTTCCCTTTGGGCCAAGTGGTCGTGCACATGCTTGGGACAATGAATTGTGGAAGAAAAATGGGCCCATTAGCAATTTTAGGTCATTTGAATCAATGTTGACTTTTCAAAATATCCAAAAATTTCCCAACTTCCACAAGGCATAACTTGCTCAATTGTTAAGCTTTTCTCATGTTCTTGGACATTTTGGAAAGGTCTTTGAGTCCTCTAACCAATACCTTTGGTCCCATGTCATTTTGATTTATCAATCTCAAGTTATGGCCTTTGACTTAAAGTCCCTTTTTGTTGACTTTTGAAAATGACCTATAATGTTGAAATTGATAACTTTTTGTGAGAGCATTTCTTGGACTTGAAGTATGAAGATGAGTTGTAGGAAATGTCTTTCTCTTCAAAATGAGCTTTGGATGGAATTTTTCTGATAATCCATGTGAAAGTTATGCTCTGGTCAATTTACAGTTGACTTTTTCAACTGTCCAAATAAGGAAACTTTTGCATTTTTATGATTTTTGAGCCAAGCTTTGAGAATCATGATCAAGCATTGATCAAATGATGTTTGTGGCTTCAAAATGATATGTTGACCAAAAATTTGAACTTTTGACTGTCAAATGACCATTTTGCCCCTACAGTTGACTGTAGTGCAATTAGGGTTTTTGACTGTGCAATTTTGAGCTGAATGTCTTGAAACTTGATATGAGGATACTTGACCATATTTGTAGGCATATGAGACTTGATTGGACCTTTGGAAACTTCATTTTCTTGATCAGACCACAAACCCTAATCTTGACTGTTCAGGAGACCTTTGACTGTGCAACCCTTGGAGAGTTTTGAAGCTTGACTTGGCAATTTCTTGAAGAATATGGGAGGGCAAATTTTGGGGTACAACACAATGCCTAAGAGAAAAGTCGGTGATATTGAGATTCTTTATAACCCGATCACTATTACTAGGACAGGATGAGGCTGAAGATGTGAAAAACACAAGAAGGGGGGGTTGAATTGAAAACTTGGATCTAAAACAACTTAATGACACATTATTTTTATCCTGGTTCGTTTGATCTCAAACTACTCCATTCCATCTGTCAAGGTGATTTCGCCTCTCTCCAACGAGGTCTTAATCCACTAATCTCAACAAGATTACAAAAGCTACTTTAACAACTGTTAAAGTCTTCTTGAGTACAACCACAATCTGGTTAATCTCAAGGATCTCTTTTACAATATGATTAAACAAAATGTGTTGTTGTTTTTCTAACAAAAACGGTTTATCACAACTGTGATAAATTACTCGGGTTTAGCTTAGAATAAAGAATGAATTTGCTTGAGCTTGAATATGCGTGGTTGGTGATCTTAGCAAATTGTTGTGTGTACGTACGTCTTTTATTTTGCAAGATGACTTATTTATATAGGCAATGTAATGAAATTGTCCATAAAGCAAGTTTAATGTTATTAACACACTTTCCTTTTGGAGAAGATCATGTCTGAAGAAAGCCGTTGGAATTAATTCTGTATTGAATGATCAATAACGCTTCAGAGTCTTTTCTCCTTACTGCTGATGACGCTTCAGAATATTAATGACTTGGTTTGATATGTTCTTGTTCAGAATTAGAGTTTATTGTAATTAAGCGCAGGTTCTGGTCACCAATCTTCAGCGTATAATCTGATTGCTTCATCGTGTAATACTTTATAGCTTATCTTCTGATGCTGATCTGATCAGAACTTCTGCATACATAAAACATATTTTTAAGGAGCATATTTGTTATTTGTATTTATTTATTCTTTGTATTTGTTATCATCAAAACTCTAACCAAGGGTTGTAGAATCAAAATATGTTCTAACAATATCCCCCTTTTTGATGATGACAAAAACCAGATTTTTCAATTAAAAATAAAGAATAAAAAGTTTAGAATAGAGAAGAAAAACTCCCCCTGAGTTGATTACTTCCCTTAAGTTCCTTGAGTCTTTGAGCATCAGATTTTAACTGCGTCTTTTATCAGAGTTTTGTACCTGTTTAAGCTTTTCTGAAGATAGAGGTTAAGTAGTTCAGAATGTTTGAGACTTCTGTCTCAGTAAACCGTTATTGAAAATATCTTACTTTCTCCCCCTTTTTGTCAGTTATAAAAAAAGGCAATATAATAAGAGCAAAAAAGAAAAAAATTTGATTTATATTAAAAAACAAGAAGCCATGATAAGTAGTTCAGAACAAAAGCAATGTAAAACAAACGTTACAGATAAACAAATTTAAAACAGAAGAGAATCTAAGAGGGAGGAGGAAGGCGTGTGAACAAAGCTTCCAGCAAGCCCTTGATTTGGGAGTTAGATTCTTCTTGTTTTCCCAAGATGCTCTTGATTTCTTTGTTAGTGTCCTCCTGCTTATCCAACCTTTCCTGGATAACAACATTTACTCTCTTCAATTCTTCCAGAGTTTGCATAACATAGGAAGGAGCTGGAGATTCTTCAGTATCTGGACGCTTCTCAGAGCATTCTGCAGCTTGATCACATTGAACCATTTCCTCTGCTGAGATAATCTCTTCTGGAGCAACAGTCAGAGTGAGGCCTTCTGATTCTGGTTGAACTTCATCTGAGAGACGATGTTCTGACCAGGGAGCATTATCCAGAGGGAGAATCTCCTTCTTGAGCAGATGGCTCAGAACTTGGTCTTCAAAAACCCGTGAGTTCAACTTCCATACCTGCAAGGAATTCATCCTGCTTTTACTTTTGAGAGTCAAGCTTATCATCAAACCTAACACTGATTGACTCTTCAACAATCTGTGTTTCTGTATTGTATACTCCATACCCTCTTGAGCGTTCAGAGTATCCTAACATAATACACTTTTGTGCGTTAGAGTCAAACTTTTTCAAATAATTTTTTGTACTCAGAATAAAACATGTGCATCCAAATGGGTGAAAATACGAAATGTTGGGCTTTCTGTTCTTCCACAATTCATATGGAGTCTTTTCAAGAATAGGTCTTATGGAGATTCTATTCTGAATGTAACACGCTGTGTTTATTGCCTCTGCCCAGAAGATCTTAGCAACGTTAGTCTCGTTGATCATGGTTCTGGCCATTTCTTACAATGTTCTGTTCTTTCATTCTACAACTCCATTTTGTTGGGGAGTTCTAGGACAAGAGAAATCATGCAGAATTCCTTTTTCATTAAAGAATAATTCAAAATCTTTATTCTCAAATTCTCCACCATGATCACTTCTGACTTTGACAATTCTAAGATCCTTTTCATTCTGAACTTGGTTGCAGAAGGTAACAAACACAGAGTGTGACTCGTCCTTGTGTCTTAAGAACTTTACCCATGTCCATCTGCTATAGTCATCTACGATTACTAACCCGTACTTCTTGCCACTGACTGAAGCAGTTTTTACTGGTCCAAATAAGTCAATGTACAGAAGTTCTAATGGCTTAGAGGTGGAAACAACATTTTTGGATTTGAAAGAAGGTTTTGCAAAGTTGCCTTTCTGACATGCTTCACACAGAGCATCTGAATTGAACTTCAAGTTAGGAAGTCCTCTGACCAGATTGAGTTTTTTAATCTAAGATATTCTTCTCATACTAACATGTCCCAATCTTCTGTGCCAAATCCATTCCTCGTTGTTAACAGACAGTAGACATTTTACATTCTAACTCTTTAGTTCAGAAAGTTTTATTTTATAAATGTTGTTTTTCCTCTTTCCATTAAATAGGATAGTCCCATCTTTCTGACTAACAGCTTTGCATGAATTTTGATTGAAGATTATATCATAACCATTATCACTTAATTGACATATGGATAACAGGTTATGCATTAATCCATCAACTAATAAAACATTACTTATAGAGGGAAGATTTCCATTACCTACTGTTCCAGAGCCAATGATCTTTCCTCTCTGATTGCCTCCAAAGCCCATGTGGCCTCCAAGCTTAAGTTCCAGGCTTTGGAACATATGCCTTCTTCCCGTCATGTGTCGTGAGCAGCAATAGTCTAGGTACCATGATTGGTGTCTTAGCCTTGCTGCTAAAGATATCTTCCACATGTATGATTTTATCCTTAGGTACCCACATTTTCTTGGGTCCTGATTTGTTAGTTTTACCAAAATTCTGGTTAAGTTTTGGTTTGACAGAATAATCACTACTTGTGTATTTTATGTCATGTGTGTGCCCATATATGAAATGTGAATTGAGTGGTGTGCATTTTATAACTAAGTCCATGGAATTTTTTGGTGTAGGTACCTTACCTTGATATCCTATCCCTTTTCTACCATTTCTGCTAACTCCATGGATCATTCAAGCCATCTTGCTTCTGTCTATGTTTTTAGCTAGAAACTTCTGAAAGTTGTCATCATACTCTTTGATGATCTCATCAGCATTGCTGGGTGTTTCAGGGATTGTTTCCTTTTGAGAGTTTTGCAACTGGTTTTCTAATTTTGAAACTTTTTCTCTTAACTCAGAATTCTCCAATCTGAGACTCTCAGTCTTATCAGAGTCAGAAGTAAGATTCCTTTTCAGGTTTCTGAATTTGACTCTGATCTGCTGATACCTTTCCAGAATTTCATTTAGGCTTTCAGCAAGTTCAGCCTTAGTAAAGTTTATGGTAAAGTCAGGGAATACCTCTTTAGTGTCTGATTCTGAGTCTGAACCAGAGGCTTCACTGTCTTCTGATACGTTTGCCATGAGAGCTATGTTTTCTCTTTCATCATCTGATTCTGAGTCAGCTTTAGATGTGTCAGAATCATCCCATGTAGCCATGAGGCTTTTCTTCTTTTCCTTAAGAAACTTATTTTTGGGCTTTTCCTTCTAAAGCTTTGGGCAGTCACTTTTGTAGTGCCCTTGCTTGTTACATTCATAGAAGATGATGTCTTTGTTGTTTGGCTTTCTGTATCTTGAAGAACCTTCAGATCTTCTATGTCCAGAGGAGGATTTTGACCTTCTGTATCTGGATGAGGATTCATTCTGATTTTCTGATCTTTTGGGATTTCTGAACTTCCTTTGTCTTTGCTTCCACAGTTGGTTCACCCTTCTGGAGAGGAGAGACAGTTCATCTTACTCTGATGAGGATCCATCAGAGGTTTCTTCCACAGCCTAGAAAACTTTGGAGTCAGATTTTCTGTTAGATTTTAAAGCTAATGGCTTACCTTGCTTTTGAGGTTCATCTTCTTCTAGCTCTATCTCGTGACTCCTGAGGGAGCTAACAAGTTCTTGCAGAGATATTTTGTTGAGATCTTTGGCTAGCTTAAGTGCTGTGACCATTGGCCTCCACTGTTTGGGCAAGCTTCTGATGATCTTTTTAACGTGATCAGCAGTAGAATACCCTTTGTCAAGAACTTTTAGTCCAACAACAAGAATTTGAAATCTTGAAAACATAGTTTCTATTGATTCACTATCTTCCATCTTGAATTCCTCATACTTCTGAATGAACGCAAGGGCCTTGGTTTCTTTGACTTGAATGTTGCCTTCATGCGTCATTCTCAGAGAGTCAAACATATTCTTGGCAGTTTCTCTGTTTGATATTTTCTCATATTCTGAATATGAGATGGCGCTGAGGAGAATTGTTCTGGCCTTGTGGTGGTTTCTGAATTCACGCTTTTGCTGATCAGACATCATTTTCCTGTCTATCTTCTGACCACGTCCATCCACAGGATGCGTGTATCCATCAGTCACCATGTCCCACAGATCAGCATCATGGGCCAGAAAGAAACTCTCAATTCTATTTTTCCAGTAGTCAAAGTTTTCTCCATCAAAGACTGGAGGTTTACCACTGAATCTGTCCCTGTCTTCATTGTTGTCATTGCTGATGTTTTGGCTTGGTCCCACCATAGTGTTTTTCTAATGCTTGGATCTTGTACTGACACGGTTAAGTATTTAAGCTAATAACCAGGCGCTCTGATGCCAATTGAAGATGTGAAGAACACAAGAGGGGGGGGGGGGGGTTGAATTGAAAACTTGGATCTAAAACAACTTAATGACACAATATTTTTATCCTGGTTAGTTTGATCTCAAACTACTCCAGTCCACCCGTCAAGGTGATTTTGCCTCTCTCCAACGAGGTCTTAATCCACTAATCTCAACAAGATTACAAAAGCTACTTTAACAACTGTTAAAGTCTTCTTGAGTACAACCACAATCCGGTTAATCTCAAGGATCTCTTTTACAATATCATTAAACAAAATGTGTTGTTATTTTTCTAACAAAAACGGTTTATCACAACTGTGATAAATTAAACAGGTTTAGCTTAGAATAAATAATGAATTTGCTTGAGCTTGAATATGTGTGGTTGGTGATCTTAGCAAATTGTTGTGTGTACGTACGTCTTTTATTTTACAAGCTGACTTGTTTATATAGGCAATGTAATGACGTTGTCCATAAAGCAAGTTTAATGTTATTAACACACTTTCCTTTTGGAGAAGATCCTGTCTGAAGAAAGCCGTTGGAATTAATTCTGTATTGAATGATCAGTAACACTTTAGAGTCTTTTCTCCTTACTGCCGATAATGCTTCAGAATATTGATGACTTGGTTTGATATGTTCTTATTCAGAATTAGAGTTTACTGCAATAAAGCCCAGGTTCTGGTCTCCAATCTTCAGCGTATAATCTGATTGCTTCAGCGTGTAATACTTTATGGCTTATCTTCTGATGCTGATCTGATCAGAACTTCTGCATACATAAAACATATTTTTAAGGAGCATATTTGTTCTTTGTATTTATTTATTTTTTGTATTTGTTATCATCAAAACTCTAACCAAGGGTTGTAGAATCAAACTATATTCTAACAGAGCCAACTAAACTTCAAGAGGGTACTTACCTAAAAAACCCCATGCAAGCCTAAAACATAGGGATTTTTTTGCTTTGTGTGTATATGCTTACTTGTACATAACATCATAAACATCATAAGCATCATACGCATGCTCACTAACTATTTCAAGGATTTAGAAATTTACCTTTGTTTTTGTTTTGTAGGTCATGAATTTCGTCCAAAGAAACACCATTTGAATCAGCTTTGTAAAAACACACCCTCAGCTTCAAGAGTTAGCCTCAAGAGTTACCGGGGATTCTCCTTTTACCAATAAATACGGTCGACTCCTCAGTTTGTCTACATCCAGTTTCCAAGAAGAGATGATGTGCATGCTGTTCCAATTCTTTGATCCCGTACATCATTGTTTCACTTTCCCGGACTATCAGTTAGTACCTACACTGGAAGAGTTCTCTCTACTCTTAGGGGTGCCCGTGCTTGAACAGATACCGTTCACCGGCCTAGAAGGAATTCCAAAACCTGAAGTCATCGCCGAAGCTTTGTATATGAAAAGAGCTGACGTCATAGCCAATTGGGAGACAAGAAGCGGGGTCAAAGGTTTCCTAACCAAGTTTCTATTGGAGAAGGCTCGTTCATTCTGGGACGACATGGATTTCTAAGCTTTTGAAGACGTCCTGGCTCTTCTCATTTATGTTTTGGTTCTGTATCCCAACTCGGACCAATTCATAGATGTTAATTCCATCAAAGTCTTTCTCTCTCGCAATCCCTTACCTACCTTATTGGGAGACATCTTGCATTGCCTTCATACCCGCACCATGAAGAAAAGGGGTACTTTCTTGTGTTGTATTCCCTTACTCGCTAAGTGGTTTACCTCACACCTACCTCAATCAGTATTGAAGAACGAGCAAAGACTGACATGGTCTCAAAGGATGATGTCCCTCACCCATTTCGACATCCGTTGGTGTTCGAGATCCTTGGAAGATGTCTCTATCATTGACCACTGTGGGGAATTCTCTAACGTCCCTTTGCTTGGTATTAGAGGAGGTATCACCTACAATCCCTTCTTAGCTCTTCAACAGTTTGGGTATTCCCGAAGAGACGGCCCTCATCAGATGCTCATTCAAGGTCTGGTGTTCGACTATGACAAAGAAGACCAAGATTACCGCCATAGGTTTACACGATCTTGGGGAATGGTGAACAAGGTGGACAGTAGGACTTTGGGACACAAAAACTCTATCCCTCTCGAGCCTTACCTTAGGTGGGTACGGGCTCGTGCTCAGACACTTGTGATGCTTTATCCTTCCATTTTACCAGTCATCATGGAGCCTGTGATCGAAGGAGATGTTTCCTACACTATCCTCCATCCCGACATGCCTACCTCTCTCGAAGACTTACAAAGGGGTTTGATCCAGCTGAAGGAAGAATGAGATACTTTTGAGGCTCAGTTCTATGCCAGTGAGAAGAGGGTCTTGGAGCTTACGAAACAGCTACAAGAAGAGCAGAATGTGAATGCTTATCTCGCGCCAAAGAGGATGTGTTCGGTCTTTTTATCTTAGAAAGCTATTTTGTAAGCCCAAGGGGGATAATGTAATCTTTCTTGTTTTGACTAATGAAAGTTAACGTTTGTTCATTTTTTGTCTATACAAATTTAAATTTCATTAATCCTTGAAATCATTTGCATATACATATTCCATGCATCATAACATGACAGGTTTTCGCATAACAGGTTTCCTTATCTCTCCGCTATTTATTTCAGCAAAATGGATCTAGAGAAAACTGTGACGGAACTCCAAGCCCAGAATTCTCAGTTTCAGGAAGCTCTACTCGCCCTAGCCAAGGGGCAGCAAGATATGATGGCTTTGTTGGCCGTTAAGAAAAAGCCAAAGAAAAAAGCTCTACTCAACATGGGTAGAAGGTTTAAGGAGACAATCCGTCAAATCCCGGTAGGAGGAGACTCATCTAAAGAGGACGAGAACCAGGTTGGCGAGGTCAAGAGTACTCAGGCTGAGTATGCCAATGATCAAGAATCTGATGATGATTATTTCAATGAACAGTATCCACCTGCTGATATCAAATACAAGCAGTTAGAAGACAGGTTGAAGGCTGTTGAAATCCAAGCCGTCCCCGATTTAGATTTTGACGATTTGGGCTTAATATCTAGGGTAGTCATCCCCCACAAATTCAAAGTACCAACCTTTGCCAAGTACAATGGGGTTTCTTGTCCAAAACTCCATTTGAAGTCTTATGCGCGCAAGATACAACCTCACACTGCCAATAAAAAGCTATGGGTTCACTTTGTCCAAGAGATTCTGGCTGGAACACAACTTGAATGGTTTTATCAGTTAGATGGTTCTCGTATCAATACTTGGGAGGATCTAGCTACTGCCGTCTATCATCAGTATCAATACAATGCCGACTTGGCACCAACGAGGGTTCAATTGCAAGATATGTCCATGGAAAAGAATGAAGGATTTAAGGAATATGCGCAAAAGTGGAGAGACCTTGCTAGTAGGGTCCAACCTCCCTTGAATAATAGGGAACACATCGACATGTTCATGGGAACCTTATCAGGTCCTTTCTTTAATCTGTTAGTGGGTTGCTCTTCTTCTGGTTTCACCGAATTAATCCTAACCGGTGAAAGAGTTGAGAGTGGCATAAAAAGTGGGAAGATCTCTGTGGCATCCACCTCCACTCCCAATCCTATCAAAGAACCTTTTGCTGTGAAGAAAGAATTTAATGCTATGTATGGGGAAAGGGCCCATATCAAGAGGAACGATCATCCGTTTGTCAATGTTGTCTGAATCTCCAATCCAACTCCTACTCCAAGACCATCTGCAAATCATCAATGTTTTGAAACTCCAAGAAGAAAATTTACAAGGTTAGCCATGTCATTGTCTCAAGCCCTTCAACATTTGCTTAAGGATAATTTGATGACATTGCGCGATCCTCCCGCGAACCCTGACACCTCGTCCCCAAAGTATAATCCGAATGCAAAGTGTGCTTACCATTCAAACAACCCCGGGCATGATACTGATCAGTGTTGGGCCTTGAAGAACAAGATCCAGGATTTAATTGACAACAAGACTATTGAATTTGATCCTCCTCCAACACCGAATGTAATTACCGCTCCAATGCCGAACCATGACAAAGGTGTTAATGCTGTCGATGATACAATTTTCATTGCCTCTGTTGAAGAATTGACCACTCCGTGGAATATAATCAAGAACAATCTGTTAAAAGCTGGGGTTTTCCCTAGTTGTGAAAAAGACTGTGTGTGTTGTACAAGACAACCCAATAGATGTGAAGGGTTGAAGAAAGGTATACAATGCCTGATGGATAGCCACGAAATTCTGTTTGAGAAGACTCCGTCTGCCAAGAGTTTGGTTAACAAATGTGAAGACCTCTCCATTATTACCATCTCCAACAAGCCTATTAGGATCACCTCCAAAGGTCCTATTAGGATTTAAAATGAACCCACTATTTCTCCCTTAATCATTACCAATCTCGGACCAATTCCTTACTCTTCAAATAAAGCGGTACCATGGAATTACGGTGCTGAAGTGTTCTATCATGGGATTAAACAAGATGCCTGGATCAAAGAGGGAAAAGATGACAATATTGGCAACATAGCTGGCTCAAGAAAAGTAACTAGAACTGGGAGAATATTCTCACTCAATATCTCACCTCTGGTAGTTACAAAAACGCCCATCCGCATTACTGCTGCCAAGCCAAATATCGATACCAGAGGGAAGGGGAAGGTCGTTGAGCCTGATGTGATTGAGGTACCTTCCAAAGATGTAGCTGATGAAGAACCCTTCGCCCGTGAAATGGACGAGATTTTGAAGATCATCAAGAGAAGCGACTTCAAAATTGTAGAACAATTGGGGCAAACCCCTCTAAGATTTCAATGTTGTCATTGCTGCTTTGCTCTGATGCCCATGCTCGGACATTAATCAAGTTCCTGAAAAAGCTCATGTCCCCCCATGAGACAACAACAGACCAATTTGATAATTGCGTGGCTAGCCTGACAGCTGATAATGGCTTGGGGTTTTCAGATGCTGACTTAACACCTCTCGGGAAGAATCACAATAAAGATTTACATGTTTCTATCGAGTGCAAAGGGACTACCTTAGCACATGTGCTAGTCGACATTGGTTCTTCTCTGAATGTATTACCTAAGGGGGTGTAAGACCGTCTCGATTGTGAGGATTTAATCTTGAAGCCAAGTGATATCATCGTAAGGGCGTTTGATGGATCAAAGAGGACTGTTCATAGGGAGGTAGATCTTCCAATCAAGGTGGGCTCCAAAATCTTCAACTCCACCTTCTATATTATGGATATTTGCCCTGCCTATTCTTGCCTGTTAGGTCGCCCGTGGATTCATAAGGCTGGGGAAGTGACCTCAACCCTCCATCAGAAACTCAAATACCCAGTCAAAGGCAGGATAATCACCGTCTGTGGGGAAGAAGAGTTTATGGTGAGCCACCTTAACTCTTTCAAGTATGTAGAGATGGACGGAGAATTCATTGAAACCTCATGTTAAACCTTTGAGGTTGTATCGCCGATGATTGCTGCTACTAAATGTTCTTTTGATGAGTCTAAAGCTGTTAAGGCCACGCCAAAGATGGTTTCAGTCAAGGATGCCCGTGCGGAAATTGAAGAAGGAAATTGTGATACTTGGGGGTAACTCCTCGATATCCCTTTTAAAGCAGACAAATTTGGTTTGGGCTCAGAAGGAAGTAAGGCGTGCTCGTGCTGGAAAGCCACCTCTTCACATTGGAAGCCGCAAAGTCAATGCCGTGGGTGATTCCGAAGAAGAAGCTGCATTTGAGGAATGGGTGTACCCAACTACAATGGAGCTGAAGAATTGGCATACAAAGGACTTTGTGCCCATCTCCTTCATTGAGGAGTAATCTACTTGTTATTACTTTTCCGTCAATTCAAGAACCTGTTGTCTGTAATATTTTGATAATGACTTTTAAGCCATGTGCCTAGCCCGGGGCACTTTGGTCCATTTGTCAAGGGTTTTATTTATGTTCATCTAATCATATGATCATTCAGTACATTGGACTCTTTTGCATTCAAATATTTATGTTCATTGTCTTTCCTTTCTTTCAAATACATTTTCAAGAATGGCCATGTATCTTACATGCACACACACACACATTCTTGCAGTTCTACATCCACTCTGGATCCTATTGCCAATGACTCTACTATTGCCGACTATGACTTTGAATATCCTATCAACCAAGCCGAAGACGAAGGCGAGGAAGATTGTGACATACCGGGAGAACTAGCCAGACTTCTATTACAAGAGGAAAAATCTATTCAACCACATGAAGAGTCAGTTGAGGTTATCAACTTAGGTACTGAGTCAGATAAGAAGGACATCAGGATCGACACTAATTTGGAAAGCAGTGTTAAGAGCAGGTTGGTTCAGATGTTGTGTGATTATGTGGAAGTATTTGCTTGGTCCTATAAAGATATGCCTAGGTTGGATACCAACATTGTAGTTCACCATTTACCAACAAGAGAGGACTGCCCTCCTGTTAAACAAAAGGTTCGTCGCATGAGGCCTGATATGTCTGAAAAGATCAAAGTCGAAGTAATGAAACAGTTTGATGCAGGGTTCCTAGCTGTGACATCCTATCCTCAATGGGTGGCCAATGCGGTACCAGTGCCAAAGAAAGACGGGAAAGTTCGCATGTGTGTAGACTATAGGGATCTGAATAGGGCATGCCGTTCGGATTAAAGAGTGCAGGGGCAACATATCAAAGGGCTATGGTTGCCTTATTTCATGACATGATTCATCATGAGATAGAGGTATATGTGGATGATATGATTCCCAGATCACAAATCGAAGAAGAACATCTCGATCACCTGCACAAACTATTCGAGAGATTGAAGAAGTACAAGCTGAGATTGAACCCTAACAAGTGCACGTTTGGAGTACGCTTTGGGAAGCTTCTAGGTTTTGTTGTCAACAATAAAGGCATTGAAGTTGATCATGCCAAGGTAAAGGCCATCCAAGAAATGCTAGTCCCCCATTATGAAAAATAAGTCAGAGGATTCTTGGGTCATCTCAATTACATTGCCCGTTTCATTTCACACTTAACTGCTACTTGGGAGCCACTCTTCAAACTCTTGAAGAAAGATCAGGCAGTCAGGTGGAACAATGAATGCCAGATTACCTTTGACAAAATCAAAGAATACCTACAAGAACCTCCTATTCTCATGCCTCCAGTTGAAGGAAGACCCTTGATCATGTACTTGACAGTACTAGAGAATTCTATGGGGTGTGTTTTGGGCCAACATGATGAGTCTGGCCGAAAAGAGCATGCTATTTATTACTTGAGCAAAAAGTTTACCGACTGTGAAACCAGATATTCACTGCTCGAGAAAACTTGCTGCGCTCTGGCATGGGCTGCTCACCGGCTAAGATGATATATGTTGACTCATACCACTCTGTTGATTTCTAAGATGGACCCAATCAAGTACATCTTCAAGAAACCCGCCCTCTCCGGACGGATAGCCAGATGGAAAATGATCTTGACCGAGTACGACATTCAATACACGACCCAAACACCCATGAAAGGAAGTATACTAGCGGATCATTTGTTCCACCAAGTTATGGATAATTATCAGTCATTGAACTTCGACTTCCCTGATGAGAACATCATGCTGGTAACCGACTGTGCGAAATCTGGACCGTATGACGGACCTGAACAAGGATCCCGATGGACTATGGTATTCGATGGGGCTTCCAATGCCTTAGGTAACGAAATTGGTGCTGTGATCATATCTCCTAAAGGTTGCCACACTCCTTTCACTGTCAGGTTATGCTTCGATTGCACAAACAACATGGCTGAATATGAAGCATGCATCTTAGGTCTAAAAGCTGCTATTGACTTAAGGATCAAGCATTTGGATGTGTTCGGAGATTCTGCCTTGGTGATCAGCCAAGTAAAAGGAGATTAGGACACTAAACACCCTAATCTCATCCCTTACAAGGAACTTGTGCTGTCCCTAATTCCTCACTTCGAAGAGATCACTTTTGAGCACTTTCCTAGGGAAGAAAACCAGTTGGCTGATGCTTTGGAAACCATGTCTTCAATGTTCAGGGTCAGATGGCACAACGAAGCCCCTATGATAATAATTTAAAGATTCGATGAACTTGCACATTGCTATGATCTTGACACCAATGCGGAAAAACCATGGTACCACGAGGTGATGACATACCTTGAAGCACAAGAATATCCAGAGGGGGAATCTATCATTGACAGAAAGTTCTTGCGAAGATTTGCAGCCAAATTCTTCCTAAGTAATGGGATATTGTACAAGCGCAACCATGATTCAACTCTACTCCGATGTGTGGACAAGAAGGAGGCAGAGGAGATTATGAAAGACATGCACGATGGCCTTTTCGGTACTCATTTAAGTGGATATACGATGGCTAAGAAAATCTTAAGAGCAGGTTACTACTGGTCAACGATGGAGACCGGTTTCCATCAACATTCAAGAACTTGTCACAAATGCCAAATCTACGGTGACAAGGTCCATGTGCCTCCTATCACTCTGAATGTCATGACCGCCCCGTGGCCATTTGCAATGTGGGGCATTGACATGATTAGAGAAATCAAACCTACCTCCTCCAACAGACATCACTTCATTCTTGTTGCTATCGACCATTTTACCAAATGGGTCGAAGCCGCCTCGTTTGCCCCAGTCACCAAGAATGTGGTAGCCATATTCATTAGACACAATCTCATCTGCCGTTATGGTATCCCCGAAAGGATTATCACCGATAACGGGACTAACCTCAACAATGCTATGATCCAGGAGCTGTGCACTCAGTTTAAGATCAAGCATCACAATTCTTCTCCGTATAGACCAAAAATGAACGGCGCAGTCAAAGCGGCCAACAAAAATATCAAGAAGATTATGCAGAAAATGGTAGAACCTATAAGGATTGGCATGAGATGTTGCCGTTTGCTCTACATGGCTACCTTACTTCAGCTAGAACATCAACTGGGGAAACTCCCTTTTCTCTAGTCTACGACATGGAAGCTGTTTTTCCAGTGGAATTTCAAATTCCCTTGCTGAGGATTATGATTGAGGCAGGCCTAGGCGAAGACGAGTGGATTCAAACGAGATTGGATCAGCTGAACTTGATTGACAAAAAACGATTAGCTGCTGTTTGCCATGGTCAGACGTATCAAAAATGAATGATCAAGGATTTCAACAAAAAGGTCAAGCCTCGAGTATATCAAGTTGGTGACTTGGTGATAAAACGCATCATTTTACCACAAGGAGACCCCAGAGGCAAATGGACTCCCACCTATGAAGGGCCATTTGTTATCAAGAGAGTTTTCTCTGGCGGTGCCATGATGCTGACCACCATGGACGGTGAAGATTTCCCACACCCTATAAACACGGACATAGTTAAAAAATACTATGCATAAGAGACCCGCTAGGTTGACACACCTAGGAAAAATATGGGCATCCCGGCAAACCAAAAGGTTTGGGAAAAAATCAGGGATATATGCGAAAGATTGTACACCCGGCAAGTTGAAAACCCGAAAGGACGACTTAGGAAAAAAAGGATATCCTGGTGGGCCGAAAACCCAAAAGGGCGGTCCAGGCAAAAATTAAGGATTAAAAGCATACGACTATGTCCCGTGGAATCAATACAGTCAATTCTATCACCAAGGTCCAAGTTCAAATGGTCCAAGATCAATCCAATTAACTTCGATCAATGACAAGGGACGTTCAAAGACATTGGGGCAATAATAGAGTTGGAAGGCAATGAGATCATTTCACATGGCTATTTGTTTTTATTCTCAATTTTGTTTTCCTTTAGACGATTTTCTCTTACTAGGATCTCCGTCTCTTTGTACAAAAACGCCTATTCATGGGCAAAATATCAATACAAATACACATTGAAGTGCAAAATTTCTGTCTTTATTTTGAATGCAAATTTGTCAAATGACTAAAACTGAATGAACATATGCATATGAACAT
This sequence comes from Vicia faba, assembly GCA_948472305.1. Classification (NCBI taxonomy): domain Eukaryota; kingdom Viridiplantae; phylum Streptophyta; class Magnoliopsida; order Fabales; family Fabaceae; genus Vicia; species Vicia faba. The sequence goes on from OX451738.1 coordinate 1,174,656,764, forward strand.
AATTAAAACTATTTGGCACATGTGTCCTGCTAAGCAGAAGCAAACATCTCTTTAATGTACATGAAATATCTCCATATAATTTTCATTCACCCCACAAGGACGGTTACGATAAACCTCTCCCCAACGGAGTTACCCACAAAGTCTCATTGCATAGAATAATCCCTGACCAGAGTCTCGATCTTTTGGAAGCCCTCTCTCCAGCAAAGTCAATTTTACAAGTTAAAGCCTTGGGGATCTCTTCCTAAAGGAAATTCACCTCCTCAACAGGGTTTATTTCCCCGACAGAGTTATTTCCCCAGCCGAGTTCAAATTTCTCAACATACAACAATCAAGACACCACGAATCGCCCAGCTGAGCCAATCTTCCCCAACTGAGTGTATTTTCCCAGCTGAGTATATTTTCCCCAGCCAAGGCTATTATCTCCAAACAGAGTCTATCCTCCCCAAGATGAGTTTGTCCTACTTAACTCAATCGGCACTCTCCAGTTTGAATTTCCCTTTCAGATTATTGCAAATCACAGGGCCACAACCCCTGGTCCCCAGTAAAGTCGTCAGCAACGCCTTTACTATTTCCAAAAGATGCTATGAATCCTGGATCCGACCAAATATTAGCATAATTTTCAAGTTATTACTGAATCCTGGGCTCGACCATATGACAGTTTGAGTATCTGAAACCTGGATCCGACCAGATAACAGTTGATCTCAATTTCAAGATGCTATGAAACCTGTACCCGACCAGATAATAGCCTAACTCTTCAAATATATAGAAGAACCTAAACTCAATCTGACCAAGGTTTAACTTCTTTTCCCCAGTAGAGTTGCCTCCATATCCCCAACAAATTGCTGAGAAACCTGGATCCGACCAGATATCAGTTTTCATTTCCATCTTTTCAAGCAAGTTGTTGTGAAACCTGGAAACTGACCAGATAACAACTAAATCCCCAAACAGTTTATTGTGAAACCTGGACCCAACCAGATAACAATTGACTTCATCAACCTCAGAAATCTGCAAATCCTGGACCCGACCAAATGACAGTTTTTCTTTTTCAAACAGTATATTGTGAAACCTGGAGCCCGACCAGATAACAATTAACTATGATCCCCAGAAAGACACTATGAAGCCTAGACTCGACCAGATAATATTATAGATTTCCAAAAACCATGAAGCATGGATCCGACCAGATAACTATTCAATTTCAAGAAATTTTCTGCAAAGCCTGGATCCAACCAGATAATAGTTAATTCGTCTCTTCCTCCAGTAAGTTGCTGTGAAGCCTGGATCCGACCAGATAGAAGTCGACTACTTCATCCTCGGCAACTGTGAAGCCTGGATCTGACCAGATAACAGCTGACCTTTGAGCGATATTCCCCAGCAAAAGCATCCTTTCAACAAAATTTGAAGATATGCATATTCTTCATCTCCAATGGAAATCAGGGATTCAACCTCCCGGAATTTCCTCAGCAGTAGTCAGGGATTTATTTTCCTGGACAAAAACATATACCTCACCTCCATACATCATAGAATATGCATACCATATGCATTTAGCATAATACCACATCTGGTGAACATCATGCAAGCATCTTCACTTTACTAACTATTTTTCTCACAGGTAAAACATCAAGTTTTACTGCCAACTAAAGAAGATTTCCCTTCGGTAAAGCAGAAGGTCCATTGCATGCGCCTTAAAATGTCAGAGAAGATCAAAGCAGAGGCTACGAAGAAGTTCAACATTGGGTTCTTAGCTGTCACCTCTTACCCCCAATGGGTTGCCAACATGGTTCCGTTGCCTAAAAAATACGATAAGGTACGAATGTGTGTGGACTACAGAGATCTGAACAGGGCAAGCCCCAAAGATGACTTTCCGCTCCCCCACATTGACGTCCTGGTTGACAACACCGTGCAGCACAAGATCTTTTCCTTCATGGATGGTTTCTCTGGTTACAATCAGATCAAGATGGCACCTAAAGTTATGGAGAAGACAACCTCCATCACGCAATGGGGCACTTTCTGCTACAAAGTGATGACGTTTGGATTAAAGAATGTCGGGGCAACCTATCAGCGAGCCATGGTCTCCTTATTTCATGACATGATTCATCATGAGATAGAGGTATACGTGGATGACATGATAGCCAGGTCTCAAACCGAGGAAGAGCACCTTGATAAATTACAAAAGTTGTTTGATAGGTTGAAGACGTACAAGCTAAGGTTGAATCCGAACAAGTGCACCTTCGGGGTAAGGTCTGGTAAACTGCTAGGTTTCATTTTCAGTGATAAGGGCATTCAGGTGGACCCCGAAAAAGTAAAGGCTATACAAGAGATGCCGGCTCCTCGCACTGAGAAGGAGGTCAAAGGCTTTTTGGGACACCTAAAATACATTGCCAGGTTCATTTCCCTTATAACTGCTACTTGTGAGCCAATCTTCAAGCTCTTGAAGAAATATCAAGTAGTAAAATGGAATGACGAATTCTAGACTGCCTTCGAAAGAATCAAGGAATACCTTTAAGAACCACCAATTTGGATGCCTCCGATTGAAGGAAGACCTTTGATAATGTAATTAACAATGTTATATAATTCAATGGGGGTGTGTGCTGGGGCAGCATGACGAGTCTGGTTGAAAAGAGCATGCAATATACTACCTTAGAAAAAAGTTTACCGACTGTGAGACAAGATACTCACTGCTAGAGTAAACTTGTTGCGCTTTGGCATGGGCTGCTCGCCGACTGAGATAGCATATGTTGACCCACACTACTTTGCTGATATCTAAGATGGATCCGATCAAGTACATCTTCGAGAAGCCCGCTCTCTCCAGAAGAATAGCGAGATGGCAGATGATCTTAACCGAATACGATATCCAATACACGACCCAGAAAGCAATCAAGGGGAGTGTTTTAGTTGATCGTTTGGCTCATCAGGCCATGGATGACTACCAGTCCATGAGTTTTGAGTTCCCGGATGAGAATATTATGCTGGTGACTGGCTACGAAGAACCTGGACCGGATGAAGGACCTGAAGAAGGATCCCGATGGACTATGGTTTTTGACAGAGCCTCGAACGCACTCGGTAATGGCATTGGTGCTATAATCATATCCCCCGAGGGCTGTCATACTCCTTTCACTGCCCGATTATGCTTCAACTGCACCAACAACATGGAAAAGTATGAAGCATGCATCATGGGTCTTAAAGCGGCTATTGACCTGAGGATCAAGTTCTTGAGCGTTTTCGGGGATTCAACCTTGGTGATAAGTCAGATCAAAGGAGAGTGGGATACAAAGCACCCGAATCTCATCACGTACAAAGAGCACGTGCTGACATTGCTTCCACACTTTGACGAAGTCACCTTAGAACATTTTCCACGAGAAGAGAATTAGTTATCGGACGCGCTAGATACCATTTCCTATATGTTCAAGGTCAGGTGGGACAATGAGGCTCCTCGGATCATTATTGAGATATTGGATGAACCAACATACTGCTATGAGATTGTCGCTGAAGGAGTAGTAGAAAAACCTTGGTTCTATGAAGTGAAGAGATATCTCGAGGCTCAAGAGTATCCCGAGGGAGCATCTGTCAACGATAAGAAGTTTCTGAGAAGGTTCGCCGTAAAGTTCTTCCTCAGTAATGGAATCCTCTACAAGCGCAATCATGACTCTACTCTACTTCGGTGCATAGACAAGAGCAAAGCGGAGAGGATTATGATAGATCTACACGAAGGTACCTTAGGAACCCATTTGAGTGGACATACCATGGCTAAAAAGATCCTACAGATAGGATACTATTGGTCCACTATGGAAGCAGACTGCTATCATCATTCCCGAACTTGTCACAAATGCCAGATCTATGCTGATAAGGTGCATGTACCTCCAGTTCCTTTGAACATCTTGATGGCTCCTTGGCCCTTTGCAATGTGGGGCATTGATATGATTAGAGAGATTATATCTACCGCTTCCAATGGGCATCGCTTCATCCTGGTGGCCATTGATTATTTCACGAATAGGTCGAAGCTGCCTCTTTTGCTACTGTTACCAAGAACGTTGTGGTGCAGTTTATCAAGCATAACCTGATCTCTTGGTACAGTGTGCCAGAGATAATCATCAATGTCAATGGTATGAATCTTAACAACACAATAACCACTGAAATCTGTAAATAGTTCAAGATCCAGCACTATAATTCTTCCCCTTACCGGCCGAAGATGAATGGCACTGTGGAGGCTGCTAACAAGAACATTAAGAAGATCGTACAAAAGATGATGGTGACATACAAAAGACTGGCATGAGATGTTACCATTTGCTCTTCATGGTTACCGCACCTCAGCGCGTACATCAACAGGGGAAACACCTTATTCTCTGGTATATGGTATGAAGTTTGTCCTACCTATTGAGGTCCAGATCCCTTATTTGAGGATCATGAAGGATGCGAGTTTAAACAAAGACGACTGGATCCAAACTCGGCTTGAATAACTGAATTTGATTGATGAGAAAAGGCTTACTGCTGTCTATCATGGTCAGATGTACCAAAAACGGATGATCAAGGCTTTCAACAAAAAGGTCAGACGTCAGGCATATTAAGTGGGTGATCTAGTAATCAAGAGCATCATCCTGTCGCAAGGTGATCCCAGGGGAAAATGGATCCCCACATACGGAGGGCCATTTGTAATCAAGAACATATTTGCTGGTGGAGCCATGATTCTAACCACCATGGATGGTGACGACCTTCCCCACCCTGTGAATGCAGACATAGTGAAAAGATACTATGCATAAATAAAGACCCGCTAGATCGACTGGCCTAGGCAAAAATAGGGGCATCCCGTCAAACCAAAAGGGCTCGGGCAAAAATCCGGGATAAAAAAAAAATCTGTACACCCGGCGAGTCGAAAACCTGAAAAGGCGGCTTGGGCAAAAAAGGGTATCCCGGTGGACTGAAAACCCCAAAGGGTGGTCCAGGAAAAAATTAGGGATTTAAGGCATATAACTATGTCCCGTTGGATCACCTTGCAATCAGACTTCAGTATCAGACTATTAAACTCAAGCGGTACCGATCAATCCAGTCAACTTCGGACAAGCAGTGAAGTAATGAGACGCTCGAAGGCATAAGAGCAATAGCAGAATTGAAACTTAACGGGATCATTATACATATCAGTTTTCTCTTTGTATATAACTTTGTATAAATTCTTTTTGTGATGGAATTTTCTTACTAAAATGTCTGTCTCCTTGTACATAAACGCCTTTTATTGGCAAACTTCAAAAAATCAATACAAATCAGTTTTTGAAAGTTCAAAACTACTTGTTTTCTATTTTTCTGTTTTGTTTTGCAAAAATGTCCAGTGATTATTTGTGGCATATGCATATTGAATATGATTACTGTTTGCAAATATTTACATAAATAACATAAAGACAATTGCTAATGGCTTAAGGAACGAAGCAATGTCTGAAATTCAGTCCTAGTCTCTACAGTTTTTTTCCCCAAGCAGGAATTACCTTCTCCAACAGAATTCCTCAAAGATTTGAAATCCATGTTTTCCAGCTGAATTTATTTTTGTCCCCAGCAGTTTATGAAGCCTCGTCCCCACAGAGTAAAATGACCGAAGTTTGACCTCTCATTCCCCATAAAGCTTTATAATCTCCGGCAACTTTCAAATCTTCATCCCCATTAAAGTTTACTTCTCTGGCAGCAGAAGATCATCCTCAACATAGTTCCTTTTCCCTAGCTACTGAATATTCCCCAGTAGAGTCTCCAACATAATTCTTTTCTTACTATGGAATATTCCAACAAAAGAATTCTTCTCCCTCTGTGGAGCACTCCCCAAATAGAGCATCTTCTCCCCAGTGGAATATTCCAAGCAGAAGTACTTGTCTCCCCACAGATTCATTCTTAAACAGAAGACAAAAAAATCCCAGCCGAGTATTCTCAAATAGAAATAGGAAATCCTCGACAAATCATCTCTACTCATCATCCCCAGCGGAAGCAGAAGAACCACTTTTTCTACAACGGTCAGGAATTCAATTTCCAGTACTCTCCAGCAGCAGTTAGGGATTTATTTTCCCAGACTCGGATGTGTCACAATAGCATTTCATGTTCATACATCATGACGTGCACATACATATTTCATACAACATAATCTCATTTATTTTGAGAACATCATCACACAATGCATTTCATGTATCACATATAATTAATCTTGTACCTTTTCAGGAAAGATGGTTATCATCAATAATTCCAACAGTTCAAGGTTAAATCCATGAAGCTATACATGTCATATCTACAAGCAACTAATGGAAAATCAGTTCCCGAAACCAAATGGGTCAACTAATCTACGTGATCAAATGAGGCAGCCCTACTACCTAGGCTTTATTTCGAAGTAACCCTACTACCCAGGTTCCTTCTCACAGCCCTGCCACCCAGGCTTTATTTCGAAACAACCCTACTATCCAGGCTTTATTTCGAAGTAACCCTACTACCTAGGTTCCTTCTCACAGCCCTACCACCCATGCCTTATTCCAAAACAACCCTACTATCCAGCTTTATTTCGAAGTAACCCTACTACCCAGGTTCCTTCTCACAACCATACCACCCAGGCTTTATTTCGAAGCAGCCCTACTACCCAGGATTTATTTCGAAGTAACCCTACTATCCAGGTTCCTTCTCACAGCCCTACCACCCAAGCTTTATTCCGAAGCAGCCCTAATACCCAGGCTTTATTTCGATGTAACCCTACTACCCATATTCCTTCTCATAGCCCTACTATCCAGGCTCCTTTTCATGAATTACCTGATGTAGTTTTGCATGGACGTGTCCTGAGAAATCCATATACATGTTCCTTCTCTTTTATCTCTGGACAACAGTTTACAACACTGTAAAACCTGGACCCAACCAGATACAGTCGATTTCATATTCCCTAGTAAGTCACTGTAAAACCCAAACTCGACCATATAACAACTCACTTTTTTCTCATTAATCAAGAGTTAATTCCCCAGTAGAGTAATGGACAACCGAAGCTCCTAGACTCTATTTCCCAGAACATAAATTAACATTCCCTGGTGAAGTCCTCCTCAATGGCAGGTATAGGAATTCTCGCAAAGGTATCTCTTATGCAACCGATATCTTTTCTGGATGGCATCTTTAAGCCCATCTCCAACGATTCTTCGTCGCCTTCTAAACGACATCTGTAAGCCTATTCCCGATATTATAGATCGACATTCACTTCATGCGAGTGCAAATTTATGGGCATTCTAATATTCAATCATCTTCCACCTTCAGATCACGAAAGGCAGACAAGCCAATCTACATCCTCAGGTTTAAGAAGATTGAACAGGGGAAGCTATTGTACCCCAAAATTTTCCCTCTCATTTTACTCAACACATGCCTATTGAGGTCCTCAACTTGCCCAAGGATGCCCAAGAATTGATCAGACAAATTCTCCTCATAAGGCAATGAATCCCAAACTAGGGTTTCCATTTGAATCAAGATGTGTCAACTCCAAATACTTCAATTGATTTCAATGGTCCTGTTATGCCTCCAATAATGTCCATGACAAATTTCATGCCTTGCAGAACAAGTTTGCACAGTCAATTGCCCAAATGCCTGAAAATCAACTGTATTAGGTCAAAAGTCAACTGTGGTCTATATACAGTCAAACTTCAAGATTTTTTGTCAAAAACATCATTTTGAAATGATAGTCATCATTTGATCAAGGGTTGACCATGATTCCTCAAGAAATGCTCCTAATTCATCAAAAGTCAAATTTGCAAAATTAGGGTTTCTATAGGAAAAGTCAACTGAACTTTGACTGGGCATAACATTCTCATAATTTTTCAATTTGGCCCCAACCAAAGCCCATACTTAGGAGAATCCAATTTCCTACAATACATATTTTATCTTCAAGTTCAAGAAGTGCACCATTTGAAAGATGCAAGCACATACATTACATGTCATTTTCAAAAAGTCAATAAAAGACACTTTTTGTCCAGGCCTTTTACATCAAGATAACATCTTCAAATGAAAAAATTACCAAAAGAGGGATTGAAGTAGACATCTTGAGATATCCAAAAAGTCCAAGATCACCTCCTTGGGGTAAAAATTGAGCAAGTTATGGTTTGCCCAAGTTGGGAAATGTTTGGAAAATTCAAAAATCCTACATCAAGCAAAGTTTAGTTTTCAAGGCATTAACTCATTTCTTTGAGTTTTAAAATTCTCCATGGAATATTATAGAACCCATAAGCTCTTCCCCTTGTGGTCTTACTTTTTATCCATTTATTTTCCATTTATTTGGATTTATTTTCAATAAAACATGAAATAAGTGGTTTAAATAACAAAGGGAGGTGTATAGCACAAATGGGCTTGGAATTATCTTGCACAAGGGCCCAAGACACACAAAAAATGATGTCTAGGTTCATACCCTTCAAGAAATGGCGCAAAAGTCATTTTGGGAAAGTTTTCAAATTTTGCATTATGGTTCTTTAAAACATCAATTTGGCAAGTTTTTGAATATTATATCAATACTTCATTACAAGGCATTATGGCATGGATTTTGCATTCAAGACCATTCATTCCTTCCCTCCTATATATATTGGACCATTTGAAAGCATTAAAAAAAGAAAAAAAGACACTTACCACGCTACAGAAGCCCTCTCTCAAACTCTCCATTTTCATAAATTCGTCAAAATTTTGAAACCGCACTTACAAGTTGTTTCGTGGCAAACTAACACAATAGTCATTCTCCCAGCATTCCCAGGAATTGATCCAGGCCATCCCTATGCCCTTGCACGACCAAAAACACAACATATCTGAACCTGTGTATTTAGTAAAAAATTTAATTCGAATTTCATTTATCTGTAGATTTTAATGTCTTGGTTTGTTTGAATGTTGCACAGGACCTAAAACTATGAGGTTTGGGCGTGAGAATCACAAGGTTTGAGCTTGAAATAAAATTATGCCATAGCTAGGACACAATCTGCATTTCGTGCTCATAACACAAGATACAGGCCCATTTCTTTTGTTTTTTCGTTCTATTCTTTATGTTTTATTTCTTCTTTTGATTTTATTTTTATTAATTAACCTTAAAATCAAAAAATCACAAAAATAATAATTAACTTTTTTTTAAATAGATCATTAATTAATTAATTAATTAGTTAATATTTTCCTAAAGTAATGATTAAGTAGAACTAGGTTTTATATTTCATAATTCTTATTTTCTTTAATATTCAAAAATCAAAAAATATTAATTAGGTTTATTTTATGTTATTAATTAGACTTTAATTTAATATTTTCGTAAATTAAAAACCAAACAAAAAAACATGCCTTTTCTTTTCTTAAAACTAATTCAAAAAACATCAAAAAGTTTCCTTTACGCATTTTCCTATTTCACGCGCATTTTCTTCTTTCGCACTCTTATATTCCTGTACATATCAATGTAGCCAAACTATAAAACATTTTTATTGTTTTCCTTTATATTTCTCCCGGTTTTGGACTTGCAATTAAATCCCTCTCCCCAAAGCCATATAATAGCGTAGAAATTTACGTTTCCGCACTTTATATTTTTATACATATATTAACTGTTAGATGCATGGCTAATAGGATTGCATGAACAAGATAAAACCAACTGCTAGAAAACTAAACACAAAGACCAATATATCTGAAATCAAATACACTCGCACATATGCACCCCTATGGTATCACCACTTCGGTTGCCTTTGGTAAACGGTCATGAAGCATAGGGAGTTTTAATGGTCACCCTCCAGTCCAAAAAAGATCAAAATGACCCATTCAAATGTTGCCTCGGAAAGATATTTAGGACTTTAGGGTAATTACTAAAGTTTCCCAACCAATGCTTTTGTGACCGTAAAAACGTCCCTTTCGATTGTCCCTTAAACTCCAACCGTGGGGCCACCTACTCCTTAATAGTAGGATAACGCTGTCTAAAGGAAATGAGAAGAAACAAATAGCCTTTTTTTCGAGTAGGTAGATAGTTCCTAGGTACTTGCTCAAAAATCTCAAAATCGTTTCACACAAACACTTTCAAAACAGTTTTCAAAAACAACTTAGTCACACTCTTGAGGACAAAAACAAGAGTTATCACGAAGTAAAACATTTTTTTTTTTCAAAACACATGCACAAAGCAATTTCAAAATGAGCAAAGTGCTTAAGAGCCCATGGAAAACCACAAATAGAAAGGGTGCTAATACCTTCCCTTTCTATAATCTACCCCCTTACTCAGAAAACTCTTGAAAAAGGTTTTTTTCTGTTCTTTTTTTACCTTTCCTTTGTTGGATAAAATAAAAGACGATGGCGACTCTTGCTTACCGCATATTTGCGAATGCAAACGCAAAACCAGTATCAACAGTCGGTTCTGCCACCATATCACAACAAGATTCAAAGAATGTTTTGACATCATTAAAACAAGAGTAGAGGTACCTTGCCCTCACATACTCCGCCTTTTTTATGATGGGAAAACCTAAGCCAATAACTTAGCCTTATTCTACCACATATCCTTCCTCTGAATTTCTGCCTTCCTTAGGACACAAAATTTGCAAAATTTAACCCTTCTTGCTTAATACAATACTTCCGTTCTCTTCTCCCCCTTTGACAACATCAAAAATAGAAAAGCATAAGGTCAAGCATAATATAAACATATTTAATTATATGATCATCATATACTTTGTAACTAATAAACACCAACAACCATTCACATAAGATGAAGCTAGTGAAAAACATATAATAGTGGACATAATTAATCAAACACATTAAGTTCATTACACACCAAATGAGTTTAACAATATAAGCAACGAACACAAAGTAAGTTATTAGGAAAATAAAATAACCAATAGAATAAGAAATACATGTAAACAATGAAAGTCACAAAATGCACTACAAAGCACCAAATCAAGATCAGAAAATGCTTCAGTATGCGTTGACAACTGCAACTGATTAGTCGACTCATGCAGTCCAAATTATAAATTTTAAAATTTTTCATGTTATTAAATGCCATTCATACAATAAATAGAAATCCTACACATACATCAATTATGTCAAGGATGAAAAATACATATTGTAAAGCAAGTTTAACATTTACACTTGGTCAAGAGAGGGCGAATATATAAGAACGCTATCACCTCCATGGTCGATTGAAGACTAATACCCTCACTAACGCTTGCATTAGACATAGTAGATTATGAAGGAATATACAATCATAAAATAAAGAGTATGCAACTTAGTCAAGTTGCAACCTATCCGAGATATCGAGAATATAAAGTTTCCTTCAGAAGTGGACGAAAGGTTTCGCCGCGAGTGATTCTGTAAAAATATCGGCAAGTTGATTTTTGCTATCAACATGCTCGAATACAACGTCACCCTTTTCTACATGATCCCTAAGGAAATAATGTCTAATCTCAATATGTTTTGTGCGTGAATTCAAAACCAGATTCTTGGTTAGGTTAATGGCACTTGTATTGTCACAAAAAATAGGAATACATTCAAGTTTAACATTGAAGTCGAGCAATTGTTGTTTGAGCCACAAAATTTGGGCACAACAATTACCGGCGATAATGTATTTCGTCTCATAGGTTGACAAAGAAACAAAAACTTGCTTTTTACTATGGCAACTTACTAAGGAGTTTGGAAAGAAATGACAAGTCCCACTAGTGCTCTTCATATCTGATTTGCAATCGGTAAAGTCGGATTCAGAATAGCGAACCAAAGAATAATCACTACCCTTGGAGAACCAAAGACCATACTTTGGGGTACCAAAAAGGTACCTAAGTATGCGCTTTACGGCTTTTAAATATGAATCTTTGGGACATGATTCAAACCTAGCACACATGCAAACAAAAAACATAATATCTGGACGGGATGCGATAAGATAGAGAAGGGAACCGATCATACCTCTATACCTTTTTATATCAACGGTCTTACCATTTTCATCTCAGTGCAAATTTACCGCCGTAGGCATTGGGGTGGAGATTACTTTGGAGTTTGCCATATCGAAGCGCTTGAGCAGATCATTTCAATACTTCATTTGGATTACAAAAGTCTCTTTATTAAGTTGCTTGATTTGAAGACCGAGGAAGTAGTTTAGCTCCCCCGTCATGCTCATTTCAAATTCTCCTGCATTAGCTTAGAGAATTCCTTGACCAAAGACATGTTAGTAGATCCAAAGATAATTCCATCTACATAAACTTGAACTAAAATAGAGTGTTTCCATTGACGCTTAATAAAGAGAGTTGTATCAACCTTTCCTCTTGAGAATCCTTGATCTAGTAAGAATTTTCTAAGATGTTCGTACCAAGCCCTAGGGGCTTGTTTATGACCGTACAAAGCACCCTTAAGTTTGTAAACTCAAAATTTTCAAAATCAGGAGGTTGATATACATATATCTCTTCATTAATGTAGCCATTGAGAAAAGTACTCTTAACATCCATTTAGTACCAATTACTTGATGGTCTCGCAGAGAAGGGGCAAGGTCCCAAACCTCATTTCTCTTAAGCTGATTTAGTTCCTCTTGCATAGCTAAAAACCAATTTTCATCGAGTAAGGCGTCTTTGGAGTTTTTAGGCTCAATTTGAGAGACGAAAGAAAAATGATAACAAAAGTTACTTATCTTAGACTGTGTGGTAACTCCCTTTGAGATATCTTCTAGAATATTATGGATGGGATGATCCTTAGAGGTTTTCCATTTCAAAGGAATATCACTTTCATTACTTGGATGATCTTCCTCTCTTTCTTCAGCTACTTGATCAAACTTGTCCTCAAATTTTATAGATTTGGAGTCACTTTCTTTAGGATCTTTTAGTATGCTTTCTGAAGATACACCTGCACCATAAAAAACAACACCTTTTCCGAACAATTTTGGATAAGATTCATCAAAGGAAACATGTATGGATTCTTCAATGATATGTAACCTTTTATTGTATACTCTATATGCTTTGTTTAATTGAGAGTATCCGAGAAAAATACCTTAATCGACTTTTGAGTAAAACTTACCAAGGTTCTCTTTACTATTATTTAGCACAAAGCACTTACAACCGAAAACATGATAATCTAAAATATTTGGATTCCTACCTTTTAAAAGTTCTTAGGGATTTTTGTTAAGAATAAGACGTATTAGAATCCTATTCAAAACATAACATGTCGTATTTATGGCATCGGTCCAAAAATATTTAGGAAGACCATGGTCATTTATCATAGTTCATCCGAGTTCTTCTAAAAAACGGTTTTTACGTTCCACCACTCCATTTTGTTATGGAGTTCGTGCATGGGGCGGAAAAATCATGATCAATACCATATTTTTCACAAAATTCTTCAAAGAGGAGATTTTTAAACTCACCTCCATGATCGCTTCGAATAGTAACAACGCTAGTGTTCAATTTATTTTGAGAGATCTTGGCAAACTTTTCAAATACCAAAAAAGTGTCACTTTTACTAGCTAAGAAAATAGTCCAACAAAATATAGAGTAGTCGTCTACAATAACAAAACTATAGTAGTTTCCACCTAGACTTTTTATTCTAGATGGCCCAAAAAGGTCCATATGAAGAATTTTAAGGGGTCTCGACGCAGAGATAATGTTTTTAGATTTAATTGAGATCCTTGTTTGTTTCCCCATTTGACACGCATCACATAAGTGATCTTTAGAAAGTTTTATTTTGGGTAGACCGACTACTAAATCTTTTGAAACCACTTTATTTAGAAGTTCAAAGTTGACATGTGCTAAACGCCTATGCCAAAGCCAAGAATCTTCACTCATAGAGACTAGACATTTAGTACCGGTTAATGATACGTCATTCAGTTCAAGCATGTATACATTATTTACTCTCAATCCCTTAAACATGACATCTTTCTAATCATCATTTTCAATTATGCAACAATCTTTTGAAAAGGATACTTTGTATCCTATGTCGGACAATTGGATAATGCTAATAAGATTGTGTTTAAGACCTTCAACTAAAAGGACATCAGAGATAGTAGTAGAAGAGGGATTACCTACACTACCTTTGCCGAGTGTAGTTACCTTGTTATTGTCACCGTAGGTTACAAATCCTTTCTTTTTAGCCACAAAGTCAAAAAATAAGAAGATGTCACCTGTCATATGCCTGCACCCACTATCGAGAAACCATCTTCTCTTTGCAGTCTCAAGACATTCCACCTATAAATTTAAGTAAGAGAAATAGGTACCCAATATTTATTGGGTCCTTATGTGTGAGTGATACTAGGGTTGCATTTGGGCACCCGTTTGAAAATGCCTTGAGGAACCAAAAATCTCCTAAAGCGGAATTTACCAATGGTATGGCCCTTCTTGCAACAATATAGACAAGTCAAGGTCTGGGGAGAATTACTTTTGCTAGATTAATCCCTTATCTTATAAGTGTATTTTTTTATAAGGATTACTCATGCTACTTCTAAAATTTGATAGATCAATATCATAAGTAATTTTAGGTTGTAAAGCCTTGTCTAATTTAGCTTTAAGAGTATTAACCTATCTTTTCCAAATATGACATGTTTCACATCCAGCCCATGTAAACCAAAAACCCTTGTCATTCTCGCTTTTGCCTTTGATAGCTTCTACCATAGATTCCTTAAGAGATTCCAATTCCTTTTCCGAATCGAAAACCTTTTTCTCAAGGTATGAATTTTTTTTCTTATTTGAAGCCAATCGTTTAAAAGATTCCTTAGCCTCATTATGTAGAGTATCAAAGGCTTTTTGCAATTTAATGTAAGACATTTCATCAACATGATCATATTTAGAATGACTTACATTATTTTTCTTCTTTTGATGATCCATAAGACAAATGTTGACCGTTTCTTCTTCATTACTAGAGTCTCTTTTTCTTGAAGCTTCATTATCGCTCTCCCACCCAATATATGCTCTCCTATATTTATTTGATCTCTTGTGATATTTGTCTTTTCCTTTGTCTTTCTTGAACAATGGGTAATCCGGTTTGTAGTGACCGGGTTTTCCATAATTGTAACATGATCCTCTTGACTTATATTTCTTACTTTCATCTTGCTTTGAGGGTTTAGATTTATGTCTATAGTTGATGAGGTTCTTATCCGAATGTCGGGCTTCATTCTTTCGAAGATACCTATGATACTTTCTCACAAATAACCCCATATCTCCATTCGAACTTCCATCATCATCACTTGACTCACTTCCTCATGAATCTTTGGTGGATGACTTAGAGCTTGAAGCCTTTAACGCGATAAACTTGTTTTCCATTTCCCTTGAATTTTCTTTCTTTTCCTTTTTTTTTCGTGTTTGTTGAGATTTATGAGCTCTTGCTCATGTTCTTGAAGCTTACCAAACAATTTTGTAATATCTAGTTTTGTTAGATCGTTAGCTTCCTTGATCACCGTGAACTTAGGTTGCTATTCCCTATTAAGACATATCAAAATTTTGTTAGCAACAATAAAATTGGAAGTGGTATAACCAAGTATATGTAAGAGTAAATCTCTTTTGCATGTCCGCAATGGTTTCACCATGCTTCATGTGAAAGAGATCGAACTCTTGAGTTAAAGTATTGATTCTAGCTAATTTGACATCATTATTTCCCTCGTAGGTAACTTGTAATGCGTCCCATATTGCCTTAGAAGTAGCACAATGGGGGACTCTAAAATACTCATCAACACCTAAAGATGATATGAGCCTACTTTTAGCTTTCCAATCATAACTATAACTTTTCTAATCATCCTCTTTCCATTGTACTTCCGGTTTAGGTATGGTGGCACCAGCCGTATCGGACATGGTTATTGCTATAGGACCATTCTCGATGACTTTCCATATTTTTCTATCAACATAATTGATATGCACCCGCATATAATCTTTTCGATGACTATAATTATCACTGGTAAAAAAGGTGCTCTATTGTAAGCCCCTTTTGGATTGTTCCCCATTTTATAAAAAGTTATATACGAAGAACTGGATAAATCGGAGCTCGTGATACCATTTGTTAGACAATGAGACAAATCTAGAAGGAGGGTTGAATAGATCCTTTATTTAAAAAATTGTGCTTTTAAAAATTGTTTTTAAAACGATGCGAAAGCTTCCCGAATCAAAATCGTCTAAACGATCTGTTATTGAAAAGATCGGATATACAAAACCGAATGGAGTTCTTATGATGATAAATGAATCAATACGATTACTTACTAATCAATCACTTAATCAATATCAATAAGTTCTTACTACTTCCAATGAATTGTTTAAGATAAAACTTGAAAATATCACTAATTTTTGTGTTGGTTAGTTTATCAAACACTTGGTGTGCAAAAACACAACAAGTTCAATTTTACTTAATTGTAGTGATGAATTTTCCTTGATAACAATTTAAGTGATTTCTATGACAATTGTAAACAAAGTTTTACTCACTACAATCACGGTAAAATGAATTAAACAATCTATATCACACAAATTAAGACAAACGAAAATAAAAGGATAGGAAAAGAGAAATAACACATGATTTGTTAAGGCAGTTCCCATTGTTGTCCTCGTGTAGGGTACATCTTCCCCCAATTCTAAAATCTAGAATTAAGATATATGATATTAGGTTGCAAAGTGTTACAAGAGAAGCAATAGTCTTCACTACATATAAACCAATTGTTGATGATGAAACTATTTCCTTCTCTCCCCTTGGTTCAAACCAAACCAAGTATACCAAACTCTTCAAACAAACATCCGGTTATTGCTACTTGATTGCACGAACTCCTTCCTCTTCAAATCTTTCACTTGACTAATTTCGATTGCAAGACGTTTGATCCCAAATCTTTCTTCACAATCCTCCGATTATCGCTACTTGATTAAGCAAATCAATGATTTCTCAACCCTTTCACTCGACTGAATTCAATGAAGCAAATACTTGTGCAAAAACCCTGCACCAACACGGATCTCTGAGTACAAAACCCTAACAATTTTATTCAAGAAAAAAACCACTCATTTCTCAACCCAAATCTGAATTTCAGTCTTCAATTTGAACGTTATCACCACAACTCTGCATTTTAATCAACAAAAAATATTATGTGTAATTGTTGATGAATGCAAGGAGAGGATGAAGATGATGAGAAATTGTGTGTATATCTTTCACTTTTTCTTGCTATCCCAAATTATGAACACAAACTAATATATATATATATATATATATATATATATATATATATATATATATATATATATATATATATATATATATATATATATATATATATATATATATATATATATATATATATATATATATATATATATATATATATATATATATATATATATATATATATATATATATATATATAATGTTTCACTTTCAGCAAGACTAGAAAAAAGAGCACAAATAGTTGAATTTTAGCGATGCATCGACTCATACAGTTTGCGGAGTCGACCTGAGCGATCCCGGGATTGATAAAATGATCCACAAATAAGTGATGCATTGACTGCACCAGGGCATGCGTCGATGCAACCTGGAATTTTTTTACTCCCAATATGAGTCGACCATAAGGGTCGATGCGAGCAGTCCCGATCGAGGTGCATTGACCTTGATCAAATCATGAGTCGACCCACCAACTGTGTGAATTGATGCAAGCAGTTGAAGTGACCAAAAATGCTTTAATTCAAGGAGTTTCATGCCATCCATTCTCAAACGCAAATTCACCAAAGAACCAACCAATATTAGGAGCACAAAAGCAAGATTTGAAGAATGTTTTGACATCATTAAAACAAGAGTTTGATTTTGGGCCGTTTGTTTTAGTATTAAAAAAATAGTTTTTTTATATATTTTTCAAAATAATTTTTGTAGAAATATTTTTAAAATATTAAAAATTTTAATATACATATTTTGTATAAATTGAAATATTAATTTTGATATTCTATCGTATAAATATATATTATTGAATATTAAAATATAATCAAAATCATAATATTTTAACAAAGATGTATTTCAAATATATATTTATGAAAATATATTTGAAATAATTTTAGATTAAATTTTTTTTTTTGAAATTTTGATTTCTAAATAATTTAATAGAAAAATAATAAAATATCTAAAATTATATTTTAAACCTTTTTTTTATTTAATTATTTAAAAAAATTCTTTATGAATATTTTTTGATAAAAATTCTTTAGAATTGTTTTTCTATAATATCAACTAATGAAGTTTAAATCTCATATATCGAATTGATGTAAAATAAGTATTATCATTATCAATATTATTTTTCAATTCTCCAATTTTTAAGGAATTATCATAACAACTTTTCTAAATATTTTATTCCAAAAAAAAGGGTATTCTACATTCCATTTTTGAAAATAGTTTAAATATTGAACTTTTCATATACCTCTCTTGTTATTTTTCATGAGAAAATAATTAGCTTCACATTTTTCTTGAAACTATTTTTTATATTAAATTTATTATTTTCTAGATTAGGAGGTTAGATATGTTAAATATGTTCCTGTTTTTTTTTGTTGACATTATGTTTAGTTATCGTTATTTTTTACATTATGTTAAGTTATTCTATTCATTTCAAAATAGAAAGTACAAATATTTTTATTATATTTAATATTAAAAAACTCACAATTAATAGAGATTAATTGATATGAATAGTTAATGTACAATTTTTTTATACAGTCATGCATCACAACTATTCATATACTTTGTATATGATTAAAGTAAAGTCAAATAATTATTTTTTTGAAAAAATCAAAATGGATTAAAAAACTATCCTCTAGCATAAGATGTATTAAAGAATCTCAAAGTTTACGATAAAAAAATAGATCAAGAGAAACATCCTCAACCTAAACACAAATAAATCAATAGGTTGTGCCATTACAAATGACAACCAGAAACAAAACGGGTGGACTTGGCCTTTAACCACAAAAAAAAAACAATTTAACTCTATCTAGCAGTTGAACAATAAATTTAACTTTGTATTTAAACAATTTATTATTCCTTTATGACCACAACACCCATAATATAACAAATCATAATAACTGTAAGAAATCACGGCATGTTGTATTTCCATCATAAGAATGCACGAACTGGGTAAAGTGCTCCTTTATATTAAAAGGAGCTGCCCCATCAATGTCAAGCCAGGAGCGGACCTGCTGCCAAAGGGAGCAGAAAAAATGACACTGAAGAAACAACTGTTAAGATGTCTCCGCCACACCACAATCGATAACACATAATTGATCTTCTTGAGTAATAATTCCTCGATAAACAAAGTTAACCTTAGTAGGCAACCTATCACGCAACAACCGCGACGCGCAAATTGAAACCTTCAAAGGAACCTGTTTATACCAAATATCACCCAATAAAGACTCCACCTATTGATCTTCCCGCTTAGTAAGCATATAATATACTTCCCTGACCTTGTAAGTCGTACCGTCAGTAAGCGCCCACCTCCAGTCATCCCAGATGTTTTCCTTTAAAAAGACATCAAGTAATAGCAAATTACACTCCTCCACCAATTCCTTCTCCCAAGATAACAACCTTTGCCGCCACCTCTATGCACCTCCTCCATGTCCCCACTCTAAAATAAAGTGTCCTTAACAAGCTCTATTCATAAATCTAAGACTAATTTTGAATGGAAGATCACTAAAAGTTGAGAAAGATTACAAGCATCCTTGAAAGGCCTTTGAATTTTAGGGTTTGACTTTAAATGGTCATAACTTGGTCAATTTTTATCTCTTTGAGACCATTATTTTTCCATAATAATCTTTGGGATGTCTATAACCTTGTTTTTATGTGCAAGAGTTGAAGATTCTTGGAAAGTGCTTGAAGAATTGAAAAGATTATAGGTCTTTTATGAATTTCCCCAAATTTTTTCATCATCTTCTAAAGACCATAACTCTTTCAATTTTTATGATTTTTAAGTGATCTCAATTCCAAAACTCAATTTAAGAAGTTTACTTTATTCCACCTTCAGATATCAATATCAAATTTTGAGTGGAAGGTCATGTAATTTTGAAGAACATTATAGGTCATTTTGAAGTTCAACACTTAGAAATATTTCTAAGTACTAAAATCCGTGTGTTTTTCACGATTTAAATTGATCATAAATTTTTGCTCAGATCTCCAAATGATGTCTTTCTTGGCATAATGTGAAGTTTGTGGTGAGATCTTTCAAATGCTTCAAGAATCATCCCATAGAGATCCCTGGGTTGCTGGCACCATGACTGCAAAGTCAGTATCTTTGAACTAAAGTTTTCTCTTGAAGTCAGAATTTGATTTCCACAATGTGACCTCTAATCACCAATGTCGTGCGTGCTTGATAACACAAAAAGTTATAGCATTTTCTGCCTGATTTACATAGATAAAGATTCTGATTCTTCATTTATTATGTCACATTATATCTCTATTTATAGTGTTTGCAACATATTTCAGGTATTTAGCTTTTGCAAAGCATAAATGAGAAAAAGGAAGGAAAATAATGGAGAAATGAAGAAGAAATGGCATTTTTAGCAGCAAAGCGTAAACATTCTGTAGCAGAAGCGCATTCCGCCCGTCACAGGCGCATGCCGCCCGTCACAAATTGCAAAAGTGTGCCCCTCTCCACACTTCTTGTCCCGACCGACACAGATTAAAGATACATGCCCCACGTCACAACACGCATGACATTCGTTACAACCCATACAATAGTTACTGAAATATCTCCATGAAGCACACGAAACGCACGGCTGCAAGATTCTTCTCCATGATTGAAGAACGGGGATCAAGGGGATAGTTCCTACTTTTGTTCAAAATTTGGAATCTATAAAAAGCAGACAATTACCAACACTTAAGGGGATCGATACCTGCTTCAATTTTCTTATTTTTTCCTACATACTGCAACTTTATCATATTACTTCCAGTTTCATAGTTTTTGCATTTATTTTTCCAGTTTCGTTTAGAATTTCCATAAGAATGGAATACGCTCACCATTAAAGCAGTATTTCTTCAAATCGGAGGAATACTATAACTTTATTTTTCCTTATAAGCTTCTATAATTCATTTAGGTTTATTTTAATTTCTTCAAGAATATTTTATTCTGAAGTTAATCCCGTCGGCTTGTGGAGGATACATACTGCTCAATTAGTTCTTTAGTGTTTATTTCAGCTTCCAATTTTTAAGTATAATTTATTTATTTTTACCATGCCTGTATTATTGAATTTATGTTTTAATTTTATGTTATCGAGCAATAAAATTATGTTTAGCTAATTTCCCCGATACCAGTATATGAAGTACTAAACCGAAGGGATTCGGTAATTAATTGGCATAAATGTTTTAGAAAAACGCTTTTCTGGTTTTGATTTCCAATTTGGATATTAATTTTTTTTTGTACGAGAGTAAAAGACAGACCAAGGATAAAATTAACAGAGCGAGAGTTTGAGATTTTGACCAGATAGTGGTGATCGAACATTAATTTTAAAAACAGTGAAAGCACTTTAAAATTAATTGGACTCTATTTGTTTTTAAAAAATACTTTTGAATTTTAAATGAAATAGCGAGAGCGCTCATTTGAGTTTAATAATATGGCCTGAATCGATAAAATAAAAGTGTGAGACAAGGGTTTTTAAATAAATAGTTTCCACTGAAATAGTGTTTTAATACTTAAAACATTGCCAATGACTTATTAAATCCCTAAAGTCGACAAACTACATACCGGTGTCTCGTTATAAATTATTAGATTTTAGTTAATTCCCGTTTAAACCCAAAAACCCTAATTTTATAATTAGCCTTAGCTTTACATAGTGACCCTAATATAACAGTAGTTTGACCATCAGTCCTTGTGGGTTCGATATCTTTTAAAACTATGCGATTAGACTGTGCACTTGCAGTCACTACACTCGACAGATTCTCAAAGTCGCGATCAAGTTTTTGATAACGCGAAATTATATCGTATATTCGACTTGATTCACATGAACTTTTATATTATTTTTCATTCATTTTATCTTGTAATGTCGGTATTTCTATTTCATTTCAGGTATTTACATTTCACAAGGATCGCATAAGAAAAAAAGGAAGAAATGATAGAAAATGTGTGACTTTGTAGCAGAAAAAAGAAGAAACTGCATCAGAGGACTGTGACGGTCGTCATAGCCTCCCGCTGCTTGCCACAGTATTTGTGTATGTGTGCCCATCAACACACATGTGTTCTGGTCGCCACACCTTCAAAATATGTGTGCCCCTCGGCACACATGACGTTATGATCAGCACATGTTAAAAATATGTGTGCCCCACGGAACATATTGCATGCCACTCGTCACAGGCTGATTTCAGTGTTAAACAGGAAGTTCTCTCCATGTATACAATGAAACTCCCATGATTTTCTCAACTTCTCTGACAATGATCTACATTATCTCCATTGTCTCCAACTTCCCACTATCTCCACCTTCTTCAACTTTCCATGATCTCCACTACCTCTCACATGTTAACTTCCATTAGTTCTCTCTATAAAAACTATCGAACATTCATTATTGGACATCCAAGTTTTGTGAACAAAGTATTATTGTTAGATTTCTAGAAAGAAAACTCAGTATGTAAAAGTGGTAGTTTCTCACATCGAGGAACTAGAACACCATTAGTTTTAGGACCTTTCATTTGTACGTTTGGATCATAAGCTTGCTGGATTATTGAAGATTAATTTTAGTTTCATTTAAAGTTCTCTATTTATCGCATTTACAGGTTCTTTATCATATTGCTTATTATTATTATTATTATTATTATTATTATTATTATTATTATTATTATTATTATTATTATTATTGTCGTTCATCATTGTTAATTTAATTACCATGTCGTTCTTAATTGCAATTGTTATGTTTAATTCACTTTTATTTAACAATATGTCTAGCTAAATAGTTTTGGGTCTGGTATGTGAGGACCTCCATTTTCGACGGGACCCGATAATAAGTTGGCTTAATATCTGTTTGAAAATTCAATTTCGGTCTTTGTTTTTAAACTTAATTTAAATAGTTTTGTCACGAGAGTGAGAGGTTACTTAACACGATTTTGCCACGAGAGTGAGAAATTAACTAAGGTTCGAGTCGGCACTGCAAGAGTGTGGGGGTCATACCGAATAGTATAAACTAGACATTAATCCTAAACACAGCGAGAGCGCTTTAGGATTAATTAGAACTTGTTCAGTTTTCAAAAACGCATTCCTTAATTAAAATGGGCAAGCGAGAGCAAAATCTCATGGTTAAGGAATGCGACTTTATTCAAAATCACGAGAGTATGAGGTTCAATATTTAAATTTATATTTTCTACTAAACACATTTTTAACATAAATATAAGCCAACGAGTTACAGAGTCCTAGAGGTACGCAGAATACACATTCTGGTCTCTCTTTTCATATATATTTCTTTAATATTATTTTATTTCAGTTTTAATTCTTAGTTTCTCCTATATTAATCATTCATTAGCCTTAGCTTTACAAAGCGACAATAGATTACACTAGGTTGACATTGATCTTTGTGATTTCGACAATCTTTTATATTACTTCGATATTTTCGTGAACTTTCGGACGCATCAAGTTTTTGGCGCCGTTGCGGGGACCAACAGTCAATATTGTTATTTCTGTTGTTGCACCATATAGACTAAAGCACTCTTACCTTAATTGCTATGTTTCACCCAAATTTTTTCTACAACTACATTCTTATTATTTCGAGGAATCACAAGAATTCCATAAATCCGACCTCAAAATACTAATGGAGGACTTCAATGCGTCACTAACTCACTCTTACCCAAATTACCTCAACTACAAATCCTAACATTTCGAGAAGTCGCAAGAATCTCATAAATCCTATCTCAAAACATTGATGGAGGATTATAATGCGATTCTAACTTATCCTTAACCAAACTTCCTCTACAATCACCACGCCTAATATTTTGAAAAGTCACAAGAATCCCAAAATTCCACTCTCGAAACATTAATGGAGGATATGACTGTGACACTAAATTGCTCTAGGCTAGAAACTATGATGACGAAGAGCTTTATGGAAACACAAAATGTGACGCAAACTCACTTTGAGGAACAACAGGAATCCCATAATTTCAACCTTGCAACATCAATGGAGGATTTCGATGTGATGCTAACTCACTCTAGGCTAGAATCTATGATAGAGCATTTTGTAGAGACACAAACTGTCCAAAATAAAGAGATAAGAAATCAAAGTCTTCAAAAATAATGAAACCCTTAGGCACCTCAATAATGTGGTTGAGTCCCTCGCAACTCACAACATGGCCTTGGAGACGCAAATCTCCATGATTGTAAAAATCCTCTAGGACCCTTCCCTGAGGAGCATGTGGATGTTGTAACAACCAGTAGTGAAAAACAAATTGAAAATCCTAATGAGAGTGATAATGAGGTTGAAGAGAGTAATAATGAGGTTGAAAAAGAATTCTGGTGAGAAAGAGTATAGATTGAGAAAAATAGACCGACACCATCCGAAAGGGAGGTTGTCGAAGAGGTAGAAAAGGGAACATCTATTGTTGTTCCTCCTCCCTATAATCCACCTATTTCTTTTCTACAAATATTTTTGGAAGCTAATGTAGATGTCCAATCCAATAAGTATATGGAGAATATCCATACCAATGCACCTTTGTTTGAGGTCCCGCCTAAAAAGAGAAAACTTGAGGACCATGAAACTAGAGAAATCATTAGCATTAAGAAGGGAAGGTTAACATTCGAGATGGTGGGTGAATTAACAAAACCCAAACTTGAAAAGTTGATACTCAGGATAGATCCTGAACCACCACCACAAGCCCAAAAGAATGAACCACCCCACAAAAGAAAAAAAGGTGAGGGATATGTGAGATGGCTTGATAAGTGGCCATGGAAACCAAAGACGATTAAAAATTCAATCAAGGAGTCATTCTTGAGAGAATCACCATGAGTGCTGACACTCATGAGTCATCGAGCTATCAATGTTAAAAGAAGCGCTGCGTGGGTGGCAACCCACAGGTTTTTAATTTAATACTTTTGCTTTTGTTTGAGTTTATAGAAAATAAGGATATTGATCGCTTGACACCTATCAGTTGCATGTAGGAAACTATTTAGGCGAGCATTGATCAGGTTCTTATTCCTTTTCCCACTATTTACTGAAATATTGAGGACAATGTTTGGTTTAAGTGTGGCTGAGGAAATTTATCGCTTATTATTTTAATTTATTATTTTCTAGTTTATTTCATGTCTTTAAGATTTTATCTATTTCCAATATTTGGTCGAGTCATTGCATGTGATGTCAAGTCTGTATGCCTGTTTTTCAATTGTTACTGAATTTCCCCGACTTTTTAAACTTTTGACCTCCAACAACAATTTTCTTATTGATGCATGACACACACACTCTGAAAGTTTATAGGTTGTCACACTTTAGGTTGCGTTAAAGAGAATTTGGAAATTTTCGATAATATTGATACGGTTATGACACCCTAAACCCCCTCATTATGTGACATCAATTTGGGTACCCATTATGCCGAAAACCTTAGGCTCAAGTTTTCAAAGTAGCTCTTAAGTAGTTTATATTAGCAGTCGGTACCATCTTAAGCACAAACTACATAGGGAGTCGATGAATATAAGTGAATGTTCCTAAAAATTCTAAAAAATTAGTTTCCATAATAAATTTAAAATAGGGAATTCACCTATTAAGTTAGGTGACCCTCACCCGATCACTTAATCCAACAGTTGTGGAACCTACAAAAATATAATAAAAAAACCCGTCGTCAGTTGGTTCAGAGGTGTCTGGTGCTGAACTTGGTAGGGTGGACTATGGTACGATCCCCTGCAACTACGATTGGTTAAATAAAATGGGTTACCAAACTTATGTACCAGAACCTCGAGACAAAGGATCATAGTCACTAACCGATTTCCCTACTATGTGCATGTAC
Organism: Vicia faba; assembly: GCA_948472305.1. NCBI lineage: Eukaryota > Viridiplantae > Streptophyta > Magnoliopsida > Fabales > Fabaceae > Vicia > Vicia faba. The sequence continues at coordinate 1,174,682,594 of OX451738.1, forward strand.
AAATAACAACCTTAATGTGATTTCTCTTGAATCAATAGAGTAAAATAAAAACGAGAGATATATGTTGAGTTATAATGGCATGATTTAAATTGGTTTGCATAAAGAGATAGTCTTTGAACATTGTAATGTTACAGTGTCCTTGGTATTGAATATTTAGTACTTATCATTCTAACATTAACCTAGCATACGTGTATGATTATGAGTTGTGTTGTGCCCTTGTTTCAAATCACGCTTAATCATTTCTTATACCGTGTTGGTCGACTTCTTGAGGACAAGCAATGGTTTAAGTGTGGGGGTATTTGATAACGCGAAATTATATCGTATATTTGACTTATTTCACATGCACTTTTATATTATTTTTCATTCATTTTATCTTGTTATGCCGGTATTTCTATTTCATTTCAGGTATATACATTTCACAAGGCTCAAATAAGAAAAGAGGAAGAAATGACAGAAAATGTGTAACTTTGTAACAGAAAACAGAAGAAACTGCATCAGAGGACTGTGACGGTCGTCACAGCCTCCTGCCGCTCGCCACAATATTTGTGTATGTGTTCCCCTCGGTACACATTTGTTTCGATCGCCACACTTTCAAAATATGTGTGCCCCTCGTCACACATGATGTTACGATCGGCACATGTTGAAAAAGGTGTGCCCCACGACACACATTGCATGCCACTCGTCACAGGATAATTTCAGTGTTAAACATGAAGTTCTCTCCACGTCTACAATGAAGCTCCCATGATTTTCTCAAATTCTCCAATCATGATCTACATTATCTCCATTGTCTCCAACTTCTCACTATCTCCACCTTCTTCAACTTCCCATGATCTCCACTACCTATCACATGTTAATTTCCATTAGTTTTCTCTATAAAAACTATCGAACATTCATTATTGGACATCCAAGTTTTGTGAACAAAGTATTATTGTTAGATTTCTAGACAGAAAACTCAGTATGTAAAAGTGGTAGTTTCTCACATCGAGGAACTAACACACCATTAGTTTTAGGACCTTTCATTTGTACGTTTGGATCATAAGCTTGCTGGATTATTGAAGATTAATTTCAGTTTTATTTCAAGTTCTCTATTTATCGCATTTACAGGTTCTTTATCATATTGCTTATTATTATTATTATTATTATTATTATTATTATTATTATTATTACTATTATTATTATTATTATTATTATTATTATTATTATTATTATTAATATTATTGTCGTTCATCATTGTTAATTTAATTACCATGTCGTTCTTAATTGCAATTGTTATGTTTAATTCACTTTCATTTAACAATATATTTAGCTAAATAGTTTTGGGTCCGGTATGTGAGGACTGTTGTTTTCGACGAGACTCGATAATAAGTTGACTTAATATCTGTTTGAAAATTCAGTTTCGGTCTTTTTTTAAAACTTAATTTAAACAGTTTTGTCATGAGAGTGAGAGGTTACTTAACACAATTTTTCCACGAGAGTGGGAAATTAATTAAGGTTCGAGTCGGAACTGCGAGAGCGTAGGGGTCGATCCAGACATTAGAAATGAGATATTAATCCTAAACACGGTGAGAGCGCCTTAGGATTAATTAGAACTTGATCAGTTTTCAAAATGCATTCCTTAAATTAAAATGGGCGGGCGAGAGAAAAATCTTATGGTTAAGGAATGCAACTTTATTCAAAATCACGAGAGTGTGAGGTTTAGTCTTAAAATTAATATTTTCTACTAAACACATTTTTAACATCAATATAAGCCAACAAGTTAGAGTCCCAGAGGTACGCAAAATACACATTTTGGTCTCTCTTTTCATATATATTTTATTAATCTTATTTTATTTCAGTTTTAGTTCTTAGTTTCCCCTATATTAATCATTTATCAGCCTGAGCTTTACAAAGTGACAATAGATTACAATAGGTTAACATTGGTTTATGTGGGTTCTACAATCTTTTATATTACTTCGATATTTCCGTGCACTTGTGGATGCATCAGTTCTTTTTACTGAAACACATTTAAACAAGTTGCTAAGGCTGAATTAAAGATTGAAACACAAGAATTAGCTGAGTTGTGACAACTTGCAAGTCACACTTTTGTCATGATTAGTGTTGTACCCCAAAATTTGCCCTCCCATTTCATCAATATTTTCTCACCACAAGACCCTTGGAGCTCAAGATCCAGTTAGGGTTTGCTCTGCTCAAGACTCCTCCTTGCACTGTTGACCCAATTTAGGGTTTGTGTTTGCACAAAGATGTTTTGACCTAAAAGGCCCAAAGTAACTTTCATGCTTCATGCTGGACTCACAAGTTTATCCATACCAAGTTTCAAGCTTTGATTCCAATCTTTCCCCAGTCAATTGGACAGTTGACCTAGAAATCAGCTGTATTGGGGAAAAGTCAATTGTGGTCAATTGACAGTCAAACCTCATGATTTTTGACCCACATCAACATTATGAACTCATATGGACCATTTGATCAAGTTTGGATCACAATTCCACAAGAAATTTGATCAGATCACCAAAAGGGCAAAATGGTCATTTTTAGGGTTTTGACTGCACAAAGGCAATTTTTGACTGTTTGACCTAGCCAATGGCAAACCAAGCTCACATATGGACTCAAGGACTCAATGACATGGTCTTGACATGTTCAACAAGTTCAAAAGATCCCAAATGCACAAGATTGACAGATGAATTTTCCAGTCAACTGAACCAAATTTGACTGTATACTGAAAAGTCAAACTTTGACTTTTTGGTCAAAATCAAATGTCAAGATTCATTTTTCATCAAGACATGTCAAATTATGAAACTTGTTCATCAAGAAATCAAAAATCACAAATTAGGGTTTGAAATGAAGAAATTTCATAACTTAGAATTTTTCTAAGTTATGAAAATTCCTAATTTTTTCCTCACTTTGTCCCATCTTTTCATCAAGATACATTTGGATTAAAACAAAACTCAAAACATGAAAGCTATAGTCCATTGCAAAATCTACAACTTTGATTCACAAAGTTTCCTCAAAATAAGCTCGTAGCTCAAGTTATGATTTTTGGAATAGGGTTGCAAAACATTCTTAACTTAGAAATTTTTGATCTATTCTAGGCAGGATTTTTGCCTAACTTCATGACCACTTTTCACATGCTTCCACTTGGAATTTCAACTTGCATTACAAAGATGGATTGTAGTACACATTCCAAGATTTCCAAAATGTCCAAGAACTTCTCAAACACCCTTGTGGTTAGGGAGAATCGAATTTGTCAATATGGGCAAAAGTCACTTTGTTCATGAGCCATTTTCATGTTCATACACTATGCATTTTTGAAATCAGCTTGCACAAGCTAGTTACAGGCCTCTAATCTCATTTAGACTCAATAATTAAATGCCAATCCATTGTGCCAAGATGTTATTTTATGCATTTGGACATTACATGAAGAATTAAGCCATAAATGGAAAAAGTAACTTAGCCATTTTTGAAAAGGTGAACTTTATGTCAAACACAAATCTAAGAAGTACCAAAGCATATCTTCTAGGCACAAGATTATGGACTAATCCCACTGATCAAGGAGAGATTATGCAGCATGCTTGAGGGACCTTCCTTGCCCTATAACTCAAGTTGACAAACTTTGCTTACATAGGAAGAAACTTTGCATATTGAACATCATCTCTCATTCCTGCAAGAACCAGCCAAGGCAAAGTTTGTAAACATTTTCCATACATCATAACTGAGCTAATACATGACCTAACCACCTTCAATACCTCCCCATTCACAGAAACACCATTGAACTGCACAAAACAAGGCATCCCTGCAGATTGAGTTGCACAACTCAATCCATTCGTGCGCCTTGGCCAAAACCACCTCAAACACCTTCCATAACATCCATACAAACTATTCCAAGCATTGAACTGGAACTGTAACATCCCTAACATCATTTGCCATTTTCAGTTTTCAACTTTGCAGGTGAACTTCTGTAGCTTGATATAGCAAGATTCAAAGCACACCAAGCATTGGAATAGCATCCCTAGACTTCAAGCAAGCTATACAAGTCCTCACATTGCATTGAAAGTACCTCCATTGTCATACACGATTCAAGCTGAACAGGTAAGTTCTTGAACTTCTATCTCTCTATCCAAGCATATCTAGGCTTAGGTTTGTGAAGAAGTTATGTCCTACTCATGGCCCTGAATCCACCCATATCATTACTTTTCATTTATGTTGTGTGTACTGAGAGAATTTGGGATCTGAATGTTGAACAAAATTTAGGTCAGGAATTGGGGGAGAAGAAATTCTCTCTCATTTCTGAGAGTTAGATCATGTTCTTTATATGTATGAATTCGTGATTTAATGCTCTACATTTTTGGTGTTATGAGTTTTGCTTGAAAGTCAAAGAATCAGGATCTATGCTTGACAAGGGAAAACGCGCGCTTTGTGTTTGAAACTGGATGGAGGTTGAAGACAAGCCTTCTTGGGCTGGGCCTGACTTGTTCTTTCTTTTTGCACCTTCATTTTTCACATACACCCCCCTGGCCCATTGCATAATATATTTGTCATTTTTGATTTTTTCCTTTTGATTTTGATTTTATATTTTTATCCAAACATGAAAAAACATTAAAAATATTTTTCTCACATTTTTTGCATTTTATTTGGTATTTATTTTGTTTCATTTAGTTTCTATATAAATAAGTATACATATACTTTTATTTAAAAATACTAAAAACAATACAAAATACATTTATTTTCTAATTTTATTTTATTTTATCTTTTGAAAACATTTTCTAAAAAAATATACTTTTTTTTGTAAATATTAAATATTTTATTTTTGTACATATTTAATATATTTAGTAAATAATATAAATACATATATATTTATTAGAATATTTAGGACAAAAATACAGAATAATACATTTTTATTTTTATTAATATTTGACCTCAAAAATCACTTTTTTTACAATATACTTCCTTTTTTTATTTTTTGTATATAATTAATAAATATTGCATATAACAAATAATAAATACTTCTTACTTAGAAAATTAGGGTTTTTCCCTAAAATGTAAAATATCCAAAATTATTCCTTTTTATTTTTGTTTATTTGTCACATAAAAAATACCTTTTACATACATGTAAAAATCATTTTTTTGGCATCTTGCATATTTATTGTATTTTATTTAATTATTGTACAATTCCAATACTTGTATATTCAATTTGGATGTAATAGTTTAGATTTAATTTTTCTTGCTAAATATCCCCCATTTGAACATTTGTACCCCCCATCCCATAATTGTGTTGTAATAATTTAGGACCTTTAAATTCCGCATTTAAAAGCTTTCTAAATATGCCATGATAGACTTAGGGTTTTGTATGCAAAAATCAAATAACCAATAGCTTGACCTAATTCAAAGACAAAAAGCATGAAAATGGACAACACCAATCACACTTGCATCCCTAGGGTTACTCCACTTTATGCCTTCAATAATGGGCCATGTTGCATGTTAGGTGTCTTTGGCAAAAACAAAACAATATCAAATGATCATAGTCCCTCGATGACGCTTTCGAAAGTTACCTAAAAATGATCAAGTCCCTTAAAGGAAAATTTGCCCAAAGACACTTGGCACTATTGCAATCATGGTCTAAACAATGACCCGCGCCCGTTCCGTTCACATCCTAACACAAGATTGTCCACCAAATACAATGGTGGAACAAAATTGTTAAAAGGGTTAAAACATAGAAAAAAACCTTTGAGTAAATTTAGGGGTAGATGACACTTAGTTACTTGAATCAAACTTGCAAAACAAAACACTTGCCTACTTTTTCAAAACACATATCACAACACACTTTCAAAACAACTTTCAAAAACATTGAAAACTTTTCAAAAGATAAGTACACCTTTGTATACATCCCAACATGGATCATTACAAAGGTTGCCACCACATTGGCCCCTTTTCGAAACATTTTCAAACCCACACACAAAGCACCATTTCAAACAATTGAAAATCAAGGCAAGTTGATCTAAGCAAGTAACTAAGAGCCCATGGATAACCATGGATAGAAAGGGTACTAATACCTTCCCTTTCTATAATCTACTCCCCGAACCCAATAAAACATCTCAAAGGTTTTTGCTGTGCTTTTTTAACCTTTCCTTAGGATAAAATAAAAAGTCGGTGGTGACTCTTGCTCAACCGAAACATTTGCGAAAACAAACGCAAAACCCAAGTCAGTTCTCCCACCGTATCATAGAACTGGCGACTCTGCTGGGGATAATTTTAAAGTGGAGTAACCTTAGGGCTTAGATCACCCTCTTGCATGACTAATTGTTTGCTTTGATTGCTTTATATCTTGGTTCTCTTGTTTGGGCTTGAAATCCTATACCCGGATTTGGGGAAACATTCATAGATAGCAATACATTGTGGAAACTGTGCGGGGTATACCGACACGGTTGAAGCAATAGCTATATTAGTGCGACATATTTGTGAGTACCGGTAACCCTTGAGTTCAATCAAGGAGAGTACGGGGCCGCTGAGTGATGTCACTAAGCACTAATGACCTAGAACCTTACTTGACCATCTTGGCCTTTTATTAGGGGTAGTGAGATGACCGGCTTTGGTGCAGTCCGAAGTTGGTAGATACTCGATACTACACTCATTGAGGGTTATTTTCTTGGAATATTTTGGTCGCTAGTTAAGTGGCTAAACCAAAACAATGAACATGGAAAACAATCCAATGATATTGAGCTCCTTATAACCCGGTTACTATTTATAGGACAGGTTTTTAAGCCAACTACACTCAAGAGGGTACTTACCTATGAAACCCCATGCAAGCCTGAAACTAGGGTTTTGTGTGATTTGCTTGTACATATGTTTGTGCATACATCATGAGCATCATAAAGCATCATATGCATCCACTAACCACTTCAAGGGTTTAGATCTTCATCTTTGTTCTTGTTTTGTAGGTCATGGAAATTCTTCGCAGGAAAACCATCCAAGTCAACCTTGTGAGAATCCCTCCTCAACTCAAGGAGCTCACATCCAGAATTCCAGAAAGCTCTCTTTTCAGTGAAAGACATGGTAGACTGCTCAGCCTAGTCAACACCAGCATTGAAGAGGACATGGTAAAGGTGTTGTTTCAGTGCTTTGACCCCCTTCACCACTATTTCACTTTCCCCGACTACCAATTGGTGCCCACTTTGGAGGAATTTTCTAAACTCCTGAGAATTCCTATTCTTAATCAACTACCCTACAACGGTACGGAAAAAGAACCAAAGCCTGAAGATGTTGCTCAAGCACTACACTTGCAACCATCTGACATCAAGGGGCATTGGGAAACTAGAAGCGGTGTCAAAGGCTTCTTGGCAAAATTCTTGTTTGAGAAGGCACAAGAGTGTTGGAATTCATTGGACCTACAAGCCTTTGAAGAAATTGTGGCACTTCTCATTTATGGGTTGGTCTTGTTCCGAAATCCTGACCAGCTTATAGATGTCAACACCGTCAAGATCTTCTTATCCAGGAATCCCATACCAACATTACTTGGGGACATTCTTCACTCATTTTACACACGAACAATGAGAAAGAGGGGTGTTCTCATGTGCTGTACTCCTCTCCTTGCAAGGTGGTTTATTTCGCACCTTCCACAATCTGTCTTGAAGAATGACCAAAGGTGGTCACAACGGTTGATGACCCTCACTCACTCTGATGTACATTGGTGTTCTCGGTCCAGAGAAAATGTCATCATAGTCGATCGTTGTGGAGAGTTCCCTAATGTTCCATTGCTTGGCATTAGAGGAGGCATTACCTACAACCCTTGTTTAGCTTTGAGACAATTTGGATATGCACAGAGGGATGGCCCTCACGACATGTCGATTCCTGACCTAGTTTTTGACTTCGACAACGATGCGCAAGGACTTCGCCAAAGATTCATCAGAGCTTGGAGGATGCCTAACAAGGCAGACAACAAGACACTGGGACACAAGAACTCCATCCCTCTTGAACCTTATCTCAAGTGGGTACGAACCCGAGCCCAGAGTCTAATGATGCCTTACCCTCATGTTCTCCCTGTGATTAAAGAGCCCGTTAAGGAAGGAGAGGTTCCCTACACCGTCCTATATCCTGACATGCCTACATCGTGGGAGGAGATGCAGAAGAGTTGGATACAACTCAAGGAGGAACAGAATACTTTTGAGGCCAACTTCTACGCCAGTGAGAAGAAGGTTTTGGAGCTTACCCGCTGACTCCATGAGGAAGAGACCTGTGATCGGTGGATCTGGAACTGACTGTTTAACGCTAGTTCGCGAAATGTCGCGGAAGCAAGAGTCGCCACCGTCTTTTATTTTCTCCAAATGGAAAGGACAAAAGCACAGAAAAATTCCTTATAGAGATTGCTCTCGGTTCGGGAGGTAGGTTATAGAAAGGGAAGGTGTTAGCACCCTTTCTATCCATGGTTATCCATGGGCTCTTAGATACTTGCTCATTGTGTTTTCAAAAATGGTTGCTTGCTTTTCAATGTAGGTTAACAAAGTTTCTTTGAAAAATTTCAGTTCGACTCGTACGTCAGAGTGTTTGAAAAGTTTGCTTCGAAAGCTTTTGAAAAGTGTTGGTGTGAAAAGATTTCAGTTTGTTTTGAAGAGAGCAAGTATCCATGAGTCGTCTACCTACCCTAAGGAATTCTTCTGTGTAAATGTCCTTTAAAGTAGTGCCATCCCACCATTGAGAGGTAGGTATCACCACTGTTGGAGGTGTTCGGGTCAATTCGAGTTTGTAGGGACATGGTGATCACCAGAGCAATGGGAAGATACCTTAGAAGCTACCCTCATGCCAGGTTCCCGGATCATGAGGACTTACTAAGACGTCCTCTACTCGACGATCACCTTTTGAAAGGCAACAGGTGAGGCGTACCCTAGGGGTGGTGTGTGCGAATTGTGCGTCATGTTTCAGTTATTTGTCTTGTCATGTTTATTTGTGTTCTACGCTTGATTTTAATTAAGACATTCATTCTTGCATGCTTTTTAACAGTTATATATTTGCGGGAAAATAAATCTAAACTATTACAAATGGCGCGGGTCCACATCGCCAAAATTAAACCGGACCCGATTTGGACTGAAAAATAAATAAAGCGAATAAAAGTGCAAGAAATAAAATTATTACAAGGCTTTGGGACATGTACATAATTATAATAAGCGACAAAGTAAAATGCGCGAAACAAAATAATTAAAGCGACGGGCGTTGGACCCTTTTGCAAAATATCAAATTAATGAGGAATTAAAATGAAAGTTAAAAATTAAATGTTTTTTGGTATTTTTGTGTTTTTTAAGATTTAAAAGAAAAAGAACTTTTTAGAATGAAATTTGAAATGCAAATCCTAATTCTAATGTTTTTTAGTTATTGTGAAAATGTTATATTAATCTAAATTAAACCCTAATTTTTACTTATGTACATTTAATTATAAAAATAAAATAAATAAATAAATAATATTGTGATAAAAAAAAGGAAAATTTAAAAGGTATAAAAAGTCATTAAACCTAATGCTATATTTTTGGATTTTTAGTTATTAAGAAAGTAGTAAAATCTAACCTAAATGCAACCCTAATTAGTTTACAAGTTTAATTATGAAAATTACTAATATTATGGCAAAAAACAAGGAAAGTTAAAAGGAATAAAAAAAGTCATTAACCTAATGCTATATTTTTGGATTTTTTTATGGAAGAAAGAATTAAAGTTAAAACCTATTTTACTAAATTTATTTACATGTAATTTATTTATAAAAGTAATTAAAATAAATATTTTTTATGTTTTTATCCTTTTTTCTGATTTTTTGTGATGTTTTTATATTTTGTAAAGAAAACAATTAATTAATTAAAACAATGAAAATAAATAATAGAACAATAAATCATGAAAAGAAAAGCAAACCAGGGGGGGTGTAGCCCCAACTTAGGAGGTAAGGCTTTAGCATTTCAGGCCCATTTGTGTTATGGCCTTGCTGACTTTTTTGCTAGCCTGCTTCAGCGTTGACTGGAGTTTATTGTGCTCCTTGAATCCTTGCCTTTGAATTGATGTTCTTGGATGCGTGTAAGGTCTGATCTGGATGGAACATGGTACGTCTTAATGCCTGGATTACATGGGAACATGGTTTGCAAAATATTATAGGAAATAAGGTAGACCTGGGGTTCGAACCCAGGTCACTAACATCACCAAGCAATACCTGCACCACTGAGCCAATTAACGCATTTGGTATATTAATAATAAACAAATAATAAAAGAATAGAATAAACGCATTAGTGGTTTACGCGCCAGTTTTCAAACCAGCCTATCACTAACGGACAACACATCATCTCTTTCGTTTTCCTGAAACATAAAGAACGAAGGCAACGGTTTTCGTTGTGTTTTCTTAGGCTGCCTTTGGAGAAATAGCGAATGGAGCTGTAGGCTTCATAAATTGTTCGCGAATAGTGGTTCATGTCCGTCTCAACACGCTGAATTCAATGGCCATGGTCTGAAGCTTTGATTTTTCTTATTTGTAAAAGCCCTAAATCAAGCTCTGAAAAAACCTAGAATATGAACATGGTAATATCGCGTATGGCTTATGAAAACTCAATTAAACACATCAGTTAGCTTGGAAACTTCACATGAAACAAGAATTCACAAATAAAAATGCAAAAGAATGTATGAATTATGATATACGATTTCAAAAATTTCTCTGTACAGGGGAGGTCCTTGCTGCCAGTTCTTTGTGTTTGGACGGATGTTTGGAGTTGGAATCGCTTCAGGGAGCCTTGAGGAAGCCTTTAGAAAAAGAATTAGGGGTTAAAACTCACTCGAACCTTGATTTCAGAAATCAGTTATATGACCAATTTTTCAAATTTTTAATAAGCTTTTGAGCGCAGCATTTGATGTGTTATGGTTAGGGTTTGACTTGGCACTTATGATGGAAGAGAATTGGCTTGCTAGCTGACCTAGATTCATGCTCATGAGAGAACTAGTCCTAGGGTTTTTCCATTAACAAATTTTTCCTTCTTTTAAGCCAAGACCAAGATTTAGTGTGCATTTTAACCCTAGCCTGAGTTTTTGAGTTGGCCCATGATATATGGAAGTTGTCCAAATTCAAATGACACTATTCCATTGGTTTTTGAATTTTATTTGAATTTTTAAAGATTTAAAATGAATTAAATTATCAAAAATTAAATAAAATAGAAAAATCAATATTTGGTCTTGAAATTAATCATGGGACACGTGTGTGGCATGACAAGGATGAATCAAATGGAAGAAAGTGGGCCCTTTTGTCAAAAATTGGAGTTTCAAGGATAGTTGACTTTTGCCATTTCACAAAAATTTCCCAACTTCTACAAGGCATAACTTGCTCAAGTTTTAAGCTTTTCACATGTTCTTGGACATTTTGGAAAGGTCTTTGAGTCCTCTAACCAATGCCTTTGGTCCCATGTCATTTTGATTTACCAATCTAAAGTTATGGTCTTTGACTTAAAGTCCCTTTTTGTTGACTTTTGAAAATGACCTATAATGTTGAAATTGATAACTTTTTGTGAGAGAATTTATTGGACTTGAAGTATGAAGATGAGTTGTAGGAAAAGTCTTTCTCTTCAAAATGAGCTTTGGATGGAATTTTTCTGATAATCCATGTGAAAGTTATGCCCTGGTCAATTTCAGTTGACTTTTTCAGTTGTCCAAATATAGCAACTTTTGCATCTTTGATGATTTCTGAGCCAAATTTTGAGAATCATGATCAAGCATTGATCAAATGATGTTTGTGGCTTCAAAATGATATGTTGACCAAAAATTTGAACTTTTGACTGCCAAATGACCATTTTGCCCCTACAGTTGACTGTAGTGCAATTTAGGGTTTTGACTGTGCAATTTTGAGCTGAATGCCTTGAAACTTGATATGAGGATGCTTGACCATGTTTGTAAGCATATGAGACTTGATTGGGCCTTTGAACACTCCATTTTCTTGATCAGCACACAAAACCCTAATTTTGACTGTATGGGAGACTGTTGCACTGCACAACCCTTGGGGAATTTTCTAGCTTGGCTTGGCAATTTCTTGAGGAATATGGGAGGGCAAATTTTGGGGTATAACAAGACCCTCAACACCTACATCGCGCCAAAGAGGATGCGCAACATCTTTTTACCTTGAGAAGTTTTTTGTAATATTTGGCCCATGGGGCATTTATGTACTGACAAATTTCTTCTTATTAATATGACGTGTGTTCTTTTTGTTTGCAACAATTTTGAATTTTCTAAATCCTTGAAAGCATTGCATAAGCATATCATTCATCATGCGCATAAGCAGGTCTCCACACCAGGTTTCCTTATCTTTCTGTTGTTTATTTCAGTAAGATGGATCTCGAACAGACGGTCAAGGACTTGCAGTCTCAAAACTCACAGTTTCAACATCTCCTGATGACCTTGGCAAAGGGTCAGGAGGACCTGAAAGCCCTGCTTGGGAACAAAGAGCAAGTGAAAAAGAAGAAGAAAAGGGTCGGGGTGGCTACCCTAGGAAGAAGGTTTGAGGGTGAAGCCAGAAGAGTTCTTGAATTTCCCCCTACATCTGAAGAGGGAACCAGTAAAGGGAATGCGGCTGCGGTACCTTCCGAATCCGAAGCTGAAGAAGGAGAGGCTGAAGAAGACGAAGACTACTCTGAGCAACAATACCCGCCCGCCGATGATAAGTACAAAAGCTTGGAAGACAGGTTGGAAGCTATGGAGCTGCAGAGAGTTCCCGACTTAGATTTCAAAGATTTGGGATTAGTTGCTGGAATTGTGATCCCCCCGAAGTTCAAAGTGCCAATCTTTGCAAGATATGTTGGGCTGTCTTGCCCAAAGATGCATCTTAGATCATATGTAAGGAAGATCCAACCTTACACTGCAGAAAAGAACCTGTGGATTCATTTCTTTCAGGATAGCCTTTCAGGGGCTCAACTCGAATGGTTCTATCAGCTGGATGGAGCCAGTATCCGAAACTGGGAGGACTTGGCTACTGCCTTTTATAAGCAATATCAGTACAATTCTGACCTCGCTCCCACGCGTACCCAACTCCAGGGTATGTCACTGGGGACGGGTGAAGGTTTTAAGGAGTATGCGCAAAAGTGGAGAGACCTGGCTAGCAGGGTGCAGCCACCACTGACTGACCGCGAACTTGTTGACATGTTCCTAGGGACCCTGTCTAGTCCGTTCTTCAATCATCTGATTGGTAATTCCTCTGCTGGGTTTACAGATTTGATCTTGACTGGTGAGAGAATAGAAGCTGGTATCAAGTCAGGGAAGATACAGAAAGGTGCCTCCTCGAGTACTGAAAAGAAGCCCTTCAAGAAAGAAGCCAGTGCTGTTTATGGTCCCAGAAGACAAGTGAAGCCGGAACACCGCCAAGCTGTCAATGCGTTGGTAATTTCAAAGCCTGCTGCTGCTCCTCAGCAGTTTAACCAACCAAGGGGTGAGAGACCCAAAAGGCAGTACACTCGGCTTAGTATGACCCTATCTCAGATATTGCCGCAACTACTGTCAACCAATCTGGTAACTGTCAAAGAAGCTCTGAAGGTAGTGAACACAGCTTCTCCGAAGTACAACCCCAACGCTCGTTGCGCTTATCACTCTGATATCTCGGGGCATACCACAGATGATTGCTGGGCTTTGAGCAATAAGGTTCAAGACCTTATTGATGCTAAAGAAATACAGTTTGAGGCGCCTGAAAGGCCCGATGTTGTGACTGCTCCCATGCCTCAGCATGGAGTGAATGCTGTGGAAGAAGACCGGTGTGTAGCCTCCGTGGAAGAAATTGTTACTCCGTTGTTGACTATCAAGAGGAACCTGTTGCTAGCCGGTTTATTTTCGGGATGTCGTAAAGGTTACCTTCTATGTGCCGTTTCACCTGTTGGTTGTCCTTTACTGAAATCAGGTATCCAAAGCCTGATGGATAGCAAAGAGATCTTATTCGAGAAGATTGCTGTTCCTGCTATCCCCGCCGAAGAAGTTTCTATTGTCACTATTTTCAACAAACCTCCTAAGGCTCCCTCAAAGAAGCCTGTCAAAATCATGTCCACTCAGAAGATTGCTCCTATCATCATCACTGTTCCGGGGCCTCTCCCTTATACATCCGACAAAGCTGTCCCATGGCACTATGGGGCAAATGTTTATGTGCTTGGAGTAAAGCAAGAGTTTGATACTAGTACCGGTGTCAGCAACATCACTGGGCCTGCCAAGACTACTCATAGTGGTAGGCTGTTCTCGCCTGATATTGCGCCACCAGCTATTCAGAGACCTCTTATCATCACACCTGCAAGTGTGCCTGCTTCCCTTCCTGATCAAGTTCCTGTTTCTACCCTTGCTGCCGAGTCATCCGACGCTCGGGGCAAAGGGATTGCTACTGATTTGCCTGCCCTGACGGAGGCACCGAAGACAACCACTGTTGAGGCTTCCCAGCAAGAGATGGAAGAGATTCTCAAGATTATTAAGAAGAGTGATTTCAACGTAGTTGAACAGTTGGGGCACACCCCATCAAAAATTTCTATGCTATCACTGTTGTTGTGTTCAGAGGCACATGCCAAGGCTCTGATCTCCTTCCTGAAGACGGCCCATGTGCCACAAGAAACGTCTGCTGATCAATTTACCGATTGTGTGGCTAATTTGACTGCTGATAATGGGTTGGGCTTCTCTGACGTCGATCTGACCGCCAAAGGAAAAAACCATAACGACGCCCTGCATGTCTCCATTGAATGCAGGGGCACTACTCTTGCCCATGTGTTGGTAGACACCGGTTCTTCATTGAACGTATTACCCAAGAAGGCCTTAGACAGGTTAGATTGTGAGGGTTTGGAGCTCAAGCCTAGTAACATTGTTGTTCGGGCCTTTGACTGTTCGAAAAGGATGGTACATGGGGAAGTTGACATTCCAATCAGGGTTGGTTCTCAAGTTTTTGATTCAACATTCTATGTGATGGACATCCGACCATCCTATTCTTGTCTGCTGGGTCGTCCATGGATCCACAAGGCTGGAGCTGTGACCTCCACATTACATCAGAAGCTGAAGTACCCGGTCAGGGGGAAGATTGTTACAGTTCAAGGGGAAGAAGAGTATATGGTCAGCCACCTCAACTCGTTCCGATACATAGAAATGGATGGGGAATTCATTGAGACCCCCTTTCAACACTTTGAAGAGGTGCCTCAGACATTGGTATCAGCTGAAACTATGATTGAAGACCCTCCTTTGAAGATGACTTCCTTAAAGGATGCCCGGGCTGTTATTGAGAAGGGTGAGTGTGCAAACTGGGGCCGACTTCCTGACTTTACTCCGAAGACTGACAAGTTTGGTTTGGGCTTCACTGCAGAAGCTCAGAGGACTGTTCGTAAGACAAGGATTGGAAAACCTCCTGTGTTCATCACCAACCCGGGAGTGAATGCTATTGAAGACGACGTGGAGGAATCTGAATTCGACAGCTGGATCTACCCAACAACCGACGGTGGACCAAGCAACTGGACTGCCAAAGACTTCACACCTATTACTTTTGTCACTCAGTTCCAATCCACTCTGGATCTCACTGGTAACGACTCTGCTACTGCTCGTTATGACTTCGAAAATTCGATCAACTTAGCCGAAGACGAAGGTGAAGATGATTGCGAAGTGCCTGGTGAACTTGCAAGACTGCTACTCCAGGAAGAGAGGGCCATTCAGCCACATGAAGAGCCAGTGGAAACGGTAAATCTGGGTACTGAGACAGACAGAAAGGAAGTCAAGATTGGTGCCAATCTAGAGCTTAGTGTGAAACAACGGTTGATTCAGATGCTGCATGACTATGTGGAAATCTTTGCCTGGTCTTACGAAGACATGCCTTGGTTGGATACCGACATTGTAGTTCATCACCTGCCTACCAAGGAAGAATGCCCTCCGGTAAAACAGAAGGTCCGCCGTATGCGTCCAGAAATTTCCGAGAAGATCAAAGCCGAGGTTATGAAACAATTTGATGCTGGGTTTCTAGAAGTGACTTCTTATCCTCAGTGGGTTGCCAACGTGGTTCCAGTGCCGAAGAAGGATGGTAAGGTCCGAATGTGTGTTGATTACAGGGATTTGAACAGGGCCAACCCTAAGGATGATTTCCCTCTGCCTCATATCGACGTTCTGGTTGACAATACTGCTCAGCATAAATTATTCTCCTTCATGGATGGTTTCTCCGGTTATAATCAGATCAAGATGGCTCCTGAAGACATGGAGAAGACCACTTTTGTTACTCAGTGGGGAACCTTTTGCTACAAGGTCATGCCTTTTGGGTTGAAAAATGCTGGGGCAACTTACCAACGTGCCATGGTTGCTTTATTTCATGATATGATCCATCATGAAATCTAAGTATACGTCGACAATATGATAGCAAGGTCCCAAACTGAGGAGGAACACCTTGACCATCTACGGAAGCTGTTTGACCGTCTGAAGTTGTACAAGCTGAGGTTGAACCCAAACAAGTGCACCTTTGGGGTGAGATGTGGAAAATTGCTAGGCTTCGTCGTAAGCGACAAAGGTATTCAAGTGGACCCTGCCAAAGTGAAATCCATACAAGAGATGCCAACTCCCAAGACAGAGAAAGAAGTCAGAGGCTTTCTAGGATGTTTGAACTACATTTCCCGATTCATCTCGCATCTAACTGCTACCTGTGAACCAATCTTCAAACTGCTGAAGAAAGATCAAGTAGTATGATGGAACAATGAATGTCAGGCCGCTTTCGAAAAGATCAAAGAGTATCTCCAAGAACCACCCATTCTTATGCCACCGGTTGAAGGGAGACCTCTAATACTATACTTGACAGTACTGGACAACTCAATGGGGTGTGTGCTGGGGCAGCATGACGAGTCTGGCCTAAAAGAACACGCCATTTATTACCTTAGCAAAAAGTTTACCGACTGTGAGACCCGGTACTCACTGCTCGAGAAAACTTGCTGCGCTTTGGTATGGGCTGCTCGCCGGCTGAGACAGTATATGTTGACTCACACTACTCTGTTGATTTCAAAAATGGATCCAATCAAGTACATATTCGAAAAGCCCGCCTTGTCCGGAAGAATAGCAAGATGGCAAATGATCTTGACAGAATATGACATCCAGTACACGACTCAAAAAGCAATCAAGGGGAGTGTATTGGCAGACCATTTGGCACATCAGGCAGTGGACGATTACTAGTCGATGAACTTTGAATTTCCAGACGAGGATATCATGGTAGTAACTGATTGTGAAGTACCTGGACTGGATGAAGGACCTAAGGAAGGATCCCGATGGTCTATGCACTTTGATGGAGCCTCGAACGCTTTGGGTAATGGTATCGGCGCTGTGATCATATCCCCTAAAGGCACTCATACTCCACTCACCGCCCGACTATGTTTCAACTGCACCAACAACATGGCGGAGTATGAAGCGTGTATCATGGGTCTTCAAGCTGCAATTGACTTAAGGATCAAGTTTCTGAGTGTCTTCGGAGATTCCGCTCTTGTGATCAATCAGGTCAAAGGCGAGTGGGATACGAAACACCCAAACCTTATTCCTTACAAGGAGTATGTGCTGACATTGCTTCCCCACTTCGAAGAGATAACTTTTGAACACTTCCCAAGAGAGGAGAATCAGTTAGCGGACGCGTTGGCTACGATGTCTTCTATGTTCAAAGTCAAATGTGACAACAAGGCGCCCCGGATCATTATCTGGAAATTGGATGAACCTGCATATTGCTGTGATCTTGAGGCTGAAGAGGTAACTGAAAAACCTTGGTATCACGAAGTAAAGAGGTACCTTGAAGCTCAAGAATACCCCGAAGGCGCTTCAGTTAATGACAAGAAGTTTCTGAGAAGTTTCACAGCAAATTGCTTCCTCAGCAATGGCGTTCTCTACAAGCAAAACCATGATTCAACCTTACTGCGTTGTGTGGATAAGACTGAAGCAGAAAAGATCATGGCGGAGCTACATGAAGGTACCTTCGGAACACATTCCAGTGGACATACCATGGCAAAGAAAATCCTCCGGGAAGGATATTTCTGGTCCATAATGGAAGCCGACTGTTATCAGCATTCTCGAACTTGTCATAAATGCCAGATCTATGCTGATAAGGTGCACATTCCTCCGGTTCCTCTGAACGTCTTGACAGCACCTTGGCCTTTTGCAATATGGGGCATTGGTATGATCGGCGAAATCTGACCTACGGCATCTAACGGGCATCGCTTCATCCTGGTAGCGATTGATTACTTCACAAAATGGGTTGAAGCTGCTTCTTACGCTACGGTAACCAAGAACGTCGTGGCACGGTTCATTCGGCACAACTTGATCTGTCGATACGGTGTACCTGAGAGGATCATTACGGATAATGGTACCAATCTTAACAACAAGATGATCACTGAGCTCTGCGAGCAATTCAAGATACAGCACCACAACTCTTCTCCCTACCGGCCGAAGATGAATGGGGCTGTAGAAGCAGCGAATAAGAACATCAAGAAGATTGTGCAGAAGATGACAATGACCTATAAAGATTGGCACGAAATGTTACCGTTTTCTCTTCATGGGTACCGTACCTCAGCACGGACGTCAACAGGGGCAACTCCCTTTTCCTTGGTCTATGGCATGGAGGCAGTCTTGCCTATTGAAGTCCAGATACCCTCTCTCCGGATGATGAAGGATGCAGACTTGAATGAAGATGACTGGATCTAGACTCGGCTTGATCAATTAAACCTAATTGACGAAAAGAGACTCACTGCTATTTGTCATGGTCAGACGTACCAAAGACGGATGATCAGGGCATTTAACAAGAAGGTCAGACGACAAGAGTATCAAGTCGGAGACCTGGTAATCAAGCGCATCATTCTTCCTCAAGGTGATCCCAGGGGCAAATGGACCCCTACATACGAAGGGCCATTTGTGGTTAAACATATCTTCTCAGGAGGAGCTATGATTCTAACCACCATGGATGGTGACGACCTTCCTCACCCCGCCAATGCAGACATAGTAAAAAGATACTACGCATGATCAAAGACCCGCTAGGTCGACACACCTAGGCAAAAATAAGGGCTTCCCGGCGAACCAAAAGGGTTCGGGCAAAAATAAGGGATGAAATGA
Organism: Vicia faba; assembly: GCA_948472305.1. Taxonomy (NCBI): domain Eukaryota; kingdom Viridiplantae; phylum Streptophyta; class Magnoliopsida; order Fabales; family Fabaceae; genus Vicia; species Vicia faba. The sequence continues at coordinate 1,174,701,647 of OX451738.1, forward strand.
AAAAATATGTACACCCGGCAAGTTGAAAACCTGAAAAGGCGGCTTGGGCAAAAATGGGTATCCCGGTGGACTGAAAACCCGAAAGGGCGGTCCAGGCAAAAGTTAGGGATAAAGCGTAATACTATGTCTCATTGGATCACCTTGCATCCAGAATTCGGCATCAACTATCGGGCTCAGACGTCGCCAATCAATCAGCTTCATCTCCAACTAAGCAGCAAAGTGATGAGACGCTTGAAGACATAAAGGCGATAGCAGAGTTGGAACCCAGTGGGATTTTTTTTACATAGCTGTTTTGTTTCCTTTTTGCATTTGTATAAACTTTATTTTGCTCGGCGGCGTCCTCTTACTAGGACGTCAGCCTCTTGTACAAAACGCCTATTTACAGGCAAATTTCAAATCAATACAAGTTCAATTTTTCAGACAAATTACCCATCGTTTTTTTCTTTTTCTGTTTTGTTTTGCATAGAACGTCCAATGTTCATTTTTGATATATGAATTTGACATTAATTGCTAATCATGAATATTTACATGCGAAACAAAGGACTAATTACAAATGACATCAGAAGCAGGGGAAATAAAGAATTGTCTAAGCGATCTAGTTGCTTTGGCCACCAAGGTACCAAGTTAGGTTCGGTTGAAGAATGTAACCAAGTTACCTCAACTCCCCACAGAGTAAGACAAGATTCGGCAATACTCTCCCCAGGAAGAGTTAGCCTCCCGTCAGCCCTAGAAAGGCACAGTAACCCTAGCAAGTCAGCAATACTCTCCCCAAGCAGAGTTAGTCTACTGTCAGCCTTAAGAAAGTTGGGTATCCCCAGAAGATCTCAACATTCCCCAGCGAAGTATAGACATTCCTCAACAAGCATCCCCGACCGTCTTAATATAAGATTGTTCCCCGGCGGAATACATACATCCAGTGGAACCATTCCCCAGTACAATCTGAAAGGTTTCCCCAGGAAAGCGGAATCCATATCCCCAGTAGATTCTGGAAACTCTCATTCCTGCAGAGTACATACGTCTCTCCCCGGCTTTATTCAAAGGTTATTTCCCACCAGGGTATAACTGGGTTATCCTCAGCTAATTACCACGGAAAGTTCATCCTCTGCGAGGTTCTTCCTATCCTCAGCGGAGTTCATCAAATTCCCCAACATAACATATCAGTGGAATCCCCAACGGAGCTCTCATCAAAACCTCAGCGAGGTATCTCTTCCTACAGAGTAATACCCCGCAGAGTAATCTCTTCACCTATTTTATTCCCCTCAGAGTAATCTCTCCAACAAGTTTATCCCCCAACGGAGTCATCTTCTCCTACCGGTTTATTCTTGCAACCATCATCCCCAGCAGAAGCGAAGAACTCTACTCTTCAACATCAGCCCAGGATTCAACAAGTTCCCGGTACTCGTCAAGAATTTATTTTCCTAGACGAAAATACATTCATAGACATTTCACATTTCATACATCCTGCTTACATACATGATAAAGTGCATACAACACTATCTCATTTTGAGCATCATGACATCATGCATTTCATACATCATGACATTGCATACAACTGATGTCTTGCCTTTTCAGGAAAAGGTCAATCCAAAGACGATTACTGTAAACTGTCACAATTCCAGATTCGATTCCTGTATCTAGCCAGGGCACATCTGTGAGTGATTTGATTGTAGATTCGATACCTGTATCCAGCCAGGGCATATCTGCATGAAGAGTTTAGAGATTCGACACCTGTATCTAGCCAGGGCATATCTGTAGACGACCAAATTCCAGATTTGATTCCTGTATCTAGCCAGGGCACATCTGTGAGTGATTTGATTGTGGATTCGACACCTGTATCTAGCCAGGGAACATCTGCATGAAGAGTTTAGAGATTCGATTCCTGTATCCAGCCAAGGCATATCTGTAGACGACCAATTCCAGATTCGATTCCTATATCCAGCCAGGGTATATCTGTGAGTATTTGATTGTAGATTCGATACCTGTATCCAGCCAGGGCATATCTGCATGAAGAGTTTAGAGATTCGACACCTGTACCCAGCCAGGGCATATCTGTAGACGACCAAATTCCAGATTTGATTCTTGTATCTAGCCAGGGCACATCTGTGAGTGATTTGATTATGGATTCGACACCTGTATCTAGCCAGGGCACATCTGCATGAAGAGTTTAGAGATTCGATTCCTGTATCCAGCCAGGGCATATCTGTAGACGACCAATTCCAGATTCGATTCCTGTATCTAGCCATGGCATATCTGTGAGTATTTGATTGTGGATTCGACACCTGTATCTAGCCAGGGCACATCTGCATGAAGAGTTTAGAGATTCGATACCTGTATCCAGCCAGGGCATATCTGTAGACAACCCAATTCCAGATTCGATTCCTGTATCCAGCCAGGGCATATCTGTAGACAACCAATTCCAGATTTGATTCCTGTATCCAGCCAGGGCATATCTGTGAGTATTTGATTGTGGATTTGACACCTGTATCTAGCCAAGGCACATCTGCATGAAGAGTTTAGAGATTCGATACCTGTATCCAGCCAGGGCATATCTGTAGATAACCCAATTCCAGATTCGATTCCTGTATCCAGCCAGGGCATATATGTAGACAACCAATTCCAGATTCGATTCCTGTATCCAGCCAGGGCATATCTGTAGACGATCAGTTCCGGATTCGATTCCTGTATCTAGCCGGGGCACATCTGTGAGCGTTTGATTGAAGATTTGATACCTGTATCTAGCCAGGGCATATCTGCATGAAGAGACTGAAGATCAACACCTGTAACAGGCCAGGAAACCATCTCCCTTTCTCAAAGTACGCGAGTTCTCGCTAAAGAATCTCTTACGCGATCGACACCTCCAAATGGCATCTATAAGCCCATTCCCGACAAGATTCTGTCACACCTCCAGATGGCATCTATAAGCCCATCCTCCTATCCACCATCTCTCCAAATGGCATCTATAAGCCCATTCCCGCCATCACACTGCTGATACTCTACTATGCGAGTGCAAATTTCAGGGCGCTCTAGTGTCCAATCTCCTTTTACCTTCGAGTCGCGAAAGGCAAACTTGCCAATCTAACTCTTCAGGTCTAAGAAGATTGAACAGGGGCAACTGTTGTACCCCAAAATTTGCCCTCCCATTTCATCAATATTTTCTCACCACAAGACCCTTGGAGCTCAAGATCTAGTTAGGGTTTGCTCTGCTCAAGACTTCTCCTTGCACTGTTGACCCAATTTAGGGTTTGTGTTTGCACAAAGATGTTTTGACCTAAAAGGCCCAAAGTGACTTTCATGCTTCATGTTGGACTCACAAGTTTATCCATACCAAGTTTCAAGCTTTGATTCCAATCTTTTCCCAGTCAATTGGACAGTTGACCTATAAATCAGTTGTATTGGGGAAAAGTCAACTGTGGTCAATTGACAGTCAAACCTCATGATTTTTGACCAACATCCACATTATGAACTCATATGGACCATTTGATCAAGTTTGGATCATAATTCCACAAGAAATTTGATCAGATCACCAAAAGGGCAAAATGGTCATTTTTAGGGTTTTGACTGCACAAAGGCAATTTTTGACTGTTTGACCTAGCCAATGGCAAACCAAGCTCACATATGGACTCAAGGACTAAATGACATGGTCTTGACATGTTCAACAAGTTCAAAAGATCCCAAATGCACAAGATTGACAGATGAATTTTCCAGTCAACTGAGCCAAATTTGACTGTATACTGAAAAGTCAAACTTTGACTTTTTGGTCAAAATCAAATGTCAAGATTCATTTTTCATCAAGACATGTCAAATTATGAAACTTGTTCATCAAGAAATCAAAAATCACAAATTAGGGTTTGAAATGAAGAAATTTCATAACTTAGAATTTTTCTAAGTTATGAAAATTCCTAATTTTTTCCTAACTTTGTCCCATCTTTTCATCAAGATAAATTTGGATTCAAACAAAACTCAAAACATGAAAGTTTTAGTCCATTGAAAAATCTACAACTTTTATACACAAAGTTTCCTCAAAAGAAGCTTGTATCTCAAGTTATGATTTTTGGAATAGGGTTGCAAAACATTCTTAACTTAGAAATATTTTGACCTATTCTAGGCAAGATTTTTGCCTAACTTCATGACCACTTTTAACATGCTTCCACTTGGAATTTCAACTTGCATTACAAAGATGGATTGTAGTACACATTCCAATCTTTCCAAAATATCCAAGAACTTCTCAAACACCCTTGTGGTTAGGGAGAATCGAATTTGTCAATATGGGCAAACCTCACTTTGTTCATGAGCCATTTTCATGTTCATACACTATGCATTTTTGAAATAAGCTTGCACAAGCGAGTTACAGGCATCTAATCTCATTTACACTCAATAATTAAATTCCAATCCATTGTGCCAAGATGTTATTTTGTGCATTTGGACATTACATGAAGAATTAAGCCATAAATGGAAAAAGTAACTTAGCCATTTTTGAAAAGGTGAATTTTATGTCAAACACAAATCTAAGAAGTACCAAAGCATATCTTCTAGGCACAAGATTATGGACTAATACCACTGATCAAGGAGAGATTATGCATCATGCTTGAGGGACATGCCTTGCCCTATAACTCAAGTTGACAAACTTTGCTTACATAGGAAGAAACTTTGCATATTGAACATCATCTCTCATTCCTGCAAGAACCAGCCAAGGCAAAGTTTGTAACCATTTTCCATACATCATAACTGAGCTAAGACATGACCTAACCACCTTCAATACCTCCCCATTCACAGAAACACCATTGAACTGCACAAAACAGGGCATCCCTGCAGATTGAGTTGCACAACTCAATCCATTCGTGCGCCTTGGCCAAAACCACCTCAAACACCTTCCATAACATCCATACAAACTATTCCAAGCATTGAACTGGAACTGTAACATCCCTAACATCATTTGCCATTTTCAGTTTTCAACTTTGCAGGTGAACTTCTGTAGCTTGATATAGCAAGATTCAAAGCACACCAAGCATTGGAATAGCATCCCTGGACTTCAAGCAAGCTATACAAGTCCTCACATTGCATTGAAAGTACCTCCATTGTCATACATGATTCAAGTTGAACATGTAAGTTCTTGAACTTCTATCTCTCTATCCAAGCATATCTAGGCTTAGGTTTGTGAAGAAGTTATGTCCTACTCATGGCTCTGAATCCACCCATATCAATACTTTTCATTTATGTTGTGTACTGAGAGAATTTGGGACCTGAATGTTGAACAAAATTTAGGTCAGGAATTGGGGGAGAAGAAATTCTCTCTCATTTCTGAGAGTTAGATCATGTTCTTTATATGTATGAATTCGTGATTTAATGCTCTACATTTTTGGTGTTATGAGTTTTGCCTGAAAGTCAAAGAATCAGGATCTATGCTTGACAAGGGAAAACGCGCGCTTTGTGTTTGAAACTGGCTGGAGGTTGAAGACAAGCCTTCTTGGGCTGGGCCTGACTTGTTCTTTCTTTTTGCACCTTCATTTTTCACATACACCCCCCTGGCCCATTACATAATATATTTGTCATTTTTGATTTTTTCCTTTTGATTTTGATTTTATATTTTTATCCAAACATGAAAAAACATTAAAAATATTTTTCTCACATTTTTTGCATTTTATTTGGTATTTATTTTGTTTCATTTAGTTTCTATATAAATAAGTATACGTATACTTTTATTTAAAAATACTAAAAACAATACAAAATACATTTATTTTCTAATTTTATTTTATTTTATCTTTTGAAAACATTTTCTAAAAAATATACTTTTTTTGTAAATATTAAATATTTTATTTTTGTACATATTTAATATATTTAGTAAATAATATAAATACATATATATTTATTAGAATATTTAGGACAAAAATACAGAATAATACATTTTTATTTTTATTAATATTTGACCTCAAAAATCACTTTTTTTACAATATACTTCCTTTTTTTATTTTTTGTATATAATTAATAAATATTGCATATAACAAATAATAAATACTTCTTACTTAGAAAATTAGGGTTTTGCCCTAAAATGTAAAATATCCAAAATTATTCCTTTTTATTTTTGTTTATTTGTCACATAAAAAATACCTTTTACATACATGTAAAAATCATTTTTTTGGCATCTTGCATATTTATTGTATTTTATTTAATTATTGTACAATTCCAATACTTGTATATTCAATTTGGATGTAATAGTTTAGATTTAATTTTTCTTGCTAAATATCCCCCATTTGAACATTTGTACCCCCCATCCCATAATTGTGTTGTAATAATTTAGGACCTTTAAATTCCGCATTTAAAAGCTTTCTAAATATGCCATGATAGACTTAGGGTTTTGTATGCAAAAATCAAATAACCAATAGCTTGACCTAATTCAAAGACAAAAAGCATGAAAATGGACAACACCAATCACACTTGCATCCCTAGGATTACTCCACTTTATGCCTTCAATAATGGGCCATGTTGCATGTTAGGTGTCTTTGGCAAAAACAAAACAATATCAAATGATCATAGTCCCTCGATGACGCTTTCGAAAGTTGCCTAAAAATGATCAAGTCCCTTAAAGGAAAATTTGCCCAAAGACACTTGGCACTATTGCAATCATGGTCTAAACAATGACCCGCGCCCGTCCCGTTCACATCCTAACACAAGATTGTCCACCAAATACAATGGTGGAACAAAATTGTTAAAAGGGTTAAAACATAGAAAAAAACCTTTGAGTAAATTTAAGGGTAGATGACTCTTAGTTACTTGAATCAAACTTTCAAAACAAAACACTTGCCTACTTTTTCAAAACACATATCACAACACACTTTCAAAACAACTTTCAAAAACATTGAAAACTTTTCAAAAGATAAGTACACCTTTGTATACATCCCAACATGGATCATTACAAAGGTTGCCACCACATTGGCCCCTTTTCAAAACATTTTCAAACCCACACACAAAGCACCATTTCAAACAATTGAAAATCAAGGCAAGTTGATCTAAGCAAGTAACTAAGAGCCCATGGATAACCATGGATAGAAAGGGTGCTAATACCTTCCCTTTCTATAATCTACTCCCCGAACCCAATAAAACATCTCAAAGGTTTTTGCTGTGCTTTTTTAACCTTTCCTTAGGATAAAATAAAAAGTCGGTGGAGACTCTTGCTCAACCGAAACATTTGCGAAAACAAACGCAAAACCCAAGTCAGTTCTCCCACCGTATCACAATTAGGATGCACACAATTTCCTTAAATTTCTTATCATTCACACACTCTCAGCATTGCATCACATTCTCCTATAAATAGAGACCTCCTCTACTTCATTTTACAAGCTTTAGAGAGCCAAAGAACCTTTGTTGACCTCCCTCTATAACTCATAATTCTGCAACTCCAAATTCAATTCTAAAGGCTCTTTTGACCCAATTTCTTTATTGATTCTTCATCCCTGAACTTCACTTAAGCTAACAGAAGAAGTACCAAGCCTTGAAGTGTCCTCAATCGCACTATCCAAGTCAAGTTTCAGAGCTCTGAATTTGAACTTCAACAGGTAGATTCCTCCATCAATTCTCTCCAAATTTGTTGCTACAATGTAGCTCTCATCACTCTGAGATCACATAATTAGTTTGTGATTGCATGCACTCCAATCAAAGTGTTTTGATGAAGACCACCATACAAAAGTAAAAGAAATATCAAGGCTGTGGAAAAGAAGATGTTCAAGATCATATAATATTTCAAGATCATTCTATGAAGTCTTCTACAAGTGTACAACCAACTTTCAAGATGAATATTTTTGAAGATTCATCAACAAGTTAGGTACACATTTTAAATTGAGGTTTTTAAGATGATATAATGCTCAAAATATACTCTAAACATTTTACATAAGTGTCATGATCATTTAAAAGTAAAATATTGCATGTCCATCACTTAGAAAATAATTTTTTATCATTTTCACTCAGTGGTAACCGATTATAGGGTTACAGTAACCAGTTATAAGGCTTCACAAAAATAAAATAAATTTCTGGTTCAGTGGTAACCAGTTACATCTTTTGGGTAACCAGTTACAACCATGCAAATTTGAAAAATATACATGTTATCGTGTCTGTATAACCGAATATAGCCCTTCAGTAACTGGTTACCGCTGAAGAAAAAATTCAAATACTTTATGTTTTACTTGGCTGTTGGGTGATACCTCTTGGGGTTCAACCATTGTATCTTTTTACTCATTTAGGGTGTAATGAAAGGGTGAATTTCACATATAAAATTTGTTTGCATGCTGATCATAACATATGGCACATTAGTCAAACTTTAAAAAATTCTTAAGAGTTGTAAAACTTTGAGAATTTACATATTGCATGAAACATTGTTTAGAAATTTCATATTCATCATTGTTTCAGCATATATTGAGCACTAGATCTGACTATAAACTTATTAAATCTTATCTCAGTGTCTTGGTAACTATAGTGTTATTCAAGATTTGATCATACTTTGTAAAAATCAGATTTTGTTTAAGATTAACCTTGCATTCTAGGATTGTTGGAGCAAGTGTGTGCATTGAAGAGGATTATTCTTCTCGCACTTAGTGTTCGAGATATTAAAGGATTTAAGAGCTCTTAATCTCCCTATAGATTAGATAATAAGGCATCACCTTTGGTGTGATTAGGCTTGTGCAATCATTCTAAACTATAGTGAAATCTCTTCTGTATTGGCAAGAGGACTGAAGTACTCTCGTTCTGTGAGGGGAACCAATATATATCTGGTGTTCATTTACTTTATGCACTTTATTGATTTCATCACCATAATCATAAAAATTAGAACTTTAAAAGAGAAGGCAAAAATTGACCATCACCTAATTCACCCCTCTTCTTAGGCGCATTATTAACTTACATTTGGCATCAGAGCAAGTTAAGGTAACTTTTTCCTATTCGATCTAGAATGGCTTCCGCACAACCAACTTTCAAAGATGGTGGTAGTAACAACAAGCCTCCATTGTTTTATGGTGAATACTTTGACTTTTGGAAAATTCGCATGAAGTATCATTTAGAAGCGCAAGGAGAAGAAATATGAGATGTTATTCAAAATGGTCCATTTATTTCGATATGTGTTGTCAATGGTGTTGGAACATCAAAGCCTAAAACATCATGGGATGACGATGATATGAAAAAGGTCCTTTATGATAAGAAAGAAATCAAGCTTCTTTAAGGTGCACTTTGCATGGATGAATTCTTTCGTGTTTCAGCATGCACAACGAAAAGGGAAATTTGGGATACTTTGGTTGAAACACACGAAGGAACAATCGAAGTCAAAAGATCAAGATTGAATACCTTGAGTCAAGAGTTCGAGATGTTTAGAATGTAACTCGGAGAATATATTCTCAATATGCAGAAAAGATTTGTTCATTTTACGAATCATTTAAAAGCTCTTGGTAAAACTCTCACCAATGATGAACTCAAGCTAAAGGTGATTCGATCTTTAACTAGAGAATGGAAACTGAAAGTAACGGCTATTTCAGAAGAGAAGAATTTATCCAATATGTCATATGCAACTCTATTTGGTAAACTTCAAGAGTACGAGAGGAAACTTCGAAGACTCGCTATGCATGAAAATCAAGAAAAGAAATCAAAAGGCATCGCTTTGAAGGTGGAATCCAAGGAAGTCGCTATTAAAGAAAATCTGGAAGAAGATGAAAATTTCATGCTTCTTGTAAAAAGGTTAGGAAAATTATTTGGTCCTAAAAATAATTTTGGTAACTCTAACTTTGTCAAAAGGAATAAATTCTCAAAGAGCAAAGATAAAGAAGCCTCCACATCAAATGTTACATGCTATGAATATGGAAAGCAAGGCTATATCAAACCAGATTGTCCAAACCTCTCAAAGAAGGGTGGAAATAAAGGAAAGAAAGACTCCAAATACAAGAAAGCCTACATCGCTTGGGATGACAATGAAGTTAGTACATCATCCGAATCAGAGAATGACGAATGTGCAAATTTAGCATTGATGGCTACTCATGAATCCGATGATGACGAAAATGAAGAGGTTGGTACAAATTTTACACTTTATGACGAAAATGCTCAAGGTGAAATTGATGAACTTCTAAATGAATGCAAAGTCTTTTATAAATAAATATCAACACAAGAAGAGGAACTTATTTCTTTTCAAGAAAAGATTGATATTATGAACAAGGATCTTGAATGTCAAAAACAAGTTTTTATACAAGACTTTGTATGTAAAAAATGTGAATCATATACTTTTCAAATTGTTCACCTAAAAAGAGTTATTGAACGATATGAAAAGGGTAAAATTGGTTTGGAAGGATTGCTTAGCCAACAAAGATATCCTAATGAAAAAGTGGACTTAGTTATTCAAAAGTAAATAAATCAAGTTCCAACAAAACCATTTTCATAAAGGCTAGTAATCAATCTGAAACCAAGAAGGCCAATAATGTTCAAATTGAGCATATTCATCAAAATAAAAAGAAAAGAGTTGTTAAGAAAAAACAAGTTCCAAGATACAAGAGCAACTTTATTCCAAATTGTTTTTATTGTGGTACTCTTGTCCATACACCTAATGCTTGCATGTTAGAAACTTTAGTATGGAAAGTGGACACTATGTATGGGTTAAGAAAGGAACTAACTATGAAGGACCCAAAGGAACTTGGGTACCTAACAAGAAATAATTTCTTTTGTTTTATAGGTATGCTTGAAATACACTAAAAATCTATGGTATCTCGATAGTGGATGTTCGAAGCATATGAAGGGAGATGTTAACAAATTTTCACATATAACATTAAAAGACAAGGGGTATGTCACCTATGGAGATAATACCAAGGGAAAAATTATTGGCATTAGCAAAGTTGGTGCACCACCTTTCACATCCATAGAAGATGTTCTCTATGTCGAAGGACTCAAGTACAATCTTCTAAGTATTAGCCAACTTTGTGACAAAGGGTTCAAGATCAAATTCAATAAAGATGAATGTTTGATCATGGACGAAACAACCAATGAGGTAAAACTCAAAGGTAAAAGAATTAACAATATTTTTATGATTTCTTTAGATGAGTTATCTTTGAAAGTAAAATATCTTATGGTAAACATTAATGAATCATGGTTATGGCATAAAAGTGCAGCCTATATACATATGGAACATTTAAATAAATTAACCAAACACGATCTTGTCATTGGCTTTACAAAATATAAAATTTGTCAAAGATAAATTGTGTGATGCTTGTCAAAAGGGAAAACAAACTAGATCAACTTTCAAATCTAATAATGTGGTGTCTACTACAAGGCCACTATAATTATTGCATATGGACTTATTTGGTCCATTAAGAACAAGAAGCTTCAGAGGTAATGTATATGCTTTAGTTATTGTTGATGATTTTTCTAGATATTCTTGGACTTTGTTTCTTGTGCAGAAAAGTGATGCTTTTAAGGCATTTAAAAAATATGAAAAGCAAATTCAAAATGAAAAATCATTAAAGATTGTACCCATAAGAAGTGATCATGGTGAAGAATTCCAAAATGCATCTTTATAAGAATTTTATGAAGAACATGGTATCTCTCACAACTTTTCAGCACCAAGGACTCCACAACAAAATGGAGTAGTTTAAAGAAAGAATCAATTTCTAGTGGAACTTGCAAGAATAATGCTTAGTGATGCAAATCTACCAAAATATTTTTAGGCGGATGTAGTTAGTACGACATGTTATGTTGGAAATCGAGTTATTATTAGATCTATCTTGAAAAATACTCCATATGAACTCTTCAAAATAAGAAAGCCAAACATTTCTCATTTTCATATTTTTGGATGCAAGTGCTTTGTCCTCAAAAATGACAAAGACAAACTCGATAAGTTTGACAAAAAATACGACGAAGGTATACTTCTTGGTTATTCTATTTCTAGTAAAGCTTATAAAATATACAATAAAAGAACTTTAACTATAGAAGAATCTATGCATGTTTCTTTCGATGAAACTAACCCCTCAAAAGAGGATATGGCCTCTTGTGATGATGATAATGTTTTAGATATGCCAATAGAATATGTTATCAAGACCAATCAAAATAACAATCAAGATTCTATCATAGAATAAACTTCTCAACAAGATCTACCTAAAGAATGGAGAACTCATCGAGATCACCCAATTGACAATATTATCAATGATATTAGCAAAGGAGTATCAATAAGACTAAACCTTCAAGATGCATGTCTTCACATGGCCTTTGTATCTCAAATTTAACCTTCCAAAATAAATGAAGATTTGTCGGACAACCATTGGATGGTTGCTATGCAAGAAGAATTAAACCAACTCGAAAGAAGTCAAGTTTGGGAACTAGTACCAAGACAGAACGAAAAACATATCATCGGAACTAGATGGGTATTCAAAAACAAACTCGATGAGAATGGGATAATTGTTTGGAACAAAGCAAGGTTGGTTACACAAGGATACAATCAAGAAGAAGGAATTGATTTTGAAGAAACCTTCGCTCCGATTGCAAGGTTAGAAGCAATTAGATTATTATTAGGTTACGATTGTTCTATGAATTTTCAACTCTTCCAAATGGATGTCAAGAGTGAATTTTTGAATGGATACATCAATGAAGAAGTCTATGTCAAACAACCTCCTGGTTTTGAAGACTTAAAGAATCCTTCACATGTCTTCAAGTTGAAAAAGGAACTTTATGGCTTAAAACAAGCACCAAGGGTATATTATGATCGAATTAGTAATTTTCTATGTGAAAAGGGATTTGAAAAGGGACAAGTGGACAAGATGCTTTTTATCAAGAAGATCAAGAATCATACTCTACTTGTTTAAGTGTACGCCGATGATATCATCTTTGGATCAACAAATAAAGACTTATGTGAAGAATTTTCATCCATGATGCAAGGAGAATTCAAAATGTCCATGATGGGAAAATTGAACTACTTTCTTGGATTACAAATCAAGCAACTTGTAACGGGGAATTTTATTCATCAATCAAAATATTGTAAAGAGTTATTGAAGAAATTTGACATGGATGCATGCAACCTATGGCCACTCCCATCGGTTCGGGAACTTATGTAGATCTTGATGAAGTCGGTATGCCCATAGATGTTACAAAATATTAAGGAATGATTAACTCCGTATTGTACCTAACGGCAAGTCGACCCGACATCATGTTTAGCGTATGTCTTTGCACTATATTTAACGCCAATCCAAAGGAGTCTCACCTTGCTGCAGTTAAACGCATTATGAAATATCTTAAGGGAACTACGAACGTCGGCTTATGGTATACTAAAGGTAGTATGTGATCTTTATTTGGTTATTCTGGCGCATATTATACAAGATGTAAAGAAGATAGAAAAAGCACTAGTGGCACTTGTCATATTCTTGAAAACGCTATAGTATCATGGTCATGTAAGAAGCAAGCATGTGTGGCTCTTAGCACGACTGAAGCGGAATACACTACATCTGGAAGTTATTGCGCTCAAATTCTATGGCTAAAATAAAAACTACGTGACTATGGAATTAATATTGGATGCATCCCGCTAAAATGTGACAATACAAATGCAATCAACATCGCAAAGAATCAAGCCATGCACTCTCAGACAAAGCATATTGATATATGGCATCATTTTCTCCAGGATCATGTGCAAAATGGTGACGTAGAAATCTCATTTGTTGATACACACAACCAACTAGCAAACATCTTTACAAAGCCTCTAGCAAAAGATTCATTCTTCAAGATTCGATGAGAACTTGGTATATTAGATGAACATGACATATGATTTATATCTATGAATCATAAAAGGTGCATGTATTCTTTTCATCAACTTTTATGTTATTCTTACCAAGTATATCTCCCTGCGTCTTACATTCACTTTGAATGGTTCTATATAATATTTATCTATATGTTTTAATGTCATATATACTTTCTATTATATTGTTATACATGTTTGGTTGAAGTTACAATAGATAGGTGTAGATTTTGGACTAGTTTGTGCTATATATTCACATTTTTCACCGTTAGTAACCGGTTACCCTAAGTCAGTAACCAATTACCACGCAAACATAAGTGTTTTTTAACTTTCCAGGCACCTTCAGTAACTGGTGACCCATAACCTGTAACCGGTTACCGCGTGAAGTTTTTCAAAATTTTGGTTCGGTCAAGGCATTTATGATTCCCATCATCATTTCCCTCCAATTCTTTTTCTCTTTGACCAAAATTATTTCCCACCAAAAATTACTCTTACCAATCACATTCCAAAGACCTAGTGTCTAGTGTGTTTCTAAGTATGCATTAACTTTGTGTTTGTGTTACAAATTGTGTAATATTTTACTTGTGTTTTATATTCTGTTTTATTAAGGTCTTTTCCCCATCCTTTTTGATATTGACAAAAGGGGAGAAGACATTGTGTGCTTGTGTTTAGTGATGTAGAAAGTTTTTCCAGATTTTAAAGCTTCCTCTTTGAAAAACAAGTCTTCAAAGGTTACATAAATTCAGGGGGAGATATCCAACTTAGGGGGAGAATGCACATCACTATGGTACACATACAAGAAACACTTAAAGACCTTGATGCACAAGCTACAAATTTCAAATTGGTTGTTTACATCAAAAAGGGGGAGAATGTCATTACATGCACTCCAATCAAAGTGTTTTGATGAAGACCACCATACATAAAGTCAAAGAAATATCAAGGTTGGGGAAAAGAAGATGTTCAAGATCATATGACATTTCAAAATCATTCTATGAAGTCTTCTACAAGTGTACAACCAACTTTCAAGATAAAGATTTGTGAAGATTCATCAACAAGTTAGGTACAAGTTTTAAATTGAGTTTTTAAAGATGATATAGTGCTCAAAATATACTCTAAAAATTTTACATAAGTGTCATGATCATTTAAGAGTAAAACATTGTGTGTCCATCACTTAGAAAATAAGTTTTTATCACTTGCACTCAGTGGTAACTGGTTACAGGGTTACAGTAACCAGTGTTGCAACTAGTTTTAAAATAAGAGTTTCCACCCTTAATTTTTATCCTAAGGAAGAGAATATAAAGGTTAACCCTAAAAGTTAGAGATTCTAGGTTTTTTGGACTCGGTTCTAGACAAATCGAAGGTGTTAGGCACCCCACATCTACCTTGTTCACAAAGATACTAGGGTTAGAAGCGCGATCTTAGGAAATAGGGTTTTAATCTTTATTAGGGGAACTCACCATGATTTTAGTCGTATTCCTATGTATCCTCTTATGAGGAATCAGAGTCCTAATTCGTAGTTCGCATTTAGTTTGTGTTTTTTTATGAATTACGAAAAATATTTGAATTTCCCGTGTGCTTTGCCTAGGGGTTGTGAGTAACCGAGATTTTAGACGAAGCGCATAGTCTATTTAAATATTATCATAATCCTTTAAAAAACCACAAACTAACTGCGAACTAAGAATTGGGACTCTGATTCCTCATAAGAGGATAAATAGGCATACAACTTGTAATATGGTGGGAGAACTTACTTTGTTTTACGTTTTATCGCAAATATTGTAGATAGAAAGAGTCACCATAGAATTTTATTTTATCCAAGAAGGAAAGTGTGAAAAGAATAGGAAAAACCTTGAAGATATTGAGTTCAGAGGGTAGGTTATGAAAAGGGAAGTTGTTAGAACCCTTTTCATCCGTAGTTACCTACGGGCTCTTAATCGCTTAGCTCACTTTTTGGAAATTGCTTTGTATTGTATGTTTGAAAATATTTTGAAATGCCAATGTAAGGTGAGAATTTGTAATGATTCTTGTATCGGTCCTCAAGAATGCGTACAAAGTGTTTTTGAAAATATCTTTGAAAAGTGTGATTGTGGGAAATGTTTTTGTAAGCAAACGATTAAAAGTATCTACCTACTCAAGGTCGTTCTTGTAATTTTCCTCCTCCTTTAGACAGTGCTATCCATACCATTAGTTAGTAGGAAGCCCTATCATTGGATGTGAAGAGACAAGAGAGGGTCATGGTACGGTCATCGAAGGAAACTCATAAGGACGCTTTAGTAATTTTCGTAAGGGACTGTCATCGTTTATTCGTAGGAAACTCGAGGGACTAGATCATTTACCAAAAAACAACGTCGAAAGGGTCATTGAGGGACTATGCTATTTTTGTATGATGACTTAATCGTAGGTATTTGCTAAGGCATCCCTACATTTGAGGGACATGACCGTTATCCGAAGGCAACAAGGGAGGTTATCCTAGGGGTGTGAGTTTCCGAGTGATTCGTATTCAATTATTTTACCTTTGCAATTAGGGTTTTCTAACGATTCGTTTTAGTCTTGCCATATAACCCTAGTTACTAGCAGTAAATATAGAAAACAGTAAAGGTACAGAAAGTAAAAATAAAAGCAAAAAAGATAAACCTAAACCTATTACATCGCTTCGGGGCATATACATAATAGAAAAGTTCGGAAAGTAAACCTAATTATTACATCCCGGAAAATAGTTACATAATAATAAAAAAGCAGCAAAAATAAACTACGCTATTTACAATTGCGAAAATAAAATAAGAATAAGAAAGATGAAAAAAGAAAATGTTTTTTTGGAGGTTTTTTATGAAAAAAAGTTTTTGATGATTAATTAAATAAACCTAAAAAGTCTAATTAATTTTAATTAAAAAGTTTGATTAATTAAATTAATTAAAAGAAAAACTAAGAACCTAAAATATTAGGGTTTATAAAAAAGTTTTGTTGTAAGGTTTGTTAAAAAAGGTTTTGTCAAAAAATTAGGGTTTAAGGAAAAAATTGGAAAGAATACCAACAACTTGAAAGCAAAACCACACAAAATGTCAGGGGTGGGTGTTGAACCCACACCCTCATCTCTTCCGCCCATCATGTTCACCATTGCGCCAAGCGCGTGCTTGTGTTAATGGAATGGAATCATCGCACTATGTATTATGCAAAAACATGAAAATATGAAAAAATAAATCGAAAATGCCAAAAGGCAGGGATCGAACTCGTGCCCTTGCATAGTAAGACCTTATCTCGCGCGCGCTTGCCACTGGAGTGGTTGTACATCTAATGATATAAATGAAAATAAATCATTATATGATAAAACAAAATAACTGGACCGGAGAAGCGCCGGAGCCCTAGCTCCGGTCGTCTTCTCCGATGAATACGTTTTGTGTTCCTGCAAAACAGTAAACGTTAGAGGTTCCCATGGGCCCTACCCCCCTAAATAAGACCTTGCAATTTCAATGGAAATGTTATTTTGGGCTAAAATGCGCTGAAAATAGAGATATGATGAAAATAATATCACACAGTGCAAACATGGCACCCTTTGATTTAGCCATTTTGGGGGCCATGCTATGGTTCGATTCTGCATTGTCATGTCTCAGAAGAACATTATCATCATTAGTACGTATTAAAACATAAAGAAAACACAAGTATGAAGATCATGCAATGAACCAAAAACGTAAAGGCGTATATAAGGGTTTCAGGCCCTTTGGATCTTCAAGGATGATCCATTCTTACCCTACAGTGCTGCCAGAAGTGAATTGGGTGGATGGTTTGCTGTGAAGGTGGCTGCAAATAGGATTCTTGCTTTGCCCTAATTGTTTGAAAATTTTCGAATTTTGGAGTCTTTCTTCTTGCAAGGGTTTCGTGTGTCTTTGATGTCTGAATTGATTAGAGTATATGATGAAGAAACTAGGTCAACCATATTGGGCTTGGACCTTGTAAGAAAAAGCCTATATTTTATCTTATTTATTTTGATTTTAAAATAAACAAAAATCAACGTAAATAGAATAAAAAGGTTAAGGGGTGCTTGAAATTATTCATAGGTTCATATGAATTATATAACACGCGTGAACCTTGAAACAATAGCCCATTAGCCCCAAAATTCAAATTTGGTCACTTTAGGTTTCATGCCTTTTGTCAAAATTTCCCAACTGATACCAATCATAACTCTCTCAATTTTCATCATATGAATGTGATATTAGACTTTTTGGAAAGTCCAAGGTGTCCTATGCAATCTCTATTTTGATAATTTTTGCATTTGAAGATTTATCTTGATTTAAGTTGCCTTGACAAAAAGTGTCTTTTTGTTGACTTTTGAAATGACCTATAATGTTTTGGCCCATATCTCTCAAATAAAGCATTTTTTGGACTTGAGCTTAGAGAGGAAAAGTTGTAGAGAATTGAATTTCTTTCAAAATGAGATTTGGTTGAGGAAAATATGATGAATCATGTGGAAGTTGTGCTTGGTCAAAGTTCAGTTGACTTCTCCTTAAGAAAACTCTAATTTGGCAACTTTTAAATTTTGATGGTTTGAGAATTTTCATGATGAATCATGATCAACCCTTGATTAAAGGATGACTATGAATTAAAAATGTTGTTGTTGACAAAAAATCTTGAGGTTTGACTATATGTTGACCACAATTGACTTTTTGTCCAATATAGTTGATTTTCAATCATATGAGCCATTGACTGAGCAAACTTGTGATGCAAGGCATGAAATTTGGCATGAGCATTCTTAGAGACATATAAGGAACCATTAAATCCGATTAAGGCCTTAGAAACCCAATTTTACTTGAGAAAAGTAAAACCCTAGTTGTAGATCCATTGCTTAGGAGAAGAATTATCTGATCAATTCTTGAGCAACCTTGAGAAAATGAAAACCCTAGAAGAATGTATTGAATAATAGGAGGGAAAAATTTGGGGTACAACAACTGCCCATGTTCAATCTTCTTAAACCTGAAGAGTTAGATTGGCATGTCCTCCATTCATGATCTGAGGGTAGAAGAGGATTGAACACTTAAGTGCCTAGAAATTTGCACTCGCATGTGCATGCAGTAACACTGTTGGTTGGTAATATTGCTTGAATGAGATTAAAGATTCCATTCGGAGAGGTGATAGAGTGTCGTCAGGGATGGGTTTATGGATGCCATCAAAGTAACTGTTGATGGGAGTATCAGAATGAGTATACGCTTGATTGTATATGAAGAATGCTTTCCAGAATGAAATCTTTGAGGAAAATTCTTGTTAGGTTTGGTCTCTGAGAGAAATGCTTGTCAAATTTAGTCTCTGAGGGAAATGCTTGTCATATAGATAGTCGCCCCGTCTTATTTCGGGAATCGATCTATAATCTATTTTTGTTGGTAAACCCGTCCTATTTCGGGAATTCATACCACCTGGTCATGTCGATAGTTTCCTTGTCCTATTTAGGGAATTAATCTCTTCCTGGTCATATAGATAGTTTCCCCATCCTGTTTCTAGAATTAATCTTTGCCTGGTCACATAGATAGTTACCCCGTCCTATTTCGGGAATTAATCTTTGACCTGCTTTTATGTTGATTAACTTGTCCTATTTGGGGAATTCATATCGCTTGGTCGTATAAATAGTTGCCCCATCTTGTTTCAAGAATTAATCTCTAACCTGTTTTTTGTTGGTAAACCTGTCTTGTTTCGGAAATTCATACTGCTTGGTCGTATCGATAGTTTCCCTGTCTTGTTTTGGGAATTAACCTGTGATCAATTTGAAAATTGTTAATGATATTTGTTTGTTTGCGGACTAACTTGAAAGAGACGAAGTTAGTTTTATGCAATGTCAGGATGTATGTAATGTATTGCGTAACGATGCTCTAAAAATAAATGAGAATGTGTTATATTTGTTTCATATGTATATTCTATGATGTTTTGTAAATAATGTGTGGATGTAAGATGTCGTTGAAGCATATTGGTAGCTTTGTATAACATCCTTGATTGGGGAAAATAAATCCCTGACTGTTGCTGGGAATAAAGAATATGAATCTTCCATCTCGTTTAGAATGTGTACGCTGGGGATTCCTGCTTTCTGATTTAAGGATACTCCACTGGGAATGTTTGAATTCTGCTTGGGGATAGAAGAGTTCAGGAACATTGGTCGTTCATCGCTCACTGGGAATTTAGTTCTTATATACCCTGACTGGGGATAAAAGAGATGGATAACCCTCTGAGGAGTTGTCTGACTGAGTTTCTGATAAGGATACCAACTCTTCTGAGGAGGACAAAGTTAAATGATATATGTCCCAGTTTCGGATTCCGTAGCAACACTCTAGGGATAACAACCTTGAATATACTTTGTTGGAGAAGAGGATCTTGCCTGGGATTTGCAGTAATCAGATAAATGAACTTTGTTTGGGGAAGTAAAACCTGCTGGGGAAATAAACCCTACTGGAGAAGAGAATTATGCAGAGTATTTTGCAGTGTTGGAGAAATAAACTCTGCTGAAGAATTAAATTCCTGTAAATTATGTTGAGGAATCATTTTTTACTTCATAGGTTGTGCAGAGGAAGTTTCCACTATATGATGGGGAAATGGTCAAACTTTTTTGTACGCTAGGGGACATACTAGGGTAGATGATCATGTGAACTACTGGAAGATGCTCCAGTTCCTGTCTGAAGGCATATTAGACTTGCTGGGGAAATGCATCTGTGTCGGAGTGAGCTTGTGAAGATAGCTCTGCAGGGTTAGTTTTGTGGGGATTTGTGGATGACTTGAACGTCATCCCAACTCCTAGAGTCTTTAGTAAATGCTAACCCCTGTTCTTATGCACATGTTTGTTAACAGTAATCATATTCATATGCATATGTTCATTCAGTTTAGTCATTGGACGTTTTTGCAATCAAAATAGAGAAAGTTAAACAAATTTGAATTTTGAAATTGACTTTGTATTGAAAGTTTACCTATAAACAGGCGGTTTTGTACAAAGAGACAGAAATCCTAGTAAGAGAAAATCGTCGTAAAATGAAAAGAGTACAAAGTAAAACAGAGAAAACACCTATGTGGAAACGATCCCATCAAGTTTCAATTCTGCTATTTCCCCTATATCTTCAAGCATCTTATCCCTTGTTGTCGGAAGAAGTTGACTGAATTGATTTGTACCATTCAAACTTGACGTTGGTAACCAAGCTTACTGTAAGTAGGTGATCCAACGGGACATAGTCGTATGCTTTAATCCATAACTTTTTCCTAGACCTCACTTTTGGGTTTTCAGTCCACCGGGATACCATTTTTTGCCCAAGCCGCCTTTTTAGGTTTTCAACTTACCGGGTGTACAGTCTTTATATATCCCTAATTTTTTCTCGAACCCTTTTGGTTCGTTGGGATGATCCTATTTTTTCCTAGGCCAATCAACATAGCGGGTCTCTTTTTCACGCGTAGTATTTTTTGACTATGTCCGCGTTCACAGGGTGCGGGAAATCTTCACTATCTATGGTGGTCAGTATCACAACGCCGCCAGAAAATATCTTCTTGATTACAAATGGCCCTTCGTAGTTGGGATTCCATTTGCCCCTGGGATCACATTGTGGTAGGATGATGCGCTTTATTACCAATTTGCCAGCCTGATATACCTGATGTCTGACCTTCTTGTTGAAAGATTTGATCATACGCTTTTGGTACCTCTGAACATGACAAACAACCGCAAGCCTCTTCTTGTCAATCAAATTTATATGATCTAGCCTAGTCTGAATCCACTCGTCTTCGTCTAAATCTGCGTCTTTCATAATCCTTAAAGAAGGAATCTGGACTTCGACGGGTAAGATAACTTCCATACCGTAGACTTGAGAGAATGGGGTTTCCCTAGTTTATGTCCGTACTGAAGTGTAGTAGCCATGAAGAGAAATTGGTAACATCTCATGCCAATCTTTATATGTCATTATCATCTTCTGTATAGTCTTCTTAATGTTCTTGTTGGCGGCTTCAACCGCGCCATTCATCTTTGGTCGATTCAAAGAAGAACTGTGGTGTTTAATCTTGAACTGTGTACAGAGCTCTATGATCATAGTGTTGTTAAGATTAGTACCATTGTCTGTAATAATCCTTTTGGGGATTCCATACCGACATATAAGGTTATGCTTAATGAATCAGGCCACTACATTCTTGGTAACAGAGGCAAATGAGGCTGCTTTAACCCACTTGGTGAAATAATCGATAGCGGCTAGGATGAAACGATGTACGTTGGAATAAGTAGGCTTAATTTCTCTAATCATATTGATACCCCACATTGCAAATGGCCAATAAGCAATCAAGACATTTAGAGGAACCAGAGGCACATATACTTTGTCATTGTAGATCTGGCATTTGTGACAAGTCACGGAATGGTGATGGCAATCAGTTTCCATAGTCGACCAATAATAACCTGCTCTCAGAATATTCTTAGCCATCGTATACCCATTGGAATGAGTACCGGAGACTCCTTCGTGCATATCTTCCATAATTTTCTCAGCTTCCTTCTTGTCCATACAACAAAGCAGAGTCGAATCATCGTTGTGCTTATAAAAAATTACGTTACTCAGGAAGAAATTAGTAAAGAACCTCCGTAGGAATTTCTTATCGTTAATAGATGCCCCCTCAGGATACTCTTGAGCCTTGAGGTATCTTTTTACTTTGTGGAACCAATGCTTTTCCTCTACTCAATCAATGTTAACTTCGTAGCAGTGTGCCAGTTCACCTAGTCTTTCGATAGTAATTCGAGGAGCTTTGTTGTCCCATCTGACAACATAGATGACATGGTAGCCAATGCGTCTTCCAACTAATTCTCTTCTCGTTGAATATGTTCAAAAGTGATTTCCTCGAAGTACGGGATTAAGGTCAATACATGCTCTCAATAAGGAATGAGATTCGAGTGTTTCATATCCCATTCTCCCTTAATCTGACTGGTCACTAGGGCTGAGTCCTCGTACACATTCAAGAGCTTGATTCTCATATCAATAGCAGCTTTGATGCCCATGATGCACACTTATTATTCAACCATGTTGTTGGTACAGTCAAAGTATAGTCTGGCGCTAAAGGGCGTATGACAAACCTTGGGAGAGATAATCATAGAACCAATTACGTTCCCAAGAACGTTGGAAGCTCCATCAAAATCCAAAGTCCATCAGGATCCTGGCTCAGGTCCTTCATATGGTCCAGGTTCTTCACAATCTGTAACTAGCATGATATTCTCATCCGGGAACTCAAAATTCATAGATTGATAGTCATCCACAGCTTGATGAGCTAAATGATCTGCCAGTACACGTCCTTATATTTTCCTTCTGAGTGGTGTACTGAATGTCGTATTCTGTTAAGACCATTTTCCATTTGGCTATCCTTCTAGAGAGGGAGAGCTTCTCGAATATGTATTTCATAGGATCCATTTTAGATATCAACAAAATGTTATGAGTCAACATATACTGTCTTAGTCGGTGAGCAACCCATGCTAAAGTGCAACAAGTTTTCTTGAGCAGTGAGTATCTTGTTTCATAGTTGGTAAACTTTTTTCTAAGGTAGCATATTGCATTCTCTTTTCGACTAGACTCATCATGTTGGCCCAATACACACCCATTGAATTCTCTAACACTGTTAGGTACATGATCAAAGGTCTCCCTTCAACTGGTGGCATCAGAATTAGAGGTTCCTGGAGGTACTCTTTGATTTTGTCAAAAGCTATCTGACAATCATTGTTCCACTTCACTACTTAATCTTTCTTTAGCAACTTGAAAATCGGCTTACAAGTAGCATTAAAATGAGAAATAAATCTAGAAATATAGTTCAATTGTCCCAAGAAACCTCTGACTTCCTTCTCAGTAAGGGGATCTGGCATTTCTTGAATGGCTTTGACCTTGGCGGGATCAACTTCAATACCTTTACCATTGACAATGAAACCTAGGAGTTTACTAGATCTTACCCCAAAAGTGCATTTGTTCGAATTCAATCTCAGGTTGTACTTCTTCAATCTTTCAAATAGTTTGTGTAGGTGGTCGTGATGTTCTTATTCAGTATGAGATTTGGATATCATGTCGCAGACGTAAACCTCTATCTTGTGATGTATCATGTCATGGAACAAGGCTACCATAGCACGTTGATATGTTGCACCGATGTTCTTTAACCCGAAAGGCATAACCTTGTAGTAGAAAGTGCCCCATTGTGTGACAAAAGTAGTCTTCTCCATATCTTCGGGTGCCATCTTCATCTGATTATAACCTGATAAACAATCCATGAAGGAGAATACTTTATGATGAGCGGTGTTGTCAACCAGAACATCAATATGTGGTAGTGGAAAGTCGTATTTGGGGCTTGCCTTGTTCAGATCCCTGTAGTCTACACACATACGCACTTTGCCATCCTTCTTAGATATTGGAACCACATTTGCAACCCACTGAGGATAAGATGTAACAACCAAGAAACCTTCATTGAACTGCTTCACAACCTCGACTTTGATCTTTTCCGATATCTCGGGACGCATACGATGAACCTTTTTCTTTATCAGAGAGCAACCCTCTTTGATTGGAAAACGATGAACCACAATATCATTATCAAGCCTTGGCATATCTTCGTATGACCAAGAAAATACATGCCAATCTTAATTAATCTGGATTAATCTGTTCTTGACACTATCTTCTATATTGGTACCTATCTTGACCTCTTTCTTGTCCTCTTCAGTACCCAAGTTCACAACCTCGACTGGATCTTCATGAGGTTGTATGGCTCTTTCTTCTTGCATTAACATCCTAGCAAGCTCTATAGGTACTTTGCAATCTTCCTCAGCTTGGTAGATCGAGTTTTCAAAGTCATAAGTGGCAATAGCAGAATTGTTATCAACAGGATCCAGAGTGGATGTGAATCTGCAATTTGTTGTGTGGGTGTGTGTAAGAACACATAACTATTTTGAAAGTGATAAAATAAAAGAAAGACAAAGAGTGAAAAATTTGAATGCAATACGTCCAATGATTTATTGAATGGAAATATGTTAATGAAATGACAACCCTAACAAATGAACCGTTGTGCCCTAGGTAAGACACAAGGCTTAAATTTATTGCTTTAAAATTACATAACCAAACTTGAAAGCAATAAAATGGGAAGTAGCATTTACTCTTGAATAAAGGAGATTAGTATAACGTCTTCAGTCTTCCATTTGCTGAGCCCATTGTCGGTTGAGGGAAAAATACAAATGTCTAGGTCATAGTAACCATCACCATCTTCTATTGTGTTAACTCCATTGTTGCTAACGGGGGATGATGGTCTTCCAGTACGAGCATGTCACACAACCCTCTGAGCCACTATAGTGAAACCCAAACCAAATTTGTCAGACTTGTAAGGATTGCCAGGAAGCTGACCTCAAGTAGTGCAACCACCTTCTTCTACTACAACTCTAGCATCCTTCAAAGAAGCCATTTTGGGTGGCACCCTGGTAACCTTGGGAATAGTGCAAACATCTTCAGTAACAGTAGTCGTCCGAGGAATAACTTCAAAAGTCTGGAAGGGGGTTTCGATGAATTCTCTGTCCATCTCAACATACTTGAATTAGTTTAAGTGGCTCACCATATACTCTTCTTCGCCATAAACTATAACAATATTTCCTTTCACGGGATATGACAGCTTTTGATGCAACGTAGAGGTAACAACACCTTACCCATGAATCCACGGGCATCCAAGTAAATATGAATAGGTCGGTCGAATATCCATTACATAGAAGGTAGAGTCGAATACCTATGAACCTACTCTGACCGGAAGATCCACGTCTCTGTGCACCATCTGTTTTGAATCGTCAAAGGCTCTCACCACAATATCACTAGGTTTCAGCATAACCCCTTCACAATCAAGCCTGTCTATAGCACCTTTTGGTAAGACACTCAACGAGGAACCTGTATCAACCAACACATGAGCTAAAGTAGTGACATTGCATTCAATAGAGACATATAGGGCCTTGTTATGGTTTCTTCCTTCGGGAGTCAAGTCAGCATCAGAAAAGCCTAGCCCATTATCAGTGGTCAGGCTAGCAATATAATTTTCAAATTGATCGGCAGAAATTTCTTGTGGTACATGAGCAGATTTCAGGAACTTCACCAAAGCCTGGGCATGGGCTTCTGAACACAATAATATGGATAACATGGATATCTTAGAGGGAATCTATCCCAGCTGTTCAACAATCTTGTAATCACTTTTTCGGATGATTTTTAGTACTTCCTCCATTTCTTGCTTGGAGGTACCTTCAGCAGTAACCTCTGGGCAGGCTCATTCACTTGTTCTTTTCCCAGAGTTTCAGTAATTGACTCAGTAGCGGTAACACGAACTGCTGTGGTGAAAGTCTTGGGAGAGATTTTTGGAGAGAAAACCATTCCATTCTAGTAACTTTACTGGTCCCAGCAGTATTGTTAATGCTGGGATAAACAACTTCAGTACTTTCATTCTCAACAATCAATGGCTCTTGCTTGACACCATGGTAGTAGACGTTGGCTCCATAGTTCCAAGGGATAACTTTTTCTGAGGGATATGAATAGGTCCGGGTGCAGTGATTATCAGAGGAGCAACTATGGGTTAGGCAATAATCTTTACAAGACCCTTGGAAGTGATCCTGATAGGAGTGTCGAAAATTACGGATACCTCTTCTAGCTCCAAGTCTTGAAACAAATTCTCCACAGAGGGAGTTTTCTCAACTGGAATCATGTGGTTGTCCATCAGATGATGAATACCTTCTTTCAGTAGTTGGTAGCTGATGTACCCAAAACTTTTCCCTCTCTTTTCTCAAGACATTTCTCACAAAGGTCTGCAAAAGCTCAAGCTTGCACAAGTATTAACTAGGTCAAGCCATCTCCTCAACACTGATACCTAAAAATTAGGGTTTGAGCTTGCACAAGAACAACTAGACTTCTAATATTTCAAGTGACATTCATGGATCATTATGGACCTTCAAGAATTCTCATGTCAAGTTTCAAGTCTTGTATCACAATTTCTACTCGGTCAATTGACCAAGTGACAAAAATCAATTGTACTGATGAAAAAGTCAACTGTAGCACCAAAAGTCAAACTTTGATTTTTTGTCAACATCAAGTCTCAAAGATCAAAATTAATCAAGACATTCAAACATATGAAACTTGATCATCAAGAAATCAATAAAGTCAAAAGTCAATGTGAAAATTCAAAATCTTTAAGACTTAGAAATTTTGCTAAGTGTTTTTACACATGTTTATTTCACAACTTCATACCAAATTTTCATCATGATGCAAGATGATTCAATGAAAATTTCAACCATGAAAGTTTTAGATCTCAATGAGATCTAAAACATTGCAGGACAAGACTTTTTCTAGAAATGCTTGGATTTTTAGTTATAAATTCATGAAGTCATGGCATTTTTGAATAAACACTTAGAAGAAAATTTCAGCAGTTTTAGTCAGAATTTTATCCCAACTTCTTGGCATTTTTTCACATAGTTACAAGATGATTTTGTCAAAATGACCAACATGAAAGTTATATATGATGTTTCAAGCTTTCCAAAACATCCAAGAGCATGAATTTATCATACTTTAGCTAGGAGATTCAAGGGTATGAAGGTGGGCCTCCATTCTTGAATTGCAAGTCATTTTAGTGAAGAACAC
Organism: Vicia faba; assembly: GCA_948472305.1. Taxonomy (NCBI): domain Eukaryota; kingdom Viridiplantae; phylum Streptophyta; class Magnoliopsida; order Fabales; family Fabaceae; genus Vicia; species Vicia faba. The sequence continues at coordinate 1,174,728,986 of OX451738.1, forward strand.
ATAACAAAACCCTTACGCTATGCTGCATAATCTTGTGTTGAAGGCCTTTTTGCTTAAATATCTCATCATAATTTAATTCTTACACCCACTCTTGAGCTATTACCCAAGTGTTTAAGCCATTTTCCAAAAGATCTTTCCATTTATGGCATAAAGACACCATTTCTATTCTTGAAAAGCAAGTTTGTTGGCACAAACCTTGTCTTGAACCCATACCTTGTTTGTTTCTGATTTTACTCCACCATAAATCATGGAAATCATCCCCTCTAAACCAACAAATTTGGTACCTCATCTTGGAACCATGACATAACTTGATATTTGCAACCCAACCTAGCCATAACTCCATAGTTTGTAAACCAAATCAGCTTGTTCACAAACCCCTGGCCTATAAATAGAGCGAGCCTTTGCAAGAGAAAAAGGTCAGAAAAATAGAGAGAAAATCCATAATTTTTATGGATAAACCCTCAAAATCTCATATTCACAAAATCCATAATAGTCCGCAAAACTTCCACTCTTGAGTTTTGAAGTTCAAACCTTTGAACCTCTCATAAGTTGCAAATTTTGTCCAAACATCTAAGCACGTCACATACATCACTTAGAAGTGGTTCAAACTCAAGAACAAGCTTCTATAACACCTCTGTTTTTCCAAGCTCAAAGAACACTCAAGGCAGTAACTCAAGCTTAAAACACAAATTCCAGCTGCAAGGTAAGTCGTCTTGACATTAAACTCTTCATTTCAAGCATCATTAGTTAATTCATCTTTGAAGATAAATATAATAACCATTCCCCTTAAAGCTAACCTTTGTTTATCTTCCATTATTGTCATTTATGTGTTGAGAACTAACCCATGTATGCAGCAAAACAAAGATAGAGTAAAAAATGATAGTATGAGTCGACACATAGCCTTATGAGTCGACATATCTTAGTGGAAAACAGGTTATGAGTCGACAAATACTGCTATTCAGACCCAAAATAGAAGAAAAAAAGATTGTATGAGTCGACACAAAGCACATATGAGTCGACACATGCAGGGTATGAGTCGACATATACCATTATGTATCGACTCATACTGAGTTGATTTGGCAAAACAGGGGCATGGGAAGGTTATGTGTCGATGCAAAAGAGCATGTGTCGACACATAATGTTCAAAAATGCATATTTCTTTCTTTTTCCTTTGTTTTTACATGTTCCACATAGTTTCTTCATGGGTATTCAACATGGTTGTAATATTTAAGCTCATATCCATCCCCATTTGTAAATTGTACCCCATCCCCCTAAACGGTGTAAATGCGTAGGACTTTATTTTCCATAATTTACTGCTTTCAAATACAAATGCTAGTAACTAGGGTGTGTATGGAAAGACTAAAATCAATCTTAGACAACCCTAACCTAAGATAAATTCAAGCATGAAAAATAAACACTTGCACACTTGAACCTTTAGAGTTAACTCCACTTGTTTCCTTAAAAAATGGTCATGATATGCATGTGAGACATCTTAGCAAAAATGAACAATATACAAGATCATAGTCCCTCGATGACGCTTTGAATGTTGCCTTATAAATGATATTAGACCCTCAAGAGAAATGCTAAGACATCTCACAACGTTGTTATTCATGACTATACGATGATCCATGCCCGTTGTGATCGGTGGAAATAGAACTGACTGTTTAAAGCTGGTTTCGCAAAATAACGCGGAAGCAAGAGTCGCCACTGTCTTTTATGTTCTCCAACATGGAAAGGACAAAAGCACAGCAAAATTCCTTATGAGAATGTTTCTCGGTTCGGGAGGTAGATTTATAGAAAGGGAAGGTGTTAGCACCCTTTCTATCCGTGGTTATCCACGGGCTCTTAGGTACTTGCTCTTATGTTTTCAAAAGATTTGTTTGCTTTTCAAGTGTGTGTGGGTTTTGAAAAAGTTCGTTTGAAAACTTCTAGGTAACTCTTGTACCAGTCGTCAAGAGTGTATGAAGTATTGTTTGAAAACTTTTTTGAAAGTGTAAGGTGTGAAAAGTATTTTTGTTTGTTTGAAGAGAGCAAGTACCTATGAGAATCTACCTACCCTAAGGAATTAAGCTGTGTAAGAGTCCTTTAGATAGTGCTATCCCACCATTGAGGGGTAGGTAGCACCATCGTTGGAGGTGTTCGGGTCAATTCGATTATCGGGACAGTGTGGTCACCAAAGCAATGGTAGGACACCTTAGAAGTAACCCTAATGTCCTAGATCCTTTTTATCCGAGGCAACCGTTTCGAGGCAACTGGATCTTTTGGACAAAAGGGCGACCTCTAAGACACCGTATACTTGATGACCACGTTTCGAGGCAACGAGTGAAGCGTACCCTAAGAGTGGCATGTGTTTTGTGTGTTGTTTTTCAGTTAAAGTTATCTTGTACATGTTATTTGTGAGCTACGAGTTGTTTTTATTTACCATACATTCTTTCATGCATTTAACAGTTAGGGGGTGCGGAAAGTAAATTGCGGAAAGATAAAGTTCTACGCTATTACAAGGCGCGGGTCTATACATCGCCAAAAATACAAAGACCCGTTTTGGTAAATAAGTACGAAAAATTAAATAAAGCGATAAAAACCTATTTAACTATTACATTCTTGGAAGCAATTACATTATAATCAAATATAACACGCAAATAAAAATTAATCGGGAATGTTCTAAGGGTTTTGACCCTTTTAAGAAAAGAAATTGGATTTTTTGTCTTTTTTTGTGATTAAATGCAATTAATAATTAAACTAATTAATTAATTTATTAAAAGAAATATTTTTTGTGTTTTTATGTTTTATGAAATAAAATAAAAGAATTAAAATTCTAAGTTAACCTAATTCTAAATTATTTTAGTTATTTAAAAAGTTAAAATTGCCTAATTAAACTATTTTATTTGTTAATATTTATTTTACAAAAAAAAATAAAATTGAATTAATAATAATAATAATGTTAGTTTTTTTTTTTTTTTATGAAAATATTGATTAAGTTAATAGTTAATAAAAGGGAAATATAAAATAAGACAAATAAAAAAAAAAAAAAAAAGAAAAATCAAACCCAAGGGGGGGTTTTGGGCCAAATAGGAGGTGTATTGAATCCTGGCCCACTAAGAAGCCACGTTTGACTCTCCTTGATTGTCCAGAACGCGTTTGACTTGGAACACAATATTCCTCCCTCTCCTGGCCTTTGGATGACTGTCTGAGGACACATGGCATGTTGGATGTGTGAGGTGCATGGTGTTCAACGCTTGGGAATCTGCACAAGAACACATTGGAAAAAATAACATTGGAATTATGGGGGGACCTGGGAATCGAACCCAGGTCCCAGCACTTGCATGACACGTTCCCCAGCCACTACGCCACTGCATTGAATTTGTAAACATAATAACTAATAACAATAATATATGAAAAGCAACCACTATGCTGAAAATATGAAGAAAAAAAAGCGCGTCGATTTGAATCCTCCAACCATGCACTGCCACGCATGTCGTCTTCTTCGTTTCCTGAAACAAAAAGCAAGCAAATAGCGGGGGTTTTAAACCCCCACTAACTTCAACCGTGAAAAATAGCGATTAGAAATTGGGACAACATAAAAAGGGCACGAGGATCCCATTCAATTCGTCTCATTGCAACGAATCCAGTCATATGCGTCACTAGTCCTAATTGTTCTGGGTTTAGAAAGCCCCAAATTTGAAACTGAAGAACCCTATAATTTGTTCATGGTGATTTTGGATTCAGCGCGTTTCAGTTCAATTAAACTGTTTCACTAGCTTCAGAAGGTCCCTAACAACACAAACCAATCAAAAAAATGGATTAAAAGCGCATGAAATATGATATACAGATTTGAGAAATAAGGCAAACCGAGTGACTCGTGTTCTTTGATTCCTTGCGTATTTGGACTTGTTCTTGATTGCAAATCGTTCCTGGGGATGTAAGGAACGTGTTTGGATCAAAAGGGAAGATTGAATTGTGTTGGAAAATGGTTTTCAGTTTGCCACTTTTCCTTGGAATTTTTTGAAATTGCTTATGCTGTATGGGAGTGTTCTAGCTCGTGTATGCTATTGGGAAGGCTTGCATATAAGGTTATGAATCATAATCAACCAATATCATGAGCCTTAAAGCCTTGCAATTATGTTTTTGATTTTGCCATAAACTCCATTGAAGAAAACTTGTCTTTTGTGTCCAATTTTGAATTCCATGCTCATAATAGGATGTACACGAATTTGGAAGGTGTTTCATGATTTATCAAAGCTATTCAAGCCACAAAATATCCTTTATTTAATTTTCTTGATTTTTATTTGAATTTCAAAGATTTAAAATGAATTAAATCAAATAAAATTAAATAAAAATAGAAAAATTAATTTTTAATCTTGAAATAAATTGTGGGACACGTGGGAGGCATGGAAAAGCTGAACCTAGTGGAAAAAGTGGGCCCTTCTTGTCAAAAATGAAATTTCAAGGATGGTTGACTTTGGCCATTTCACAAATATTTCCCAACTTCTCCAATGCATATCTTGCTTAATTTTAAAGCTATGAACATGTTCTTGGACATTTTGGAAAGGTCTTGAAGTCCTCTAACCAATGCCTTTGGTCCCATGTCATTTTGATTTATCAATCTCAAGTTATGTTCTTTGACTTAAAGTGCCTTTTTGTTGACTTTTGAAAATGACCTATAATGTTGAAATTGACAACTTTTTTGTGAGAGCATTTCTTGGACTTGGAATGTGAAGATGAGTTGTAGGAAATGTCCTCCCCTTCAAAATGAGCATTGGATGGGATTTTTATGATGAACCATGAAAAAGTTATGCCTTGGTCAAGTTACAGTTGACTTTTCAACTGTCAAAAAATAGAAACTTTTGCATCTTGATGATTTTTGAGCCATTCTTGTGGAATCATGGTAAATACTTGACCAAATCATGATTGTGGCTTCAAAATAAGATGTTGACCAAAAATTTTGACTTTTGACTGCCAAATGACCATTTTGCCCCTACAGTTGACTGTTGAGCAAATGGGACTTTTGACTGTGCAACTTGACCTTGTGAGCCTTAAAACTTGACATGTAGGTGCTTGACAATGTATATGAGCATATGGGACTTGATTGAGCCCTTGAAAACCTCAACTTCCTTGCAAGAACCAAAACCCTAATTTTGGCAGGCTTAGGAGGATGGTTGACTGTGTAGCCCTTGAGTAGACTTGAGCAATTTGGGGTGATGCTTGTCAAAACTTTGAAGAATATGGGAGGGCAAATTTTGGGGTACAACAGTTGCCCCTGTTCAATCTTCTTAGACCTGAGGATGTAGATTGGCTTGTGTGCCTTTCGTGATCCGAAGGTGGAAGATGATTGAACACTAGAGTGCCCAGAAATTTGCACTCACATAGTGAGGTATCAGCAATGTGATGGAGGGAATGGGCTTAAAGATGCCATTTTGGAAAGATGGTGGGTAGGAGGATGGGCTTATAGATGCCATCTGGAGATGTGACAGAACCTTGTCGGGAATGGGCTTATAGATGCCATTTGGAACTGTTGGTCGCGTAAGGGATTCCTTAGCGAGAACTTTTGTACCTGAGAAAGAAAATTTCCTGGCCTGTTACAGGTGTTGATCCTCACTCAGTTGCTCACAGACATGCCCTGGCTAGATACAGGTATCAAATCTGGAAATTCAAAAGGTTGATGGGTTGTCTCTACTGACAGGTTATCTCAGAAAAATCTTTAGGATTTCACTGAACCAGAGGAGGTTTTGTCTTTCTTGACGAGTTGTCTCTTTGGATGGGTTGTCTTCATGGACGGGTTGTCTTCAATGACGAGTGACCTTCAATGATGAGTTGTCTTTAATGACTAGTTGCCTTCAATGACGAGTTGTCTTCAATGACGAGTTGTCTTAAATGACGAGTTGTCTTCAATGATGAGTTGTCTTAAATGACGAGTTGTCTTAAATGACGAGTTGTCTTTAATGATGGGTTGTCTTCAATGACGGGATGTCTTCAATGACGGGATGTCTTCAATGACGAGTGTCTATACTGACGGGTTGTCTTCAATGACGAGTTGTCTTCAATGACGAGTTGTCTTCAATGACGGGTTGTCTTCAATGACGAGTTGTCTTCAATGACGGGTTGTCTTAAATGACGAGTTGTCTATAATGACGGGTTGTCTTCAATGACGGGATGTCTTCAATGACGGGATGTCTTCAATGACGAGTGTCTATACTGACGGGTTGTCTTCAATGATGAGTTGTCTTCAATGACGAGTTGTCTTCAATGACGGGTTGTCTTCAATGACGAGTTGTCTTCAATGACGGGTTGTCTTCAATGACGAGTTGTCTATAATGACGGGTGTCTATAACGACGGGTTGTCTTAAATGACGAGTTGTCTATAATGACAGGTGTCTATAACGACGGGTTGTCTTCTTTAAATTTAGGAAGTAATTTAACTGGACCTGTCTTCTTTGACTGGATGAGCATCAGAAAAACCTTTGGGATTTAACTGGACTTGTCTTCTTTGACTGGATGAGCATCAGAAAAAACTTTGGGATTTAACTAGACTTGTCTTCTTTGACTGGATGAGCATCAGAAAAACCTTTGGGATTTAACTGGACTTGTCTTCTTTGACTGGATTTGTCTTCTTTGATTGGATTTGTCTTTTTTGACTGGATTTGTCTACTTTGACGTAGCTGATCATTTAACTGTATCCTTCCTGAAAGGTAAAGGTCAGTCGTATGCAATGCATGATATGGATCAAGCAATGATGTTCTTGACATAAATGAGAATGTATGATATGATGCGTATATGCATGTATCCTGATGTGATGTTTATGAATGTATTCTCGTCTAGGAAAATAAATCCTTGACGGATGCCGGGAGTATGAATCCTGGGCTGACGTTGAAGAGTAGAATTCTTCGTTTTCGCTGGGGCGGATGATTGCAAGAATACCGGTAGGAGAAGCTGACTCCGTTGGGGGATAAACTTGTAGAGATTAATCTGCGGGGAATTACTCTGTGGGAAGAGATACTTCGCTGAGGTTTGATGATAACTCCGCTGGGGATTCCTGTTGATAAGCTTTGTTGAGGAATTTGATGAACTCCGCTGGGGATAGGAAGAGCTTCGCCGAGGACGATCTTTCCGTGGCAATTAGCTGAGGATAACCCAGTTATACCCTGGTAGGGAATAACCTTTGAATAAAGCCGGGGAGACGCGTTCGTACTCCGCAGGTGATAAGCTTCCAGAATCTACTGGGGAGATGGTTCAACTCTCCTGGGGAGACTTTTTGGACTGTATTGGGGAAGTGGCTCCACTGGGGTGTCTGCATTCCGCCGGGGAACAATCTTAGATCAAGACTGCCGGGGATGCTTGCTTGGGAATATCTGTATACTCCGCCGGGGAATGTTGAGATCCTCTGGGGGATGCCCAACTTCCTCAAGGCTGACAGTAGATTAACTCTACTTGGGGAGAGAGTTGACGACTTGCTGGAGATACTGTGCCTTTTCAGGGCTGATGAGAGACCAACTCTGCTTGGGGATAGCATTGCTGAAACCTGTTTTACTCTGCGGGGAATGGAGGTAACTTGGTCATGTTCTTCAGCTGAACTTACCTTGGTACCTTGGTGGACAGAGCAACTAGATCGTTCAGACAATTCTTATTGCCCCTGTTTCTGTGGGAGAAGATACCTGTGGAGGTGCTTGATGACTGCTGATTGACAAATCTTCTTCTGGTAGGCAAGTGACGAGATGTCGGGACATAGTCGTACGCTTTGATCCCTAACTTTTGCCTGGACCGCCCTTTCGGGTTTTCAGTCCACCGGGATACCCTCTTTTGCCCAAGCCGCCTTTTCAGGTTTTCGACTTGCCGGGTGTACAGATTTTTTTCATTTCATCCCTTATTTTTGCCTAGGTGTGTCAACCTAGCGGGTCTTTCCTCATGCGTAGTGTTTTTTCGACTATGTTCGTGCTCTCAGGATGCAGGGAGTTGTCACTGTCAGTAGTATTGTGTTGCTATACCACCAGAAGATCTTTGTTTGATCGTTCAATTCCCCAAGTGATCCAGACGGAGATTTGCCCCTAGCTGGTTGGCCTTTTGAGAGATTCTCAAAATCTTGACTTAACAGCCCCAGATGATGGACAATGATCATGCCATGCCCCTTGGTTAGAAGTACTTTTGTTCACTTAGATATTCATCGTGTGAGCTTCTATGTTGTTCAAACAAATAGTCATATGCAAGCAATGTTATACTAAAAATGTAAAGCTTATGTCTGTCTTGAAGTTTTTGAAAATGCATTTTTTTCATAAAAACAAGTGAATTTTTTTTGTAAACTGTGACGTCAACTCGTTATTTTACCGCAAGCCTTAAGGAGTCCGGATACCTTTACAACAATATGCTTTCGAATTAACCCATGCTTCAGCTAGGACTTTTGAGGGTTATAACGTGGACTGGTTCACGGTTTAAGAAACAAAGGATAAAGGCTAAAATTATTTGTACCCACCCGCTCTTCGTGATGTTCTTCAAACCTAAACTCAGCTGATCGTGCGTTAGACCTTTGTTTGAGTCTTTGCTCGGATATTCCAGTGATGGTTCGGATATTGACAGTTTATTTTGAATAGGCAGTCATTTCCTTTTGTGTTGAGGGTTTGTAGGACCTCTTTCTTTTTTGATTTCGTTATCCCTATTTTTGCCAGAACTATTTCTTTTGTGATTACAGTCAGCGGGATTCCCCAGTTTTGTAAGTCTCCTTCATAGGTTTTGACTTATTGGGCGTTTATTTTAAGGGATAATGACTGCCCGTCTTTATGATTATTCGGAGCCATCACTGTCTTTTGTTTTGTAAGGATTCCTTAGGTGCCATTCGTTGTGCACTTGGATCAGCTGAGAGAACTACCCTGCCCCAGGTTATGATTAAGGGTTTTAATTTTCGAAAAGAAAACTCCTACTTCTTTGGCTTAAAGGGGTTGACGAGGGATTATCATCCTTGTAATTCCAGTGTTTAGGAATTGAAACAATGCATGTACCTCATCAGCGGGGTCTGTTCAAAAGCATATTGTAGATTGCGGTATCGTTTTCGTCATCCTCCCTCAAGAGGCTTAGAATTCTTCAATCAAGAGTTGATCATCACAAAAATATGAAAACAGTTGGCATATAGTGAATACGAAATAATTACTTCAAATCAGACATGTGTAATGCATTAATTAAATAACATCGTTTGACATGAATACAATGTTTGAACAATCAAAGAAAAATACAACTTGAACATTCGAATGAACAAAAAATTTCTAATCCTAGCCATGTTTTGGAAAGGGAGCAGTGATCACATTGGGAGTCTCTGGAGAGTCGAACTGGACTTCCTTTGCGTCGATCAGATCCTGAACCTTATTTCTCAAAGTCCAACAATCATCTGTAGCATGCCCCGGGCTGTCAGAATGATAAGCGCAGCGAACGTTGGGGTTATACCTTGAAGGTGTCCTGTTGGGATTCTTAGGAGGGTCCCTTAGAGTTACCAACTTGGTCTCCAGCAGCTGTGGAAATATCTGGGACAAGGTCATGCTGAGGGGAGTGAATTGCCTTTTAGGTCTCTCTTCCCTTTGTTGGTTGCGATGTTGAGGAGCACCGGCCGGTTTTGAAATAACCACCGCGTTGACAACACTAGATTCTTTCTTGGATGGTCTCTTCTCAGTGTTCGAGGAGTCACCAGTTTGTATCTTTCCAGACTTGATACCAGCTTCTATCCTTTCACCAGTCAAGATCAGATCTTTAAACCCAGCAGAGGAATTCCCAATCAGATGGTTGAAGAAGGGACCAGACAGGGTCCCCAAGAACATGTTAACGAGCTCACGGTCAGTCAAAGGCGGCTGCACCCTTCCAGCCAGATCTCTCCATCTTTGCGCATACTCCTTAAAACCTTCACTCGTCCCAAGTGACATACCCTGGAGTTGGGTACGCGTAGGAGCGAGGTTGGCATTATACTGATACTGCTTATAAAAAGCAGTTGCCAAGTCCTCCCAGTTACGAATACTGGTTCCATCCAACTGATAGAACCAATCGAGTTGAGTCCCTGAAAGACTCTCCTGGAAGAAATGGACCCATAGATTCTTGTCTTCCGTGTAGGGTTGGATCTTCCTCGCGTATGAACGGAGGTGCAGCTTAGGGCAGGAAGCCCCGTCATATTTTACAAAGGCAGGTGCCTTGAACTTGTGAGGGATCACCACCCCAGAAGATAAACCTAGGTCCCCAAAGTCCAACCCAGGCACACGTTGAATCTCCATAGCATTTAACCGGTCCTCCAGCTGTTTGTACCTGTCCTCAGCAGGAGGGTACTGTTCATCATTGAAATCTGTCTCGGTGTCAGAGACTACGGGACTAGGAACCCTTCCCTCTTGGTGACTGCCTTCCCCAACAGATGGAGTAGTCCACTCAGCTTCATTCTGCAGTGTATTCCCAGATCTGTGTCTAGGGTTGAACAAAACATTCCTCTTCTTCTTTTTCTTCAAAAGCAGAGTCTTCAATTCCTGTTGTCCTTGGGCTAAGCTCATGACCAGCTCCTGTAACTGGGCGTTCTGGGCCTGGAGGGCCTTGATAGCTTGTTCATTGGATGATTCAGGATTCATGATGACTGCGGAAATAAACAGCGAAGAAGGTAAGTGACCTGTGGAAAAGAGTACCTGTAATGCAATGATATGTATGTATGCATGCGATGTTTTCAAGGATCTCGCGGGGTAAACAGAGAAGCTTGTTAGAATTTGAATTTCGGTAGCTTGATTGAAGGAACTTCATGTTGCTGAGAGTCCTTCTTCAAGAGTCAAGGCTCACCATATCGAGTGGGTCATAGCCCCTGACTCAAGTTATCAACCTTGGCTAGAGGAAAATAAATCCCCTTTGCCCCTTGCTAGACATTTGATTCATCATGACCTGCATCACAAACCCTTGAGATCCTTGAAATGGATTAGTCCTTATGTAGGATGTATGCAATGGTATGATGTTATGCTATGCATGGAGTAATGTAGGTAAACCCCGTTATGAGTCCAAATTAAGGACTGTAAACAAAACCTGCAAGAAGCTCATGTGTTAGATAACAAGCATGCAAGTAGTTCAAGTTTGAAGGCACACAAGTCACACAAGACAGCCCTTAGAATTTAGGCCAGCATGAAGTTTAGGTACTACCCTCTTTCAGTTTCGTTGGTTAAGACTTGTCCTAGAAAATAGTAACCGGGTTCTAGAGGATCCCAATATCACTGACTATCCTCAATCGATCATAACTCCAGCGTCGCAATCTTTTCTTGCGGCCAGAACCATCGCGAGAGTTTAGCCTCAATGGGTGTAGCATACTGCTACTGTTCTATGGCCAAGTTGGGTCACATTAGGGTTCTAAGGTCGGTTGGTGCTTAATGACTCCTCAGAAGACCCATATTCTCCTCGTTGCAACACAAGGGATATCGGTACAGACCAAGGTGCCACACCAACGTAGCCACTGCTTCACCCGTGTCGGTCTACGCCGGATAGGTCCCTCACAGCTTATGCTACCTAAAAGGGTATCCCCAGATCCGGGTTAGGATCTATGAAACTCCGATGCAAAGCCCACAAATATAAAGCAATTAAAGCAAAGCAATTGAAAACATAAGTATGATCTAATCCTAAGGTACACCTCACTTTTAGTGTCCCCAGCAGAGTCGTCAGTTCTGGTGATCGGTGGAAATAGAACTGACTGTTTAAAGCTGGTTTCGCAAAATGTCGCGGAAGCAAGAGTCGCCACCGTCTTTTATGTTCTCCAACATGGAAAGGACAAAAGCACAGCAAAATTCCTTATGAGAATGTTTCTCGGTTCGGGAGGTAGATTTATAGAAAGGGAAGGTGTTAGCACCCTTTCTATCCGTGGTTATCCACGGGCTCTTAGGTACTTGCTCTTATGTTTTCAAAAGATTTGTTTGCTTTTCAAGTGTGTGTGGGTTTTGAAAAAGTTCGTTTGAAAACTTCTAGGTAACTCTTGTACCAGTCCTCAAGAGTGTATGAAGTATTGTTTGAAAACTTTTTTGAAAGTGTAAGGTGTGAAAAGTATTTTTGTTTGTTTGAAGAGAGCAAGTACCTATGAGAATCTACCTACCCTAAGGAATTAAGCTGTGTAAGAGTCCTTTAGATAGTGCTATCCCACCATTGAGGGGTAGGTAGCACCATCGTTGGAGGTGTTTGGGTCAATTCGATTATCGGGACAGTGTGGTCACCGAAGCAATGGTAGGACACCTTAGAAGTAACCCTAATGTCCTAGATCCTTTTTATCCGAGGCAACCGTTTCGAGGCAACTGGATCTTTTGGACAAAAGGGCGACCTCTAAGACACCCTATACTTGATGACCACGTTTCGAGGCAACGAGTGAAGCGTACCCTAAGAGTGGCATGTGTTTTGTGTGTTGTTTTTCAGTTAGAGTTATCTTGTACATGTTATTTGTGAGCTACGAGTTGTTTTTATTTACCATACATTCTTTCATGCATTTAACAGTTAGGGGGTGCGGAAAGTAAATTGCGGAAAGATAAAGTTCTACGCTATTACAAGGCACGGGTCTATACATCGCCAAAAATACAAAGACCCGTTTTGGTAAATAAGTACGAAAAATTAAATAAAGCGATAAAAACCTATTTAACTATTACATTCTTGGAAGCAATTACATAATAATCAAATATAACGCGCAAATAAAAATTAATCGGGAATGTTCTAAGGGTTTTGACCCTTTTAAGAAAAGAAATTGGATTTTTTGTCTTTTTTTGTGATTAAATGCAATTAATAATTAATAATTAAACTAATTAATTAATTTATTAAAAGAAATATTTTTTGTGTTTTTATGTTTTATGAAATAAAATAAAAGAATTAAAATTCTAAGTTAACCTAATTCTAAATTATTTTAGTTATTTAAAAAGTTAAAATTGCCTAATTAAACTATTTTATTTGTTAATATTTATTTTACAAAAAAAAATAAAATTGAATTAATAATAATAATAATGTTAGTTTTTTTTTTATTTTTTATGAAAATATTGATTAAGTTAATAGTTAATAAAAGGGAAAAATAAAATAAGACAAATAAAATAAAATAAAAAGAAAAATCAAACCCAAGGGGGGGTTTTGGGCCAAATAGGAGGTGTATTGAATCCTGGCCCACTAAGAAGCCACGTTTGACTCTCCTTGATTGTCCAGAACGCGTTTGACTTGGAACACAGTATTCCTCCCTCTCCTGGCCTTTGGATGACTGTCTGAGGACACATGGCATGTTGGATGTGTGAGGTGCATGGTGTTCAACGCTTGGGAATCTACACAAGAACACATTGGAAAAAATAACATTGGAATTATGGGGGGACCTGGGAATCGAACCCAGGTCCCAGCACTTGCATGACACGTTCCCCAGCCACTACGCCACTGCATTGAATTTGTAAACATAATAACTAATAACAATAATATATGAAAAGCAACCACTATGCTGAAAATATGAAAAAAAATGCGCGTGGATTTGAATCCTCCAACCATGCACTGCCACGCATGTCGTCTTCTTCGTTTCCTGAAACAAAAAGCAAGCAAATAGCAGGGGTTTTAAACCCCACTAACTTCAACAGTGAAAAATAGCGATTAGAAATTGGGACAACATAAAAAGGGCGCGAGGATCCCATTCAATTCGTCTCATTGCAACGAATCCAGTCATATGCGTCACTAGTCCTAATTGTTCTGGGTTTAGAAAGCCCCAAATTTGAAACTGAAGAACCCTAGAATTTGTTCATGGTGATTTTAGATTCAGCGCGTTTCAGTTCAATTAAACTGTTTCACTAGCTTCAGAAGGTCCCTAACAACACAAATCAATCAAAAAAATGGATTAAAAGCGCATGAAATATGATATACAGATTTGAGAAATAAGGCAAACCGAGTGACTCGTGTTCTTTGATTCCTTGTGTATTTGGACTTGTTCTTGATTGCAAATCGTTCCTGGGGATGTAAGGAATGTGTTTGGATCAAAAGGGAAGATTGAATTGTGCTGGAAAATGGTTTTCAGTTTGCCACTTTTCCTTGGAATTTTTTGAAATTGCTTATGCTGTATGGGAGTGTTCTAGCTCGTGTATGCTATTGGGAAGGCTTGCATATAAGGTTATGAATCATTATCAACCAATATCATGAGCCTTAAAGCCTTGCAATTATGTTTTTGATTTTGCCATAAACTCCATTGAAGAAAACTTGCCTTTTGTGTCCAATTTTGAATTCCATGCTCATAATAGGATGTACACATATTTGGAAGGTGTTTCATGATTTATCAAAGCTATTCAAGCCACAAAATATCCTTTATTTAATTTTCTTGATTTTTATTTGAATTTCAAAGATTTAAAATGAATTAAATCAAATAAAATTAAATAAAAATAGAAAAATTAATTTTTAATCTTGAAATAAATTGTGGGACACGTGGGAGGCATGGAAAAGCTGAACCAAGTGGAAAAAGTGGGCCCTTCTTGTCAAAAATGAAATTTCAAGGATGGTTGACTTTGGCCATTTCACAAAAATTTCCCAACTTCTCCAATGCATATCTTGGTCAATTTTAAAGCTATGAACATGTTCTTGGACATTTTGGAAAGGTCTTGAAGTCCTATAACCAATGCCTTTGGTCCCATGTCATTTTGATTTACCAATATCAAGTTATGGTCTTGGACATTTTGTGAGAGCATTTCTTGGACTTGGAATGTGAATATGAGTTGTAGGAAATGTCCTCCCCTTGAAAATGAGCATTGGATGGGATTTTTCTGATGAACCATGAAAAAGTTATGCCTTGGTCAAGTTACAGTTGACTTTTCAACTGTCCAAAAATAGAAACTTTTGCATCTTGATGATTTTTGAGCCATTCTTGTGGAATCATGGTAAAGACTTTACCAAATGATGATTGTGGCTTCAAAATAAGATGTTGACCAAAAATTTGACTTTTGACTGCCAAATGACCATTTTGCCCCTACAGTTGACTGTTGAGCAAATGGGACTTTTGACTGTGCAACTTGACCTTGTGAGCCTTGAAACTTGACATGTAGGTGCTTGACAATGTATATGAGCATATGGGACTTGATTGAGCCCTTGAAAACCTCAACTTCCTTGCAAGAACCAAAACCCTAATTTTGGCAGGCTTAGGAGGATGGTTGACTGTGTAGCCCTTGAGTAGACTTGAGCAATTTGGGGTGATGCTTGTCAAAACTTTGAAGAATATGGGAGGGAAAATTTTGGGGTACAACACCCGTCCCTTCACATCCAAAGATAGAGCTTCTTACTAATCAATGGTAAGATAGAAATGTCAAAGGAAGAGAGAAATGAACAAAAGACTTTTGAGTAGATAGAACGTTCTTAGTTGCTTGCTCACAATCCATCTTCAAAACAAGATATCTTTTCAAAATACACCAAACACTTTCAAAACATAAAATATTTTCAAAAAAGTCCAACACTTTGTATGCATTCTTATAGAGACGAGAATCATTACAAAGTTTGCCTAAACGAAGGCGCTTTTCAAAAATACTATCAAAAACCTATCACAAACACATTTCAAACAAAGAAATTTCAAAAGTGATCTAGCAAGCAACTAAGATCCCATAGATAACTATGGATTAAAAGGGTGCTAACACCTTCCCTTTTCATAACCTACCCCCCGAACTCAAGAAAATATCTCAAAAGGACTTTCCTATTCTTTTCACCCTTTCCTTATTGGATAAAAGAAAATTCGCTGGCGACTCTTGCTATCTGCAACAATTGCGATCAAACGCAAAACAACCAAGTCAATTCTCCCATCATATTACAGAACTGGCGAATCTGCTGGGGAACATTGACTAGTAGGGTTACCTTGGAGCTAGATCACATTTAATTGCTTTCATTGTTTGATTTATTTGCTTTACATTTATGGGTCCTTGTTTGGGTTTATATTGATCCTCTACTCGGATCGGGGGAATATCATTAGGTAAGTAGCAATAGATTGTGGAAACTATACGACATAGACCAATATGGATGAAGCAATGGCTATGTTAGTGTGACGCATTTGTAGGTCATGACTTCCATTCGTAGGAATACCGTCTGAGTTAACTTCGTGAAAGTGCATCCTTAACTTCAAGAGTTAGCATCAAGAGTGCCCGAAGGCTCTCCCTTCACCAAGAAGTATGGTCGACTTCTAAACTTGGCTACCTCAAAATTCTAAGAAGAAATGATGTGTGTGCTCTTCCAATTCTTTGATCCTATGCATCATTGCTTCACCTTTCCCAACTACCAATTGGTGCCTACGTTAGAAGAATTCTCTAAATTGTTAGGAGTGCTTGTTCTTGATCAAATACCATTCATCGGTTTAGAAGAGACTCCAAAACCTGAAGTGATTGCCAAAGCCTTGCATTTGAAGAGATCTGAAATTATTGAAAATTGGGAGACAAGAAGTGGATTTAAGGGTTTCTTAGCAAATTTCTGTTGGAGAAGGCTTGTTTGTTCTGGGAATATTTGGATATTCAAGCTTTTGAGGATGTCTTGGCCCTTATGATCTATGGTTTGGTTCTTTTTCCCAATCCAGGCCAACTCATAGACGTGAATGCCATCAAGGTTTTTGTCTCTCGTAATCTCATACCTACTTTGCATGGAGACATTCTATATTGTTTCCACACTCGCAACATGAAGAAAAGGGATACTCTTTTGTGTTGCATTACATTACTCTCTAGGTGGTTTATTTTTTACCTACCTCGATCAACGTTGAAGATTGAGAAAGGTTTGACATTGTGATACAGTGAGAGAACTAACTTGAGATTTTTCATTTGTGTTTGCAAATGTCGCGGTTTAGCTAGAGTCGCCACCGACTTTTCTATTATCCAAAAAGGAAAGATGAAAAAGCACAGGAAAGACCTTTAGAGATGTTTTTGAGTTCGGCGGGTAGATTATGAAAAGGGAAGGTATTAGCACCATTTCCATCCATGGCTTTCCATGGGCTCTTAGTTACTCGCTAGATCACTTTCTTTTGTTTGAAATGTGCTTTATGATGTGGGTTTTGAAATTATTTTGACAATGTGACTTTGTAATGATTCTCGTTTCTATAAGAATGCATACAAAGTTTTGTTTTGAAAATAGTTCAAAGAGGTGTTTGTGGGATGTGTTTTTTGAAAGTGATTTTGAAAAGGGTTTCCTTTGTAATGGTTCTCGTTTCTATAAGAACGCGTACAAAGTGTTGTTTTCAAAAGCGTTTCAAAATGAGAGTGTTGGTGCATAAAATGTTTTTGTTGTGAGCAAGCGAGTAACTAGGAGCGAATCTACCTACTCAAAACATCTTAAATATGGTTTTCCTCCTCCTTTAGATGATGTTATCTTACCATTGATTTGGTAAGAAGCCCCATCGTTAGATGTGAAGGGACGGGCATTGGGACATTTGTATAGTCATAGAAGGCAACCCATGTGACGTTTTAGCAATGTCGTTTTAGGGACTAGATCGTTTAACGAAGGCAACACTGAGGGTCATTGAGGGACTGCGATCTTTTATCGAGGGTCTTTGCTAAAACTTCCCATGTTCGAGGGACATGACTATTTTCCGATAGGCAACAAGTGAGATTACCCTAGGGGTGCATGTGTGCGAGTGTGTTTGATTGCATGCCTTTTAATCTTGATTAGGGTGATGTATTTGTTCGTTTTAGTATTGCCATACACACCCTAATTACTAACAATATATGAAAGTAATAAAAGTGCAAAAATGTTAAGTCCTACGCTATTACAATATTTAAGGGATGAGGGTACATATTTATGAATGGGGGTTGCTAGTTAAAATAAGTCCTAAGTTATTATTACAACCATATTGAAATGCATAACATAAGAAAGAAATGGATTTGTTTTAAAAGAATGTTTTTGTCTTAAGGAAATAAATTAAAAGGAAAATATTTCTATGTTTTTTATGTCAATATATAAAAAAGATGAAAAGGAAAATAAATGCAAGGAAGAAACAACGTGTTGCTGCAAACAAGGAAACAGGGATCATAAGTTCTGGGTTGATGCGCTCTAAGGACCTGCAAGAAACGTCAGAGGGAAAGGGAACAGAGGTTCTGGATTGGTACCTTCTGAAGTCCTGCAAAAAAATGTTAGAGGGAAAACACAGAGGTTTTGGGTGGTGTTCAACCAATGAACCAAAAGTCAGAAGTTCTGTATTACACTAAACAGTGAGCGAACGTCAGCAGTTCAGTGTATTTGACATGTAAGGTGAACTCAGAAATTCTGTGTTGTGCTAAGATTGTGAGTGAACATCAGAAGTTATGTATTGTGCTGAGCTAGTGGGTGAACATCAGAAGTTCAATGTGTGTTAATAGTGAGAAAAATCATGGAAGTTCTGTGTGTTAAAATAGTGAAGAGAACTCAGAAGTTATGCGTGCTTAAACAGTGAGAAAATCCTAGAAGTTCTGTGTGTGAAAATGATGAGTGAAAAACAGAAGTTCTGTGTTACATTTCAACTCTTAATCAGCACATCAGCAATTTATTCAGTTCAGCAAATCAGAATGATCACAGCACAACAAATCCAGAAGTTCCAATCCTAAGTCTGAGCCTAGAATTATTCTAGAAGTTTTGATCCATATTTTTCTATTCATAAAATGATATGTACAACACTAATACTATGATATTTACATGTTAATGATGTTTAGAATGAAAAAAAAATAAAGTCAGAAAGACTTACCTGGAGCGTGCTTGGAGCTTTGAGTGGCTGCCTTTGGATGTTCTGAATCAGCTAGAGAGACGGAAGAATGGTCGTGTTCTTTGGTTCAAGGAGAAGAACAAATGTTTGTTTTTCTGTTTGGGATTTCTGGATTTTTATAAAGATTTCACAAATTCCTTTTCTCTCTTTTGGCCAGTCTCCCTCTCCAAAAGCCAGCCCCCCTGTAAGTGTGATGGAGCCACTTATTTATAGGTGAATTTGTTATGATTTTGGGGGGAAAGACAAATGGGATTTGAACCTTTTTTGGCATCTTGTTCCCTTGCTTTTTCATCGCTGTTTTCGTATGCTAGTTTGGTGCATTTATGGGATGCAGGCGTAGGCTGAACTAGCTGTTGGTTATAGGTATGCAGCAGGTTGTATAAATAAGGTTTTTGGATTTGGTCAAGTTCTAACCAAAGCGTTGAATATAACCTTCATATGCTAAAGCGCTGCCTTGTTCTTGAAGCAAACATGGTGGTTGTCAGCAGGAATTATGGAAAAGCAAAAAGCAAAGTATGGGCTTTGTACCAAAGTTGATTTCCCAAGACAATAGAGGTACATGTGGTGAAAATCCTTTGGATAAAGACTCAGAAAGTGGTTGTGAGCATTAAATGATGATGAGACTTATCACAACCAGAAATCCTGCAATCTGAGATTCTACCCCAAGGCTTAGTTCTAGATCAGAAGTTCTGCTTCAGCGTAGCATCCAACCTCTGATATTTATATCTTATGGATCCAGCATGTTCTGAAGGAGAACATTGCTTCCACATGTTCTGATTAAAGCGTTGTATTCTGAAACATGTTTGCAACCTCTAACTGAAGCTTTTTGTGAAAATTTGCCCAGAAATTCTGACCAAACTCTGCCTTGAGAGTGTCCAGAATTTGCTGAGTGTTATAGTGATATTCTGGTCAGAAGTTCTGAGTTTGTCATGCTTCTTAAACACTTAGAAAAAATTCTAAGTATTTAGAATTTTGGCTTTTTTTGGATTCCTTGATGACACAAACTTCATATTTCTACGTGTCTTGATGAAATATGATTCTTGAAGCTTGATTTTGATCCAAAAGTCAAAGTTTGACTTTTTAGTGTGTAAATGACCATTTTGCCCTTGTGAGTGATTTTCTTGGAAAATTTGTAGTTTATGGCTTGGAATTGGATGAAAGCAAACTTGAGGATCCAAGGTGATTCTTTGAGAAATGAGAGGGCAAATTTTGGGGTACAATAGCTGCCCCTGTTAAATCTTCTTACACCTGAAGAGTTAGATTTGGCGAACCTGCCATTCGTGACTTGAAGGTGGAAGATGATTGAACACTAGAGTGCCCTGAAATTTACACTCGAAGATGTGTTAGTTGATAATGTGGGGAATTGGCTTAAAGATGCCATTTGGAGAGATAATGGATAGTTGTTGGAGATGGGCTTAAAGATGCCATCCAGAAATGATTGTTAGACTGTATTTGAAGCTGGAACTGAATGATTATCAGAATGGCATCCGAATCGGGATCGTATCTCGATTGTATTTGAATGAGTGACAAAATGACATCCGAATATGGATCATATCTGGACTGTAATTGAATGAGTGACAAAATGACATCTGAATCTGGATCGTATATGGACTGTATTTGAATGAGTGACAAAATGATATCTGAATCTGGATCGTATCTGGACTATATTTGAATGAGTGACAGAATGACATCCAAATCTGGATCATATCTGGACTGTATTTTGAATGAATATGGAATAAGTATCAGAATGTCAACCATATCTGGATCGCATCTGAACTATTTCTAGAAGAGAATCTGGAATAAGTATCAAAATGTCAGCCATATCTGGATCGCATCTGAACTGTTTCTAGAAGGAATCTGGAATAAGTATCAGAATGTCAGCCATATCTAGATCGCATCTGAACTGTTTATAAAAGGAATCTGGAATAAGTATCAGAATGTCATCCATATCTGGATTGCATATGAACTATCTCTAGAAGGAATATGGAATAAGTATCAGAATGTCAGCCATATCTGAATCGCATCTGAACTTTCTCTAGAAGGAATCTGGAATAAGAATCAGAATGTCAGCCATATCTGGATCACATCTGAACTGTTTCTAGAAGGAATCTGGAATAAGTATCAGAATGTCAGCCATATCTGGATCGCATCTGAACTGTCTCTAGAAGGAATCTGGAATAAGTATCAGAATGTTAGCCATATCTGGATCGCATCTGAACTGTCTCTAGAAGGAATCTGGAATAAGTATCAGAATGTCAGCCATATCTGGATCGCATCTGAACTGTTTCTAGAAGGAATCTAGAATAAGTATCAGAATGTCAGCCATATCTGGATCACATCTGAACTGTTTCTAGAAGGAATCTGGAATAAGTATCAGAATGGCATCCGTATCTAGAGCGTATCTGAACTGTATCTGAAGGATGAATCTAAATGAGTATCAGGATGGCATCCGTATCTGGAGCATATCTGAATTGTATCTGAAAGACGAATCTGAATGAGTATCAGGATGGCATTCGTATCTAGAGCGTATCTGAACTGTATCTTAAAGATGAATCTAAATGGGTATCAGGATGGCATCCGTATCTGGAGCGTATCTGAACTGTATTTGAAAGATGAATCTGAATGAGTATTAGGGTGGCATCCGTATCTGAAGTGTATCTGAATTGTATCTGAAAACTCAGCAGGATGATGAAGGAGTCTGGGATGATTACTACTCCAAAAGGATGATGACCTTTATCTGTTGACTGATCTTTCTTGAAAAGGTAAAGAGTTAGTT